>CM032876.1:56781029-57405404 GCA_019176425.1 Megalops atlanticus | reverse complement strand
CACAAGCAAAGCTGTTTTGAGATGTCTATAGAATTCACAGAGCCCGCAATGATGATTTTAACTAACTTGTGGTCAAGGTTTTCCACTTTTTTCCCTGCACCAGGGCATAGACCCACTAGATGTATGATTTCCTTAGGCCTAGGCAGCTCTCTCCTGTTCCTTCCAGTTGGGCCCTATTTTCTTGACATCAGTCTCAACATCACTTGATCTGTGTGAGCTATTTATACCCAGAGCGCATAAGGTCAGGGTTTTTCAGGTGATGTAATCATGGTATTCATGGGGAAATATGTGCCTGCATGTTAAAATTTGTGAACACTACTCAACTTTTCAACCTGCAGGATCTCTGAAAGCTTCAGAGATTCAAGAGAGCTTATGCAGTCCTCAACTGAGCGATATGAATGAACCAATATTTTTATTGTGCCTATATGCATGATTTTCAGAGAAATGTTTTACAAAGACATTACTGTTGCATTTGAGTCAGACGCCATGCTCTTCCTTGTCCCAACTACCATGCATTTATATTTATAACTCCTTTTTTTTAGGTCTTTCCCCATGGTAATCCGCTTTAAAGGATTCATATGCATTTACTACAAGAGACTCATTTGTGACAGATTAAAGTGGATAGGAAGATGTGTATTTATATTTTTTTCTTGGAATATCACATTTCTATCTCAGTGGACATTGGCTAGTTTTGTCTACAATGTATTACCACAGCTTCGGTATTTTCTCTTTATAATAATTAATAAGGTCCTGAAGGATTTTAAAACTGGGCCACATTTTGATGTATTTTTATTTTTAACTACATTCTAAAACTAATGAACTGTAACAAACAAACCAAGTCCTTTGAGATCAGAATGGGCAGTGGAAAACAGTTTCAATGAGCAGTCAAGTCTTAGGATTCAGAAGTGTTAGCAATGCATGAAGAATGCTTTTTTCACCCCCAGTCATAGTTAGAACTGTTCATTGTAATCCTCAGGGGGACAAGGACTTCACACCTGCAGCTGCACAGGTGGCCCATCAGAAACCTCAGCCTGCTGTTGAAAAGCTTCACCAGGGTCCCCATATCAATCAGCATATCCACCAGCCCCGCAAGTGAGCCCCTCCCCTCCAACTCCATCAGCACTGTCGCCATGGTGCACGAGCAAATACCACACCAATCACCCACCAGCACTCAGGTTACCAGGGAGACTGAGGCAGGATGCAGCACAGCACCAGGAAGTGTGTGCTTGCCATGAAATCTTGTGAGAAGAATGGATTGTCATCCTTGTTTCCTTTGTGCTCTTGATTACAAAGATCCATTTCAGGTTTAAATAAGAATATCTGCCAAAGACAAATTCTGGGATTTATTTAATAAAAGGGATTATCTGTAATTTTGCTAAAATTATTTCTGGAATAATGTAAATTTTACAAATTGTTTAGTTTGGAATGTTTTCTTAGAAGTGTGGTTGTCACATTTTTCTGTGGTGTCAGAATAAACTTGTGTTAAAATGAAAGTGTATTTTCTCCCTGCTTGATTAAAACAATGCATGAAAAAGTTCACAGGAACAAAGCTTACATGCTCAGAAAAAAAGTTAAATTGATAGCACAGCATAAAGTTGGACTTGAGTTCTGCCCTACTTTTGCAATTCAGATGGGATGTTATATAATAATTGTCAGCTTGCATACCTCCTTGGGTCTCCAGACTTTTCACAGCTCTGCAGCCAGGTGTTCTGCCAGGTAGAATTTGCCTTTATTCTGTGTGAGCTGTGTATTACAGCTGCTCTATGGCACAGTGTTTTAAGTGCCGGGGCCAGATGCTCAGGCCTCAAGCCTCTCCTAGTACTGGACTGAAATAAGTCAGGGTCACTTATTACAGGGGAGCTCTTGTCAGGAGCAGAGCATTTTGGTTAAGCCTGCTGTTACTGAAGGTATACTTCAAAGTGTCAGGGAGGGCAGAGCAGACCATAAATTTTGTTAAGCTTTAGTTAAGGGTCGTTTTTACACAAAAACAGCTGTTTGAGGGTAGAACGGCAGAGGAGTGACAGATTCACACTAATTTGCTGTGACACATATCAGGGTTCCTGTGTACTTCAGTGTGTACCTTTTTTAGTAAGTGTGGTTGGCACTGAAGTCCAAGATTTGTTGAAGGTTGAAATTGCCAAATGATAAGACTTGACATGGTTGTGTGAATTTATCAAATGCCAAATGAGGACATCTATTCATTGGTGAAAACCATACCTCAATATTTATGTATTAATGCTTTTTTCCCCCTACAGAAGTGGAACTCGGTAAGGCTGCTTAGTTCCAGGTGCTTTTACATTATTTTTTTTTCATGTCAAGCTGACCTGGGCCAGCTCAGCAAACTAACCACTTATATTCTTAAAAACTGAGATAGACATGAGAGACAAGGAAGGGATGAAAGAAAGTTGCCACCAGTTATGATCAAAGCCAATAGCTAGATGTAGACGTAAGAAATTTGGAGTCTCTTTTGGGAAACCTTGTGCTTTGGAACAGCTGACAAAGTCCAGGCTGTCCTTTTAATCTGGGAAGCAGCCAACATTAAGTTTTCATTTGCAACAGCTCTGGTTGTGAAAAATGTAAATGAAAAGTAATTGTGCTGTCCCTGGTCAGCCAGCTTTGCTAGCTTGTTTACAGTCCTACAGTGGGAAAGGTGTGTTGGAGGATTTGAACCCATCTCTTGGTAATTCACATGTACAAATACCACATGAGAAGCAGAATGACAGCTTGGCATTGAAAAAATGTTTATTCACAGTGCAAAAAACCGTGTGTATTAAACTTCCCAAAGTATTGCTAGCCATTATCTAGGTTGTCTTGCAATTCAAACTGTGTAAACATCACCTCACCTAAAAATCTTTGGGTTTTGAGGGCTGGAGAACTAAGTCAGCCTGAACCCTAAACTAGTGTTAAGCAGTGGTCACACAACAGTTACAGTCAGAAAAAGACAAACTGAGGACAAGAAAAACTTACTGGCTCTTAACAGGCTGTGCAGAGGCACACTGGTGCAGTGGGGAGGAGGAATTGCAGCTCAAATCCCAACCTCCATTGGGAGACCTGACATGTTGGAGGTGTCATTGTAAAAACACTCCTTTCGCTCAGTGCTGCAGCTTTCCTCTACTCGAGAACTGATCCACCTTGGCAGCAGTTCCCTTCACTGTCTACCAGGCATGTTGCAGCTCTCAAAGAAAACGATTACAAATGACATCCCTGAGATGAGATTGTTCTCGATATGTGGTGGGGATGGGGGTGGGGGTTTGATTTAAGGTCAAAAGACCGGCCTGTGGAAGAACGTGTTATTACCAACCCTGTATTTGTTTTGAGGATGTGAAAATGTTTCCATCTTTGAAGCACAGTTAAATAGGTAAAGTCAAAGCATTTCTATGATGTTCAAATAGCATTATATCATTAACACAGGCCACAAAGTCAAATGATCATTTATTTTGCATGATGTTCAAATTATTCTTTGGTTGCTGATGTATGCCTCTCTAGATAAAGACTGTTCAGTTAGGTGCAGGACATTTTAACAGTTTATGTTGTGATTGTTGTGGACATTCTTACCAATGTTAATGCCAATGAGTATTATTGATGAACCCATTATATGATGAACCCATCTATTGCTGCTGTCAAGAGCCAACTGCCTGTGTATTGCATGTTCTCAGTACTAAGAACATATACAGCTATATTTCAAACAATATTTTAGCTTCTGCAATGAAACAATACTAGTCTTCATTACATGTAAACTTTAAGCTCATTGTCCAGTTCTGCCATGTTTCACAGTGGAATGAGGAAGTTGTAATTTTACAGGTTCAGAATCATCACATTTTCAAAACGAGGTTCACACAAATTCATACATTTTTTGTTTGTTTTACAAACCACTTGATGAGTTACATTCCTGCTGATACATTCAATACTTTGCTTCTGAAGCTTGCTAATGTAATTGGTTTTCAAGGTAATAAAAACATTATTGTGTCGTTATTATCCATTTCACACTGAACAAATTAATGCAAAAGCATACTTTTTAGCAATTATGGGATGTCAAGCTCCATGACATATTTTTGTCTTCAAATATCTTATTTTCCTTTTTTCCTTGTTTCCCTGAACAGCTCATGTTTAGCACCTGTCACCTGTCACCAGTTTTTAAAGCTCAAGATAGCTCAACCCTTATGAATCTTGAGATGTAGAAACATATTCTTTTGATCTCTAAAGCCCCCAAAATACTGGATTACAATCAGATGAGATTGGTCAGGGTAACCAAAGAGATGGCCTAAAAATGTCATGCTCTCATCTATTCATATGTTTAAATATCCTTAATATTTGCTGCAGGTAAGAAAAAGGGAATTCCCTGTTGGTTTGCTGGTTATGTGAATCAAAGGACTGAACATTATAAAAAGCAATAATGTTTTACAAAGCGATAAATACGAAAATAAATTAATATCATATACAATATTTCAAGTATGAAGTCCTAACAAGGTCATTGGCTCAATTCAGCAGCAGGTGGACACGTCTCCGTGCTTTAAGGTCACAGGGAGGGTCACTTCTTTTTCCCCGTAGACAGGTGTCTCCGCGTGATTGCCTCCGCTCTCTTCCTTTCCGCCTCCTCTGCCTTCTTCCTCTCCTCCTTCAGCTCCTTGTACCTCCACTTGGGGATCTGGAGGAACTTCTCGTCCTTGCTGCTGCTCCTCCTGACCTTCTCTGGCTCGTACGTGGGCGTGGGGGCCTTGGTCAGCCTGACCTTGGGCACCACGATGCCCGGTCGCACGCTGCTCCTCCTCACCATGTTGAGAGGCACCAGGCTGCCACGCCTCAGCTCCGCCACCGTGTCGCCGGGGCTCTGCGGCTGCAGGCTCGCCCGTCTGTCCTTCTTCTTGGGGACCAGTGTAACCCGCGAGTTCTGGAAGAGTTTCTTGTAGTTGTTGAGCCGCTCCGGGCCCAGGCTCTTGAGCTGGTCCACCCGCTGCTTCCTCAGGATCTCCTGCACGGCGTAGCGCCTCTTGCCGACGCAGGGCGGGCTGCTCGGGCACACTGTCCGGCAGGCCGTGGCGATGAAGGGGCTTCCCAGGCTGGTCGTAACGCGCACCATGTGGTCCATCACTCCGCCGTCCGTTGGCTCCGAGCTCATGCTGAAGGAGAAGGCATTGCGTACCGCCTCGGACATCTTCTGCAGGCAGCCCTTTGGTCGCTGCGCCTTGGCCACCAGCTGCGGCAGCATGGGCCACTCAGGCTTGTAGGAGTCGCTGAACTGCTCGGGACAGGGCTGGGTCATCAGGCGCAACATGAGGTTAGCGGTCTCATAACGGCCTGTGAAGAGAGCCCACTGGCGCGCAGTGAGCTTCCGCCCGTTGTCACGGGCGTCCAGGTTTGCGCCTGTTGGAAAAGCAACACAAGATGACTCGCACTCTGCAACATAACAACACACTGAGCTTTTTAACCCAATAACAGCATTTTACAGCATAGCTTCGCACCATTTGAATGCCAGTTACATGATGCCAACTTTACTCAATTCACTGTGGCCTACTTCGTAACTTCAGCTCGCTGCCAGGATCTGAACGTGTCTTACAACTCATCATGCAAGAAATTAAACAATTTTGGGACAGCAGCTGTGTGGGTTTAGGAGAGACTTGCACACCTGCCAGCATCAAAGCTCGGGCACATTCCGCTCTGCCCTGCATAGCCGCTTTCATGAGAGCCGTGAAGCCATGACAATTCTTCATCTCAATGTCGAGGCCAGGGTAGTAGTTCAGCATATAGTTGCAGATTGTTATGTGTCCTGTGCATGTGGAGAAACATGAGCAGTTAATTGTTTGCAATACTGAAATTTTCTTCTGAAATTGGGTCATAAGTGTACCCACTAATTTTCATTTGAAAATGAAAATTTCTTTCCACTGCAGATCTAGAACTAGACTAGGTAGTTGACCCTGGATAGTGCAATCTACTTTCTACCACATTACCAGCAAGTAAATAGGCTGTAGCACTGAGTGCTGCTAAGGCCTAGATAAAGATGGCTACTGGCACTGTGATCCAAGGTTCAGAGTATACTCTCAATATTACAACTATCTTCTTCAGGTTGATTGGTGTGATAAATAATGTTGGGTGCTCCTTTCACCCTTCTATGTTCATCTCCTGAGTTTTAGCAAAACACAGATCCTAAATTAAGGGAGCTTGAGCTAGCCTACATTCAGCTCTACAGTGGAAAGTATTAAAATCATATCTATCGTAAAAAAATATTTTATGCTGAAATTTCTACACTCAAAACATACCTGGGACTGTATTATGATGTAGTTCAATGTAGGGGAAATGTCGGATTAGACGTACCAGGACAAATTAGCATTGGGAGACTCATTTCTTTGTGCACATGGCACATCTGAGTAAACAGTTTCTGTGAGATTCATTTTCAAATGTGTAGCTGCTTTTTGCAGAAAAGGTCAGGTAACCTTAAAGTGCAAATTATATATGTGTTCAGGGAAGAGCTCAAGGTTTCCCTTAAGTAATGCACTTACTGTAGATCACAGAGGACGTACATTTATTGAGCAAGTAAAAATTTTATCCTTCAGCTTGCTGTATGCTTACCTAGTATGGTGAAGGACAAAACATTTCTTTACAGAATTACTTTATTATTTGTAACTGTATGGAATCTAGACATGAAGCTCATAAATTCATTCAACCATAGACCAGTCTTTCAACAAACTTTAGGAATAAGTAGGCATGCCATTCACTCAACGTCAATAGAATGTCGATAGAATAGCCACCATGAACAGCTCTCACACTGAAAAATCAAAATGATTCGTATTCTTTTAAGGGATCAGAGATATATTTGCTGAAAAATCAGTGTTTTTTTCTTCAGGGGCGTGTATCTCTACATTCACTCTAAAGGCCTGGCTTGTATTAAGGTCACATTGCACTACTGCAGGAGTCAGAGGGTCAAGTTCTATGGCCTATGAGATACAGTTCTGCGTGTTAAGTTGTGAATGAAATTACGTGATACATATTGTTGAATGTATCACATCTCCATTCCAGAGTTGAGAAGACCCAGGGAAAACAAAGTCACCCTCTTCTGCTCTGTGACACTGACGCAGAGTGGCATTGCACAGCGGATCTTACCTGCTTGAGAAGCTGTGATGAGGGCTGTGTTGCCTTCGTTGTCCTGCCAGTTCACATCAATGTAAGGACACTGAGCAAGGGCGATGACTATATCCACATATCCCTGGTAGCAGGCAACCATCAATCCTGTCTGCAAAATAAACATGAGATGAAAACCATGCCATTATGCGGGCTTTTGTTCTAGGCTTTTAGTTTTTTTTAGGGTTGTGACAGAGATACTCGCCCTTCAACAACTTCAAACATATTGCTCCATGTAAAATACTGAAACATGAAAATGTGTTTGATGGAAATTATTCAAAATACAAGCCAATATATCACTTTTACCTGTGTTAAATATGGTCAGTATATTCACTGCCTTTCAGTTTATGAAACCTTTGCCCTAGTTTTATGCAGTAGCTTATCTACATACTTGTAAAATATTACACATTCCCATATATATATATATTAAAAAAATTACATTAATTGTGTGCTAAAAGAATGCCTTTCCCATTGCTGGCCATAGCGAGTGCTGAGGGGACTTTTTGGAAAACCATGGCAGCTATCACGCTGTGCACATGCTTGTAAAGACCGTGCACCACTTGTAAATCCCAGAAAACAATTACCCCTGGGCTGTTTCACTGCACCAGCACAGCCAATAATCTGGACAAATGAGTGGAAAGAGAGAAAGAAAACACATTATCAGAGGATGGAATATAAAGAACCGAAGGTCTCCAAAGTACCAAAGAACACCTCAGAATATTTCAACAGTGAACTAACTGAACATCCTCTGAGGTCTGAGCGCTGTTCCCATGAGTGAGTTCTCTATTGGATGCTGGACACTTTGCTAGAGACTAAAGTATTGAAAACCTTAACATATAACAGCGGCCATGTAGATCAATGGTTGGCTGAACTTGCAAGGGTGAGTAAGGTTGAGAATCCAACTGGGACGCCACAGAGTCTCTTCTGCTGTCTGTTACTTGGACTGTGCTGAACAAAGTAAACGTCAATAGATATGCTTGTGCTTTTCAACAACAACGACAAAAAAATCACTGGACAGATATTTGTCTCAGCTGAAGGTGGAGTTTTGCATGCTAAGAATCAGAAATCGTAGGCACTTTTTGGCTTAGTATTGATCCTTAGTTTGCAACACAAAGAGTGCAATCATCAAATAAAACAGTACATACATATTCTTAATAACATCCCTAATAACATTCATTCTAACCACAGGTAACTATCCAAAAAAGGTATTTTAATAAAAATGGAAACAATACATATCAGTCACCATTTTAAATAAGATTGAAAGACAAATATTCAAGTAAAATTGTATTTGGTTTTAAATTTACAAGACCAAGATTCAATCCTATAGAAAAGTAAGTAATGGGAGCATGGGAAAACCATGTTTGTGATTTTATTTCCTTTATGCTCATAAAGCACATGCTTTGTTTACACAGTCAGCCCTTACTGGTCTAATAAATTGTGGTTATGTTTTATATGTCTGGAAGCTAGAAAAAATATGTTCATTTGATGTGATGATACAAATCAAGCAACTGCATCTTAGCTGTACCAAATAACCTTGAGAATGGTCCAAGACAACACAAATTAATCTCTCAGCCTAAGAATACTGATATTTTGAAACATGTTGTTAAGTTTAGATGTGGAGGTGGCCACATTCGATCACTGCTGACCTTAGCGATATTGACCCAGCTGCAAAGCTTCTTTGTGGAACCTAATTTGTGCTGAGAAGAGCTACACAGGCCTGCACTGTGAGTCAGCATTTTTTTCATTGTTGCTGCTGATTTATTCTGTACAGATCCAAGCAGCTGTGTCCTCTGTGTATCACACAGTTAACAAAAATTGGTAGAAAGTAATGCAAGTCCTCAGAAATGGAATTCCACATGAAAAACCTGAATTGTGACTATTAAAGATTGTCATGTCTTTTTAAATCTGGATTTATTAAAAAGTTATTGCAACATTTAATTAAAAGAAACTTTAACATGTTTGGGACTCATTTTGAGTTGTGAGTGAGACTAATTTTTGGTCATATCTTTAACACATCTTCAGTCAAAGGTACTGTAGTATATGGTACTACCTTAATACTTAAGGTCGTACTACCTTACTGAGGGGTATGCCAGAAAAGTGTTACAACCCACATAGCAATGATTTTAGGACAGGAGAGGTTTCGCTCATTTGCAACTACTTGAATCCAATCAGATTAATGCCATATGATGGCAGAAAAGGGTAAAAAACAGCTGACTTTCTATGTCTACTGGGTTATAAAAGAACAATAAAAAAAATAAATTGTGTAAATGTGGTAATATTTTGATTGGAACATCAATGAATGTCAGCTGTAAATGGCACCTAAACACAATTTCAACTGTGGAAGCTTTTTCAAGCACAGAAGAAGAGCCAGCAGTCCTTATGATTTTATGATGACAACTAGACATGAGCAGATGATTCAACCTGACTCAGACATTCTGAATCAACTGCCTGCATGACTGAATCTCTCAGCTTTGTTGGTTACAGTATTCAGGAGTATTCCAGGTCTCTAAAAAATACCTTCTGTACATGTTAGCATGTCTACAACCTTTCTCCTGTCGTCCATCTGTTTACCACACTCTCTTCCTCATTACAGGAGAGGTGTGACATTGGTAAAACTGCTGACAGCACGACAACCTACAGTGTGAGACACACAAGCTAAACCATCAGTAGTTTACTGTAATTTCTTGAGTCACTGAAGATTTGACATGATCCTGTAAAAACCTTGACCTACCCATCATTTTAAAAATCATAACCCAAAGCCAACTGTGCTTCATATTCTTTATCAGCAATATTATCTCCTGAATGAACACTGATTTTCCTAGAGTATGAATTTCAAAATAAGCAGATGGCTCCACATTTTGATTGAATTTCAAGCAAGGTATGAAATCAAGCCAACAGCTATTTTTGGAGCAGAATAAGCACTCATTGGAGGATAGGCACTACTCTGCGCACATTATTCAAGCAACTTACAGGCACCTGATGAGATGCAGAGTGCCTGAAAGTAGTGAGATAAGAACACCCTGATGAACATACCTACCACTATCCCCAGTGGATCAAAGGCAATTTTTTTCAGCCACCATGAACTTACAGCCATTGCAGACTGATAATATGGCTAGGATCAAACCTGGGCCACAGAGCTCTGCTTGTGTTCAAAGCAAGCATCTTAGCCACTGAGGTACTCGGGAACCCCACCTATTTTTTTTTTCCAAATACACATGATGCGTTCATAATAAAACCATGTACTAGATGTGTGAAGAGGCTAGATGTATAGTATGCAATATTTTATAAGCTGATAATTACACCAAGCTACATTCCATTGCATAAAAGGACCGCAGCATCTTGTTAAGACCCTCAGCATTTAATGATTCGAAATCATGTTTCTCTTAAAACCCCAGTTGCCCATGTTGTTGATTTCTTTGTGTTGTCCTCGCGTTTCCCTTCCTCTATTTTATTAATTTCATCCTCACTGATGGTTTTATGCCTTTTGCTGTATTTTTCGACTTGTTCCCTAATTTTTCTTTTGACAGGCACACCTCCTTTTTTGGACTGTCCAGTAGGTTGGTTTTCATCCAAGTCTCAAAGTCTCCATTCTTGCCAAAAAGGTTAAATGTTATTTCTGAGAAATTCTCCATTTTAAGTGGCAAATATAATGGTGTATTGGTGACGTCACTTTGTTGATGCACTAGCTATGTTGTTGCTGTTAACTGTAATATTATCTAAAATTATTACAATGTTGCCTTTATGTTCAGTTGTAAATGGAATCTTCAGTAAAGTTGAATGAGCTTGCGTATTAATTTCAAACGGTGATAAGGCCACTTTCACTGGAACTACTTCATAGCCATGCATTATCACCGCGCATTTACTGGGAAATAATGCACACCCCTCCAGCCAATCAGAAACGAGTATTTAACCAAACCGTGGTATAAATGCTGATAATTACACCAAGTTACATTCCTCTGATGAGTTTATGAAATATGTTTAGGGCTTTTCAGATGGGTCATCTGCTAGGTAACACACACACATTGGTTAGATTCTCCCCCATCAATTAAACATGTACTGTGTAATCCACAAAGAGCTGTGCTGCTGTCTGAAGATGAACCATTGTGGTGTGGCCAAAAGGTGAAGCTGTGATATAATGGCATCTGACAGACTGTTTTGGCACAGTATTCATATTTGATTTGCGCCTGGAATTCAGTGGTCCATCGTCAAGACATTTAAATTCCATCTCATAACTCTGCTGACAAATTCATTAGAACTAGAATGGATTGTTTTTGCATGCTTATGTTATTTATATTTGCAGAAATGAGGAAGTTGTTTTAACCCTAACCCTAGAAAAAATCTCTTTCTGGCATTGACCAGATGTCCAAAATATCCTCTAATGTTGAAATGACTGAGAAATTATTCTTCTGGATATCGAGTCAATCACTAATATGTATTATATTTATTTCTCTCATACTTTATTTAATATTTTTTCTCTCATACATGGTTACTTTATTATTTAGAAATGACAGCTGTAAGTAAGTTCAGATGTTGATAGAAGTACAGCCACTAAATTGTTACTAACTGCTACTCAGTGAGTAACAACAACACTACATCAACTGATGACACTCTCCCTCACACATTCAAAAATGTATGCCAGAGTGACTATTATGATCTTACCACATATTATTCATTTATTTATTTATTTATGCAAATTACTAACCTCCAAACTTGTTGTAATGTGTAGAGATTGGAAATAAAAATGTAGTAGAAGTTGTACATTCCAATCTCTACATTCCAGACCCAATATAAATTGTTCTGCTTACTGCTTGCCATCATTGAGGCAACAGGATAGTATTCAGGAGAGCCCTCAGAACTCAGGATGCCCACCTTCATATCAAATCAGTGTAGACAAAAGTCCATTTAGAAAAGGACGAAATACATACACAGCTATGCCTGTCAACTGCTTTCAAGGGGATTCATTTATACAAGTATTTACTACATCCATTCAATAACTTCATTGATATACACACTTCAGTAAGAAAAAAAAAACGAATCACTTTCTTGGTCAGCAGGCCACCGATCAATTTTCTAACAATTACAGGAGCTTTGTTTCCAATTACACGTAGTTTCTTCTAACGACATCATAATGAATGACAGATAATCAGTAGCTGTCCTCACAACTCAGTCCAACTCTCATGTACTGTTTATCCACAGAATGTGCATCTGTTAATGTGTTCCCCACAGGACAGGAGCCATTCCAACTTGGACCATGCTCTTTATTTACATATAACACCATTACATGGGTTGTATCTCAGAATACATGCAGGTATCTCCAATAGGTTTTTACATGAAGGACAGAAACCTTACTATTTTTTTAATCTGGGGTGCATTTATAATCAAATACTAATACTATAAAAAATGTAATATTTTTGCAATCTAGTCTGAGAAATTGATAACTGAAAACAATGCTTCTCTTATTTTCAATGAATATTCACAGCATTAGAAAGCACAGCAGCCTCCAGAACTTCCTTGAATTTCATTACTAAACAGATAATATAATGGAGAATGAACTGCATCACACAAAAAGCAGAGCTGGAATGGCATATCTTCCATTCATGTTTTATAGAGATGTTCAGACGCTGTTAGAGAAGGCTTATTGCCAGCTTTAATTAAAAGATAAACCCACACATATTAATTGGAAGGCTGTTTTAAAACGGCTTTTTTCACAACTCATATGGTGGTCAATTGCTCCCTATTTATCAAGTAAGCAGCAGCTACAGTATTTATCAGAGCGAAGCATACTTGCAAATGGGAAAAACTGTATGCCCATAAATAAATCAGTGATACTTCAAACAGTGCTGCATTATAGAAAATGGCTAATGAGGTGTACCCTGTAAAAAAACAGGATAAAATATGTCTCATGGATATATCATCTTAATGTCTCATTAGCTATCACAAGTAGAACTATGACACAGCTTAAATGATTGCAAAAACAGTAAAAGTGCATATGTAAAAGTAGGCTACATATGTAGAATAGAAATGGAAATAACCCTTTACCAATTAAACTTAATGAATTATTACAAATAATTGAAAAAATATACACAGAGGGAATTATAAACCCATGAATTAAACTTGGCCCTGATGAAAAAAATTCAATGGGTACCCAATAAAGAAATATACAGTACCAGTCAAAAGTTTGGACATGCTTGATTAAAGATGTATGCTTAAAAGCTTGAAATTTGTTTCTTAGACAAATATAAATAGTGAAGAGGATGCCTATGTGAATTATGAATTATGTGCCTATGAATTTCCCTCTCAAAAAAATCAAATATATAATTTGATTTGTTTAACACTTTTTGATCACATAATTCCATAATACATACGTGTATAGATATATATCATAGTTTTGATGTCTTTACTATTATTCCGCAATGTGGAAAATGGTAAAAGTAAAGAAAAACCCTTCTATGAGTAGGTGTGTCCAAACTTTTGATTGGTACTCTATGCCTGATTGTTTTTCATAATTGACACATCTTCCCAGGGCTACGTTAAGAAAAGCAGTCACACAGAGCAGGTAATTAACTCCAAGAGAAAGGGAAAGAAGGGCAGCAATCAGAAATGCTTAATGGACTTTTTTTCCTCGGAATGACCCTTGTGTTAAGTCTTTTGTACATTCTTGGCCTTGACCACTTTTTTAAAGTTACCATGTTATAATAAACCATACTTCAACAACAGAAATCCCAAATCCCATCACTGATGATTTGATCTGCTTTTAATAATCTTTCATTTTTCATGATGTTAGGCTGACCATTTCCACTAGGCAACATCTTATGTTGATTAAGCCTGTCTGTCTGGAGAATAGCAGACATATGAGTACATAGAATGAATGATGTGTCATACTGCACACAAATATATAGACAAAAGGCACCCTTTATTGCACTCAATATTTGCAAAACACGTAATTTTTTATGTTAAGTCACACAGATCTACTGGAAACACACAAGATAGAAAGGATAGGCCATCATAAGACCACCGAACACCTGAAATTGACAGTTGTGCATGGAGCAATAAATTGTCTAAACTTTTTTCGTTTCATCTGCTGCCACCCCTGACATTTACAGCCCACTTCTATAATTGCTGTTTTTCCCTGCAGGGTGTCTACAGCTATCATTCCAGTCAGTGTCTGCCCTATTTCACACAGAGTGGTGACTCTGTGTAACCGGGCTCTCCTCATAATGATACAGTACGCTGCTGCAGGCCCTGACTAAATATAACTCCTCACTACACTACTTTGCACTGCGGCAACAATTAAGGGGAGAGCTTCTCTTCAGGTCACTGTTTGCCTGTTGATCTTTAATTTTATGATTGGAACAGCAGACGCAAGCGAATAATCAGGCTAACATGAGGTGCGCAGCACTCTAGTGACAAGTATTCAAGTCATGTTCAGGCCATGGTGATTTAACCATTTCATAGTGATCTTTCTCAAACAAATGAATCCATGTTAAGAAATAATGGGTCTCTATATTAATACAGGATTTTAGAGTTAAATACATGAAGTCCATATAAGCATAATAGGAAGTTAATATTTAAAGATTTAATTCTTTTAAAAGTCAAGGGAATGAATGACTACATGGATTCCAGTTATATTCTATTTGGTGTTTGAAAAAACATTAGCCTGGTGTAGCTTTTTACTTTAATTACAGTGTTCAGTTTTCTAGAGAAATATCTGAATCCAAGTAATTATTGATTAAAGGTTCCACTTATTGTGTAAGGAATTAATTGCAATTTTAAAGCCTTCTGTGGCAGAAAAGGCCTGCCACTGTAATCCATAATGACTTTCAAAAACTATTCAAAGATTACACTAATGAAGCCACTTGTTCTTGACAAACTAAATGGGTTGTACCATAGAAAAACACACAAAGTGTGTTATTGATTATTATTATTATTATTATTATTATTATTATTATTACAATAGTTCTGCTTCTAAAAATAGTTATTGATAATGCATATATTTTTGTTAAATATTTCTGTGAATGACATTTGCCTACTATGCTAACACATACACTTATCAGAAAACACTTCAATAAACTTTAAAGTATTGGACTGGGATGTGCTGCTACCATTGATTTACAGTGGCAAAAACCCACCCTGTCTATCATGGCAACAATATACTTGATGAAGCAGCATTGCTTCACTGTAAAAGTACTCTCAGGTATTATTGATGTGTTACAGAATGAAATTAGTGTGGACAGAATAACAAAACTAATATCCACCACACTGCACTGTACACTTGCCACTACAATATGATTCTGGCATCAGGATGTAACCAGGCCAGTGTACATTTAGGTGACAGTCAACTGGGTCAGTTGCCAAATCTCTACAGCTGAACACCTATCAAATCTTCTCATCTGCATCTTAAGAGGAGTCTCACTGTGGGGTAATCTGTAATATATTCTATTCCCAAAATAGAAAGGATAATCCATTGATTGCAAGTAAAGTTGTTTTGTATTTTCTCTCTGGTCCAATACAGGGAAGAGAAAACAATGTGCACAATGTGTACTAAAACACATTATTCAATATTCAGTGTGTCAAAAACTATACATAAGTCTCACAGGTAGGTGTTTTTGATTACACTGAATTTGGAAGGGGAATACTCTAAACCAAAAACAAATGCTCCTCTAGTTGTTTTCACATATTGATACAATGTTCCAGACTCAAGCATACAACATATCGAAGTACAAAAGCATTTGACCAGTAAAGCACTGTTTGGGTCATTCAGGGGTGTCCAGATTGACTGGGATGGCAACAGTGAAAATCTTCAGAAGAGAAGAGTGCAAACAAAGCAAAAAGTCTTTTTCTGTGGAGTGTAACTCTCTTAAACATTAGAAACTCTATAAGACTGAAATTATAAAACAGGCATGTATTGTAAATAATGTATAGTATAGTATGCCATGTATAGTAAATAATCATAAGCCAAACTCAAGGTAAGCATTAAGCCCAATGATTATCACTCAAAGGACCCTTCACATCTGCTACATTCTCAGGTGAATGAATTTATCGTGTTAAGAGAAGACAAGAAAGATGTATCTGCAAAGATATAGACTCTTTGAAATTTTCATGTAAGCAACAGGTTTAATTGAGCTATGCCTCTGAATATTCTTTCTGTTACAACAATGAAACATTACAGCGGTATACATTGTATATTTTAAAGTGTTGTGCTCTTAGTTGAGCCTTTTATATTGATATCAATCCTGATACATAATTCCCCTTATTTCCATTTTAGTTGCTAAAAGAGGTGGTAAACAGCAAGGTAAATGCTTGTGCAAAACAATGTTGTTTTCAGAATTACATTACCATCTACTGAAACTGTATACCAATGAACTAGCTGCAATTCATGGTGCAGTATTAAAAAACATAGGAAAATAAAATCAGTAAAATATTTCAAGCTAATGTGTATTGAATTTTGGATATTTATTCTAATTGTTTGCCACATGCACTGCCCAGAGAATATGTTACATTCTTAACAATACTGCTGGTTGAAGTCATACACAGATAGGATCCTACAGCTTTAAAAATAAAAATGGGCAGCGTACTGCATAATCACATGCCAGCATAGTGTCCTAAAAAAAACCAGTGAGCAGGGAGTTTTGGCCTCATTTTGGTAATAGTGTCTCAGTGTCCGTGAAACGTGGGACAGACAAACCAGGTCAGTGGGTAACTCGTAAAGCACTGCTTTCTGCTCTGTCACAAAGTTGCACCAATACCAAGCACCCATATAAAATCAGCACAGTGCTACATATTTGCATTTAAATATTGGTAGTAAATAAAGGAACTATTTACTATTATAAACTACTTAGTTTATACATCTTCTTTCCCAACATGAATTATTACACTGTGCTACTGTCTGTGCAGTGCTATGTTGCTGCATACAAAAATATATAACCATATACATATATGTATGTATTATGTATGTATACCGGTAGGCATATTTATAATGTTCACCATTGACAGTTCAGCCAATATTTCTATATGTTTCTTAAAGCCCAACAGATGTTTCATTGCAGGAGAAAAAACATTGTTTCAGTGGTTTTAGCTGTGTGAGGTAAACTAAGTACTGACAAGGATAAACTTGATCAAACATTACATTAAGAGGAAAATAAACCTATGTAGTTACTCAGGATTCTATTCTCCTGTCTAGATACTCATCGAAGCCTAATTTCACTTTATCTTTCTAAGTATAAGCAAGTGTGCTTGCTTCAGGTACACTACAATTACTACTGTTCAGTTGCCATTACTGTTGATGTCATATCTATTTGGATATTCATACGTGACTGAAAATGCTGTAAAAATTAATACAAACAGTACATTTCTTACTATATGAGTCTGTACAGAAAGAAGTTAAATACCCCTCACTTTATGAAAGATTATTCATTGTTGTTGTGTGGTTAAGATACTCATTCCTCCTCTGCTTATGCTAGCATGCCAAATGTAATCAAACATTTTCTTTGTCTCCCATCAAAGATACATTTATAGAGCTGAGCCCTCTAGGTTGACCCATTTTTTGCAGGGTCTGCAAGACGTGTCCTCTTCCAAGTTCGCAGGAAAATCAGAATGATCTTTTATAGCAGGGTCATGTCCAGTCAGGGGAAAAACACAAAAACAATGTGTACTTTCAGGAAGTGTATGTGGCTCAGATGGATAATTTCAACAATTCTCTGGATTGTCTTTGGTGCAGCCTTTCCTGCTACTCAAGCATTGTTTGTAATAACACAGGCAACCATACTGAGAACAGAACTCCTTCAACAACGCTAACAGAAAACAAAACTTGTAGTTAATGTTAACAAGATACAAGTTCTGGTTACAGCCTATCATAGACTACAATGCTAGCAATGCTTCGTCCCATGTTAAGAGTTTCCATGAGCTCTAAAGCAATGGCTTTGATAAGTATTTGTCATCTCAATTGCAGAATTGAAGACACAGGAAAAGAGTGTCATTAGTGGGTGTTATATAGAACAAGACAGCTTTCTCAGTATGACACATTCAGGAAGAAGTGTGCTACATAGCTAAACAACTAAGATACAACATTGAATGGACATGGAGGAATTCATCACAGATAAATGTTCTTTGCATGACTGTGAACAATGTTCAGTCCCAAAAGTATTAATGCAATGTACTCATGTGTGATGGTACATCATGAAAGAGTTTATAGAAGGACAAAGTTTCCCAGAAAACAGTGAATGCTTTAAGATTAGGACACGGATAACAGGAGACTCTTACTCCCTCAAGGGCATTTCTTTATTAGTTATTATATAATAACACTATATGATATTAACTGGGCACCAGGCTGCCTATTATCAGTGTCTTACTGTCGGAACAAATCTGCACCATCATTCTTCATAACAGAAGTTCAGTGGAAGCCTCTGGAACTAAACAGAGGCATTCAAAGACTTGCTGTTAGCCTGTGCTATAAAGAAGGCAACATACAGAAGAGATCAATCAGAAGCAGGCTTTATCACAGTTGAGGTCACACAGCCATCTGAAGAGTTCAGGTAAATGGTCATTGACCTCAGGTTACAAGATAGCTATAAAGGAATTTGCAAAAAGCCGGACCTCCCACTTAGTGACCATTATTAAGTAGTCTAAAGAAAATTCTATGAGTACTATAGCATCACTGCCAGGAAGAGAATGCATGTCTACCTTGCCTCCACAGTCTGTGATACAAGCAGGTCAAAAGGCAACTGTAAACCCATATGCAACAGTTGGAGATCTCCTGAAGAAACTGGCATCTTTGTGTTATGAAAGGTCAAAAAGAACCATTTAAAGTCATGCGTAACTGCATGCATGAATGTTATACGAACATTACATTGAATGCATGTATCATGGCTGAGTTTCGAGGGAGAAGCATCTTTTGAAAACAAGCCATGAAAAAGGTGAGACTTAAATATGCCAAACTGCAATAATTTTATGTATGTCTCATGGTCAGATTAAATGTAAATTGAGCTCTCCTTACATGCTCATCAGCTTTATGTTTGGCATAAAAAGATGCCTCTTATGTTGAGAAAGGTTCCATGCTCACTGCCAATGTTGGAGGTTTGAAGGTTTCTTATATTTTTGGGTAGTCTTGCATCTGTGGGTCCACAAACCCCTGTTAAGATAGAGGGAACTATGAACTTGAACATTTACTAAGACATTTTGGCCAAAAATCTGGTTCCTTTTGCCAAGACTGAAAGTTGACATTCCAACATCACAGTGATCCCAAGTATTTCTACACATCTTGAAAGAAAACTGAGCAGAAAGTAAACATTCACAATGATCATCTCAATTGCCAGACCTTATTTCAATTGAACATTTGTGGTTTTAACTCAAGAAAGCACTTCACAAACAAAAACCAAAAGATCTGAAGGACCTGTAGCAAGAGAACCCTAAAATGGCAGAATCTCATAAAACTCTACAGGAAGTGTTTGTCAGTGATACCCATGCCAGAAGATGATTTTTAAAAAAATACCCCTTACAGGTGTGAGGCCCTCATGTTTTCTTCATTAAAATTAATTAAAATCTAAATTCACTCTAGGAAATGCTATACATTTTATGAATGCACTGGAAAATGTCTGTGGCAAAAAAATCCAATTTGTACATTTTTAATATAGCCAGTCTATTGTTGATTGTTGATTATTGAGGATATGTGAATACAGTCATACTGTTTGATAAGGAGGCAGATATTATATAAGATGGCATCATTTTCAGAGCCGAAGACTTATTTTGAAATTGACAGAATTAATTGTCTGATTGTTCCATAGATTGGTAGAGTCACAGTCAGTGTAATGCTGGCAAGTTAATCATGCCCTGAACTTATACAGTTAAGATTAATGAAAGTAGAATTATGCCTTTCATGTGTCCACTCGCAACATATAAGGGAGGAGGGCAACAATTTGCATCACATGCCATCTCTGAACATGTGCCAGCTACAACAGACAGTTATAATGATTTCTATCGTTTATTATCTCAGCATGGCTGTTTATACATTTTTTTATTACTATACTTTTTTTAGTTCCATTGTACTTGTCTGGTTTGATTTTTCATGGGTTACTGCCAATTAATGTTATAGATTTGTGACACTGCATACTGGTACTCTAAATATTAACATTTTCAAGCAATAACATCAACACATACTGTACCCTGAGTCAAAATCAATCAAGAATACATACCAATTTTACAGGTTATACAGGTTTATAAAAAATAATTACATTTAAATAATTCCACAGTTCTGAATAATTTGAGAATAACATTGAATTACATCTACTGCAGAAACTATATCGATTCCTTGTTCTGTTATGAGGTCAAATTCATCTTATTCCTACACTAAATGTCTGATCTCTTCACTATGATAAAAACCTGTGACCAACTGCAACTACATATAGACCATCTGTTGCACCAGTAAGTCTGGTGATGACTGGATATTCAAGCACAGCAGGCTTTTAGTTGGTTTAGGTCTGCCCCCCTGACAAGTTGTGATTTTGGACAACATGCAGTGTGTACAATCTAGGCATTCTAAACTTCAAATTACAGTTTCCACAAAGTTACAAAGGTATGAGTGTGCAGACAGCCTCACCTAGGCTTAATTGTTGAAGTGGCAAAATCATTAAAATAAATAGAGACTAGTGATTGCCATGCCACACATGTTCAAGGGTAAACTCACATACAAGGACTGGCTGTTCCAGCACCTAAGAGCACCTCTGTGTTTTCACGCTGTAATTAAGGTTCATGCTATTCTAAACAGAGCACAGCATAAGTTCAGTACATTGGAGCAGAATACTGGACATGACATTTAGCCTTATTTCAGTGTCAGTTTAAAAAAATGACGCAATGTCAAAAATGAAGCAAGTCTAGTTGTCAGAATAGGAAACATGAACAGTGTTTACATAAACATACTGTGGAGGGGTGCCTTTTATCAGCACATGGAATTCCAGCAAAATTGTTTTTCTGCTCTTGATTAAATTCTGCTGTGTAATCAAGATTGAATTCCACTTAGTCGTACTATGTGGACACCTCATACATGGTGCTTTTCAGATGAAATACAAATTATGCAATATAGATGAACCACAGAATGCCTAATCATAGTCAGTACTCTGGGACTCTAACTGAAACAGTCCCGAGAAATGCAGTTGATTCACAGACCAGAAACTGAAAGACAGTGCCCTTCTTGCAATGGGAACGTGTATGGGAAGCATTCCAAAAACATAAATCAACCCTTTGCACAGACCTCTGTGTTTAAACCAACATCTTAAAATTAATTCTGCTGGGAAAAGGCACCGGATGCTGACCATAACGTTGAGATTATGTGTTAATGAAATCTGGAACATCTGTAAATCACCCTTTCTTTTAATTGGGTACAATGGAAATGCTATACACAAGTGCATAATTTCCAAAGCTGTAAAGATTTAAATGTTGGCCATCTGTAACATAATTACAACATTCAGCTTTATAGTAACCATTCAGCAACGTAATTTCATAGACCTGTTGTCATTGCTCTGTACTGAACTGAAATCCTTTGCTTACTCTGTTGGACTTAAACTATCTGAATTGGCATCTGTTTTTACAGGCTGCCAGTAGGCCCTGATCTAAACATTCATAGTTCTTGCAACACGCCAGACAATGCAGTTGGACCATGTAAAATAATACACAAAAACAGAGAAACTTTAAATTTACATGCACC
Organism: Megalops atlanticus; assembly: GCA_019176425.1. Classification (NCBI taxonomy): domain Eukaryota; kingdom Metazoa; phylum Chordata; class Actinopteri; order Elopiformes; family Megalopidae; genus Megalops; species Megalops atlanticus. The sequence continues at coordinate 57,383,596 of CM032876.1, read as the reverse complement.
GATGTATATGCAACCACTGTTATAGTTTAAAGTGGACATGAAACAGCCTAATTTTGACGAGTTTTGTACAGAATTAAGTGTGTTGGAATTTATTTTGAGAAAATTTTAGATATAAAACAATTACACGTTAAATTATAATAGATTTATGTTTGGTACTAATTTATGCTTTCGCTCTGGCTTGCCGCCATATTGCCGTTGCGTCACTGACTACGTCATGAGGTTGGTTAGTTGGAAAGTCGACCCAGGAAGACGGCAGTCGCGGTGGTGGTACGTAGAATTTCGAGAGAAACTTGCTTGCAATAAAATCATTTTTAAATCAATAAAATCATTTTTGAATCAATATTTTGTGTCAAATTATTGATTTATTTAGTAAGTAGCCGTGTAATAAGCGGGATAATGTACAGCGAGCCTCCGCTTCGCGTCGGGGTCCTGCATCACCCTGTTGGGGTTTATTTCGCAACAATGACCGGCTCGCTGTACATTATCCCTTACATATTATCTAATCATTATCTTGTAAACTAGATGACTGTGCTTTGACAAGAAAAGACGTAACATAACCCTGGTCGTACCTCTCTGCCCTGCCAGATGGGTGCGCTGTTGGGCCCTTTCCTTACGGCGCACAGCTACTTCTTTGCTATTAGACTGGATTGGACGGTCTGTACACCCAACCTTATAAGAGGAAAAGTCAAACACAGAGGGAGCGGTCTCGGACTTCAGCTTGTTGGTCCAGCGAACCACCAGTACGCGTGACTCAAAAACCCTCTCGTCCACGTGGTCCTCGTTTACAAAGTGCTCGCTACAAACCCTAGCATCACGGCTAACTGGAGGATTCTTTCGTTTCAGTGCAGCTAGTGGGTGTGCAACGGATCACAAAACTCACGGTTCGGATCGTATCATTTTTCGGATCAGCCAAAAAGGGAGACATATAACTACTTTGCTTTCCATTTATTACTTAAATCCGAAATCGCTCCCTATTCACTATATACTATATATACACACATATATATATATATATATATATATATATATATATATATATATATATATATATATATATATATATATATAAATTTATATATATATATATATATTAGCGGTATTATCTAACCCAGGTTGATCGTTGGACCTAACTGCCAGCTAGCTAGCTAACATTGGTTTCAACTAATTTGAACAGATGAAGCTGGGTGCTAGTTCTTTCATTAAGTTAGCTAGTGATAGGTAGCGGTATTATCTAGCAGGTTAATGTCAGTTGCAACTAGCTAGTCACTTAGCTAGCTAGCTGGCACAGACACGAGGATGTTCATACAAATGTTCGAATAAACTTGCAAACATAAAACTATATCCAGAAAATTATTAATTTATTATATGACTGAATAGTGAGTGAGTGAACGAGTGCTGTCGATTTGAACTAATGTAGAACTTCAAGACAGACCTTTCGTCTCGCGAAGACAAGATGGCGCACTTGTTTCTTCTGCTAAGTAAGGTTGCTGGTTTTTACAATGGCGCTTATATCTTTTTACTGCAACTCTGCATTGAGATTTAGGGAATTATTACTTTAAAAAGTAACAGCGACAGTAAAACTGTATTTCACACAATTATCGTTAAACTTTGCAATTAATCCGCGGTCCGCATGCGTGCCGAACCGTGGGAGGTGGAGGGTTGCAACGATAAAGAACCGCTTAAGAGGCAAAGTAAGTGCCTCTTAAGTGGACAATGAAAGTGGACAATCTTTCTTTGGTTTTTGACTCTATAAAATTCATTTCTGCATCCAGGGGCACTACAAAAGTGATCCCCCTTGCATCGCTTTTTAGTTTGGCTTTTCTTACCTTCCATTGAGTCAGTGATTGTCAGTGCTGTCACTAGTTAGCTAATGTGAACTAATGTAGAACTTCCAAGACAACCGACCTCATGACGTCACATTTTACGCGAAGACAAGATGGCGCTACACTTGTTTCAAAAATGTAACTTAGATTACTTATTATTTTTTATCCAGTTTCACTGACAGTGTTAAACCTATGAGGATTTTTAGAGTGGGAATCCGTCTTGTAAATTATGCTAACTATATCTAGTGTTTCATGTCCACTTTAAATTGTGTATTGTATTACTGTAGTTGCTAGTAGCCTATAGTGAGGCAATGGTGCTCACAGTCAAAAGAAAAAAAAATAAAGACAAGGTCTTAGCAAACACTACTCAATGGCTGGGACTGCTGTGCTGGCCTGTTCACCTTCTGGTGGTAAAAACTTGTTAATACTGTTTTAAGCCCATCCAGTGAAAGCTACAACATCTGGGAACCCACCCCCTGCTTATTTTATATTGGTGAATCAGTGTTTTAATAGTCAAATATACCATATAGCTTCTTTCCTTGAAAAAATAAACGTTGGCACTAACTAGCCAACTCATCTGCCAGAGTTGTCTTTTGATTGACTAATTTCACTATCATGCCAACTTGCACAGTGACGTCACCTTACTTCTCTAACGGTCAGAAAACTAAATACAATTTTATGACGGGACCTTCCAACAACCACTATCTCGATACATATGCATTTTGAGAGGCTACAGTAAAGGCATGCACAACGAAGTTTCATTTTATTTCTACAGTTGGGCAAGGCTGCCGTTTAGTTAAGTGGTCACTGCAAACTCAGTTTTGCCTAAATACATAGGCCCTAACCCACCTACTGTATGTAGGCCTACCTATAGGTACCGTTCCCAAACTTTTGTAAAACTCTAACTTTGCCGCACGATTGCTTTTGCGTTCACCTACGTCGCTTTTGCATTCACCTACATTATTGCGTCCATCGGATTTGTTTGGAATTAGCACTCCTCTCTCTCTCTCTCTCTCTCTATATATATATATATATATATATATATATATATATATATATATATATATATATAGTTAAGGTTAAACTGTGAGAACAACCCCAGTCAACAGAATGCCATTCATGGTTATATGGGCTAACAACCACGTAAAATCAATTATAATGTTGCGATTTAATAGTCCCAAACAAGGACATGCTCCCAGACAGCTAGGTAGATCGGTCAATTAATGAACTTGCCCGGGCAACATAAACCGTGAATATGTTAACGTAGAATACACGCAATGTAGAACGACACTGCCGTTCATCTCGGTGAACCATTATTGTACTTACCCTGTTGTTCTTATCCGTCTCTCTTACTTCATCTTCCGTTACTCCTTGTCTTATCATGATCCTAACAATGACAGCATTATTGCTGCAACATGCCTGGAAGAAGGATAGCGGTTCTGGACTTTCAGGAGATGGTGTCCTCTCGGTGTCTGCGAAACTGTCATCCAGTGGATAAAAGGAGTCATCAGATGCGATACTTCTGGTATCGGGTAACTCAGAGAATTCGTCGTATTCCTCATAATCGTCATCTTCGTCGTCTTCCTCACAGGACCCCAGATATTCGTCTTCTTCCGAGAGATATGAATGCTCTGTGGCTTGCGCTGGATGAACCTGCGCATCGTTTCTACTTTTACTTTGTTGAACTTGTTTGAGTTTGACAGGTGAGGACCCTCCTCCATCCCTGTCGTCTGTTATCAGCACCATTTAACTCCCTAGGTAAAAATACACCGGGAGTACGAATATTGCAGTTGAATACTAAACTGCTTGGACCTGTTTGCCCACATCAAGATCAGGTAAAAAACATAAGCTACAACTGCAGCGTAAAAAGCCAATCTAAATACAGCATTACAAGTACTGCTTAAACTCCAGTGAGAGATGGGTGTTCCCGAAAAATTTGTACTCATATTATCTCTGGAATGTGAAAAAAACTATTATTTTTAATTGAACCCCATGGCATAATACACACCGTTGTACTTCCAAAGTTAACTCTAAATGACACCAATCCATGGAGGTTCGCTCTTGCTAAAATTCATTTTGTATGTTTAAAAGTCCTGGAATGAAATGTGTCCCAGTCACGTTGTAATTTACCAAATCATATCAAAGTGAACATTTTCAACCTCTTCTGTTTTTCCGAAGAGAATCCAACTTCAATTCTTGAAAGACCATCTTCAATTAAACAAAAAAAGTTTAAAAATGTGCAATTTACCCAACTCCTGTCATTGTTTTAAATATTTCAAAACGTATAGAAAGTAAAATCGCAACATCCTTTGCGGCCGTTTAAGAGAGGCATTTGCAAAACTGTAGCTCGGTAATCCGATTAGTCTCCCTCTGCTTCCCTCCTCCTCTGTCCGTCTCTCTCTCTCTCTCTCTCTGAGAGGATTAAATCCCCAGTTTAAAATGTTGACATCAGGAATAATTTAGTAATAGCCAGATTTGACTGAACAAACTCTTATAGTATGTCGTGTGGAAATTCATTTTGAATTGTCATGAACACGAATTGTTGTGGCTATTGGCGTTCTTTTTGTTATTTGAATGTTTGGTATTTTTGGTTATTACTGGATTTGAAGCGAAAGTACAACAGATTTCACTCCCAAAAACATGAAATGATTGTTTACTGTAACTTCCATGAAGTTACGACTGAGGTGGGAAAGTCCGCATAAAATCGAAACTAACAACATGACTCATTCTTTGTCGAGGAAACCCCAAAATAGGTAGTTCGTAACTGAATTACGAAATCATATATCTTCATTCTGTTTACAATTTTTGCTCGCACTGTTTATGATGTGACCCCATACGTAAGTTATTCCACTATAATTATATTGACATTTACATTTACTTATGTACACGTGCAATTTAGTGTACATTATTACGATTGGACTTGTTCTTCATAAAGAGTTCGTTCACAGATGATCATTTTCTGTAATTACAGCCTCCTGCAGACAACATGGCTGCTGCTGATTGTTAGAGTGATGTTCACTGTGATATTCAGTGGATCACAGACATTAAAATGTACAAAATGTACACTTACAAACATGTTTTGTACAGCCACTTGGAGTGTAATACAGTTATATTTCGCCATACTTTGCACAAATTCATACCAGACAAATTCATTCCGTGTGTCATTTTAACTCAGATCAAAATACCACCAATTGTATTTATTTATTGATTTATTGATTTATTTATTTATTTATTGTTATCATGTAGTGTATGGAGTTTCCTTGCAGTAATTTTGGAGATGTACGCATAATGTGATGGGCACATACAAAGTAGATTAAGAACAAGGAATTGATCCGTCTGTGTACTTACTCCCTTTTTATTCTGTATGCGTAAAAGTTGAGCTGAACAATCCACATTCTGCGCAAAGCACAGTCACCCTTCCTGACATTGTCTAATCTTGTAATAGCAAATGCTACTGGTGAGCATAAACTTCAGTCATGTTTGAACTAAACTATCAGTACTTCTATAAATATAATGAAAATAGTTGGGAAGCCTAGCAAATATGAAGAAACAGGCTTTGATATTCACATCATAATGGGGGAACTAAATTTCCAAATGTTAAGGGAATATCATGTGTACCAAGATCAATGAATGCTGTGTCACTAATACTCCAACAACTTTACCATTGTAAAGAAAAACAGACAGATGTCCAATGGTATTTTTACTCCAGAACCTTTTGTTAGCGAAGCCAAGGCTGAAGTCACTGATGACTCACATAATCACGGAGATGTGACCACACTTCTCTTTGCTGGTGTATGTAACTGTTTAGGTCACATTATACATAACTACACTGTACTACTCAAAACATGGATATTCAAGACTTGTCAGTTTTCAGTTTTAGTAAATTATTGTCATAGTAGACATTAGTTTCTATTTGGAAACTATGGCCAGTCTAAAGGATTTTTTAACAATCATGCATATTACATACCTGCAACAACATACAAAATTAAAATTCACAACAGCAGATTTAATTTCATCACTCTTATCCAAAGATGATAATCAACAGTCATTTCATCTCATTGCCTTGTCATGACTTTCACTAGCGGTTACAACTGATCATTTTGATACCTGTGTATCAGCATTTCAAAGGCTGAATATTCTAATAACTGAGCAAAAGCTTTTTAACAGTACACACTATATGAACGCAGTTTGCTAACTGGTGATGGGAATTTTCATGATGTTTTACATTATTACATTATTGGCATTTAACAGATGCTCTTAGCCAGAACAACTTACATCAATTACAGGTTTTTACAATGTAATCCATTTATGCAGTTGGATATTTACTAAGGCAATTGTGGGTTAAGTACCTTGCCCAAGGGTACAGCAGTAGTACCCTCGTGGGGAATCGAACTGGCAACCTTTCGGTTACGAGTCCTGCTTTTTAACCACTATGCTACACTGCTACGTGTTTTCATGATGTGAAAAACCTTGAGGATATTATAGGTGTAAGGAAGGCAAACGCATTGTGTTGCCCTTTTGAATTACTGCAGTAGAGCTTCATTCTAATAGGGGGTGAGTGGTTAACTGAAAAAATGAAGTTAAAGTTTTACACAAAGAAACCACTACATACTAAACATAGGTGTAAAAGTCCAGACACAGAGCTTCTCTGGTGGTTATTCATATTTGACCTTAATCTGTCATTGGCACAGTTTGCAGCCTGCATTGTATTAGCAGATAGATAATCGGATCCATCAGAAATGACTTGTGGTGTTAAGTAGGTTATTTTCTCATTTCCCTCTTCCAGCAGTCATTACATGGGCTTAAATGCAGATACATTCATCAATGTCCTTCAGTCAGTCATACTGCCCCACATACAGCACCAAAACATTAATAGGCTTTGCACCACAGATCTGATTGTCTGCTGTCCTGCCACTGTAAGTATGCCTTGCTTGTGTCTGACTGCACACTGAGATAAGCAGGCTTGAAAAAGGAATCAAGGGAAATGCCAGCAATTGTGTGTCTTTCACCTGTGGGCAACCTCCATTCATTGACCATTTTGTTTGGGGAAAAAAGGGCTAGAGTTGTATCACCTAACCCTGCAAAACAAAGTGATCTGTATATCATTGCCAGTGCATTAGAGTTCCACTTAAATCTGGCAGTGGACCTGTTATATTATGTGTCAAAGAGTGTTGAAGGGCATAGTGGAAAGGGGGACTATGGCTGATAATCACTTGCCAGTCTCTTGCTATAGTTTAGCCACATGTCAGAAAATTAAATGGTATCCCTCTGGTTCCCTCTAGCATCTCCCATGACCACCCATACATTTCCCTCTTAAGAGCTTCAGACAAGGGGTATGAATAATGAGTAAGCCACTTAGCTTTAAACAAAGCTGGATTCCAGCTACCTGTACACCTGCTGTCTAGTCACGTGTAGGTCTATTCCCATGTAATCTACAGGATGATATGACAGATATCAGTTGTTCACTGTATGCTGGGAGCTAATGAAGGCCTCTCAGTGAATACACAGGCGCAGCTAAGGTGCACGCTGTCTCAACTGTCGTGTGCAGTCTTGTGATTGTTAAAATCCAGGATGGTACTTCCAGCTAAACATTTATATCTTGTTGCATCATAATCTGCCATGACAGGGTTTAGCCTGCACTGTGGTCCTTAACTACCACCAAAAATATATAGAAAGGCAATGCACTCACATTTCACAATATACTGACATATACTCACAATCACATAAGCACTGTCTTAGAAACAGTACTTCACACTGTCCACCTCATATAGATAGTATTTTGAGCTGATCAGAGAAAACTTACAAAGGAGACAATCCCACCAAAATTAGCAGTCATGTGGCACAGAGGTGTCTGGGAAGGGCTGGCTCTGTGGGGGACTGTAGAATATGGACAATATATGGCACATTGGTAACAGCATTTGATGCTAGACCAGGGGAGGCCACCCTTCAGCCTTTCAGAGCTTCACAGGAAAAAAAAATGGTTAAAAAATTACTGGTGACATGCAGCCATTGAAACTGCAAATGTATGTTTGGCAAGCATGGAGACCTCCCTCTCAAGTGTAGTGCAAATTAAGAGTTTTGAAATACATTGATGAATGATAAAAAAAAAAAAAAACATAACAGTTCTCAGGATAATGAATAATGTGATATTGCCAGTTTGTAACAATTTGCCATGGACCTGTGATAATAATATTGGCCAATTCTTTGTTCTACTCTGGGTCAGGCTAGCCACTCTTGTTCTAGACTGAATGTAAATATGTCTAGAATTAGCATTTACATAGCTAAACACATAACATAAAGTCAATTCACAAAATAAATTCCATAACCCTTGGTTTCTAGAATACATTATTAAAATTTGATGTAATCTGACAAATTGTACAAATTAACAGGATTTTAAAATCCATGCTGAAGCTTGTTGATTCTCTTTTTAAGCCCTCTGCTACTTCTACCATCAACCAGTCCAGGCAACATCACATTTCACAAGAACAAAAGCATTCATAGGCCCTTTCCTCCATTCCCCACTAAGAACATGTTGTGAGTGATATTAAGCCTTGACCAAATGTCTTTTAGTACCCAGTATCAGAGATGCAAGTGTTCCTTGTTGCGTGTCCATGATGATCTTTTAGCACAGAGATAAAAACATACATACATTATGCCAACAAAAATGGCTTAAATCCATTAAATGGCTTAAATCCATCCAGATCACTGTCTTAAATCCATTTCTAAGCTTTGTGCTTAAAGTGAATGTTCCAAACTCCAATGGTATAAAGTGCTAAGTAAACCTTTAAAAGCAACAGCACTTACAGTATACATAACCTGCATAAGATATTTTCACGAACACATTTTTTTCCAGTGGGCAGATAATTGTGCTTTATAAGAGTATATTATTTTAAAGGGTCATTATTTCAGTTGTGCAACGATCATAAAATGACATTTTCTCGTTTGTTTCTCCTTGCTCATGTATTTTTTATTTAGCGCTCTGTTTAAAAGGCCACAGTCAATTACATTTAAGGGCTCTGACCCGTTCTATTCTACAGACAGCAAGTAAACTGTGACACTGTCTTTATGAGGCTGCTCTCTGCTGAAAAAATAAATAATTATTGTCAGAGACACTGTTTGTAGTGAATTATGGCTCAATTAATGGTACTTAACACTGTGGGTCAATCAGTTAATCACCCTTTGCTGACGGGGCCGGCGAGAAACGGGAGGATGGAGAGGCTGACCTTCAGATGTATACCCATGGAAAGACAGAGCACTGCTTATCGAATAAAAATAATTCAATAGCTTTTATTCAACCCTCAGAATTGCGCTTAATGGGCTCTGATCACTAAGCGTTTTCCTCCCATTTACCGCAGGCGCCATTTATAACTCCAACTATAAAATCAACTAGTGAGAGGAATCAGGCAGAGATCCTGAAAGAAGGGGAAAGCAGAAGCCTTCAAAACACTATTTCACTATCAGTGTCACTATTGTATGTGTGCATGTTGTGTGTACTGTATGTATGTTTCATTGGGGCAGCAATGTGGACAGAGCATACAAAGTTCACTTTAAACCACTACCAAGTCATCTTCGGATCACAAAGACTGTAGGACACTGCCATTCTGTTTATTGTGCTATTTGAAGAGCTGCCAAATGAAAAATAAGTCAGATGAGGCTTAAAGGACTATGGTAAATTTGAGGACAGGGCAAAAGTTGTCAAAAAATACTATTCATTCAGTACTTAATTTTACTTACTTGACATCCCAGGAAGAAGACCCCATATCACAGGCTGTTTGCCCCTGAAAGTTTGACAATGTTGAAGACAGAGACCAGGACTTTTATGATAAAAGTTTTAATTTGGGAATAAATATATTTAGGGATGCAAACAAATCACATTCTGTAAGTCACCCAGTCTATGGGTGCAAAAGGAAATGCTACAATCATTAGTAGTTATAACAATAACAATATTAGTAATGGAAGAAGTACTGGTCATTGTTATAATAGGTGTAATGCTATACATGTCATGGGGATTGATTAATTACACAGCTGTGAAGAATCCTCTGATTTAGATTTATCTCCATATATTAACAGATTCCTTTATTTGAAAATACCTTGTGTAGTGTGTGACCAACCACTGTGTTGGCTGTGATTTTAACCATGGAGACTAGGCTTCTGAGGTACTATAAAATTATTGTCTGAGAGATTCTCAGGAAGCGAGGGACAAAGATGCAGTGGATCAAAGGGACAAGTTTATAGACAGCTCAACAGTAAAGGTAATAGAGACTGTGGCATCACATATTACCTACTGCTTCAGTGCTGAAGCAGTCATTTAGTGAGCTGGGGTTGAAGCTCATAGAATCTGCCAGGCATTACCAGGTCACATGCTAAAAAGGTTTTATTATTTGATTCCTTATGAGAAACCCTGATCTACACCGCTTGTTTTTTACATATTACCCATGTGTACAAGTGCATATGTAGCAAGTATGCTATTGAAAAGAGCACAAAAGCAGGGCATCCCTGTGGCTCAGTGTGAAACCTCACATGTTCAGTTCCGTAACTGCTATGACATGTCTGCCACAGCTTGATTTGCGGGATGGTGTGTGTGGACTGTTCAGGAGTAATGGGATTGTGAGAGATAACTAAGTTAAAAATAATGGAATTTCCAGAGCTCAGTTCATGTTCTTATGTTGTTTGTGCTGGAGCTGGGTTTACGTCAGCATAAAGGAAGACCAGCAGTGGATTTAAACACGATGAATGGACACATATAGCGCAACACGGGGGTATATATTTCCACAATGGAGATTGCTGTGCTTTTCATTTATACTCAAAACAAACCCAGTGTTGTGTAACGTATCCTGACTGTAAGGTACAATTGAGCTTAACTGTTAATTTTATATGGCGGACATTAGAAGTTTATTGATAAAAATAAGTTTTCATGTCAAATTCTTACTCCTTGTGAAACATGATAAGAATAACCATTTATGGAACTATTAGCAATTTAGGTACATTGTTACATATATGTTATCTATCTGCATCAGTGACACTTCGATATGAAACTAAGAATCACACGTCACATATTTTAGGGTAAACAGCAAAGAACATTTGACTTTGAGAGGGATTATTGTCCTGTCTTGGGAAGTTATTGTGCAACTTTACTGTCAGTGTTTTACAGTAAAAAACACACTAGTTAAGCTTTTAGACATCATCCATCCATCCATCCACTATGAAGCATGTAAGGTTAGCTAAAGTTACCTTGTTCTCTGAATAGAAGACATTAGGCTGTATAAAACAATGCAATGTTGCTTCCTCAGCTACAAATGAACATTTTTCATGTAAGACAAGTTCACATGCAGAGGTGTACATGTGCACAACTGCACACCACAAATCAAAGAAAGGAATGTGCACTCATCCTCAATTTCTTTTAATCCACCCATTTTGATTGATGAGTTAGTTCCGTGACTGTCTTTCAACGAAAAAGGTTAATCGACAGCAACTGGGCAGTTGAAATGTAGTATTATATGAAATGTTGCAAGGAAGAGCTTGTTAGCAAACCCTTTATTTACTGAGATAACACACCATGATACAGGACCAAAGGACAATGTACATTGGTTCTCAGGAACTGGACTACTTCTCTGTACATACTCATGTGAAAGCAGATGCTGCAGCTACAACTACAAACTACAAACATATTCACAGAGGAACTAGAATCCCCCAGAACAGAACACTCAAAAGACAGACTGTACCTGTGTTCAGCAAGTCCAATTTGGTAAGTCAAGTCTTACATAATGCCACATACATAACTGAGCAGACTCAAACAGGTACTGTCAAAGAATGAAACCCAGCCCAACACCCTACTCTACAACACACACAGACAGACCTAGAGGTAAGCATTCACCCCTAAACTGCATTCTTAAAAGGCAGGGGACCAAGCACCTTAGACAATACTGTAGAAGAACGGGGTGGTGTCAACATTCAGTTGGTAGAATCTGGAAAATACACGTGGCGAGGCTTACATAACAACAGTGCCTGTAGCTACCAAGATGGCACGGTGGAGAAAATCCTGTGAAGCCACCACACTCCAGATCCAATGTGTGATCACTGAAGGCAGGAGAGGTGAGCTAACCTCCTCTCATGTTAACTGGATCACTGCCACAATCCGGCAGGACAGCTTGCTTTTTGAAAGAGGCTTACCCAGGAGCTCAGTCTTTATAACAAAGGGCTGATCCATTGACCCACATGCTTTGCTACAGTCCATACTGGCAACAAGTTCACAGGCAGGGCATAGCAGATTCATATGATGATGCTCAACTGATGCTAGGGGAAAGAAGATGAAAGAGGCAAGTGTATGGATTGGTCCACATTGGATTGAGTAATTTGGCATGAAGGATTTGATCTCTCTCGGTCACCCCTGAATCATCTGGCCTAAACCTGTGACAGTACATATGGACAGATGAGGTATGCAGCCTGCCAGCTCACTTGGCTGATGTAATCGACAAGAGAAATGCAGTCTTCAAAGACATCCTTTAAGGTCAGCCTTATCCAGGGACCCAAAGAGGGCCTAAGAGGGTTGTTAATGCCATATCTAACTGCCAGATTGGGAGTTGTGCCTCTCTGTGGGCAGGAATGTCCTACTCTTCTGACAAACTGCTTGGCTGAGACATGTTTCCAGAAGACAGCTCCCCTTTGGGGAAACCTTCAGGGACCCTTTAAGTGTGGTGGTAATCCATTTACCAAGTGTGGACAAACCCTTAGATAAACCTCAGAACCACAGTGCTGGGACAACAAAGGAAGTTCACCTGTCCTACACTCCTAGGCAGCTCTCCTCATAGAAGTGGTCCCAGTATTTTGCAGTGTCTCCAAGTATAATCCCAGTGGCAGTAGCTGCTTTCCCACTGTGCCTGAGCCCAGGGGTGGAATATCTCCCTAAATGTGAGAGATAGTGTCTCCTCTAACTGCACCCACAAAACATGCATCTCCACAACCAGCTGGAACTCCTATACAAGCTCAGGAAAAGGACTGGTGGATAGAGATTTCAAGAACTCCACTTGGTAGCCTGACTGAGAGTAAGAATTACAGAGATGTTAGCAAAGCGAGCCCCCAGCGTAACTGCAGATTTGGTTTTTGGAGGAAGTCATCAGTTGTCTTTGCTACCTTTGACAAGAGTTTTTGGGGTGATTACTACAATGCCAATACGTAATACACAGGGGAAAGGAATCCCATTCCACTTTTGCACTTTTTGCAACACCTGAGAGTACTCACACTTCACAGGGTTAGTGGGCTATCTGGGTATGACCAGTGGCTTCACATCTCAACTGTGAAATATCATAGGAGAGAAGCTACGGGTGCAGAAGGGAAGCTTCACTGCAGCTTCAAACCCATGCGTTTCGAGTGGCTGTCTTTTTACTGTAGAGAACAGTATTTTTCAGTAACATTATATGACTGTTCTGAAAACAAAATTTCTGAAATTTTCCAGTCAATGTTTTCATTTCCTCAAACATTATTCACATACATACAACATAACCCACAGCCATAGCATGCATAACTGCAGGACAATTAGCTTATATAAATTCACTCAACAAACTCAGACAATCCAATGTACCTATTTGGTAACTCACAAATATTCTTTAATGCTTTTGGGAAATGGCTTGAGAATGGTGTTACCAAAATAACATTTTCAATACATACAAATTCAAGAAATGCAGAATCAAACTCAGTTTTTAAATAACATTATGTACATACAATACCAACAATGTTGAATTGTACAGAATGAAAAACAATTGTTCATCCTTTTCTGAGACAAATCATTTGCAGCATGATTCACTTTAATTATGTGTTCTATTACAAACTAAAACATACATTATTAAATTTCCTTGCATGGTATGTAATTGTGACCCTTGCTTGGAATAAGTGGACTTGCATTTGATATAGCATTTTATAATCGATTCTATTACAAACAACACTGCAAACAACAATTCTATAATCCATTCATAAATTATTTTTTATTGGGCACAGTTCATGTGCATCACCTGAAATTAAATCTCAGGACCCTTAGGCCATGAGCACTGTGCTCTGCTCCTTCTGTCAGTTAAGGCCAAACATACAGCGCTGTCCATATGAGTTCATGGCTTCAGATTTTGGTGACGTAAGACTTTGAATTGTTGCAGGGTAAGAACTTATGAATGCAATCTCCCTCATGTGGAGCATCTGATAAATGTGAAGGTGAAAATTGTAAATGGCTTTACTTTATGTCTTCAACACGTCTGGGACCAAAAAAGTTTGTTGGCTGCACCATCCCTCCTTGGCGTTCCCTGAAAGAAGAAATATAAAAGTCAACTCAGCAATAGCATGATATAGTAGTGAATATCAATAACTATATTAAGACTCGATCTAAGTTAGCCTTGTACATACAGCATGTCTACAAAACTGTTCACGTTTCCTCTGCAAAATATGGTGTGAAGGAAGTCACAGGTAGGATGGTGTGTGAATGGCAACAATCATTGATGCCCTGCCTATTGCTAGGGTTTAGGTGGAGAAAGCAAACTAGTAATGGCTGCAATTAAACTCATATCTAGAAATGGATCAAGTTGGAGAGGTGTTCTGCCATGCTAAACAATTTCCCATTCATGAGCTCTCCCAAGGGACGGCAGGAACACCAAAACACTTGTACTTAAGCTGTTGAAGAAAAACAAGCAGAACCTCTCTTGGCCTGTAGCTGTGACCCACTCTGGAGTCATCAGAGATCTGCTGTTTTTTTTCCCTCTCTCATACTCACACCCTCAGCCCTCCTCCACACTGGGCTCTTTATCGCTCCGCACTGTCACTTCCCAAACTGCGCTGCGGGAACATCAACTCGGACATTTCCCATACTGCAGCATGCTTCTCATTACCATCACCTCCCTGGACACACCATTCCTTTGTCAAAACTGGAGCAAGAATCACATTTACAAACTGTTGTGTAACCCTCAGTTTGAGTGAACTGCAATTAGTGCACTGAGGAAGAGATAAGACGGATTGGCGAGAGGCTGGCATGCAAAGTGCATTTTAAATTGGCTAAGGAATATGACATGAAGGCAAAGAAGAAGTGGATGAGACAGCTTCCACAGCGGTTATGGGGATTTATCCTGATCGCATGCAGATATGGTGAATCGAACATTACTGGAGGAGCGGCTGGCTGTGAGCTGAGAGGAGTGGGCAGCCTGCTAACCTACCTCCTTGCCGACCCGCCACCACACAGCCAGGAAACACAAAATCCCCTGATCTCATTTCCCGCTCTGTCTCCTGACTCGCAGCTCACACAACATGGCAACAGACTGTTTATTCTTATAAAACAGAGCAAGAGGCCAACTGTGTGCATCCATGAATGCACAACAGCATCCAGCGGATGACTCAATGATTTAATGCAATACTTGCATAAAACACAAGTTCTAGCAAATTCAAAAAAAAAAAAAAAAAAGTGACCAACCCCCCAAAAAGGAATTTAGACAGGAAAAAACAACAATAAATGTGGTTACGAGGAATGTTTTTTTCAATTGGAAAAACAATCATTTTCTCTATATGTGATATTTTATTTACTTATTGTTTTACTTATTTAAAAAAAAAACATTTTCCCATTGGAGAAAACGTGGGCACAGAAAATATGGACTTAAGAATATGGACTTTCATTAAGTGAATCATTTTGATATGAATTTATGCCTTGTGACACTCAGCTTTTTGAAATTGTCAGTATTGGTTTTTCCTAGTGATCAAATAAGTAAGTAATGTAAGTTGAACAGTACCTGGTCTCAAGGCTAGAACCATCTAAATAAATTACACACTGACTCTAGACAAACTAAGGTCTGGTGTATGGGTTGGTTTGTAGAAATGGCTGTGATTATGGCTTTCAAACAGTGTCATACTATACGACTAATTAGAGAAAAACATGCATGGGGCCCATGTCTGCATCCATATGCCATGTAACCAAGTATAATGTGCTTGGCTGACATCACGCTGCATCATATCATAAACACACTGATGGCACTGTGTGCATGGTGATTGCTGAAGGATCTGTCATATTCATCACACCACCAACACAGTATGGAAATGGCAGATGGGGAAAGTCTTTAATGAGGGATGGGGAAGATATGGCGTGCAGCCAAGAAGCCTGTGGTCTGCCAAGGCAACAAGAAACAAAGCAAAGTCTCAATTTTCAAAATTCTCAGCAATCCGACTGCATTTAATTAAACTATCATTCTAGAGGCATCATTATGCTGATATTCGCTAACAGAGAACACCAATTGGGGCCCTGAACCACTCTAAGGCAGACATGAACCTCTTCCACACGGGTAATGCTTGACCTCTTTTTTTTTTTTTTTTTAATGAACCACAGTATAATTTCTTTACAGATTTTCCATTAATTTATGACAGGTAGTATGTAATTTGCACATCTGATCAGGAATAGAGATGATTTCATGAAACACAAGGCTGTACACCTCAAAGCTCAAACTCTTTTTCTACCACTTTCAGACTTGTGTAACTGGACTCTGTAGCATAATGAGCTCGTTAGAGAGGGATAGTGATGTCAACACATGGAGTCAGCTG
Organism: Megalops atlanticus; assembly: GCA_019176425.1. NCBI lineage: Eukaryota > Metazoa > Chordata > Actinopteri > Elopiformes > Megalopidae > Megalops > Megalops atlanticus. The sequence goes on along the minus strand of CM032876.1, from coordinate 57,367,217 downwards.
GTGAGTCAGTTTGGCCATGCTGTTGACCTCGATAATTTGGCATGTGGACTTTTTTTGTTTATGTCAAAAATTGTTCACAAAAGGAATCCGTGTATTATAAGGTTTTTTCCACCCTGTCCCACATATTACAAAATATCATGACGCATATCTATGTGAGTAGGACTTGTTGTGTAGATAGCTTCAGTGGTTTAGCTGTTTTTTTTTTAGTATTTACATAAAAATGCTGTTGATGTAAGCAACACTCCAATGTTAGCATCTGTTTTCTGTTCCTAAACAATGAGCTGCCAAAAAACCTCACCAACCAAAAAACAGACGCGATGAAATATCTGATGGCATTAACTTCAGGGATATCTAGGGAATTGTGCTGGTCCAATAAAACAAGAGACGGATATTTCCTCATCATTTCGTAATGCTCTGGAAATACACCAAATTAGGTCATTTTATGGCACTGATCACAAAGTGTTTTATTGGTGAGGTCCTATATTTCAGTCTTCTTGTATTTTATATATTTTGCCCATACAGTGGTTTATTGGGGATTATTTCAAATGGGCTAAGGAGCGACAAATCTGTGTAATCTTTTTCACAGGTGCTTATCACCTCTTGTAACTTTCTTTGCTGACTTCCTTTGCTTTCTTTTTTTCTCTCTTCTCTCCTGTTTGTCATTATCTCCTTTCATTTCATTGGTTTCATTTTCTTCCTATTAAGTCACTTTTTCTAAAGCTGTAGCCATTTGCCACTTGAATCACACCATTGTTTTACCCTGTGAATCACATCAAACAACACAAATGCAGACATCTTTAAAGAGTGTCAGCTTTTACAAGCAATTCATTCTATAATTACAAATAACACTGCAGCTTATTTAATTTCAAGTAAGCCTCTTACTCTTCTAAAGAAGCATTTTGTGATGAAATGAGACATATAACAGTACTACGTAGAAGTAGGGGACATGCACACAATATTATACACACATTTAATAATTATCTTGTGTCCTTCAATCATGTATTACACAGGTTCCATGTTTTCAGGGAAAAGTATCCAAGGGAATTCATTTTCAAAGCCTGCATCAGCTAAGTCTTTGTGCTGGTACAGGGATTACATCATTCCCCAGCAAAAACTTTGATGATGGAGTTACTTAGTTACCACCAGTTACCACTACTGTCTAGTTTAGAGGAATCTAAATTAATAAAATGTGAAGAACTGCAAGTAAAATGTGGACATGCTCACACTTTATCTTTTGATGGGACTTAAGGTGCATTGTTTGGAACACAGGCATGAGCACTCATTAGAAAGTTGAGGTAAGGTCATATCTAATGCTGTTGCTTTTCTTTCTACATCTCCTGTTGATATCTGTACAGTTGCAAACAATAATAGCCTCCCAGGGAATATGTTGCAATCACAAAGCTCAGATGTGTTTCTCTTACAAAATCCTTCCCTTCCCTTGCAGCTCTCTATTTTTCAGGGTAGCCACATAGCACAGTTTGTCTCCGCTGACACAAAGTAAGCAAGCTAGTTAAGCAATCTGCTTAGTTAGATTGCAGCTCAAAGAATGATGACTGAGGACTCCAGCCTTCAAAAGGACCCATGGCTGCAGGGTGACCAGACTGATGTTGAATTAACCCAGGACCCTAAAAAGGATACCAGTGGGAGTGGAAGAAAAAAGAAGTGCTCTCTCTAAGGCTATTTGAAACTTTCATTGGAAAAATTATAGTCTAGTATATGTAATTATTTAATGGCACCTGACTTGCTGCACATTTGTTTTGGACCTCATCTGATTACCAATTAGAAATACTTAAACCACCCATGGACCATTTATTTTGAGTGTCTTCCACAGTTACTCGCAAATTCTCAGTCCACTGTAGGATCCGGGTTTAGCTAAAATAAATCAGGCCTGCACAAAGAGGCTTACAGAGTTAGAAAACAAAGCAACATACTACCATTGACAATATTGCAGTTGACACTCCATTATGACAAGTTACCCTCCACAATCTCTGTACATGTCACTACTTATAATATCAGCAGGTAGCTAGTCAATTCAGATGCTGTTGCGGATAAGAACTACATTAAAACAGCAAGCTACTGTTTTACTGTTTTTTCTTTTGGGAAATGGAAAAACATACAGGATTGTTGGTTGCAGGATGGTATGAAACACAGGACCAGACTTTTCTAAATCAATAAAAATTGAACCAACATTACATGGAGCCCTTATAGCATTAAGGGAGGTGAAACAACCTGCTAGCATACTTCAAACATGTTTTCAGAGGTATTTTACAACAGATGGGTCCTGAAAATGATGCTGGTCTTTATGGGCTAATTTGTGATAACAGAGCTGATACTTTGCATTATGAGTTCATAACTGCAACACTGTAAGCAAATTCCTTTTGTTTCCTGCTCTTCAGAAATTATGCTAGATTATAATATTCTATATAAGGTTCTTTTATGACATAAGTGATGAATCTATTATACTTCTGCAGAGCGCTAGTGCATTCTGTGAAGCCCTTTGTGATTATCTGATTTTGTATGAGTGCTGTATGTGATTAAATATACAGACAGACAGATACACAGTGCTCTAAGGGACGTTGTGAAAAACAATGGCTGAGTCGAGCGTGAGATCCCTACAGAAGGAATGTGGCCTCCAGGTGCACTTTACTCACACATCCTCCTGCAGGTCAGCTAGGAAAGCCTCAATGGCGTTCTGGGGAATCTCCCCATCCAGATGTGCCAGATAGGTGTAGAGGCTGACAAAGGTGTCATAAAGGATGCGAGCAGCACCACCCTCTGGGTCCTCGGTGAGGATTTCACAGGCCTGCTTCATGGCACTGACAATAGTCTGCAGAGAATAGGCACAAGGCAGGGCACAGCATGAGCCACAAACCAGGGGCCTCTTATAATGCATTAAAGCAGAACAGTGTAGGTTCACATCAAAAAATATACAGGTGTTCATCTTTATGGTTTGAAGATATTGTATTGCTCGAGCACTCACAATAAATAAATAGATAGATAGATAGATAGATAGATAGATAGATAGATAGATAGATAGATAGATAGGCTCTAGGTAGCTATGCCTAGGCAAGAACATAAATGAGATGTGTATTTCATTGTTATACTGGACTGTCTTGTGTAAAAAATTTTTAAAAAGTTTTGCATTAAACGTTCTATGTAGAAAATGAAGTGCCCTTCAGATGAAGCTCTGCAGTACCACTGTGTGGTGGATAAGGAGAACTACATCTCTTTCACTGCTGTTTAGAATTCATCGCTGATGGATTACTCCCCACAGCAAACAGCAAACTGTAATTTACTGCAAATATCCCCTGGCACCTTCTTACATTTATTATGACTTACAAAGTGTGATCACCTTTGCACAAATCAGCTCTGAACAAAGATTTACCATCCCCAAACCAGATATTTAATCAAGGTATTACTTTAACCTTGCCTAGTTTTTTAATAAAAATGTGTGAAATGATCTAAATTTTCTACCTGTAAATTAAATGAATATATTTAGCATTTGAACTAGTGTCAGAATGAAAAGGACATGCATGCAGGACTATGAATATATTTAAATGAATGAAATAAAATATTGCATTTCCCCTAAAGCTTCTTGCAGCCCTTCTGGTTTCTAACCAGCTCCCATTTCTAACTTGAAACTTTGCTGTTTGCGTCCACTTCCTTTTCCTCTGTGTCTGACAGTACTTTTTGTAAGCTCCATATGTGTCAGGGTGACTTTTCCTCCAAGGGCCAGAAAATACCAAATGTGATCAGACTGTGTTGAAGTCTGAAGTGTATACCAGGACAGTACTCTTTCATTAACCCAATAAGGAATGGCTTCATGATGCCTTTTCAGAACACACTGTGTTGCATGGTTTTGCTTTCTCAACTTCATTGCCCCTGTAGCTAACACTACATTTTCTCTAGGAAAAGACTTTGCTTGTACCATGTTTATTTCTCACACCAACAGAAGCAGCATGATGGCAGCAATGCAACACTGATCCTAATGTGAGATTCAAGGTCTCCAGTTTGGAACAACTCATCCCCTCGCTCACATCTCATTGAATAGGAGAGGGTGGGGTTTGAAGAATATAATTCATTAACATTAATCATTTTGAGAAGAGTTTGCACATTTAGCTACAGAAAACAACACAGAAAGCCACAACAACCCCAGGAAAGGTCCAACAGATCTGTCCATGGGGTGAATAAATCACAAATCAAACACATGTGATCAGACTGTCATTTCCACATGCTTTACATTACAGTCAAACTATACCATATCTGGGCCAAGTAGAAACTTAGCAGATTTCAGACCCACTAGCCCAACTGGGCAAGTGAGAAGAAAACTGTAATGCTGTACTATTTACAGAGAAAAAACCTATTCAGCTGCAGTATTAGGAGCACATGACACAGCTGATTTCAAGAATAACAATATTTATTTTGCACACTCACCCCACCTAAGGCACTGCAACCCAGAGCAAAGAACTGCATCCAATCAATGCTGGTAGAAAAGTTTCCAAGAGCCAGAATGTTGTCCAGTTGTTCCTTTGGCAGGCAAAGACCTTTCCACTTCTGACATAACTCCTCCTTTGTAACAGTTCCTTTTGGTGCAAGCTACAACAGCCACAGAGAGGAAACCAAATTCAATCAATAAAAACTCCAACCACAACACCGGGTAAAAATGGTGATGTAGGCAGATATGTCTTAACTGTCTACAGTGGAAATGTCCCAGAGCTGGAGTACTCCCAGTTAACAAAGTTGGTGTAGTTTAGTTAAATTACAGTTTTTTAAGGCACCTGTTTATGTAGAGTCTTCAGAAGCCCTGGTGTGAGACCCGTATCTGTCTTCTGTGTGGCAACGGGCATCTCAAGTCTCTCTTTAACAGGAAGAATGTCTCCCTTCGATAGAGCAGAAAAGTACCTAATGACGAAATAATAAATAATATTTTATCATTCATCAGAAAGTAAGACACAAACAGATGCAAGCTTCTTCAGAAACCTGTTGTAAATGACATGACCTCGCACTGTTGATTGTAATGCGTTTTGATTTATGTATCTAAACAGTAGTTGCAACAGGGACAAAGTGAATACCTAACATTATCTATGAGTTGAGAATTTGCTGAGGTTTGACTACAGCAAGTGGACTCCCTATGACAGTCATTGACAGTTAAAAAACTCATGTGGTTGACGCTGCTGTCGCGTCCTCCGACTTGACAGCCCTGCATTGCTATCAGATGCTGTAAGGTTAGCTAAGATAACTTACGCAGCCGACCACTGCAGCACGTCGTGTGGTTGCGTTCTGATGGCAGCTTTGGTAAACTGTTTCAGGATGTCAGGAAGCTCAGGAGGAATGTTGATTTGCTGGACGCAAAACATCGTATCTGGAAGAGGCATGTTCGCGTCTAACAAAAATAAGAATGTAAAGGGACACATGGCTGGTTTATTAACAAGCAACAGGTGGCAAACCTTCCCCAAGTTAGTAAACGTTAACTACAGAGTCGCTAATTCTCACGTATTCACGTGTAACAGGAATTTCTGAAGCTAATAAATGCATTAGAGTTGGCAAGCCTGCAGCTATCGAAGTTTGCTCTTCGCTAGTTAGCTGGCTTGGTAGCTACAGTTAACATAATTTCTAACTAATATTTCGAAACAGCATCAGCAAAACTCCCTGCATCCATTCATTCAGTGATCAACGTTAATATCATTTCATTAACTCCCATTAGCTATTCTAACTAGCTATAAATGAAACAGTAACAACTTGCGTTTACCTGTAAATATCAGAAAAGCCCTGTTGAATATAAACGAATCAAAATCTTAAGATGCTTAAGTTAAGATGCTCAATGCACCTGGTACTATCAACACATGTAACGTAAAATAGTACGGCTTCCAGTGTCGTAGCAACCGGGATGTTTGCTGAATGGTAATCCTAGCAACTGCCGAAACGTTAAGTTACGTTCGTCAGAAATACTATCGTGAGTACTTACCAAGATGTAGTCCTATTTCTGCTCCAGCATCATTAAACGTAGACCTGACAAAACAGGATCTTCATTGCACAACAATAAAATGTCAACCGGAACTTATTATCCTTACCAAGAAAGGATATTTAGTACATGGTCTTCCTTGTGTAAATTGTTTTGTGAGTATCTTACTCACGGGGGACCAAGGAAGGACCCAGTATTTCTGCAGTTTCTGCCTTCTAGTTAACTAACATTTCCCATCTAAGTAATTATGTCCACATTCTGCATAGGGTAGCAAGCTAGCTTTATCGGCAGAAGCTAAACAACTTCAAATACGGTACCGTTTTAGGAAAGTAAAGAAACAAACTAGCTATGTAGCTACCAATATTCCAAAATCACATGACCACAACTGCACCAGCTGGCTAACTAAATAGTTAATAAGATTGACAGGATGTCGTCTAACGGCCCTTATTCACACAGCGCCTTTTAAATCCTCTGAAATTCTCCAACAGAATACTCTTCAAAAGTAGATCAGCAAATGAAAATAAGAGTAACGATTTTTTGTCTTGTAACGTTTCCCCATTCACCCCGCCAGGTGGCAGTGGGTTGCAACTTGATGTATAATGACCAGGAAATGACAAACGTCATTTATAGACTGACTATCCGGAGTTCATAGTCCGCAACTCTCAAAGGTGAAAGTTGGTCAAGGCGTTTTTCATTTATCAAGCAAAACGTTACTGTCACAGAGCACGTAGATAACTGATTTGTATGTGGATCAGAATATCGGAATTTGTATCGTTAATATTAGCCAGATGAATGCTTCTAAACAGTAATACTGGACACGAAAGAGCGAGCTAACGAGCATCCAAGTCGCTATGTGAGTTAAGAAAGCGTCGTCAGTTTGGTACTAGCCTGCTACCTAGTAGACCATTAGTTTGTATTTTTTCTGCATATGAATAGTCAACTAATTAGGAAGATATTCAACAAGTGTCTTACTATTTTATTTTCTTTGATCTTGAACACCTGATCAGTCTTATCAACTAGTGTTCTGTGTAGAATGGATGTAGCAAAATATTTATTAAGGATTGGTTGTTCTGGACCAATGATGCCTACACTGGCTACTCTGCAACATGTTCATCACAGACATTTACTGTCTGTACCGTTTGAAAACCTAACCATTCACAGTGGAGGGCAGGTCAGATTGGAGCTGCCATTGCTTTATGACAAAATCGTCCATCAGCACAGAGGAGGGTTCTGCTTTGAGAACAATGGCCTGTTCTCATGGCTTCTGTCCCAACTGGGGTTTGAGGTCACTCTCCTTTCAGCTCAAGTCAAAAACCGCATCACCGGCGTTTATGGGCCACCATTCGATCACATGATCATTATGGTGACTCTGGAAGGGCACCGGTGGCTCTGTGATGTGGGCTTTGGGGCAGGCTTCGAAGTTCCCATGTCCCTTGAGACAGAAGAGCCTCAGAAGCAGGGTCACGGAGTATTCAGGATCAGACATGAAGGGGAGATCCTCTTTTTGGAGACTGCAGAGGAAGACCTGGGAGAGACGGACAGTCAGGGACTGCTGGCGTGTGGAGGTGACGGGATAGAGATGAACCTGGAGACCAGTTGTAGAGGCTGGACTGAGCTGTACAAATTCACCTTTCAGGCACGGCAGCGGGAGGATTTCAAGGCCATGTGTCATTACCATCAGAGCTCTCCAAGTTCTGTCTTCTACTGCAAGTCTCTCTGCTCACTCCTGCTGCCCAACGGAAGAGTGAGCTACATGGGACGCAAGCTGATCGTAACCAGTTTCCCCACTGAGGTAGGAGGACGGACAACAAAGTACACCCAGGAGCTGACAGATAAGGAAATCCCTGGTATTCTGAGGGAAAGGTTTGGCATAGTATTAGACTCTGCCATTTATCCAAAAGATGACGACATTGTTCCACCTGCTGGCATTTATTAACATTTTTTCTAGCTGCATTTTACACACTGGACTTGGTTTAATATTTGTAACCTGTGTAGATTGCTACATTTATATGTATTCATGCAAGGAAACTTTAACAAATGCTTACATAATCAGAAAGTGATCAAGTCAAGCCACTCTGAAAATGGCCCAGGACAGTTATGGGTTGTCAAATGCCAAATTATACTAACATACATTTTACTGGTTATTACAACTGGGGCAGGATCCTAATAAAATGTTAAATTGAATGGATATGGTGCAGACCTGGAATATAATAATTTCAGAAACAAAGAAACAAAACACACATTATTTCTATGATTTAATATTTATAATGAACTCTTAAAAAAAGGTGTATTCCCCAACAATGTTGACCTAAATGGTCAATGCCTCCCCAGCAATATATTTTAAACAGTCACACCTCTCACGCATGCTAGGGGAGGAACGAGCTGACAACACAATTATCAGGCAGCATTAGTTTTGAACACCTGCAAGTATTGTATTCACCCCAGCCTGTCGTAGCATGCCCATGAAAAGCTATGGTTTTGTTCAGAAATGTGATTCAGGTAACAAAACTATGTACACAGCTCACCAAACCATAACATATTCTATGTTAAGACTTATACAAACACAATTGCCATGCCATTTATATATACATATAAAAATAGAATACACATTTTGCTTGAAAAGAAGCCAAACAAAACCAACAGGCTAATAGCATCACTCAGGTTTGTACAGTTTAAGATGATATAAGGTCACTTACAGAAAATTTGCATTCAAAAAAGTCATGTGCCACTTCAAATCAGTCTTGTAAAAACAGACAAGACTGAAGTTGAAGCTTTAATCAAGACTTCATGAAAACTATGCTGTCATTAAGATTGCTCATTTAATAAAATAATTATTTTCAAAATTATCAGAACATGACAAAATATACCCCCTCTCCAAAAGAAAAAAATGAGGGGAAAATGTCCATTTTAGACCATGATTAGTATTTTAAGACAATACAGCAACTTGGTGCAATGTGATTCTCCCAGCACTGGTATTATTATTAGTTTTAGCCAGAACTTGAAATAATAATCTGGCTTCACTGGTGTTGCCATCATTTTCTGTCAGAGTGCAACTTTACATAATACTTTAATGCAGATTTCAGTACTAGCTTTAAAGGACTTCTTTGCATTCCCACAATTGCCCCTAATGGTAGAGACTAACAAAAATCTAGGAATGACTGACCAACTATTTACATTATAAAACAAACAACTTTTACATGAAAGGAGTTTTTCTTTCCATACTCTGAAATGCTTATCAGGGTTGAAGCTGACGGTATTTGCATGTCCAATGATGTGAACAAATGAAATGTAGTTTGTGTGTAAAATGAGAAGATGAACCTTTCTCTGTCCCTGAAATGGGATTAGCTGTAAGTAATGCTTTAACAATACTGTACAGAGGGTCACTGAACAAATCTAAAATGAGGTTATTTCTTTTAACCATTATATTTTTTCAACTTTTGTTTCTCACAGGTTTTCTTGATCAAGTGGTCTAGTAATTCTAAACGATACAACAAAAAAACCATGTGATTTTTATAAAGACGTAACTGAAGTTAGTGTGTGCTTTTGGATGGATGTCAAGGACACAGGATGTCAAGTAAATGTTACAGGCCTTGGAACCCATGATTGTCCACCTAAGTAGTGAGTTTTATCTTCACACTTTAATGTCATTACACTCCCTCAAAGAAAAAGCAACATAACCAAATATTTACTTTCTGTCCTTCACCTGTGCAAACAGTTGAACACATCACCTGACAGATTTACCTCAGCAGTACATTTCTCCAGCGTACTCCAGCACAATGGCTGGTGACCTGATTAGCCAAGCTAATCTAAACATTACATTTCTTTACATGGGCTAATTAGTCATTGGCACTGGGTTATTTCCAGACTGAACAACAGGAGTCCAAAAGATAAAGTGGCAATGATTTAATAAATTAATACATTTTTTTCCAAAGATGTACAATGTTCATTCTTTTCATCCAAGTTGATGGTTTTTGGAATTGTTTCCCAAATATTTACACATGTACAGTTCTCAAGCTTCACTTACAAGCAGGGAAGGGGAAGGACAGGGAGAGGAGAAGCCACAGATAGAAATGTGAGGCGCGACCCAGAGAGAGGGACAGCGAGGCGGTCAGCTGAGGACTGGCGTCTCACAGAACGGACTCGACTCGTGAAGACAGCTGGTGGGTGGGGCCAGGGAGAGGGGCAGTGAGGCAGTCAGCCGTGGACTGGCGCTTCACACAGCAGACTCTACTCTTGAGGAGAGCTGGTGGGTGGAGCGGAGCTCGCTTTGCCAGCCTTGCGCTCATAGTTTACAAGCCTCTGGCCAACAAGGTACCTGGATGAAGACATAGACAGACCAGTGAACAACTTCTTGTGTCCTTAACATTATGCTAGGGTATAAGAGATATCTGATATAAGATCAGATATTATAAAATGCACTGGGATATAAACTATCCATATGGTCTTTGCTTCACAGTTTCAAAACCTTCTGTGTTTAAAGCCTGTGGTCAGGGAGAACCTTGTTTCTATCAACAAAACCTGCCCCTTAAACTTTTAAATACATTTCATTATTATTGGCATTTAGCAGACAGTCTTATCCAGAGCGACTTACATAGGTTACACTTTTTTACGTTATCCATTTATACAACTGGATATTTACTGAGGCAATTGTGGGTTAAGTACCTTGCCCAAGGGTACAACAGCAGTGCCCCAGCGGGGAATTGAACTGGCAACCTTTTGATCACGAGTCCTGCTCCTTAACCACTATGCTACACTGCTGCCCGTTATATGTGTATCTCCTCGCTATTTCAAGTTTGGTCTATATGCATGACGGGACACAAACCACATTCACAAGAGGATTACACAAGAGAATGTGTCAGCACAACTTAATGGACATTCCATCACTATTCACTCAGAAGCACTTGGCAGCTGACAATTTCCAAAATGTGACAACATCCAAAAAAGTCAGCCATGAGGAAAATGGTTTTGCTGAACTGAATTAAAGCATGGTACAGGCCCACAAATGCAGTGCACTTGTGCTGCTGAACAGAGAGGGGACTCACTTGTCGTTCTTTATGTGTTCATAAAGGCGCTTGAATTGACGGATTTGGAAAGAGAGGATTCCCATCAGCATCACCACCATCAGAAGGAATGGATAGATCCTGCGCTGCACCAGATTCTGCATCTCCATGGTAACCCCTGCAGAGGAACGGCCATGTGACGTTAGTTCACAAAATTCCTGAGACGTGTGCAGTCCACTCTCTTTTTTATGCACAATCCGCATACAGACAGTTCAGGGTTTTATTTCAATTTATCCTTGTGACCTAGCAGACAACTCAGACTAGACTGTCATGTAACTCTCTTATAGATATGGATACAATATGCATTCATTTCAGACAAAGAAGAAATGTTAAGACTGTTCCTGGAAATGCAGAAAGCTTTTATAAAACCTACCTATGATGGGGACAATGCCAGCTGCAATGACATACGGCACACAGAGGGACAGAAGTAAGACAGAAATGACTGGAGCTGCCAGCTTGCGGATAATGAAGTGCAGGTCAATGTTGCGGATTCCATTTGCGTACACCTAAAGTGAACACAAAGGAAAAAACAGTGTTCCAGTTAGGAGCAGAAGTCCATCAAGTAGCTCAGGGTGTTCATACAGTTTATTTCATAAAACTATAAATGCCCACAAACCTGTTCAATCACTGTCTTCAGCCACCACTGGGGACCCATGAGAGTAATGGCAGCTATGATTTTGGCATGGAGCACTCCAAGAGCCCAGTCCTGCATCGCACAACATGAAAAATAAGCCACACCTTCACTTGCAAACATGAATGTAGAAAGTAAAAGCTACTCTTACAAAGGCATACCTAAGCAAGTCATCACATTTTAGATCCATTTTTTCTGACACTAAAGATATACACAGACAATGCTGACAGCCTGTCAGTAGGTACCACACTTGCTTGGTTGAGGTCCATGAGTAGCTTTGCAGTATAGATATCGTGGGTGTGACCCTGTGGCATTAGCCATGGAGCCAGTGATACACACCTGCCAGGGGTAAAAGAGCGGTGTCTGGTCCAGGGGGACCCTGAGGGGAGCCACGATGACCAGTTCAAACAGAAGGCCCAGGAGTAGAGGGATTACCCCAGCCACCAGCACTGCTACTATCAGGGTCTTCATGATCTAGAAAGATAACAACAGGCATGATTAACATATTAATGTGAATTTTTCACAGAAACGAAGGTTGGTGCTCTCACTGACAGTGAAGCCTTCAGGCCTTGTCAGTATGGTCTCCTGGCACTGAATAAATTACATTTAACATGGGGATACAAACTGACCTTTGGATGAGATTGGAGATAAAAGTAAAAATAATTACATTAACTGCTACAGGCAGAATAAATAATTGTGATTTAAGATTATGATAATCAAAAAATTAAGCTCCTAGAAATACTATGCCACCACTGAATGAGTTTTTTTTTGACAAACCTCTCAGTCAGAAGTGATTATATAATTAAAATATATAATTCCTGTCCTGGTTCATTGTATTTGTTAAAAGAAGATGCTGTTGTTAAGGTAGAACTCATTTTACTACTGCTTTAGAATGGAAACTGCTAAGCCCTTAATTTTTAAGAGCTCTTTACTAAAGTTCACCAGAATCCTGTATGATCAAAGTTGCTCACAGACTAAATGAACAAATAGATAAGAACAATTACTGGCATGCCCTAGCTTAATTTTCAGGACCAGTTTAATACATCTGGCTAACAATCCTTGGGAAGGTACACTAGTTCAACAGTTATTTAGTCCAGTATTAGGAGAAATATAATAGTTAATCTTCTGTACTTGTTTCAAGTGCTAAACTAACAAAATCATTTTCTGTAAAAACATCTATCATTTAATTTCTTATGCAAGCATTACTTGTTGTAAATAGGTGGAGCCATTCAGCAATATGTTTAGAATGTCAAAGCTGCGAATGGCTCACATAATCCAAGAGAACAGCAAAGACTGACATATATATCTTTTATGTTTCACCATGATATTGACAGATAATGGAGAAACATAAAACATACACGTGCAGGAGCTGCATCCTAGCCTAACCCTGTGTGTTTAGCTTTATGGTCACTCTTCACATTACCATGAGTGACCACTCCTGGACTTTGAGGAGGATGACCGTGCGGCCCTGAGGCATCCAGGCGAGGAGCACGGTGATGCCACGGATGGACAGCCAGCACACGTACAGGCCGCACGCTGCAGTGTACAGCTCATGGATCTTGGCACTGCCCGTCCAGAAGGACATCAGCCAGCGGCCGGTGAACACTGCCGAGGCCCAGGAGAGACTGGAATTAGACAGGGGGACAAACCGAAAGCACAGCAAATGCAAGTAACAAAAGGTGTGTGTCGACAACTCACCTGGTAATGTGAGGCACACCAGGCTGGCCGCCAACAGGGTCACACACATGAACACTATCAGCAACACAATCTACAAAAAAAAGCCACAGATTGCAATTGTATCAGCATCATTCAAGGTGACATGTATATGTAACATTAATTTATTTATTTGTACCCAGGGCATTTACACTTATTTGCAAGTGGCACTTACTCATGTATGTTCAACTTCCTGATTACAATACATCAGGTAAAGGTACATACACCAAACTCAGAATGTTCCTTGTTACTCTAAAAAGGACCACAGCTGTGTTGAGCCAGCCAGGAGAACTGTTTGTGAATCACAGGTGGTAATGAACACACAGAGCTCACCCTGAAGGGGAACCTCATGGGACGATGGTAGGGCTGGAAGCCCACGGGGCCACCTTGCTGTAGTATGGCCTGGTGTGCGGCATGCAGCCCTTCCCCCACCACGGGGATGGCGTTGTTGTTGCGGGCCTGCTGGTTGTTGTTAGCCTGCAGGTTTGCATTGTTGTCATTCTCCTCTTGGTCACCCAGTAAGTAAGAGTGAAGGTCTCTGTCAAGTGATATTAACAGATTTTGGATCAGGAAACTAATGACTAAAGTCACGAAATACCCAATGCTCACAGAAGGGTTTGTGATGCATCAGTACACAATCAACTAATATACTTTTGCAAATTAAAATGTCTTTCAACCAAATTAACATAACACACATGTCACAACTGCAGTTTTCTTCATGAAAATGTAACAAGACAATACAATTTAGGAGTAAAACAACAAATTATGTAGCATTAGACTATCAGAAAGGACATTTGTTACATTTGCATGCAAGCACACAACCTTTTTACAAGTATACATGTCCATGACTTGCACAGATATGCTGGTATAATAAGTACAGACTGTTCTCAAATTAATTAGCCTACATGGAACAGGGGAACAACCACGCCAGAGGTTTATTGAATCATCCCTGTAACAAAACATCCTTCTTAACACCAGGCAAGCCAGTGTTTAATGATTACACTCGGGTTCCCTGAGAGATGAGGTCTCTGTCCCAGTACTCACAGCAGGTATCCCGCAGTGACAGTCCAGGCCCGCACCAGGCCCTTCAGCCACTGGCGTGTGTGACCCTGCTCCAGCAACGCTGGCAGAACCACCTGCAGCAGTAGCAGCTCCAAAGACAGCTCGCTCACTGGTGCGTCGCTAAGAGGAGGGGCACAGATCAGCCAATCAGCACAGATCCCTTACATGCTTCCTCATCAGTAACAGATGGAAGGGATAATGGAATGCAAAGGAATAATGCAATGGAAATTAAAGTACTGCAAAGGTGGAGTTAAGTCAACCTCAATCACAGCAATCTATACAGCATAGGTTTTACTTGGAGGGCAGTGTTTTGTGTTGCATTGGGGAGACAAGAAGATTTGCATATGGACAACAGCAAACACTGATTTGAATTATTAGAAAAGACCAACTGAATTGGATTTCTGTTAGACAAAAACATTTCCCCCTAAATTTACGTGTTATTCCTGAAGTATTAGCATTAGTGTAAACATGATTAACCAGCTTTTCCTAGAAAACGCATCACCAAATAAACCTGTAGAAATTACCTGTAGAGCATGACATTATATGGAAGAAAGTTTGGTAAGATTAGTTTGATTATCCTGATAGGAAGCCACAGCATGAGCAGGACAATGGAACCAAAAACAACCTGCAAGGGAAAGGAAAAAACATTTTCAGGTTCATGTATCCTACAGGGGAAATCCCAGCAAAAATGTGACAGCAAAGACAGGTTTCTACATACCACTGATAAAATAAATCTTCTGAAATGTCTGTATATTGGCAGATGAATCATTTCTTGTACAGGATTAAAATCAGGATCATTCAGGTTTCTCAGAAACCACAAGACTCCAGGTCTTAACACCTGAGAAAGAGAGATAGTGAAACAGCATTACTTTTGCCATTAGGATTGGTCAGCAAGCCAATGATCACATGGTGTATTCCTCAGTCTTTATATTAAGTCTCTGATGACAACAGTGATTTACCTTAAGCAAAATATTACTCTGAACTATGTGTTTTAGCTGTGCACCAAAATACACATGGGGTTTAGATGTTTACATTACACTGGAAATATATCTTTCAATCTGAATGTTATAATACAAAACATTAGATCAGATGAAGTAAGTCAGACACAGAGCCAATGTCTTACCTCTCGCAGTAAGAGAATAAAAGACGCAAAATAGAAGACGTAGACCATTCCTACAAGCCAATGAAGGAACATGGTTGTGCCAGGGGCAGACTGGAAACTCAGCTCTCTATCCTTCAAAGAGGCATCAAACATTTCCTACAAAAAGAAAGTTAAATTCTGACGTATTTTTACCCGCTGTTTAACAAAAAGGACATGTGGAAAAACTCAATAAGGACACATTCGGTCTTACTGCAATTTAATTTGTCCTCAACTGTGAATAAAATATTTCAGCAGGTGTTTTACACAATTATTTTTGTTTATGTCAGTGATCACCACAGGCATGACTCCTAAATACATTAAAACTAAGCTACTTGTTTATTTATTGCTCATTACAGGAATGATAAATTCTTATACTAGTAAACTGCTTTCATACCAGGGAGCAAATATCCAGCCACCAGCCACAAATGAGTGGGAAGACACCAATCTCCACAACCACCAACAATGAAACCTGAAAAGTGAAGATTTTTGGATTAAGCTCTCCAGTGTAACAGTGGAAAATTAAAATGATCATTATGGTAGACATAAAGGTCTACCTTTATGGAACACCTTATTATTCCCCCTGCAATGCTGCCAAATTAAAGGACATTAAGCAGGTTGGCATAAACAGAGCATTTTCTCCTACAGCAGCATTTAAAAAAATAACATTATAATACTACATATTCTATGGATTTAAACCATGTAAAGATTTCACAGAAATGAACCACAATGGCCACAGTCTTAATTGCAATCCAGTACTAATTATACATTCACATTCTGATGAGGAAAAAGTCTTTTCTGTACCCAAGTCAAAATCTTGGTGAGTTTGGTAAAATCTGAATACACATCCAAGTATCTCTCACTAGTTAAATAATATTATTTTACAAAATAAAAGTTGCAAAAACAATTGGGTATTTACACTATCTAGCCAAAAAGACTTAAGGGTGAAATTTACAGTATTTATTAATCTAAATACAGAACAAGTGACTACATCATGACTTTAAAATGGTATTTCTCTGCTGTGTATCTAAGAAAATTAGATGGAAATAATCCTGCACCTGTTGGCGTAGTGCTTTCATTTAACTTGGACATGTATGGAAAATGGTTCACATTTTTCAAAAAAACACCATTAAAGTTGGGACAGAGTATTAAAAAGGAATATTAACGATGTTCTTATGAATTATGACTTTATGCCAACAAAACAGACATGTGTAAATACATGGATATCCATGGCTCTCTACATGATCTGTGTAAGAAATTCAGAAAACCTTTGATTAATTCCGGTTGAATTTACGGTGTCAGATATTGCTTTGTTTTTCTAGGTGACATCCCGCAGTTCTTTAATGACCTAAATAAAGTTTTTACCTGTGTTTTCCATGTCACAAACATGACTACAATTTTACCTCTCCAGGATGAACAATACTAGGAGATTTAATATATCAAACAAACATAGAAAAAAATCCTTTTCATGGACAACAGTGATTATCATTTCTTGTTCAGGGTCACGTAAGCTCCTATTATGATTGCAGACTTTTTGGTATAAAAAGCCAGTAGCAATCTTTTTATTTTCCAATGTAGAATGAGATTAAAAATCAAGGGCCTGATGTTGGTTACAATTCAGAAAAGAACAACTAGCCTGGGATAGAATAAAATTGCAACATGAAAGATCAATGACTACACAAAGAGTAATATGAAATGAGTTACCTTTACAACAATGTAGCAAACTCCTAGCAGGCGGCGTGATCTTTGGAACCTCACCAGAGCTGCTAAACCCTGGGTACTTTCATTAAGGAACAACATGCTGTTGTAGGTCCACCCCATTACTGAAGGCTATAACACTAACAAACCATCATTCTTGTACAAAAGGCTTAAGACTGGAGCTGTGGTGCATAGAAAATGAGTCAAAATGTTATTTTCAAGGTCTGTAATTTTAGAAATAGCTGTGGTAGACATTCAGATACAACAGGAAACATCTTCATTCTTGTACTTATTAGTCGGAGGGAGATGGTGAAAAAATGCACAAACTGGCATGAATTTATTTACTCTTGGGTCCTATTACATCATCTCTCTCAGTTCCTCCGTTTTGATTAGAATCTTAATTACTCCCACGGCCTCCATATAGCCCCTGTGCTCAGAATTCTTCCTTTCTGTCTAAACATAGATCAAAATAGAAGTGTGTGGAAGATGGTAAACATGTATCAATGTTAAGTCTCTTTGAGCTCCACCAGTAAATGTACTGAGATTTCGCAATCTTAACGATGCACTGACTGCTCATTTTAGTACCCATGCACACAGAACAAAAATTGAGATAGCATCAAAAACAAGATCGGTTAACAGCAGCATCTTGGCTTGATAGATCTACTCCTGTAATTAAATGCATTTTGAACTAATACAGGTGGTGACCAGCGTGCCCTGAAAAAGCAGACTGGCCCTTACAGTGCGAGTTTGGCACGGTGTGCCTGTCAGGATGAGCCAGCGCAGCTGTGCCACACCCAGCGGTCACGTCAGCTTGGCAACGGACACAGGACAGAAGGATACGTGACACACTATCAATGTCACAGCCAGGAGGACATAGCCCACGATCGTTGTGATCAGGCCTTCAAAGTGTGATGCTTGGACCTGGAAGGGAAACCACATGTAAAATCTCAACAAACTCCTTTTCTTCGAGTACACTCTGGTGCATTCTGAAATCTTATGTCAACATGAAAGCATCTCTACTCAGACAGAATCAAACATCTGGGTGAGATTTCCTCCCTGCTCCTGAGAACGTCAAGGCCTCAGGGCTGGGGTCTGCAGTATCTGGGACATTTCAATTACAAAGTAAACCCACAGAGAGGTCAGCTATTCCCATGTACAGACATTCTATTTAGAATGTAATTTCTGGGTCACTGAGACATGGAGGCCTTTCTAGCACAGTTAAGCATTTTACAAAGGACTCAAAATTAATGACAGCTGCCAGTGTGGCAATACTTACATATTCTTCAAAACCAAGTCCCACAACAGAGAAGTGCCCAATGTGATAGGGGCAAAAAGCTGAAGACAGGGAACAGAACATAAAAATGTGTGAATTAAGCTTACAAAATATTACCAATGGTGCATACTCAGCCGTTTAATTCAAACAAATGGAGAAACATACCAAACACCAGTATGAAGAGTGTGTTCAGTGAGACGACCCAGAAGACATGTTCCTGGGAAAGAAAAAGGTCAAACCTTTTAACTACAGCTTTATTTACATCTTTGTTTCCTGCAACAAAAACTTTCTTTCCAATAATCCCATATATTCCAAAACTGTAATTATTTCAATGACCAGGTAGATTTACATACCAGAAAAACCAACGAGCCATCAAGTCCAAGCATCTGTAAGAGAAAACATTTATGAGAAAGTGAGAAATATGTCAGTTAAGTCATTGGCTAGACATATGCTTGGCAGAAAGTGTGACACCAGATGGCTGACAGCACACGTACCCTCTCCCAGGTGAGTTCTTCTGCTGCTCTATCCCACTCAAGTGCATTCCAGTTCATATCATCTGCAATGACAATCAATCAAGTTTAAATGTTAATCTCCCTGCTGCTCTCATTCCCCACCGCCTGCTAAAACCATAGCAATGTCATCATCGCACATTGAGCAGACGAATGTGACGAGTTGACACACCAGCGCACGCCTTTAATCTGGACTGACAGTACCTTGTGCCCCATTGTTGGCGTCCGCAGCGTCCTCTGCACCCGCATCGTCCTCGTCCTCGTTGTCCACCTCCATGTCCTCGACTGGATCCATCTGGATGTCGGGGTTGTCGGCCACCACCTCGTTCTCAGCAGGGGCGTTGGCAGGTGCTGGGGCGGGCTGGTTTTCGGCACCCCCATTACCAGCACCAGGGGCCTTTCAGAGAAGAAGCACAACGCTCAACCACCCCATCTCCCCACGATGCTGCAGCTTAAGGTGTATTATGTGCATGCAATAGAGGGGTGGAATAACGTGGGAGGAGAGTGAGCATGTCTGTGAGACAGGGATTACCTCGTTGGGCTGCCCTGCTGCGTTGGCGGGCTGCTGCTGATTCTGCTCCAGCCACTGGGGGGCGCCACCATGAACGATCTGCTCGCGCAGCCACACAAGACTGATGAACGCACACAGGGTGCACGTCACTACAAAACAGCCCTGCAAGCAGTCGGCCAGCAAGTTCTCTCTGGAATAGAACAGAGCGACACCCACATCAGCCACATTATCATCAGACATTTTTCCTGCACTTCAACTTCTCTCGTCTTGTTAAATTTTGTTTGTGGGTTTGGAACATACGAGGTTCATTTTACATATTAAGAATACCCATTATGAAGGAATGCAGAGAGGATTTAGTTTTTTTGGGGGTGGGGGGTTCATTCAACAAATAAGCAAAGACCAGACAAGAGTGTTAACCCACCAGAAAGCATTGTAAGAAAAGGAAATGCAATTTTCCCTGGAGCAACAGCGATGACTAGGATATCAGATGAAATGGCAGTAAGAAAATATATTCAAGTGAGGAGGCTACACATTTCTATTTTTGGGTTATTAACAAAGGTATTACTCATGCTGCCTTGCTTTTCTTACATTTGTTATCAGTAATGTCTCACTATGGGCACAGCTGTAGGCTGAACACTGGTTGTTTGCCATTCTCCATCTCTCCTGAAAAATAAAAGACTAACTTGCGAACTGAACCAAATATCTCAACTGGAAATCTGCAAAAATTGCAAATTCTCAGTTCACAGGTCTTTTGTCACCATTGTGCGAAATCCCTTACATTTCCTGTTGGACTTACAGAGACAGCCAGCCCATCTGCTTGTATAAACATGGAGAGAGACACAGAGCTAAAACAGTGTGTGGTACAGCCAACCCAACCTCAAAGTGCCACAGTGGCTGACACTGAGGTCTCTACCCATATGACTGTGAATGTCTCGTGGGTAATGACGTGTAATGATAGTTATCCATCTAGCCATCTTCTTCCACAAAGGGCTCATCTCCCTGAGCATGTAACCACAGCAAGCTGCTCTTTCTGTTCATATCAGCTACAGCAATTGTCAGTGGTGCGGGGTGCCCCTTGTCTGTTCCAGCTACAAAGCTTCCATAGAACAAACACATTACAATAAGCCAATTCAAAACAGCAAAGGAGAGCTCTCCCTAGAACCTGTGTCTTTCTAGGCTTGAATAACATCAACGTTCATTCATGTGATCTTACACCTCTGTTTCTAAACATGGAACTCTTAGAAAATGGCAGGCAAGCTCACAGAGAAAAAATCAATGGTGTCTGAGGAGGTGGAGAAGCATCTTGGCTGTTACTGAAAGGAGCTGTTAAGAGGCACAGACAGTGACGGGGGAACTTACGTGGACAGCATATCTAATGGCAGCGTCAGAAGCGAGCTCACGGAGCCAGTAAATAGACACTTGTAGATGCGACCTTTTGGAAAGATGGGGTGGAGGGGGACGGGGGGGTGAAAGAAGGAACATTAGCTCAGTGTTTCACACAGACTCCAACACCCTTGCATCTGGTGTTACTGTTTAATTCACAGGTTGCTCACACATCATCAATTTCAGTGCTATAATGTGTCAGGGACTTGGGCCTACAAAACTGTACATTGCAGATAAACAGAGTGCTGCCATATCTGACCACCAAATATTGTTTTCTATGACAGCAAACAGCCTTTTGAGGCAAAGTGTCAGCATTGGAGGTAGTAATTAATCTGGGCCTTTTCATCAGGCTAGCAGATTCCCTTCCATAAAGTCAAAAAATACAGAAAACAATTCAATCAACTCTATACATTTTCAAACATGAAAGTGGCTAGCTGGCATTAACTTATTTTCACATCAAAAAATCAGCAGGCATAATTTTTTTCCTAAGGAATCGTTTCAGGCCAATTCTAAATGAAAGGTATGTGACAAAGTAAGGGTAATGCGCATTTAGACTGGGATATGCTTTACTTACATGCTGTGAGAGGAACAACTCCCAACCAGGCAAAGGCCACCAGTGTGTAGTGAAACCAGTATCGTATGGCTGTGCCAATACTCGTCACCAGCCCTGCAAATATGTCCTGAATCGGAAGCCGAGAAGGCATGTCTGGAGAATAAACTGAAAGGAGGAGGAAACATCAACACCCTTCCCTTCACTGCATTCTTGGATACAAACAAGTCCATTCATCCCAGGCTTTCCAATGCTGTTGAGATGTACGGATCTTAAGTGTACTGATATTAAAATGGGCTTTTGTGAAGATGGCCTGTCAAATCAAGAGACATTATGGACATGCATAATGCATCTCAGAAATACTGAAAGATGAATACAATTTATCAAAAAAAGGAGGTGGTATGTCAAACACTGAAAGCGGTTTCCTGAAATGCATATCTATCCAGGAAATTTCTGGGCGCATTCACTGGGCCATAAATAACAAATGAAAAACATCTCAAGCCTCTTTGAGAAAGAAAAGAATTAAGAGGCCATTCCTTCTTGAGACAGGGCTCTACATGTCACCAACATTTATCACAAATGCCACAAGAATCTTGCTTGTGGAATGGTATAAATCCCAATCAGATGAGAAAAACAAAACAGGTTAAGACACTGTATATTTATTGTTCTAGCTTCTGAAATACAATGAGCAACTTCGCATGCAAAATGCAACCGCATCTGCACACGCCCAAAGGACACAATGAGACCTGATGAGATGGAGCTACTTACTTGGTGTGAAAGCGAATCTATGCTTGCACAATTCACAGTACTCCTTCCTGCTGTGTTTTAGCCACTGAACCAAGCTGTAAAAAACAAAGAGATCTAATTACTGAAAGTGTGGCCTGACACGCGCAGCAGTGGATTCAACAGGGAAAAGCCGTCTTACAACGAAAAGCAAATAAGTGCATGCAGCTTGTGTTCAAAGTCCATTCAGCCACACATTCTCCTGAGAGCCTAATATGATGCAAATACAGTACTGCGAGCTACCTGCTACACTGTGCCTTCTCATAGGTCAGACTCATAGGTCAGACTTTGGCCTGTAAACGGATGAGGGCAGAGGAGGCCCTGGCGTATCAGTCACCAGTGCAGTTCACTTTCACAATGCACAGTGAATGAAAGCTCAAGGTAACCCTGCCCTGTCTTTCAGTACATTTTCATTATTACATGTGTAGAAAATTTACAAACACTGGGTAAGCATGAATGTTGCATAAACATTTAAACATATTGTCCACACAACAACTGTTATGAGTTATGTAATAACAATTACTGTTAAGTGTCCGCATAACAACATAACACAACTGCATTTCTTTCGCTTCACGACACCTTATATATATGCTGGTCTTGAGTGACTCCTCCTCTTGTATGCCCATTAAAAGTGGCAAAACAATGGGTTTGATTTGCTCCATACGCTGACACAAAAGAACCAAAGGGGATTTAAAAAAATGCGAAAAGCGAAAAGTGTGGCTTGGATATTATTAAGCATTTCTCCAGATACACTGAAAGAGTTTAAATTTTGTCCACATTGTTTCAATTTTGATTGAACCAGTCTGTGGAAACTGTTGTGTAGAACCTCAGCCTTGTTTATTCAGATGCTTGCTTGTCAGAGACACTGGTTGCAACAGGGCTAGTGAGAACGAGAATGCCTCCTGGTCTTTAAGCACATTCCTGGCTCCAAGCTCTCTGACCCAGTGCTGGACCTCTAAGTCAACAGCGGCACAGGAGCGCTCAGCTGACCGGCGGCTCAGCGTCAGTGCTCAGAGCCAGGGGATGGCTGCAGCCTGGCTCGCAGGCAGAGTGTGACAGGGTCTTACTGCTCTGGCATAAAGTGCTGGGACAAGGGTCACACAAAGGGTGCCACTCACTTAACTTTCACTGATCCAAACACAGTCACTAAGAGAGCTGGGGGAAAGACAGAAGTTGGAGAGAGAATAGAATAACAATAAGAAATTAAGGACTAGAGGGCTGACAGGAGTGAGAAAAGAGCAAAGGTAAGAGAGAGAGGGGGAGAGAGAGAGAGAGACTTCAGGAACAATTGCTGGGTTTGCTTTCTGCTGTTACCAAAATACAGCTTTACTCAATAACCCCACAATGTTATTTAACTCAGTAAAATCTTCAGGTGGAACATAATACTTACTCATCGGAATGTGGCACTTGGAACATGGCATAAAATGCCAGAGGACTGCAATGACTTTTTTTGTTTGCACTGATACATTTACCCATGAACGCTTATTGCTAATTTACTGTTGCAGGCCAGGTTTACTGGTTGAAGCTTTAACATGTTGAGCATAAGAATAAAGTGTCACCTTTTTACTCATGTAGGTGTTTAGAAATATTAAGTGTGTGGACTATGGATCCTGACTAATTTTTTTTTTTTTTTGCAATTTTTTGCAAGTGATTCGATCATTCATGATTGGGATACACTTAAATGACTGTTGCATAAGCATAGTGTCACCTGATTAGTCAGAGACGTGACTGGGTACAGGTGATGAGGTGACAAACTGTTAAGTGTCATGCCTGCAGGAAAACAGCAAAGGCAAAGAGGGACCAAAATGTCCCATTAATCAAGAGAACAATATCTTAGTGCCATTTCTATGATGGAGACTGGACTAAGTCAGTGCTATGTTACTCACTGTCTGGGGTCTTCACAGTCACCAATTCCTTATCTGGCAAGACCTTATAACCAAACAGTCGTAACTGACAGGCCACAAAATTTAACACCAGGAGTCAAAGCGTGCCATGGTAAAGACATAATCTGACTCCATTTATGTGATTGTTTTAGCACTGCAAGTGTCGCTGCCTCAGAAATGCCAGATCACCACAACCTGCGCATCAGTTGATACAAACTGTGAGGAGGCAGCTCCATCATTTGGAGACCACATTACCACATAGAGGCCCAGAGGTCACCAGTGTTAATCAGCACAAAAGAATGAGACAGTGTCAGCAACACCTCAGGTGGGACTGCCTACGGCAATGGAGCCAAGACCTTTTTTAGAGCCTGAATCAAGGCTTTGTGTAGGCCACCCTGATGGATGCCAGTGACTGTGGAGCAGACGTGCAGAACTGTTGAGTACAAAAGACCAATCCGTGGGGAGGTCCGAGAGTGATCGTCTGGAAATGACCGTCTGTTTGCTAACTCAACTGAATGCACAGCGGTACGTTGATGAGGGTCTGGGTGCTGGAACTTTCCATTTCAAATTCAGTACAACTGGCAATGCAACAAGAATCACTACACTGTGTAAGAGTGCCATGTTAGCTTCTTTGTGTGTCTTTGTACTTGACACTCACCACAAATATATATTATGATATCTGGGGTGAATGGCCGATTGCCCAACCTCTACTTCTAGCTTATGTATGAAAAATAATGCTTCAATTATTAGTTTTGTTCTGTCTGTTTTGTTGTGCTGTAACAATCAAAAATCTCTAGTTGTATGTGGATAAGAAAGAGGAGTGAGGAAATGAGGTGCCCAGCTATTCTTGATGTGGCCACTCTGTGAGGGACTGCTGCAGGTGAACGTACCATTCTTGGTGGATGAATTTAATACTGCCGGTGCAAACGCAGGGGTGATAAAGTGGCTTGTCAGGAGTTCCTTCAGACCGGCAAACCCTGCATATATCAGCTGTAAGAGACAAAGGCATAAATCAGTCTATCGCCCTACCACAGAAGACCAAAACCCAGACTAAATGCGGGGAATGGTGTTCTTGCGACAGAATTCGAGATCATCCACTCCCCCCAATGGCTGGCTACACTGTGAGACCAGCCAATAAACATATGTGGTGAGCACACAAGCAGTCAGTAGCAAAGTGATCCACATGCTGACAGTCCACAAATGAACTGACATTTGAAGATGCTATCCCATGGACAATATTGACGATGATGATGATAATTCTGAAACATGACATCTGAAACAACACCTCACTGAGGGATACAAATTCTTCAGAACATTGGCCAAGTCTGAGAACTTGGCCAATGTTCTGAAGATTGTGTATCCACCAATGAGGTGTTTGGATTATTCCACCCATGCAAACTGTCTCAAATGTATACAACCTAAAAATGATTACACAAAATAATATTTGATTTTATTACAAAAAATAACACAGTTATGTGGAATTGATGAATTCATATGGTAGTAATTCCTGTTGAATTTGTGTCTCAAATTATACAACCACTACAATAAAACAGGCCTGTTCATCCCATTGTTTAAATTTGACTGTGAAATTCAAAAAAATGAACTAAAACTTCTATCCCTCTATCCAAGGCCAAATTTCAACTGCATCAATTACACCCTGTTCCTATCAGAGATTTTCCTCGTTCAATAATAATTTTGTGAAACTGACTGATGATTTTTTTAAACATACTGTTACATATTACAATCTTTGATCTCCCTTTCATAAACTGATTCAAAAGAACGTTGATTTCATTTGAAGCAATCCTTTTAAATTTTTTTAACGCTTTTCATTCTGCGGCATTAGAGCACTCATAGTCAATGCCACATTCTTAGTGTGTAGCGTAAATGACTGTGGTTTGGTAGACCTGCTTGACAGACAGCTCTACGCAAGACGTAGATCAAAACCTTCTATAGACGTGAACTATTTGTATCACAGTGCTATCTACACAAAATTAATGCAGGCTACTTTATGAACTGAATGACAGCTAAAATCAAATTTTATGAGGCCAGCCGGCATGGTTGTCAAGTGTCTGATGGATCGGTGGCATGACATAAGATAGCCGTCTAGTGTTATCTGCCATAGTTACCTACATGCCACGACAGCTCTCAGCATATAGGGTATTCGTACTAATACTGTTAGCTATCTAGTAAGATGCGTGTGTCGGCGATTGACCAACAATCCCGTGAATGTATCTGCACTACTAGTAGATATACTTAAAACCACAGCTTACACAAAGGCATTAATACAGTTCTGAATGTTAACACGGGCTTAATTTCGAATAACTTCACAGCTGTTAGCCAGCTAACCTTTAATTTAAAACAAAGTACTTAGCAACGTACACACTGCACGCGTACGTATTAAACTTGAAGCATGTTAGCTAGCTAGCTGTCTAAGTTAGACCACATGTCATGCTGCCGGCTGACCTTACTGTATGTTTAGAATGATGAATACTTAGTTAGCTAACTCACTAGCTGGCTGTCCAAACATTGAGGGGCCTCAAAGTCATCACTTCACAGGCTAGCTAACACATTAGCTTGTTTATTGTCCGCTTCCACTACTGTCATTCAGTAAAGCTAAGACTACCAAGACTATTGCTACCCAACGACAAGTCTAACTGTATTCAACTGACAAGCTCAATCAGCAAAACAATTTCGCATGAACATACTATTGTTATCCATATAACGTTAGCTAGGCTAGCGTTAACATTAGTAATTTATTAGATAACAGCGTTAATACAGTTAATCTAAAAAACAGGTCTGCTAACGTTAGCAACCAGCCTTCCTGATGTGCTAGCCAAATTACCTATACTGACATAGGCTCTCTGGCTAACATCAGACACACAGCTCGCTAATGTCCCCATACCTAATTGGTTAGGCTGGTCAGCTAGGCGGCCAGAAAAAAGACCTTTGACATCGTTAACTCGCTGCATAGCAATTATTACTACACACTAGGCAAACGGCTATTTCTATCTTACATAAAAGGTAGGTCGTGTTTCATTACCTTCCTCGGCGGTGTCCATCTTGTATGGCGACGCACTGCACTCGGTAACACTTCAGCAAGCCACAGTCAACACATCAACGCAACGTCTGGGTGCCTGACGATGAAAACACCTTCATAAAGGAAACATTGAATTCCCAAATTAGAGCCCCGTTCGAACATTAAACCTTTCTCAGTTGGTTGCGTGACACACTTTTGTTCTATATATCGTCGATATCCCCTTGGGTGTGGGGTCAAATGTATTTATTCAACGTGAAACATGTTAGCTCAGCTGGCTAGCTAACTGAAACCATTCCCTCTTTGCTAAGGGGAAAAATCCGCACAGCAACACTAATTTTTGCGACATCTCACATCGAATTATGGCAGCATTTAATGAACACGACCGTTGTTTCGTTTTCCGACTATGAACAACAAAATCTGTGGAAAACAGTTATGATGCCAGACCCTGGATATACAAATATTTCTTAGAAGTAGTAATAACAATATATTACATGTGCCTCAGTTACTGTGTCTCCGGTTGTTGAATGGAACATTCCACAACCGGAACTCGTTTGTTCAACCAGAGATCCTCAATAAGCGATAAGACTTCACACTCTCTGTGTTTTTCTTTTCTGGAAAGTTCCGGTCGCTGCTCGAGTTATTCATTGAATCCGTAGTCTTCTTGGTAACGGAACTTTAGTTGACACAGGAAAGATTTAAAGTGCAACGTGTATAAAGTCTGATATTTAACTGGCTGCGATGGAAAATCTTCCAACAATGTTGATGGCTACCGGAACTTTTTTTTTTTTTTTTTTTTACATTTTTTTACTGTTTCTTTATATAGATGTTAATCCAACTTCAGAGTTTGGAATATAATATAACATTATGTGTATAACACGTTTTTTGTTATGGTGGTTACTAACGTATCCATAATAAAAATAATATTAAAACACCAATAGGGATATCTTAATAATAAGATCTTAATAGACCGGGGCCTACGGCGGACTCAGTGTTCCGAGATCGATGGCGGTAACTTGGGCTTGGACCTACTTGGCTTTAAGTCGCATGCACTCACGGCTGTAAACAACCGTCAGTGTGCGCCATCTGGCGGAGACAATGACGCCAAGTTCAATTCACTACATCTGTAAGTAGTGACATCTTGTGGTACAGTGAGCAACTGCAGTTGAGCCTCAGTTGCGAGGGTTATGTTGACGGGTGCGGTTTTGTTTCAAGTAGGCTACTTTGAAGAACTTCTGCAACACAGATTTGAGAAAAGGGCACTGCTAACACACACACACATATAATTTCATAGTATATGTTGGCTGGCTAGAAGTCATTCTGTGTATGCAGATATTATATTACATGTTGTATATGTTTCTACTCTCATTTGCTTAGCTGTGTGGAATGTAGTTGCCTTACCTGAAAAGAATATACGACAGTAAGTAAACATTATTTAAAATAATATTTTAAAAACGTAAGAGGTCACCTCTGCATGCATCACGGCGCCGTGGCTTAGTTGGTTAAAGCGCCTGTCTAGTAAACAGGAGATCCTGGGTTCGAATCCCAGCGGTGCCTTTTCTTCTCAACGACCTCTGGCCATAGCAGTCCGTTCAAACAAGGAAATTCATGAACCGCATTGGTAAAAATCGTGTGATTCCGTCTTGCTATGAGGCATGCGGTTGCTGTACACAGAAACTTTAAACAATTTGGAAAAAATAACTTCACCTTCTGTTTTATGCTGTCAAATAATCGTTTTTGTTTTATAAAATTATCATACCACACACCCATACTGCAATCCCTTGCTATCAAATTCCGTTCCGGGTTCCTCTTCTAACCACACCCCCTGATAAGTTACATTTCCAAAGTCCTCACCCATTTGTGGATCTACCCCGAAAACATTGATTTAACTGTATGTATTCTTCACATATTAGTAGCAAGAATAGACACGTCCAATACGATCGAAAAGTCAGTATAGCTAGCTCGACGTGTTGCGGTCAACGTAATACGATTTCAGGGGGGCGTAGTTCGAACCAGCCACTAAGAAATAGTCAGCTAGCTGTATTGATTTTTTTTTCTTTTTCATCCCGGGACTGGGAACTCGACGTTGCAATCCACGGAACTCAAGGCTTTTAACTTAAGAACCAACGATAAAATCTGAAGGTGAGAGATAATATTATTTTTTAAGGGGGAATGGTCTTCAGGAGTTCAGCTTCAGATGGTGAGGAATCGCTCTCCAATATGGCTAGCTACTTAGCGTCATTTAAACATACGATTACGCGAAAATGTTTTTTTCACTTTCAACGTTCTGTTCATTTCGAAGTGTTTTACTGAAGTCAAATGTGTTTGCACTTTGACGGGTCACTAAATTTGAGTTGCATGTACTATTTCATTTGTTTATTGTGGCAAAGCAGCCAGTATCCATACATCTGTATACATACAGTGTGATTTAAAAGGAATTTAATCCATAGCGCATTACTGACAGCTAACAAATGCTGTTTTCTATCTGTTCCTTTTAAGATGGCAAATGAGGCAAAGCCATGCCCCTGCCACATTGGAGACAAGATGGAATATGGAGGTCTTGGAGAGGAAGTAGAGATTGAGCACATCAAGGCATATGTCGTAAATCCGTCTTTGGTTTCGGAAAAAGCCGTAATTGTTATTCAGGACATTTATGGATGGAAGCTCCCTAACACCAGATACATTGCCGATTTACTCGCTTCGAATGGATACATGTAACTGGATTTCATTAAAATATTTTCATTATAGTAAGTCAATTTTAAGTCAGCGCTCAGGTGAATGTTACGGATGTATGAGGTTTTGACCTCAAAGTTGTATGTATTTTTTGTACCTTGTTGAAATTTAATCTTAAATCTTAAAAGGATACCCGCAGACTGCTGTTATGCTCCAAAGATTTTTTATTTTTTAAAATTTTACCCATGAGCTAACAAATAAGTTAATCACTTGGGAGCATAATAGCAGTGTGCAGGTTTTCTTTCCTGGTTTTGCATTATTTTTAGCGCCTACAGTTAATAGATGTGCATATGTCTCCGTGAAACAATAAATAACTCATGAAAAAGTCTTAAAAAAAAACTTGCCTTACAACTGGAATGACTTTTTTTGGAGGGGCACACCAGCAGTCATTTCAACTGTACTATTTTCCTGCATCATATAAAAATATTAATAAATTGTCTCTATTTTATAGTGCCATTTGCCCAGATTTCTTTGTTGGAAAGGAGCCTTGGGACCCTAATCAAGACTGGTCAACATTCCAAGAGTGGTTGAAAGACAGAAAAGCGACACATATAAACAAGTAAACTGTGTATTCAGATAAGTCGAAGAACTCTGCAGTTGCTCCCTTGTTACTCCTCTTGTTTTCCGTGCCCAATCACATTGTAAACAAAGCTTCAACCTCATTAACTATTCAGTTGTGTTAAGGTCTGAGGCTGCTCGGTGTCTTAATCACTCATTTCCATTAATCTAGAGAGGTTGATGCAGTGCTGAGGTACCTGAAGGAGCAGCGTGGTGCTAAACGGATAGCTGTTGTGGGATTTTGCTGGGGAGGGGTTGCCACACACCACTTGGCATTGCAGTATCCAGAAATCAAAGCTGGCGTCTCTGTTTACGGTGAGATGTTGATAGCCACATATTTCAATAACTGCTCAGTTCATGAAAAATGGTATTTCCTTTATTATGTAAACAGAATTACCCCTTTGGTGACAAGATGGACAGTAGTGTTCAGTGTATGTTTTTTCATCTTGCTTAAATGTTGAAGAATGCATTTATCTTACAACAGGAATAATCAGAGACACTGATGACAGGTATCAGTTAAAAAGCCCTACACTGTTCATTTTTGGCGAGAAGGATGACGTAATACCACTTGATCAGGTTAGTTTACCTCCATTACTTTATGACCATATGGAGAACAGTGATATAATAGCTGTGTTGCACTGAAACATAACTCATAAAAATGTTGGCAAAGATGTTGCTCTCAATGTGATTTTCCAGTGCAAATAAAAATTCCTATTGTGTTTATATAGGTGACTGTCCTCGAGAAGAAGCTGCAAGAAAAATGTCCTGTGGACTTTCAAGTGAAAATTTTTCCTGGCCAAACCCATGGATTTGTTCATCGCAAGAGGGAAGATATCAATCCAAATGACAAACCTTTCATTGAAGAGGCCAGAATAGACATGCTGAATTGGCTAAATAAATACATCTAACATCTTTATTTTACAGAATACGTATTGATGCTACTAGCAGTAAATTCTCATTACCTAAACAAGTGTGTTGTTGAACTATAAAATATCAACAAGTGATGCTATGCTGGAATCAACCTTTGAAATAGAAATAGAAATATGTACAACTGGAATCACTAGATTTTTATGCAACTAAATGATCCAAAATTAGTTTAAAATGACACCATGACAAAACATTTTATTAACGACCTCAGTACAATTAAAATTTGAAAGCTATGGAATCAAATAATAAATAATTGTACTAAAAGTCTGGACAGATTCTATACAAGCGCTTCAGACATGGCACATCACAGAGACTACATCTCATAGCCCTCATCAGTCCTCCGACTCTCCTGGGCTTCTGACGTCATCGATTTTCAAGATCATCTTCACAACCTGCATGGCCAGAGAAATCTGCTGCTTCTTTCCAATCAGGGTCTCAATCACATGTTGCTGCTTGATATCTGAGCAAGAACAAGCGCAGATAGTCAGACATCTCCAAGTTCTCACATGGTAGCTTTTTCACTGCAGGATATTAAAGCTTCATTGCATTATATTTAAAATCCTGCAAAGTATTTTAAGCATTTGGCACTAATTTGATGAAAAGTATAACATAATCTGCTTCATCAGGGCCAACTGCCATGTGGCCAGATTTAAGGATTTTAGGCAGGCTGGGATAATAATAAAGTCTAATCTTTTCCCATTGCATGAAGTGAAAAAAGTTATGAATATTAATGAAATGCTGCATATTCAACAGTTTTCATGTGAATAAACCTAATAACCTCACATATATCTTTAATTGCAATCATGCACTGATTGAAAAAGTTCAAGCAATAATGTACAAAGAAGAAAAAATATTTTACTTATTCTTGCAGTTGGCTCCATAAATAATAAAAAAAACTACCACAGATATAAAATGCATAATCATTGATTGACGATAACAGTCTAGCTGCTACATCACATGCTGTAGCTTCTTGCAACAACTAATTATCAGGGGAAGCAGAATAAACATGACTCAAAGACTGAAAGGAGAGATACAATGTTGCTTATTTGAAGATCATCACTGGTCAAATATTGAATATTAAACAAACATCTCAGATGTGACTCTTTGCCAAGCAATCCTAAAAGTGATTATAAACTATGCTGATTGTCTGTTTATCAGCCCAGAAATAGTATAAATGAATGTGTGTGTGTGTGTATATATATATATATATATATACTTACATACACACATATATATATAAATATTATATATATATATATATATATATATATATATATATATATCTGTGTGTATAAATGAATCCCCATGGTAAAAAGCAAATACAATTACACTTACATGCCAATTAAGATTACCCATGAAATGTGTGAGTGCTTTTTTTCAATATAGCCCTACTAATAAATTACAAGTCACTGTAGTGCTCCTAATAACTTTGCAACGTGGAACATCTGCACCACAAAGCACGTGACCCCTGATATTTTAAAATAAACCAACCAATAAACATATACTGCTGAAAAGTGTTCATGACTAGAATCCCAGAAAATCATGGTTTTATTACCATAAATATGATTTTTGAGACAATGAAGGTGGCAAACATTCATAAAGGAGTGTATTCGTATTTTAATACAAAGAAAACTGTCAATAACAAGCATTCTGTCTTTGGCAGTGGTGAAACAGATCTCCCTGAAAATCCCTGCAGATCCCAGCTTCTCACGGGTCAGTTCACAGAACCTGGGAACAAGGTGACCACCTGACTGCAATAAACTGCAGAACAACGACTAGGATTATTACCACTGGGAACAAAGACAGCGACCTCTTTCTGAGACACAAAAGATGCAATGCAGAGCCTATTTATTCATTCACATTTCATAAGAAAATAAGTTCATTAGTTTGGAAAATGTTACTTTTGAGTTTGATGGGTTTATGCATCATTGAACCTTTCAAAGGTCAGGCTAATTTGCGAAATGAAGCATGAAGTCACTAAACAAGGAAAGATAATCAATCCAGTCGTTTCACAAGTTTAAAAAACGCAACCGCCATACACTAACCTGACAAGTCATTTCTTGAAACTTCTCCTTCTCATACTCTGTAGGGCTTTGTAATTTTTCACAATTTTTGTGTCTTTCAAAACCTGAAAGAAGTACAGTTTATTTGTAACACAAAAAGATAGTATGACTCACTCATTAACTTAGGAGAGCAATAGTCATTCCTAACTTAAGGCAGGGCTGCCAACTCTCACGCATTGAGCGTGAGACTCACGCAGTTTACTCAGATCTCACGCTGTCACGCCACACATGCCTTTTCTCACGCTAACTTTTCGTCTTCGCTTCCTCCGATGTAAAATTTGTGATTTTTATGCGAAGGAACAGCAGTGCGTGGAACAGCCAATCATTGCAATGCGCGCTCCGGTGGAGCAGCCAATCACAATTATTCTGTGGTCAGGCAACTAACCGCTGAGCATGAGTGGAGCAAGGCTGGAGGAACAAATACATGAAGAAGGTAATGGTCATTTGAGGCGGTGTACAAAACGATTCTTTTTAGTGATTCGGTTCCTTTCGTTCAGTTCAATAAAATGATTCGAATCTTTGACTCACTGATTGGTTCATTTCCATATCCGGTCGGGCGGCATACACAAATCTGTAAATAGTTTTATTGCATTTTAAAAGTCACTCTACATTGTTACAAACATCATGTCCATTATTAGCCTGCTCTGCAGCAAAAGAGCACGTGTGAAACCAAATGTCAATGAAATTAATAGTAATTAAATCGTAATATTCATTACGTGAAACTGCACCATGCTATTCAAACAATCATGCAGCCGCGAAGTATAGTTCGTCTTTAGGAAGGTAATAGAACCCCACATTTTAACGCGTATAGTAGCCTAAGTACATGTCATTTGCTAAAACTAAAAAAAAAGCACAGAAGTAAAAAGAGCCACGCTTATATCCGAGGCGAAAAACTTCGTTTTACAAGTTTTGAACTAACCGAGTACAAACACTTTAATATCGCCTACTTGTAGGCCTAGTCAGTAATGTCGTATTTTTATGTGTTGTTAATGTAGACATAGTACGCTACAAATATGATGCATACGCTTATGCATCACATTTCTGTTTTGTTTTGTAGCCTACTGTGTTGATTTGTCAGTATTTATTAATAAGGACTTTATTCACATTAAAAGGAAATATGATGTCAACATTAAATAAATCGTAGCCTACGTAAAATTGCAGTTGTGATAAACAAGAACTGCGATACATTGTGCGCACCTAAAATATGCTACTGCTAAAAATATAAATATAAAATATAAAATAATATTCCAGGTATATGAGCATAATAATAATAATATTTTTAATTCCTATAATAATGTCGAAGCGCTCTGATTCCTTTTGCATCGTCACAGTCAATGGCGGATGTAGCCCAAGCCTGCTATACTGAGAACTAGCGATTCTGGCAACACATAGTCACCAGGTCTTCATAGTCAGTGAATCTTTGGAGTCCGAAGGAACTGGTGAACCAGTGTTACCAGATGGGAAATGTTAAAGTATCGTACCAGAGGCTTAAAATGATCGTATTTTGAGGAAAATTATCGTACGCGAGTCATAACCAAGAGAACAAATGGGCGTAAATGTGTAATTTCAGAAAACATTGAGACGAACGACTTTTTGACAGCTCATTTAACTTAATATTATAACGATAACTGCATTGCACTGGGTAAATATAGTACTGGCCCTTAAGTTACTGCATTCAATATAAAATACCTAAAATTTGCAAAGAAGATTTGATTAATGGTTAAGTTAACGAAAACCGTGCTCGTGAGTCACGTTCATCATCACAACAAGCATGATTGGCTGGAAAGACTTCACGTGAGAAGAGATGCGTAAACACAGACGTAGGATCCATATTCTACTATCCTGATCGTGTCGGGAAATGAATTAAAATGAGATAGTATTAGTAGTTGTAATCAGTCTAGGCTAAGTGTCACAAAATGATCAAATTATCGTACATTATGGGACTTTTGGCATTATTGATCGTACATCGTACAGAGGGCAAAATAATCGTACAAATACGATAATTATCGTACATCTGGCAACGCTGTGGTGAACTGAGGAACTTGTCAACAGTTCATCGGGTCAGTAGGGGGGGAGTTTAGAGTCTTCGCAGTCACCTGATCTTTGGCGTTGTCCCACATCGTCAGCTGTGCGAGATGGCCAGTGGGAGGTGCTTTGATAGTTTTATCATTTCAGCCAGTTGTCGTCATGAGCGTACTGCTGATGCAGTTTTGTGATAGGCTGCTTCGTGGACAGACCGCATATCTAATATCTACTGGAGGGAGAGTTATAGCTGCTATGCCAGCTAATCAGCGCGCATGTTGGCAAAGAGGATAGACTAGGGATTCAGTACACTCAGTTCACCTCAAAGATTTGTTCAAAAGGATTTGTTCGTTCACGAACTGCACATCACTAGTCATTTGACTAATTTTATGAATTGAACTCAGGATCTGTCGGTGTAAAGTTGTAGAGCAACGACAGCTGAGCTGAGCTGTCCTTGACTAGAGAGTAGTCAACGACAGCTCAGCTCAAATGATCTTATTTATATATAATATATTCATTTTCATGCTTCAAGTGGGAGCCATCCCAATCAATGATCAAGGCTGCATAATCAGCCACCAGCAATTACAAGAGTAGGGATGAAACGGTTAACGGTTTGACAGTAAACCGCGGTAACATTCCCGACGGTTAGTATTACCGTTTCAAATCTGAATGATCATTAAAACCACGGTTGATTATCGTTAAATACCGTGACCCGGTTTGAAAAACAAAAGTTAGTATTAAGTTTCAAATTTGAATTATCGTGAAAACAGGATGAAGCGCTTTGAAAAACGTTAAATACCGTGACAGGCTGAATTGACGGTAAAAACCGCGTAAAAACGGTTAGTATTACCGTTCAAAACTGAATTATCATTAAAACCGCGGTTGATTTGCGCCCGAAAAACTCCGTTAGTCAGGATGAAATTACCGTTTCAAATCTAAAATGATCATTAAAACGTTTCAAATCTGAATGATCATTAAAACCGCGGTTGATTATCGCCCTTTGAAAAACACGTTAAATACCGTGACAGGATGAAACGGTTAGCGGTTTGACGGTAAACCGCGGTAAAATTCTCGACGGTTAATATTACCGTTTCAAATCTGAATTATCATTAAAACCGCGGTTGATTATCGCGCTTTGAAAAACTCACGTTAAATACCGTGACAGGCTGAAACGGTTACCGGTTTGACGGTATACCGCAACGTTAGTATTACCGTTTCAAATCTAAATTATCATTAAAACCGCGGTTGATTATGCGCTTTGAAAAACTCACGTTAAATACCGTGACAGGATGAAACGGTTACTGGTTTCACGGTAAACCGCAAGGGTTAGTATTACCGTTTCAAATTTGAATTATCATGAAAACCGCGGTTCATTACCGCGCTTTGAAAAACTCACATACTATTCAGCATCAACCAGCATCAAAGTTAGCAAGACACAGACACAGACGCGCAAGCCCAGCATGTAACTTAAGATTGTTCTGTGTCAGTGAAAACATGGCGGAAGTCAGTGACAGCGCTCCGGAGATTTTTCAGTCTTCTAAGGACTAATTTGCTATTAAGAATGAATTCCGTGTACGTTTGTATTTGCATATTCTTGAAACAGAACACTGTTTAGACCAGTTTCTTTCCTCCTTCTGAATGAATTTTTCAGCGTAACTACGATGTGACAGCATTATTTGTATTTGTCTGAAGTTCAGTAAATGCTTGAACTCTTACGAAGTCTTGAGTCAATTAGCCTACTTTATTGTCAGGGGGAACTGAACATTGGATAACACTTTTGTTTAATTTGCCCTCTTCAGCATTATCATGACATTCTGAAATGACCTACAAATTAGCCTATATTATACCAAGACTTTTAGAAAACAACATGCACAAGCAGACTCGACTCTTCCCTTTGCGCTTGATTTGCGAATAAAGCATCCTTAGCGTCCTCACTCGGAAATTCACGTCTTTCTTACAACCCAGTAAACATGCGGTGGTTGGGCCAACGTTGACTCATGGTCATTATGGTTGGCGACCGTCACCGTCGGCTGCCAACGTTGGCACACTGTTGGGATGCCACTTTAGCCCAACGGTCACATAATCATCATGAGCCAACACTGGCACAACGTTGGACTACCACTCTATCCCAACCATCGCATAACCGTCATGAACCAACGTTGGCACTCCGTTGGCATTGTGACTTTTACCCAACCATGGCATTTTCGCAATAATGTTCCGTTAGCTCGGGACGATCGCGAGGACATTTTTGAAGTTCAACTGAAACTGTGCGAGACAGTCTCTCAGTCTCACTCTGAAGAGAAAAGGAAAGCCGCATCTGGGTAAGTACCTTATAACAATTGTCTTATATTTCGTAAAATAGATAAAAGTATCAGGGCTAATTATGTACAGTTTGAACTGGAATTGTTACTGTAATATATGGTATTTATATATTTATTTGTTGTTGTGTGTTGGTAGTTTTAGCCAATTTTAGTGAGATGGATTTACATATAACGTTACCTGGTTCTGAGGTAATTTAGCTAGCGTAGGTAGCTACTTATTTAGCTCTCTTAGCTAATCCCACACTGCTTGGCTAGCTAAGGCTACGTTTTTTTTATTTCATACAAACGGTGAAGCGGTTAATGTTATAGGGGTGTCACAGATTTTCAAAGAAAATATTCCATCTGGCCTCATTAATTTTTATGACTGGCTGTAGTATCCATACATGTCAACCCCTACGGATGCCCACTTGTATCACCATCTGGAAACATCCATAAAATCCATAGAAAATCCTTAGGATCTATAAATCGCGACAAAATGAATTGGATATTAATGCTTTATTAACAAATCAACAATGTTTCCATGTAAACTTATAGGTAGCACTACAACACTAAATAACTGACTTCACTCTTTGAAGTTGTCTACTACACTAGGATCATGTCACACCATGGGTCATCTCTGTATATTAAATAATATCTGTCTACAGTAACGGTTCCGATTGCAGAGATCAAAGTCTATATGGGTTTAAATTATTTGTAGGCCTACATGATATCCCACACTTCTCACTCGCGGTTACCTTAAGGTAGCTTCCCACAGTAGTGCGAGTGAAAGACGGGCACATTTATACATCATTCCAACACAACAGTAACAGAAAACAGTACATAAAACTCACACAGTAAACATAGTTTCATTCATTACTCTTAAGGTGGCTACCTGACCTAGCTAGCTAACAAAAGTTAAAACTAAAGAAAGAAAGAGTTAAACACAAACACACACACACACACACACACACACACACACACACACACACACACACACACACACACACACACACACACACACACACAAACGATTAACCACCGGTACAATAGCCTATTTACAAAAACAAGTAAGAGACCGGATGTGGGGAAAGTTGTAATGATTCATTTTAGGCCAGACGAACTTTAAAATACGACAATAAGCCTACTATTGTACTATTTTTTTTTTACATTGTGCCTATTTTAGGGTTAACGGCGGATAGCTTGATCCGCATTCACTGTTAAAATAGCGTTTAGAAACCATTAAGCGGGGTTGCAGGGAAAAACTAACATAAAACATTATTGAGTCATTATTTTATTTTACTTCTTTAAGGAGCTGTGCGGGCAAACTTCAAAGATGCCACAGATGCCGACATCAGTTCATCAGGGAAGAATTGGCTGCGCTACGCTAAAGACCGTGACGGAGGGAGGAAGGCGAGGAATGCAAATTTTAATTAATTTAATTATTCTAAATGCAGTTGTATTCTAAATAATTTTTTAAAAATGTAACATATGTTCTTTCATTTGTGTATTTTGTCATGGTTTAGCCTGTTGTTACAAATACAATACTTTTAAAGTTTGTTTTAGCTATTTGTTCCATTTTAAAATCCTGTTAATGTTTTATTTAAATGTTTTTAATAAATCAGTTTTCTTAATTATATTTTTTGTCATTTCTTCATGTTAACTTAGTCTAAAATAGGCTACTCGTTTCCTCTCTTTGGTATCTCCAGCAACTACGTTAAAAGTGATACAGATAAACCCTTCTCCAACCTTAAATTCTGAATGGAAATTGCAGCATATTTCTGCAAATGTGATATGTTGGATGTAAAGGGCATATAATTGTTTCTGCCGACTTCAGAAGACCAAAACGTATTTTTCCTAGTACCGTGTCTACTAACAAATGCCTCTTTGCTGTAGAAAAAAAAATGACACCGAAACCAAATGGTAGCCTACAGGCTAATCAGTAACGGTTGGCTGGCGACCACCAGTGTTAGCGTAACGTTCTAGAACCAAATACTGCTCTGTGCAGAATATCATATGGATTATAGCTGGCTGCCGACGTTGGGCCAACCGTGCAGATAAACGGTTGGGCCACCGTCGTAGGAACAAAAGAGTGCGACGTTGGGCCATCATGGTTGGGCCAACGTCGAGCCGATGAGCAAAACCAACGGTTGGCCAACGTTGAAAAATGACAATGGGCCAACGTTGGGCCAACGCAAATTGTTTACTGGGAAGCTCATTGAAGCAACTGGAGCCGTGCATGGGAATGTTGGACCAGGTAGCTTAAGTGTTTGCATTTAAAAACACGTATCTGCACTTCATTTGAGAGGGTTTTGTTGCCCGAGAAAGTAATGTCATCTATAAATGACATAGTAAACTATTGTACAATTCATTGGCTGTGTTATTATTTTAATGTTTATGCAAATAAGAACTGCATAGTGCTGCTAATTTTATGTGTGGTTTTCAATATAAAACTTTGTGAAATGATTTCAGTTTGTGTATCCGTACTTCTTGAACATTTTCAACAAATTTTAACAATACCACGATAATACTGATAACCGTGGTAATTTTGGCCACTGTAATCGTGATATTAAATTTTCATACCGTTTCATCTCTGCAACAGAGCACATGAGAATTTGTGAATCTGTTTCTGTTAAACTTTCTGGTTGTGGGTTTTAGGGTTTTAGTGGGTTTTAGGACAGTCAACCTCAAAAAGAAATGTGAATTGAACTTTCCATGTTGTCAATACATTTAAGGAAATACTGTTCAGTTGTCAAATGTTTTGACATTCTCAATAAATGTAAGGCAACACTGTACACTTCGGGTGATGCAAGGTTTTTTTTTATGGCTAAGCATATCACTGTATAACAAAAATAAGTACTACTAAAACTACCCCCGGGAACAAATCTCACCCAAGCTGAACTCAAAAGTTGGCAGCCCTGCTTAAGGAATGGTTTCAGCATGGGAAAATCCATTAAAAGGCATGAACAGTGGATCTCTCGAGCCCTCTGGCAGCCCTAACCAAGGTTTCCTGGTTTATGTTTCACTTTCCGAAGCAGCTGCATAATTATTATCCCAGCTAATCAGGACTGGGTATAAACGTACTTAATTAGCCAGCTGACGTTAACATATTCGCCCAGCATATGGAAAATAGCCACAAACTAAAGGACGTTGTCTCGCGTACTGCAATTTGACTTGCGCAAAATCACATGTTCGCGTAAATTTACGTAATTTCCGGTGCATGGGACCCGTCTGGACCGTGGCATGGTTAAAAAGTGTGCTCTATAATGTTACACAACGTATGAACTGGTGGTGTAGGGCTGGGTCTTCAGTTGTTGGAGGTTTCAGGTAATGAAAATTAGTATCTGAAGACATACGATGATCTCAAGCCAGTTAGCTGCTTCTAAATAGCAATGTTCAACTGAGTATGAAGTGGTGTAATGAGCTTGTGAAAATAGGATGAGCAGCCTTGCGTGCTAGTCACCCACTAAACTGAGAAGTGTGCGCAATTGCGTATTGTATCCTTGAAGCTCGTCGTTGTTTGGTAGCTGGTTAGCCGTTTCAATTT
Organism: Megalops atlanticus; assembly: GCA_019176425.1. NCBI lineage: Eukaryota > Metazoa > Chordata > Actinopteri > Elopiformes > Megalopidae > Megalops > Megalops atlanticus. Next base: position 57,325,880 of record CM032876.1, on the reverse strand, counting down.
AAAACAGTACCGCTTTAACTGACGGCAAAACAAGCTGTCTAAAGATGAGTGACACTTACCAGTCATGAAGCTGTCGTACGTAGTCAAAGTAAGGTCATCGGCTAGTAAGCTAGCTAGATCTAGAAATATCAAAATATTCGCACTGGCTCTTTGCCTAGCTTGCTAGCTACGTTTGTATGGCATGTCACGTTCCAAAGTTTTGAATCGATCCTCTTGACAAGAATGCGAGTAGGCTATGCTAGCCAGCTAGTTTGCTGAACGTGTTATTCTGTCGTTTCAACAGCTCCCCTGTCATGCCGTGTGAAGTAAAGCCTCGGTTCTTGCTGCTCTACAGTTCACAGCGTGGACAAGCCAAATCAATAGCTGAGGAAATTTGTGACCAGTCTGTGGAACATGGGTTTGTCGCTGATATCTGTTGCCTGAGCCAAGGAGATAGGGTAATTGAGCCTCCTGGACACTGCAAGTTTGCTTCAGCCTGTTAGCTGCATCTTTCGTCTAATGCAGGCTAATAAAATGAAAACACTGAATGATACAGTGAGTATTTTTGAATACGTTCAGAAACGCGAATGCACAATTTACGTGTCTTTATTCTTCCTTCTGTATCATTATCCTCTAAGTATAACTTGGAGAGGGAAACGGCGCCTGTTGTCGTCGTTGTGTCAACCACCGGGGACGGGGATCCTCCAGACACTGCCATTAAGTTTGTCAAAGGAATAAAAACCAAGACTTTGCCAAATGGTCACTTTGCCCATCTGCGCTATGCACTTCTAGGTAATAAATATCACTCGCATTGGCAATATCAAGACATTGTTCCCCAATTAAAAAAAAAAAAAACTTTGCATATTTCGTAGCTGCGTTGTTTCCATTCATTTATATATTCATTTATATTTTTGCATAAATTGTCCTTTGTTGGTAGATAGATTGGCATCTCTTAATGGTGAGCTCCAACAAGGTTGTGATATTCTAAGGTATGTCTACAATGTAAAAATAACGCTATTATTTGCATGTACATTTAAGCTTTGGGTGACACAAACTATACAAATTTCTGCAACTGTGGGAAAACCATTGACAGTCGTCTTCAAGAACTGGGAGCAAAACATTTCTATGCAACAGGGCATGCAGATGATGGTGTTGGGTAAGTCAGCACATTTTTGTCAGCATGAAATATTTTATAAATATTAGGGAAGCAAAGATTCAACCTCATTTATACACATTATTTGCTGAAATTGCAGGTTTGAGTGGTTTTTAGAATAATCATTGTAGTATGTACTTCAGACCTCAGCAAGTGTTTTGCAGGTATTTTGTGACCTTTGGAATTTTGTGAATATTGGCATTGTGTTTTTCGGAAATATTTACATACTGTATCAACTTTGTGTGTTGCTTAGGTTGGAATTAGTGGTGGATCCATGGATTGAAGGACTGTGGGAGGCAATAAAGAAAGCATTAGCAGACATGTCAGCCTCAAACCAAGAAAGACCTGAGCATGCCACGGCTGTCCAGAATGGAGAACTTGGAAGTAGTCATAAGGATAACACAGAGGCTACAGTGAAAGACTTGAAAATCCAACTCCTGAGGGTTAATGAAAAGGATCAGAGTCCTGAAACTCCCAGAACAGCGCCAGAGAGGGAGGGTGCAGGGAGTTCATCAGCTCCCTTGGAGCCTTCTCTGACACATTCCCTGCCCCCTCTGTCAGAGTCCACTCTGAATGTCCCTGCACTTCCTCCTCCATACATTGATATCAAGCTTCTGGACATCGCTACAGAGCAGGTAGTTTGTCTAACACCACTTAGTGAAAGGGCCAGTGCTTCCAGTAAGTGATTGTAGGACTCAAAGGACAGAACAGAAACAGTGAAATGATAGCCAACAGAAAGACAAGAAGTCTTACATTGCAGTAATTTTTATATTTAAGAAGAAGGATTACAATTATGAATTTTTATTCCACAGAACAATGATCCGCCTTCTAATGGAAGTTTTCAAGTGCATATTTCTAAAGCTGCTCAGCTCACTCGAGAGGATGCAGTGAAAAGAGCCCTGTTGCTGGAATTGGATATTTCAGTGAGTCAATTTAATTCATGTCAAGTTATTTTTTTCATATTTATTTCCAAGCAGGAGTTGTACAGTTGTGCCATGATTTTACTTCAGCAAATGACTGCCAGGCAATTTTCTTAACTAAATCTGGACACCTGGCACCTCAGGACTGGGTCTTGGGTTGATAAGTGTGAAAGGGTTGAGGTTGTTTCAGTTATTGCCATGGTGAGTTATTGATCAGTCTTGGGTGTCCGGTCTGACATTTCCAGAACCTTCTCTTCTGTGTGGGAGGTGCTACAAGATGATCACTCTATAAGCTCTCCGGTAGAGCTTTAAGATCAATGTCAACTTTATCATAATTAACAATAATATTGAAGACGACGGTCCATGTGGAGAAACATATTGAGCTGCGGCAGGAGAAGCACTATGTGTTTGACATCGGTGTTGATGTGGTGTGATGTTACCATGTAAAGATACCTTTCAGCCAAAGAGACCTTTCAGCAACCTATTAAGTGAACAGCAGTATCTGTTAACGGTCAATTACTGCTCTGTTAACATCTAATATAAAATAACTGCTCAAGCAGCTGATGGTTCCTTTGGGTGTGGTATGGTTTTCAGTTTTACACCTAATGTACATTCCAGCTTAAGTTTGTTTCATGTTGAGCTAAAGGAAAAATGTCTGTTACATACTTACATTTCCATACTCTTACTATTGAATGCATGAGAGATTAAATCACTTGGTGTTTATGATTGTGAACCCCCACAATGAGCCTCAACAAATAAGTGTTCAGCGTTCCATGAGCCACAAATGGCAGCAGCAGTACATTTTAAAATTGGAATTTAGCCTTTTATGGGAAAAAAAAAACATCTAAAGGTACACTATGAATGTACATGACTAAAAAAAAATTACATGAGTTGTAAAGCATTTAATGAAGACTGTTCTCAAAACTGTATGGTTGTTGTTTATAGGAGCAGCAGATCTCTTACCAGCCTGGTGACTCCTTTGATGTGCTCTGCCCAAACAATGAGGATGAGGTAGAGGAGCTTCTGCAGAGACTGGGTTTGGAGGAGCAGAAGAACCTCACTGTTCAACTGCAGCTACGCACAGACACCAAGAAGAAGGGTAGGCTCACCAGTGACATGCATTACAAAGATTAGTTCCCCCTGACATTTATTGAGAGGAAGAGCAGCGCTTTGAACTGTTTTTGTCTTTGATTGTCTTTCCATTGGCGAGGAAACTAAATTGACTGTAGCGTAGTTAATCAGGGTCATACGTAAACGTCACTGAATCTCTCGCTGAGTCAGCTTTTTTTCCTCACTGGGTAGAGTATAGAGTTTATGTAATGCATTTGTCTCACTAATGCTTCTCCAGTGTGAATTGAGATTAAAGCTTTCCCTCCGTCTCCCCCCCAACAGCCGCACAGATTCCCTCTTACATCCCGGAGAGCACCACGCTGCAGGACCTCCTGACCTGGTGTCTAGAGATCAGGAGTGTGCCAAAAAAGGTAAAAATAATTGTAATGTAATTGTACAGCTACTTTTTAGAGATCTCTAATTATTTTACAGTGAGCAGAATTACTCACCTCAACCCCCACAAAAGCGTAGCAACCATCTGGTGCAACCTAGGGATGGTTAAATGGCTAGGCTGAGATAGGCAGATTGGGGAATTTGTCCACTGGGGAAATACATTTTTGGGGGTATGTCCAATGTAGGGCTGGGCGATATGGCCAAAAATGTTATCACAATAAAAATTTTCATATCAGTCGATATCGATAATTACCACGATAAATGTCAAATCATTATTTCTTTCAAGTTTAAAGGCTGATTTATGCTCCTGTGTGAAAGCTGAAGAAACCAGACAGTTAATTGTGGTTTTAAACTATTCTTTATGGTCAGAACATGACAAACACTTGCCAAACAGCGGAACATTTCACAAGTCTGAGTAGAACATTCAAAACAATTGTAAGATAAAATCTTTTTTTTCAACATCAAGATATGCATGAGTAAAATTAAGTAAAATCCTTTTTCAGTCCTTTTTTTTCCCTCAAAAAAATAAATATCTTAATAGAAAAATTAAAGGCTGCAGTGTGATACAGCACACATGTAAGATGGCTCAGACTGCAAAGTTTAAAAGTGTTTTAAAGGATAATGTCAATAAATAAAACAATAAATAGACAAAGAAATCTTAATTCTGGTCAGCATGCCAAACCCTTTGTACAGACAGTTTGAAACATTTTGTAAGTGTTTTAGCTGACAATGTAAACAAAATAAATAGACAAAAGAAAAATCTCAACTGTGCAATATGCAGTTCCATTTGTGATGTCTTTGTGTCTTTTCGTTATTTTGTCGTAAGGCATGGTGCTGGAAAATGCTGATATGAACGATGTCTTCGTCCCTCGAGCTGGTCATGGGCACTGTTTTTTTTCGGTGTCACTCCTTTCACTTATTTTGCTTATTCCGCTCCAACTACAAGTCTGTCAGCCACTGTGTCTGTAAACAATACCACGTGCTGGCCTGAATTTATACCTCTCACCGTGCAACCTAACTTGCGCAATGCATACCTCTATTCCTGCGACATGATTGGCAGTTCGTGATTCATTTCTGTGCATGCTATCTAAGCATAGAACTTAATTATATCGAACATTTATCAAACAGTTGTTATATTTCTATCAAGGAAAATTATATTGCGATAATTATTGTTATTGTTTTATCTCTCAGCCCTAGTCCAATGGCATCTTTTATGATAACAGTGAGTTAGGACCTTAGTTTAAAGACTCATCTGAAAATTTTCACCTCCAATAGCACAGTGTCCCTTCTTTTTGGTATTTGTCTCGTCTTTGGACCAGCAACACTTTCAGGGTCTTCCTGGTTTTCCCAGGGGTCTCCTATCCAAGTCCCACTTCTCAGATGGCTTCTGCCATTTAACAGGGACATGCTGCACAAATGTTGATATTTCTTCTGGCAGGGGCTGGCTAGATTTCATCTTGTTAAAAGACTAAAATGTTTACAGAGAAGGAGTTTTTTTTCCCAAAATGCAAAAATTTGTTGCATATGCTTTACACTGATGAATACGAAAGCTGGCAGTTGAACAGGGACTAAACTGCTTTTATTTCTGATTTTTGTTGTTGACTCACAAAGGCACCACGCACAAGGGACAAAACATGAACATTATGTTATTGTACCTTTATCATTTTGTTTGTGATCCTGGCCTATGCAGGTCACCGTGTTGTCTTGCTGAAGCAAAAAGATCAATAAAACAGATAAAAGACAAACATCCTCTCACGCCAGGTCAATTTAAGCCAGTCACTCCCGGTTCAAAACTAGTTATTGAACTAGTTCAGGTGTGCACAATTCTGTGCATGTAACTGTCTTTTGAAACATCCCACGTCCTTTGTGCTCTGATGGCAGAGGATTCTGAAGACCGTGGGTATGTCTTTTGAAAAATTCTGTCAGAACTCTCAAAGTGTCCCGGCAGGCTCAGCAGCGCTGGTGCCTGAGAGATCTTTGAGATCTGCTGTTGATGCGGCTGCCTGTCCCTCCGTCGTTGCCAGGCTTTCCTCAGGGCCCTCGTGGACTGCACGACAGACGCTGCGGAGAGGCGGCGCCTCCAGGAGCTGTGCAGCAAGCAGGGCTCTGCAGACTACAACCGCTTCATCAGGGATCCCAGCCTCTGCCTGCTGGATCTGCTGCGCGCCTTCGCCTCCTGCTCACCTCCTCTCAGCCTCCTCGTAGGTCAGTGGGCCAGCGCCTCCTCTTTTATCAAGCAGCCGTGGCACGAAATCGGGTTCACGTTGATCAGTAGATCTTTCGATTAGTCTCGCTGGCTGTTTTTAAATAGTACTTTTGAGTATCGGCGAGAAATTAGTTGTCGGAACACAATCACGAAACCGAAATATTTCATATTGACAGTAATTGATGTATTTCAAGAATATCGTGAGTTGCTAGTTGTGTTTTCAGGGGAAACAAGGAAGGGGCGTTGCAGTCACCCTTTGGAAAAAAAACTCTTCTTTCAGGATCAGAGCATCACTTAAGTGAAGTCTGCCTTTTACGTACTGAGAATTGTTCATCATCAGGAAAAAAAAACATTTTGATATTAAATACTGATTGGCAGAAGGTTGTTCCATGAATGTGCAGCAGTTTTTCTGACAATGTGTAGAATCTCCAGTGGAGGGCAGTGTAACCATTGCAATTTCTGTTGATATGCCAAAAATACAGGAGGGCTACATTATTACTCTGATGATTGTGTTTGATGTGCCATTAGAGCCACATGTGGCCTGGAGTTTGAAAGATAGGCCCACTGATCCCACTGATCATCAGCATAGAAGTTCTAATTTTGTGAGAAAGATGAATGTTTTAGCAGGTCAGTAGATGATGGACATAAAATGATTCTTCAAATATTAAAAATGAGACCTAATTGAAAAGAGGTGTCATTTGAAGGATTAGAATGTCTAAAATTTTGTGTAATTTTTTCAATCAGTATTGCTTTTTATTGCTCAGCTGCTCTGTCAAACAAATGTAATAATTTATTACAAATATGAAAAGGATTTTTGGGTTCTTGCACCATAGTACTAAACTGCAGTTGTGAAGCATTACTAACAGGAAAGCTTGTACTGAAAGAGTTTTGCCGAACAGCTGTTGTAACTGTTTTTTGATTGCCTCTCATCTCACTTAAACGTAGTTGCAGTAAAACAGAACACACGCTGTCTAATGCCTTTCTCGGGTGTATTTTAGCACCTTATTGCACATACTACATTTGTCATTGCACAGTTAATCACTGTGTCTGTGAATCACCTGTCAACATAATGCACCAAATATTATACTGAGAACAAATTGTAATGTTTTTCCACTTAACATATGTGTTCTTGCAAAAGGAATAATGTGATCTGTGTTTATCCCCTTTGATAAAGGTTTAAGGGATTTCAGAGACAAAATTGCCAGACAGTTTGAAACTTGCCTTCATTTGTGATCATTGAAACTGCAGGCTATCTTAGTAGACGTCAAGCCATACAATAATGAACAGCCAAGTGGTAATCGCTAATTGGTACGTTTAATCTTTCATCGAACTCGCAGACACACATGGGACATAGTGGTTTCTTACTGTACTACCATGTGCCATTTTTAGTGGATTCATTGTCCAGAGAAGAAAGTTTGATTTATGACAGCTGTTGAGGTCACTAAATGTTTCTAAAGGAACATATTGGAGCCATTAAGTGTTACTGCATAGCATTCTTCGTGTAGTCAAAATGAAAGCATTTGTAAAAAAGGTAAACAAATTCCTAGTTCAATTAATTGATGAAATTATGTGTAAATTATTGATGGGAGAAATTCAATTAGCATTTTTCCACAAGTGGTCCTAGTGGTCTTTCATGTGTTTGAATACCCAGACAATTATTTGACTGCATACTATCCCAGCTTATAAGGAACTGATTATTTTCCCTATTTAGAACCATATCTAATTCTTGATAAGTATCTCAAAGGTTTTTTTCCTTTTCAGTGAAGGTATTGGCTGTATAGACAATTGTAGACAAATGCCTTTTGAAATAAGTTTCATGCTGACTTTCATGCACTCTCAAGGAAATAAAAAGAAACACTTGGGATAGCAATAGAACATCTTTTACCAATCTTTCAAATGACATAGTGCAAGGGCAAAAACTGCCTTTTAAAATTAAGCCTTTGCTTAGAGACTGTGAGAGTCTTCATTTCTATGCTACTGGAATAAGGTCAGTTTAGCAGTCTACACTTTGTAGATGCGACATGGGATTTAAAATGCTCCACATATGGTTGCTGAGCAGAGTTCATGAATACTATTTTTTGCACAAGAAGAATACCATCCTATAAAGCAATTAATATGTGGACAACACATTGCAGCCCAGGACACCAACTGGCAAATGGTGACTCATGGGCTATCAATACTGAAGTGTGTACTTATGCATTACTTATAAGTATTTCTGGTGTTCAACCTTATCTGGGGCATAAGTTTCAATGCCATAAATAAGCCTGGGTTGATCTACCCACTGCCAAAGGCCATAATTTTAAAACCATTGATCTCACTGGCTGAGTCTTTTTGTAAACAACAATGGATGTAACCTCTACAAACAGAACTTAACACTTTCACAAGAGATGCTGTCTGCTGCAACAGTGCTTTAGATTTTTTTTCCCCATTTTCAAAATCATTTTACAAGGCTCCAGTGTTCTTATATTTTAATCAATATTACTAATTATTCATGACATTCTGATTATTATGTTTGCATTGTTGTTAATCAACAACTGTGATAATATCCATTCAAAATAAACAAGATTTTGGCAAATTCACCAAAATTATAATAGATGAAACTAAAAATGGCACATAACTTCAAATTAACTTTCTAATTGGTGTTTATTATAATTTAGGTAATAAATGTGCTTTTCCTTATTAATATAAATGTATACAAGAGTCGAAAGTCCAATGATGCACCTCAGGTGTAGGTCAGCTATGTCTGAGACTACCTGGAATTCACACTAAATTCAGCCACAAACACACAAACACTACTACTGCAGCCTCCCATGTCATCCATAGCTTAGGGTAGAAGTTATACACTCCAGCTCCCAAGCTGTATACCTAATCTTCATATGGTCACCATCATTTGCTGCTGTCTTCTTATTGTGGTCTCTTCAAAATCCGAATGGCAAAAGCTCAAGCGTCAACATTTCTTCTGACCATCATAGGCTGGGTAGCAACTACTGAAGATAGTAAGAGACCTCGCTTGCTGGCGGCAGTTATTTACAAGAATGATATAGACAGGCTTAGGCAGTGCTCAGAAAGGTCAGCTCGAAAGATGTTTCAGGGTCAGGAACACTTAAGCAGTAGGTGCAGCTCCATTTGTTTAGATGCCATAGAGCCACATAGGGTCATGAAATTGCTGTGTGTCAGCAGTCTGTAGCAGATTATAATAGCTAGCAAGTTATCAAGTGATTGGACAAGAAGGATATGTGAGCACGCACAGAGTGCAGTTTAATGTGACAGCGCTAACCTCCATGAGGATGACAGCCAAGGGATCTGTATTAGTTTCCTTCTGTACCAGTTCTGCTGCCTTTGGCAGATTTAGTTCTTTTTTTGTTCTGAAAAAGTCAGTGATTGACCTTTTTGCCTGTTCATGTCAGATGATTAAAGCAAATGGAGTTAAGCAAGTAACATCACTGTGCTGATCATTGATCACTTACCTCAGGCTGAATGAAGGACTGAAGACCAACGATTATGCACCATTTATAATCCCTGATATACAAGAGCATGCGGAAGTGAGTCACAATCAAAATGCCCTAAAACTGAATACATTTTACATTTTCTTTGAAATGGTAGATTTAGAAAATGATTACACATTGACACATGACTCAGTTCCAAGTTTATTTCTACAATATGTTATGCTTAATTGTAGGAATATATACCAGACAAATCCTGTCTATACCACTGCACCAGATCAACAGAATTTTGATCAGCACCCAGTCAGTTTGGTTTGCATCATGAACCTGAGCGTGTTTCATTTCAAGGCTATGAGAATGTACAAATGGAGTCTGGACATGCTGCACTTGTTTCCACTGAATCAACCTGCTTGAGCCATTGATTCTGCACAATGACTAAAGACGCAAAAAATGCTTCATGCAACATGATGTAAAATATCATCAAAAAATGCCTCTCATTCTCACCCATAGCACTGTGTATACTGTACTGAAAATGTCACTCTAATTATGTCTCAAAGTCTTTAAGTTTCCTTTTTCAGTCTGTGTTTTAATGGTGTATATATGATGCTATGCAAATAGGGCCTGCTGAAAATAGATAGTACCTCCGTGTCATTACTGGCTTTAAGGCGAATGAGTCGGCATGGTTGGATAAGTAAACGTATGGCTCCCGAACAAATTCAGCTTTCATCATCCCCAGAACCTGAAAATATCTTTTAGCATGCCAGTCTACAACATTTCACTTCCTCAGATTGTTGGCAGCCCCTTCACTCAACCAGTTTTGAAGGGTTTCCAGCGCTTTCAGTGTAATCCTTAAACAAACATTTATAATCAAATAAGTCCCCCCTTTGAATTATCTGCATCTCACCTCCCACATCACACAGGTACATACGTTGCTCAGTACTGGTGTGATACCCTCGGCTGAAATGTGTTTCCTCTCCCAGTTCTGTCAAAGCTTTCACTTTGTTGAATCAGTTCATTTCATTACTGATGACTCATCAACAGCTTCTTGAAAATATGTCAAAATCTTATTTTCCATATGAGCTCCCAAGCCGTAAACAAAAGCATATGCTGCTGTTGTTTTGCCCCTTTCAACTTTTTCTCAGCCTTTCAATTAAAATCCACAAACTCAGCCAGAAATGACAAACACAATCTCAGTGGTTTGCAAGCCAAAATATGAGCGCTTGGTTTACGGTAATTAATAACACAAAGACTAACTGATTTTTTGGGAGAGGTGCTCTGTGTGTGTTTTTCTTAATGATTGCATTGTGTATCGGTGTGTAATGCTGTGTAAGGGCGTGTAATGCTTTCTTGTGTGTGTGTTTGTGGGTAGGCCATTTATTCCAACATTTTTTTGTTCAGGTTCATTTAATCCAGCTAGCAAAGAGCACACATGAGTTCAAGTGAACGATTTCAATCAAGTCAACATTCAAATCAACAATTTCACGTTGCTCCACTGTCATATCTGAGAAAAAACAAAACATAAAATGGATGCTTCCCATTTCAAAGAAGGACATTATACATTATTTGGGAAAAGGGCAATGCCCATTTTACTTATGAGGAAATTATGTACTTTCTACGGCTTCTGGAGGTGGAAATTATTGTCATGCCCTGTTAACTGCAATGTTTTCTTTCTCTCTAAGAACACTTACCAAGACTGCAGCCAAGATCTTACTCGGCAGCAAGGTAAGTTGCTCGTGGTCAAAGGTCATGTATAGTGCATGCATATTCTGATTTTTTCTACATATCTGGCAATATTATTTATAAGCTGTGTTTTTGGCTTTAAAGCAACACATTCACAAACTCTATATCAGTTATATTTTCATATGAACCCTTAATTCAAAGTGTGTCTCTCAAGTGTGATGTATGTTAATTAAAAAAGTGTTCCTTTCCTAGTTGTTTTGAAATGTATGTTGATATAAACGTTTCTTGTCTATGTGGGAATCTGTGAAGAAATCCCGAATTCTCACAAAGAATTTGAACAGGTGTTAAGTTTTTAAGAGTGTGATCAAGGGAGAAGAGCTCAAAGTCTTGCCAACAGCAAATTTTTTAACGTACAATTTTAAAGTCATGTCAGTCACACGTTCCTTCTCTGACGATCTCTTTTGCAATCAAGCAGCTGAGTGGTGAAGCTATGTATTTGTCTGAATGTGAAAGCGGGAGCAATATCAGTAGAGCAGAAAGAGCATTACGATGCTGAATTATGTGGTGCTGAATGGTGTGGTCAACAGGGGTCTCCAGAGGCCCTGAGTTAGAGGAGTTAGGGGTGAGGGGGACTCATCAGCAGAGAGGCGACTGCTGGCAGGCCCACATATGGAGGGGATCCAGGGGGCAGAACACACAGTTGTTTCCCCTCCTCCTTTTGCTATTCCCATCCCCAGCTCCAGCCTCTGTCACCCTGGGAAGCTTCACTTCGTCTTCAACGTTGTGGAGTTCCCAGCATGCCTTGAGCGGCCTGTGGCGAGAAGAGGGGTGTGTACCGGATGGCTGTCGGACCTGGTGTCTCCTCTCCTTCAGCCCCAGGGGACATCAGAGGGCCCTCCAGGGAGCGCCAATGCCCCATCCCTCCCAAAGGTGAACAAGAACTCTTTGTCAGAGTGCTAAAGTTCATGCTGTCTGCATCTTCTTGCAGCTGATGCAGAAGAGATACAGCCACTTGTGAACGTGTTGTATGATCTGCTTATACTGTGGTCTCCCGCTAGGTGTTTGTGAGTCCTCGCCCGAGCACTGCATTCCACCTGCCCTCAGACCCAGCAGTGCCCTTCATCATGGTGGGCCCAGGCACTGGAGTCGCCCCCTTTATTGGCTTCCTCCAGCACAGGTAGTGAACACAAACCCCTTATATCCATGGCTTACGCCCTCTCCTCTGGACTGCTGCTGTGAGATTGTCGGTGTGCTGGGCACACCTGTATTGAGACTGAAGGTCTGAAAAGCTTTGGGTGATAATTGCTGCATTGAATTACATTGGCTTGTTGTGTGAGTGGTGCCATCTTCCTCTGATTGAAGCTGTTGTCACGCTGCTTTCAGAATGCGTGACAGACTTCCCTGGCATTGACACACCCTCACTCACCCTGGAGTGTGTTAGCGCTTTGGAGGTGTGGTGTTACTGACAACCATCTTTTCCTGCAGGAAAAAAAGTTGCCTGCAAATTGGCATTGGTGACAAAATGTCACTTGATGTTGCTGTGAATCTTAAACAGTTAACTTAGATTCTGTCACTTGATGTCTGATGTCATTTTAAGGCCCACATGCCATGACTTAAAATAGTAGTCCAAGTGTTTCCCTGAAAGAAAGTCTTTTGAACTGGTCTCCGGTCATACTCACACTGTCTGTCAGGCCTGAGAGAGCCTCATTTACATAATCAATTGAAAGATTCCATTAAAGTTAACAGCAGTCTTGATCAGACACCACTTGCTCCAAGATATTAATATGGCAGCCAAAACTCTGATCACTGCTGGGATTAACACACATATTTCACACTGTGCAGGAAATAATTTCAGCACTTTGAATCCAGGCTTTTATGACTTTGACTGTAACAAACCATTATGGGTCAGATGGGAAGAAGGGGGGGGGTATTGATTGTTGAGCCACCACGTAAAAAAAGCCCAAGAATCTGTCAATATGTCATAAATATAAATCAGAGGCTATAAATGGTTGTGAGGTGTTAATGTGATATTGACCTGGACCTCCCAGATTATCCAACTGTAAACCTGGCTATATTTTAAAAGGCTCCTTCCCAAATAAAAATTTGACCGTATCAAAAACTTTCACCAACTGCCATATATTATTTTGCTCAAAAAAAGTGGGATAGAAGAAGAGTAAAAAAACTTACAGCAATTCTACTGCACCCAAAAAAATGGCAGCCTCTGTACATGTGATACAGTCAGCAGAACCAGAAGTTTGTGCCTTGTCCTCATTGAAATGAAAGGACAAATACCGTAAGATGTTAGATGGGGTGCAGGGACTGGAGTTGCACATTTCAGCCTGTTGTCCAAAACAATAACCCGAATGAGACGCACTACTTAAAAGAGACTGTTTTCGTCCCTCTCAGCGGGTGACTGTCGCTGCAACTGCTGGTCATCCCTTTCCGGTCGCGTGCTGGGGCCAGAGAAGCAAGTGTCAGAGCAGTGCACATCAAGGCGATGTTGCCGTAGTGATCTGTGGCGGCTGTGCTGGAGCTGAATGGAGCTACTATGGGTGCCCATGAAAGGGCTGCTCAGGAGGGGGCCCGCCCCTCGCGGGGAGCGACTCCGCTGACGGATGGCCACGGTGCCGTCTGACGCTACCGCATGGCGCGCCGTCTGAGAAGACCGTGAGGTCAAAGCGGTCGTGCGGAGTTATGCTCTGTACATCGCTTCTGAATCGGTGTCGTTTTTAGGAAGAAGAGTTGTGCTTTGGCTGCCGCTGCTTCCTTTTGGACATTTCTTGTATATGTTCCAGATGTCTCTTAAGATGGACTCTCTCAGCTGTCAGTGTGTAAATCACTGGCAGGGGTTTTGCTCACTTTTCTGCTTTGATGCACCGGAGCATTGAACACATACTGTTGTTACTCTGTCAGGGCCGAAGTATAAGTTATCTCTCTCATTTATGCTCATAACAAAGAAATAGTTAAGGTAATTCTGAAATGCTTACAAGTTGTACTAATTTCCCTTTCGTGTGGGTATTCAGGAGTATTCACAACATCCCAACATCCCATCCCAGCAGAAGATCGGTTTTGGCATTTATTGTTTACATTTGCAGAGTGTTTTCTCTTCAAACACTTCTGATGATGCCGTCTTTCGTAGCGTGAACAACGACAGAAACAGGTTATCAGGGAACCTGCTGTTTCTCTCAGTCCCCTTTGTGGTGCTTATTGTGCAGTCTGATTGTAAAGCCTTGTTGCTAGGAGGCCTGACAGTGTTTAACTTTAGATTCCAAACAGCACGTCTACCACCGATGTCTTGCTTTGATAAAAGATAACAATTGCCACTTTGTCAGCAGGGTGCTGTCCTGGACGCAAAGCTGAAGGTTTCCCTTTTAGCAAGGAACAGCATGGTCCACTTCGATTTCCCCCTCTGCCAATCGATGGCAATCTCTGTGTTTTTGAAAGTGCTTTGTGCAGTCTGCCCACTTTCAGTGGCATCATGTGCGCTTCAGTAACCAGGGGAACCTGATAGAAAACCACTAAAGGTCAAACACAGCTTGACCATGTGTGGTGAATTTCATGGGACCGCTGTCTCAATTTGAATAACAACTGTGGTTCAGCTCCAGAAAACAGCAGGCAGTCTGGGAGAGGGAGTGTTGTATATTCATCACATAATAGTTCCATTCTGTAGCGTGTTTGGTGGTTTCCCCCTATTCACTAAATTCTCTAATGCCTTGAGGTAGCCATGATCAGATTTTTATCCGAAAGCAAGAATATCTGAACCCGGAACTGTTGATTCTAAGAGCTTGTCAGAAACGACATAGAAACTTGTTGGAACATAGTACACAGATATTTTAAAACATGTCTGAATTTTTCCATTCTTACCTTGCCACAATGCTGAGGTGTTCTGGTTTCCTCGTGACACTGCAGGTTCTGAGTTGTCAGGCTTTCATTGGATAAGATGTACCTTGTGGCACAAGAAACCTCAGTGCCCAAGGGAGAATTCATCTGAGCAGACATTTAAATGAAGACAGCTGCATGTCCAAATTGAAACAGTCAAACAATATCCTGTAACAGCATGCTTGAAATATCAGATTTAAAAGCCGGGCTCCCCTCATTTGTATTGCTTTGTTCGAAACTCTTAGGGAAACACGGGAATTTATTCTCAGTCAAATACCACATTAACACATGTAACAGTACAGGAGCATTTCGACTCAAACCATCTCCTTTTCACACTTTTTCTAACAGCATCCAGAGTAACTGGCAGGCTCTCCCATTTCTAAGTCAGCCCAAAATAGGTCTCCCACAGAGTGATGTGGACGCAATCACCACACTGTTTCTTCATATCTCATCCAACAGAAAGAGAGGGGCATTGCTTGAATAGGTTGCAGCTATTCCGCTGACAGTTTCCCAGTTTTTGAATCTTGTCATTGGTTAAATATGCTTGCGTTGAATGCAGAATGCTCCCGTATTTGTTTGCTGTTTGTTTAAATGATTGGCTGCAGTTATAGCCTGTCTTGTGTTTCTGTGCATACTAGCTAATGTAAATCGTCACACCAATCAATGAAATCGTCACATCATAAAAGATTCTTTTTTTTGTCTAACAGTGTGTTCCATTCTAGATGTGATGCAACCTTTCGGTTATAAATCCAGTTCCTGAGCATGCCACCCTACCATGCATGCATCACGGGTGGGCACTGAAGGGGGGAAAGGGCCCTCATATCTTCCTACATTCACATGTTGTTTCCAAGGCTATTTTTCTGAGGCTTTTATTCTGCCAGTTGGTAGCAGCCACGATTTGTATTCATGGAAGAGCCAGTTTGGTCTGCCTTGTGTTACAAAATGGAATCCAGGTTTTCATATTGGTATTGATCCCTTTGGGGCAGCATAAAACCCACTAAACCTAGTTTATAGGAGGCCATTTCCAGATTGGATGCTGAGCTCCCAGATGCTAATGGCAGTGCTTTGGGCAGCTCGTGTTTCCAAAGGTATTTTCAATGCCACGCTATCTAGATTATACGTAGTTTAGATAATACAAGGAACTTTAGTGCAGGGAGGATAAAGTTTATCTCTCATTTAATTTACTCTCGTGTTAGAGGGACAGAATCTCTGCCTGTCAGGATGTGTTAGGTAAAGTGGCAATAGCGGGTGATTTAGATTCTTCTGTGATCTCCATCGACAGAGTGGAAACAGATGATTGGGTAATTAATGAGACTGACACATTTATGAAACTTTGTCTTACCAGCAGAGCTGGCCTTTTATGAATGGAGGAACCATTGCTGGTAAATTCCATTTGCCAACATGATTACTCTGTCCAACTCTCAAAGGTGTAGACAATAGATAATTATGCGAAGAACCCAGAATGCTTTTAAAAAGCCCTTATGCGAATAAGGTAACAATAGGATATTCACAGGAGACATTGTCACATTATTTTTGGCCATAGCATGGTAGCGTGCATGCCAGGTTCTCTTTATAGGATGAAAGTATGTTGAGATCACCAAAGGGCACAGATGACTTCAGAGAACAGATTGCTGATACTGAAAGAGTGATGACCGATATTTCTGTGGTCACTGTGACCACAGTGCTGCTATTCAGAGTGTTAATTGCATTGAGACCAAACGTACCATTCACTGAATGGGAACACATGCACAGGTGCAAGGATTGTGGTGTTTTGTATACCAGCTGCATAGCATTACAGGCTTATATGCATTACGTCTTCCCTTAAACATGACCACCATTTTGCAAATATCTATGCTTTTTCCAGTCACATTTGCTATAAACAAAAAAACTGTCCAAAATAACATTGACTAGGGGCGTTGCTAGACATAAAGCTCTACTGGGGCACAGGCCCCCCATTACTCAAATCACAAAATTTTTTTCTTGAAAGCCCGCTGCGTGTATGAAATGTGTTATACAATGCACTGTATGAACTTCCCTTGCTTAGCCCACTATTACTGCCACTGCCATACTGCTGCTGCTGAAACTGAAATGACTACTGGTAAAGGTAAAAATGTAGAGAGAATAATCTTTATGAAAATATTTATTTCAACATACATTATGAACATTCTCAACATGTTTTTAGGCATAAAAGTCATACCCTGCATATGCAAATAATAACAACAAAACCCGACTCAAAATAAGATCATGGTTATTATTTAAAAGCTTACTTTAGCCCCGTCGTGCATGGACAGTAATGTGCACGCCGCGGTGTACGGACCCGGACCGCAAGGTGCGCGCCTCAGCTTGTGTTTTGGGTTGAACTGCGTTGCTTTGACATTGTGGATTAGGAAAAAATCCATTCTTTTCCCGTTTATCTAAATTAATCCACTGCCAAATATAGGAGCTTGTTAAAACTCAAACGTGAGATTTTACTGGGGCACAGCAGATCAATACTGGGGCACATGCCCCAGTAAAAGGGGTCTAGCAACGCCCATGACATTGACCATTTAAACTCGAAGCATTAAATGAATGAAAATATTTTTTTCAGTTTTTTGATTGCCAGAGTTGCAGGTAGGTAGTTTGACTGCCTCTTAAAAACTGTGGAATGTTCTCAAACTATGTGTACCATAGTAGATGTTCTGGTCTTCACTATAGATAGAGATGGGATACTGGCTTAACTAGACAGAAGGCTAACTAGAATGTTAGCAGTGTCACCTGACTGGTGCAAAGTTAAAGATCAGAGGACACTTGTCTCATCTGGGGTGAGCTGTCATCAGGCAGCAGGTGTGGTGAGTAGATAGTGCCCAATGTGCAGCCTGTGTGACACATCGGGTTTGAGGAATTCTGGGAGCCGGGCCAAACACATTCACCACAGGAGAAATCAATGGTACAAAACTTCCCCAAACCCCCACCCCCAAAACACACACTCTTAACACACACGCAGGCATATGCACAGGCACACAGTAGGTTTTAACTTCATTAAGAGTATTGAGGATCTGCCCGGCATTCTTGAAATTTCTGCTTTTACCAAAGAGTTTCTCCTGAACATCACTCTCATACATCTATAACTAAATTAGTAAAGCTGGTTTCACCAGCCTTAATAAGATGCATTACTTAGTTTATTGCACTTGTATTAATTGTATTGTATTGTATTATTGTATTAATGGTGTTATTTTCCCTTAACTTTGCACAATGATCTTTTGTTATCTTGTCTGTACCTGTACCTATTTTTTTTTGGCTGGGTCTCAAGCTCTGATTTGATATATACAGACATGATTGCATTTTCTTGCAGGGAGAAGCAAAGGCAAGAAAATCTCGATTCTGTATTTGGAGAGACCTGGTTATTCTTCGGCTGCCGTCACAAAGATCGAGAGTTTCTCTTCAGGTAATTGTATTTCAGAGAGTAGCACACTTTCCAGCCTGCATGTACATTACAAGATTACAACTGATCCCTGTGACCTGAATGTTTCCCCTGGTTTTGGTGACTAACGCCTTGCCGATCACAGGCACGGGGCCTGTGACTACAGTTCCCGTCAGATAACATCGGCTGTCCTTGAAT
The DNA here is from genome assembly GCA_019176425.1 of Megalops atlanticus. Taxonomy (NCBI): domain Eukaryota; kingdom Metazoa; phylum Chordata; class Actinopteri; order Elopiformes; family Megalopidae; genus Megalops; species Megalops atlanticus. The sequence goes on along the minus strand of CM032876.1, from coordinate 57,307,519 downwards.
GTGGCGTATGAAAGTGTAATGAAATGAAAGTACTCCCTTGAAGAAAGCCAAGTGTATGAAAAAAGGCTTTACCTGACACGATCAGGGTCTGAAACTCCCAGACCAGGAGCAGTAATGCACAGAGGCTGGGTTGAGTCGTGGCACTGTTGTATGAGGTTCAGAGGGGAGAAACACAGTCCAGGTCTGTGTTGCACACAACACTACAGTCAGTAGAACCAGTACACAGGTCTGGGCAGGGACCACAAGCCAGTGACCACTAGCCACGCATATGCTTCTTTGTGTTGGTTGGGTGCAAGAAATGGTGCTGGAACAACCGATTGAAGTGCTGCGTTTGTGTGGAGCAAGAGATGTTTCCTTATTAGTTATAATGTTTATTGATAGTTTGTAGAATGTATAGTGCCAATCAAAAGTTTGGACACACCTGCTCTTAGAGGGGTTTTTATTTATGTTTTACTATTTTCCACATTTTAGAATAATAGTAAAGACATCAAACTATGAAGTAACACAAATGGAATTGTGCAGTGATATTTAAATCAAAACTCAAAACAAATCTTATGTTTTAGGTTTTTCAAAGTAGCCAAAAATATTTTTTTAATTATTATTTTTTTGGAAAGAAGTCCATACATACAACCTCATTATTTATATTTGTCTAAGAAACAAATTTCAAGCACTTAAGCTTAAGTCTTTAGATCAAAATGTCTTTGAATGCATGTTTCCTATTATCTTAGGTGTGACTGGTACTCTACATAAAGATTTTTGAAGTCATTTGCAAAAATAGTTTGACTTTGTATTTTTGTTTGAAATTATTTTTACATTCCTATCTTAATAATGTTAAAACATGTTTATAGATGATGAACCTCCAAACAGAACAGGTTGTGTGCTTGTGTGTGCGTGCGCATGCCTGTGTGTGTCTGTGTGTGCATACGCGCAGATTAACCACAGAAGATTTAGAAAGTTCATTACTATTCCTGCAAAGTGTCTGAAACCTGAGGATTTATTGCTTAAATGTGTAGCCTGTATTACAGGGTATATGATTATATGCCTCATAGGCATGCCTGTTAAATATATGTGTGATGCACTGCCCAGCTAAGTGTCAAGGGCACAAAGTGAGAATTGTTAAGTCATGATGTGCTTTTGATGCTACAAAAATAATCACATTCAGAGCTTGCATGTTCAATGGATATAGTTATATGATGGCATCAATAGAAAGAAACAAAACAAAAAAAAACTTTCTTTGCAAAATTCCCTAATCAACACCAGCAGTAGACATCTGTGTAAAGGGATGAAATCAATATGACCCAGAGTCTGCAAAATTATTTCAGACAGCCAGACCAGTTACCCTGCTGTTTGCGAAAGTTTTTCAGAGATTTGAATTTCAGACGGCAAGGGAAGCTTGTCACTGGGATCTTGTTAAAGGTCAAGCGTCACTTAAGCTGTTTTCACTGTAAAGATCAAATGTCTCGAAAAAAGGAAAAACAGCATATCGGTGCCATGGAAGCGACCGTGCACCGCACATGGCACGGTGGAACCTTCAGAATAAACCTGAATATTAATGACTCCTCCGTCGGGCTTCTGGAACACAGGGAGTCTGCCCGCTGCACTGAAACTCTGAGCTCACCTCCGAAGGGAGTCCAGTCCAGTTCAGATGAATTGTTCTTTTTTTCCCCTCTCACTTTAAATAGAACCTCCCTATCCTTTGCCTCTGAAGGCAAAGTGTTAAAGTAAACCTAACAAGGCCATTATACTGAAGGCTGTGAAACAGGCAGAGGTAAAGTGTGGGTGTCTGGCAGGTTACCATTTTCACAAAGAGCAAGGTTACATAGAATAGCAGGCCTGGGAAGATTGATTGTAGTAAGACTCTTGCTGTAAGAGAATTGACCTTCCTTATTAAATCCATATTTTTCCATTACTCAGAAATATTAAATGCAGTACCAAAGACTTTGAGTCTGCTTTTCATGCAGAATTGCCAATTCCCCCCAGAAAAACACATTTCCATCTCAGTATTTGGAGGAAATAAAATTAATCTTGTAACCTCATTCATGTTAAAGATGTCATCAGAAGTTCTGCACTTGGGATAAGGGAAGAATTTAGGTGTGAAATTTGACCTTAAATAAGTGCAGCTTTATTACATTCATCAAATGCCATAAAAGCAACGGGAGCTTCATTCACAAGTGCTTTTAAAATGGGTTTCACAAGGCACATTCACTGCTTTCAGGGAAGAGTTGGAGGGCTTTGTTGCCAGTGGCACCCTGACCCATCTGAAAGTGTGTTTCTCCCGAGACCGTCTGGACAACGCCAAACCCGAGCCCAAGTATGTGCAGGACAACCTGCTCCTGCATTCCCAGCACGTCGCCAACATCCTGCTCAAGCAAGGCGGCTGCTTTTACGTGTGCGGGTGAGTGGAGAAGAGCCTCAGCCCTGTCCCTTCCACACGACGATGCGCTCCAGAGGCAATATGCTGCAGAGGCATTATATTCCTTTGCCTAGGAACAAAACATACTGTTCAGGTTTAGCAAAAATCTAGACGTTGCATCAACCAAGTAGTGGTTACACCTTGTTTGCAGTGCCTTTAATTAACCCAGGTGTTTTACGTGCTAATCAGTTGCAAAAATATGTCATGCTTTACAGAGATGCCAAGAACATGGCGAAAGACGTGAACGACGCTCTGACAGAGATAGTGGGGAAAGAGCTGCAGGTGGATAAACTGGAGGCCATGAAGACCCTGGCAGGACTGCGGGAGGAGAGACGTTATTTGCAGGACATATGGAGCTGATGCCGGTGCTGGCGACGCATTGCAGCGCGACACTAAGCAACACCTCCGGGCATTTTTGAAATTGTTTTAGGGATGCATTTTTTGCAATTGTTTTAATTTCAAATTGGCAAAGACTATGCACGCTAAATTATTGCCACTGTACCTTTTTACGTGTGTTCCAGTATCTGCTGACTTTGGGCACATTACAGAGAGAAGGAGGTTCGCCAAGGAACAACAATTTGCAATACTTTTGCACTTGGTTGTGCATTCATCTGTTTGGGTGGTGTGTTGGTGTCTTCCTGAAATGTCTCTACACTGATTCATTTTTTTAAGAATCATGATATATATTATTTTGAGTAATAATATCAATAATTCATTATAGTGATTGCATTGAACTTATTAATGGATTCAGAGTTGTTTAACCTGGATTAATGATTTAGGTCCCTTGACCTCTCAAGTGCCCCTTTCACCACTCTGTTGCTCTTCAGAACGAAGGAAAAGATGATCCTGGAAAAATAATCTGAAACTCATATAACCAGAAAATAAATTCAGCTGTGAAGATTCATACAAATGTGACATCTGCTGACTTTCTGTATGTTTTGAAATGTAAAAGATTGACTGGGTTTCATAAATCATCTTTCAAAAGCAATTTGGTCTAGCTCTTTGTTTTACCCTCCCCTGGATCTGACAGAAATTGTACAGTAGAATCTGAAATGAAACGTATTCCTGTCTATGACATCAGAGCGTTTAAACTTTCCATGAATTGAACTGTGTTCACAGCAGAGCCTTGGGGTAGGGAAACATTTAAGATGAATAACCATACATTATTGGTTCTTCTTGTATCTGAACCAATGATATCGTTGCAACAGGATTATTATTATTCTTCTTCTCAGAAATAAACTGTTGACTGTGCATTGACTGAGAAAAATGTCTCTGCTCATGTTACCAGTAGTTCCTCAAAACTGTATTGTAAATGGTGTTAAATTCACTCTTATTTCTGAGGCATACTCTTTCAAGAAGGAGCCTGCACTTGATAGGGTGCAGTGATTATTGTGGTCCTCACTGCCGCCATGGCTAGAGCAAACAGGAGGGGCGAGGCTGCTAAGTGGTCACCATGAGATAAAACAAGCAGTGAAGGTAATGAATGTAGAGTGATTAGAAGTGATTGAGTTTCAAATTAAAGATCTGTAATTAAATCCTTCAAGGTGCCTTTCCCTCCACAGTGAGTGTGCTGATTGGAGGATTGCTGTATTGAGTACGCACACTAGAAAGCGCTCCGAGAATTCAATCTCTTCTGAGAATGTTGTTTATTTCTTACATGCGAGGCCAGAAAAATGCTCCTCGAAAAAAATGAGCTATGAGAGTAAGCTTTGGAACGACAAGCAAAATACAGTTGTAAACTTTTTCAGATTTTCCAAAAACAAATGTACTCGTTTCAGAATTGTCCGAATACACTGAGTCTCTTAACTGGACCATTCACAGGAAAGTCAGCAAAATGTAATGAACAAGCACTTGCCAATAAACTGTATGTAGAAATTGGATTGTAGGGGGGAAAGCAGACCAGCGAAATCCTTCATTAGCCATCCTTTACTCATGCATTGAGGAAATGCTATTATCTAAAGAGCAGAACCAATGCTTTGTGATCCTGGGGACATGCACACACTCATGTATTGTAATTTTAGTTGCCATACCTGAAGAATGAAAAAACAGTTCATTCTGCAACATCATTGACCATCTGGGTTTGTTATTTTGGCATGGAATAGTCCAATTTGAGGATCTGATAGGCTACGCACTATACAACCAGGGGCCTCTGAGGCTCAGGGCTGCACCATCCTTCAACAGTTCAGTCATTTAGGAATAAAATGCTCTGCTAAGATGTGGGACGTAAGATGAAGCCTGAGTGCTGAGGAAAAATGGGGCAGCGAAAGAGACCTGCACATGGGAGGAATCTCTAGTGCTCCAAAGGGAAACCTCAGGCACTCAATGTTTGCAAACGGAACATAAACCTGATAAATGACCGAAAACTTTAATGAATTATCCCTGTTTAAAAAAGGCCCAGTTTAATTAAATTGGGTCTTGTCATTGACAGAGAGCACATAGTAAATTTTTGTGTGAACTTCTGCAATGGCATCGCTCTCTGACAACCTTTGTTTACCCATGCTATTTGTATGCCCACGACTCGCCTGAAAAATAGCACCAGGACAGCGGAATGCTTGCAGCTCTGCAGGCGCAAATATTAAGCTGATAATGGATGCCAAGCAAGGAGGATGGATTAAGTTTTAAATTACAGAATCCCTATTAAAAATGGTTCAAGGAACCTTTATCCCAAAGAGTTAAAAAGATGTGAGACGCTGGGCTGAATAAATTAAGGGGGCTACACATTTTCTCTGGAGTTATATGATAGATTCCCCTTGGGAAGAAAAGGCTGCACTCATACTGAAAATGTAAACATAAGGTAATTGGAGGGTACAGGGACAGACACATCTCTTACACGGGCAACGTGGCAGTTACAGTTGAAATTTTTCACAATTTCAAGAACATGTTCTCGGCCTCTCTCAATTACTGCAGAAAAGATGGAACTCAGGAAACGGCAGACCTCTGCAGGTTGGTGAGGGGAATTTACAGTAACATCGCTCGTGGAAGGTATTGATTTAACAATTGCACAGCCAGGAACAATGTGGTCAATGTTTTCTGTGCCTGCAGGGTCATCGGGCAAACAACACTAAAGACCCTTGTCACATTAAACGTGTTATGCCAAAAGGCTAGTGGGGCATTTTACCTTCCGTTTGTTTTTTATAACCCCACAATCTCACAACTAGGATCCAAGAGCATGTACAGAAACGTTTCTGTAATTCTTAAAGAAGTATTTAATGAGACAATTTTGATGATAAAGGAGGCTCACTGGAGTGAATTATTTGCAGTAGTGTCTGTATCAGCAAATTTGCTCTTATTCTTTGTCAACAGGAAGAAAAAACAATCAACATCATTGAAAAATCACTGCAATCAGCGCTTTTTTCCCCATATCGTATGATGGTGCAACTCCCCACACATCAATTTCTCATAGCTGTAGCCTCTGGGTATAGAAGAGTCATTCTTTTATTAGTTCTGCAGTAACAATCAAGGGAGCTGAGAATGCCAAACTCAACCTTCTGGTGTACTTCAAGAACACCCTGCGCCTTTAAAACATCAGAGGCAGTGGCGCTGCTAGGAGATATGCAAATAACTTATAATTGGGGCAGTTAAAGGCAGATAGCATGGGCTACAACAGCAGCAGAGTTATTCACAAAAGAAAAAGGCAGTGGGTCATTATCTATGAGGGCCACGCTGCTTGTGACAGCACCTGCCTCTCATAATGTTCCAAAGAATGACTGTTCCATGCTTATTTGCTTTTGTGCATTCAGCCATGTGCCCATGCTACAGGAGTATATGAAATTATAGTGAGTAAGATGAGTATCAATGGAATAATTGCATTGGCTTTTATTCTTTGTAATGGAAATGATTTCACAGCCATGTTTAGAATGGGGTTTAGGAATATTACACTAATCAGCAGTGTTGCATCAGGACAAGGTGGATGAAGATAAGAGTGACTGACAATGAAAACCAGAACTGCAGGCTTAATGATTATCAAAGTCACATCAAAGGCCAACAAACAAGTCTGAGCACACTGCGCTTTGTTATCCCCGATGAACTTAATAAGAGTGAAAGATATCAACAGGACTGATGAGTCTTGAAAGAATCCCCTTCAAAGGCTTGCTCTACAATGCACATAATGTGTCCGGATATTCATGCAAGAGGAATGTTTCATTACAATTCACTCAATAAATAAATTACAGCCGTTTGGTATGTGCTTACTCCTTCAGGAGTGATAGGAGACATTTGTCATCGGTGCATACCTGGGGCATAAACACAATAAGCCCTGTTCACAGGGTGCCAAAAGACATTTCAGTAATGAAATTCAAGTGATTAGTGCAATATTAGTATGTGGGGATTGTGTTGGCAATCTGTGTTATGCCTCTTGTTATTTTTAAGCACTTGCTTAAAAAAAGTGGGTGCAGCAGAGGTATGACCTCTTGTTTTGAGGTTTGGATTGGTTGGGAGAGGCATCCATGTGGACATGACTTAAGTACAAATGTTATTGATACATGTGTTACAGCAAATTCAGTATTTACAAAATATTCACTGTACAGATGCTGTACAGTTTTGCTTTACATTTAATGTTCTGCTAACAACTATGGACTATCCATATCCGTAGTTGACATACTATACACAATTTGAAATAGAGCACACTGACAACAAGGAAAGATTATCAAATGTATGTTGTACAAAAACTGACAGTGACAAGCTGCACTTCTCTTGTCAAGTGGTTTATGCGATAATGAATTATGCTAGATGTGTAAGACCCATTCACCCTGAAAAGGAGTTGTAACATTTGTGGGTCCAGGTCACTCGGGCTAATAACACTTTGGTAGTATTTTGGAACGAATGGTGAGTAGTTCAGACAACTGGCTCTCTAGTTTTGTAAATGGCCCAAAACACTGTTGTATCAGCAGGTTTTATACAATTGTGATCCTCAGCGTACATAAACCTTTGAAATTTATGCATCTTGGTCTATCATTTTGATAACGTTATAGAAACAATTGAATTGAATAGCTCGCTCTCCCCTTTCACACATTAGATAACCCCAGTCTGAAGATTGTCAGGACCTCCACCTGAGGTCCTCCTGTTTTATGTGTTTTCCCCTGTCTGTCTTTGTGGGTGTGTCTTTGTTTTCACTAGTCTGGTCTGCGTCTGGATCCTTCTCTCAGATCCCTGACAGATGATATAATGATGTATTATAATAATATAATAATGTTTCTCTCATACCAAGTTAGTAGTTCTAATTTAATCAGATGTATTATTCAGGGGTGCCAAAGTATACATGTATGTATATATATGAATGTATATATAGTGTGTGTGTGTGTGTGTGTGTGTGTGTGTGTGTGTGTGTGTGTGTGTGTGTGTGTGTGTGTGTGTGTGTATATAATAAAGCTTAGTGTTTTGACATTTTAATTTTCATTCAAAATTTTTGTTGTGAATGTATTGGCTCATTGTTCATTGCTGCACCTTTTGAGGACATGTTTAATTAAATGTGGTCTCTTTAAATGTTTTCTCTGTTAATAGGTGTCAAATAATTAACCAAAAGAGAGAAATATTTATAGCACTGAGTTCATCACAGGGTAGCTGGAATGAGAGCTTGCAATTAAGGCTGAAGCACTCTGATTTTTGACTTTCTTCACAGATTTTTTTCTTACTGAGCATAACTGAAATATTTTTTCAAAAGGAATTTTTTCAGAAGAGAGTGTTTTGTTAAATGCTAACTTGTTTTGGTTGCTTTTTTAAAATTATTGCACTTTGATACTACAATAAATAAAAAAATAATGGGGTTGTACTATATTATATAAATGATATAAATTATACTATATCATACTAGTTGAAGGTTTAGCTGTGCCCTAGCCATTCAGAGTGTGTGCCACATTGCCTTTTAAATGTTTGTGTCTGCATTGTGCCACATCATTATTTATAAGGTAATGGGGGACAGTGCAAACCTAGTATACCAATTTATTATGTACAACAATATAATAATCACTTCAAGAACTCCCATTGCTTCTCATGTCTATGGAAACTAACACATCTTCCTGGGCAGCTGTAAATGACTGTGTATCATTTGAAATCACTGAAGCAGGTATTCCAAAAGGCAAATTTTAAAAAATTACCCCTTACTATCATGGAGCATGAACCTGCTGTCAATGGAAAGCATGCTCACACATGCTTTTGTGCCAGGAGGGATATTCCCATTGAATGTTGGTGTATACACCACCTCATTGGCAAATGAACACATGCTATACCATCATGCACTCATTTTCTACATCTTCAGAGGACTAACCAAAAAAGAGAAGCGTTTTAATCATGCTGTTTCTTGGAATTGTTTATTTGAAAAGAAATCACAGAAACACAAGAGAAAAGCAGAGGCTTTATCTTGTTCCTTTAATACGATGTCAAAATGCATTGTTCCAAACCCTATTTCTATTACAATCTACACTGAGTCATACAGGCTCAAAACAGGAGACTAACAAAACAGGCCCGAAGGTCTTTCATCTGAAAACGAGCAGTGCTCTCTCCCCTCAGACTAAGTTCTGCAGCATTTTTCTCCAAATGCAGAAGCTTTTCCATTTACCTCTGGAAATCTGTCTACCTCTGGAAATCTCTCTACCAAATTAATTTACAACTAGGAACAAGACTGTGTGCTGCACTGTAACAGACTACCTCAATCAGTCTCTTCCCCTATCTCCCAGGACGAGCACTGCGCTCACCTTCAACAGCATGTGCATCACAGCAGAACTTTAGCAAGGAGTCATTTATAAATAATACAATATAGCACACATTCAATGCCACAGCACTGTGTACAATACAATGAAACTTGCCATGCTGGAGAATTAAGTTTTTTCTGCCAATGTTCAAAATACTTTTAATGAAACATAATGTGTTTAGAATATCAGACATGTTAATATGGATAATCAACAAGTGAAATGAAGCAGGAAAGAAACAAACAAATAATTTCATGGTCAATGCATCTTAATTCCTCATCACAGCGGTCATATTGAGTAATATATACTTGTTTGTTTTCTGTTCTAATTATGAAAAAAATCATGCCCACGTAGGCACCCTCAAAGAGTTTCCATAGTGACTGTTGGCAGTAGGATTAAACAAATCCTCAAATAAATGACACAGATTATCTGGCATTTTTCACTAATCCAGCAATTCCACTGCCTTCCCTGTGATGAATGTGGATATTCTTCATTTTCTTTTTAAGTTTTATGAAAAATATTTATTACTTCCACATTCTGTGGCTGTGAGAAACACTCTGTTGCGAGTCAGTAGGGCTTCCCAATGACTATAATGTTAAAGCAAAACACACAGACCAGATGCTACAGCACATCAACAGGAAGGCGTATAAATATATCGGTTTTTAACAGATGTATTCGCTAACCTCCATGGAGAGTCATGTGGCAAGTAAAGTGTGTTAATCAGAAAAGATTTGTATATGCAATGAATGATGCCCAGCTCCACTTTACTCTGTAAGGTTAGAGATAGTGAAATGTGTTATAGTTTAGGGGATTGCCTGGAATACATCAGTAAGAGACCAGAGGGAGACTAACAGAAGGAGAGAAGACACGCACTGGCCCCCATGCAGTAAATATTTGACTGAATAGGTGTAACACAGTTTCATAGTCTCACATGATCACACACTAAACGTGATCTATAGGAACCCTGGCAGTAGCTAAACTTTGGCAGCACAGCAAAGACTGAAGAGAGCACTCTATAGGAGAAGAGAGGTTATTAACTGTTACAAAGACAAAAGTGACATTTTTCTTGTTTGCTTTTGCCTGCATTTAAATGTTGAGAAAATCTTTGATTACCTCACATGGTAAGGCAAGTGATTCCATGGTTTTGGTAAAAAGCTATTGTAAGGCAAACTATTTCGTATTTCAAATGTTTGCATATCAAATATTCGCAATATACTCAATGGTCTTGGGGTCCCTGGCAGGCGTGTGGCTGCCATCAATTTGCAAGGAATGCATATCTAACACTCATCTTGAATGTGAAAAGCTTGACTCAGCACAAAATGCCATTTACAAAACAATGAAGGACATATGCAAAAAGTGAATCATTTTATACACAACAAATGTGCAACGCAAGCCAACAGAAAAATATATCCGATCAGCCTTTCCTACTGAAAAGAAAAGGAAACAACAAAACTATAGCAACCTTACCTTCAGTCCTTTGCTCCCTCAAAAACACTGTGTTTCAAGATAAAGAACTGAACATTTATGAAAAAATGTTTCTTCTTTCTGATACTTTAGAAATGAAACTTCCGTCATGTATATTTAGATGCATTTTTATAAAACTGACTGTCACAGCAGTCATGTTTTGCCGCAGTCATTGAGGTGTATCATTTACATCTACCCTTGTTCTCCAATTAAGTTTGTGTTTCATAGACTCCTTTTGGAGGCCCTGGAGAGTATTATCTGGTGTTCCTTTTTTGTTTGCCAAGCATATAGAAAAACACACACGAGGGACCTGCCTGTGTACAGCCTTGCACATCCACATCTGTGAAGACCCACACAGAAATAATTCTCAGTTTACAAAATATTGTTTGGTTTGCAATCCCACAAAAATATGTATCCCCCTTGAGGATGGAGCTTGCATCTTGCCTGGTTGGTTTGTTCAAAATGAGCGATGGAAAAAGTGGCAAAAATAAATACTGGCAGATTTTTTAAAATCTGTACATTGGTCAGGTCTCAGTTTAACCCCAAATGAGGTTTATGATGTTACATTCGTATTTAATTGATGTTGAGGAATACAATTTTATACAGCTTTGATTAAAAAGTGTATAACTTTTGGAGAATATATTGCCAACTAGTCACTCCTTTCTCAGTTTGAAAACTTGATTCCCAAAAGAGGATAGATATGGTATTTCTTATAAACACTGAATTAATGTGTTTTATTTAAACATTATAGATTTACTAGAGGAATTACAGAGTGTGGCTGCTTTGTTTTAGTTTCTATAATAAGAAATTGTAAATGTAGATGTAGGTTAGATCATTACAAGGCCACTTGTCTCTTTTTGTACCAGTAAACTCTCAAATGCCTGTTTTCCAAAAAGGAAATCTATTCTACTATTGAGACTCTTGGCATTCTCTTGGGGGATCATATTTGAAAAACAGAGACAATATCTATGAGATAAAACTGGGATTGAGGCAATGGCACCAGTAGGGGTCACCTCCATCTACTAAAGAGCTATGGAGCTCAACCAGATCGGAGGATATTAACATTGTTCTGACCGTGTTGAGGTCACAAATTAATTATATGAACTACTAAATTGAAAACTGACATTCACAATGCATAAAATATGGTTATTTGGATTACTTCTTAAATATATATTTCCTCCTGTGTAATATTAATACATTACCAAATTACTTCTAATACACAGTGGATCTAGAAAGTATACACACCCTTTCAATTTTTTTTTTTTTTTTTTTGTCTTAAAGGCTGAAATCAAGACAAGTGAAGTCAGACTTTTAGTTTTGTTTTTACACATTGTAACCAAAAATATCTAAGTGAAAATCAAATACCTCATTTTTACAAAAAAAGTAATGAAAAACTTTGAATGTCTTGGGTGCATACGTCTACACACCCTTAAATTAATACTTGGTGGAAGCACCCTTTGCTTTGATAACTGCAGTGAGTCTATTTTTACAAGTCTCTACCAAAATTTCACATCTAGATCTAAAAATTTTTTTCCCATTCACCTTTGGGAGTAGAGTTTGAGTTCACTTAAATTGCAAGGGAACTGATGAGCTGTGTTGGCTTTGTGCCAAACATATTGTTTGGAATTAAGGCCAAAAAGTTCTACCTTAGTCTTGTCAGACCACAAGATCTTTTTCTACATGGCAACAGGAGATGCAGAGTGTCTTTTTGCATAATTCAGACAAGACTGGATGTTCTTTTTTGTGAGCTGTGGGGTAGGGTGGTTTCCATCTTGCCACCCTACCCCACAGCTCAGACTTATGGAGAACACTGGAACAATGGAAATTGTTGCTATGTGCATATTGTGACCAGTCCTTGCTATGAAGTCTTGCAGTTTTTTGTGTTTCATTTTTTTTTTTGATGATGGCCTCTTAGTGGCCTCCCTGATGAACTTCCTCTTTACATAGTCATCTATCTTGGAGAGATGGCCTGATCTAGGCAAGGTCCTGGTGGTGCCATATTTAGTCCATTTCTTGATTATGGTTTTTATTGTGTTCCATGATGTATTTAAGACCTTTGATATCTTTTTATAACCCTCTCCTAATCTGTACCTTTCAATAATTCAGTCCCAGGGATGTTTTGGTAGCTGCTTGTTGCTCATAGTTGTTTCCTTATACTGGCATGCACAAAGATACAAGGAAACCTGCTGAGAAAACCTATAGGAGCAGGTGATTTTATCCTGAAGTAATCAGAATCATTTAGCTTTGGGCATAATTTAGATTTTGGTGGTGAATGGTAAGACCTAAGCACAATTACAACTCCCATTATAAAGGGTGTGCAGACTTATGCAACCAAGGTGTGTTAGTTTGTCTACTTTAATATGCTGAGTTGTTTTGCCTTTTCTTTTTACTTTGATGTTGTGGAATACCATGTCTAAATTTAAGTGGAAAATAATCTGATTTAATGGGTTTGTGTTTCAGGCCTCAAGGTAATAAAAACAAGAAATTTTGAAAGGGTGTATAAACCTTCTAGATCCAGTGTATGTAATATGGATGTGAAATATTAATAGTATGGTCAGCTTGTGATTATTTTTAGACAAATATCCTGCTCTGGGTGCCCACAAACTGACTTAATAAACAACATTTTTACTGAGAAACTCAACACAACTTTTTGTGAAATATTTCAAGACTAGGTGTGGCATTCTATAAAGAAATTGTTATTGTTGTGATCCATCTTTATGCTGTGTACAATCAATAGCACAATAATCCAATTTAACCATAACGAAAACTCAGCCAAAGTGTGTGATCTGTCAGCATTGTGGGGTCAACATTGCCTCTGCACAGACTCTGTGTACATCACTGTGAAAGGAGACCCATACCAACCGATGGCAGTTTGCCATCTAGCAGAGACACTGTTGCCAAATGCTGTTCTCATTGTGTTACTGATGTTTTTCAGGATTGGATAAATTCCATCCCCATTAGCCAAAGAAAAGAATTACAATTTGTTTGGTGTCCAGCGCCTTCAGTGATGGATGCAGGGTTTCTAGGATTTATGATCTCTCATTCTGACAGCGATAATGATGTATGTAAGTGATTAATTGGATTGGGTTAAAATAATCTTTCAAACAGACTGAGGGATGAGAGACATGTTTAGACTGAAGAAGAGACAATGCTGGGCATGAATATTTATGATTTACCTGTCTCTGGTAGAAGAGGTGGCCAAATAAAATATAACCAGCATCAACAATTACTGTAGGCGTGAGACAGCATTTTAAGAATATAATGATGGCAGAATCTTCCTGCGCTGGGTCATACACTCTCTCCCGCCTGTAATGTCTGCCTCTTGTTAGCACAACTGAAAAACACAATGTGCTATGTTGGACAAGGGGATCTGTCACGGCCTGTTTGAATCTCATCCCTGCCCACATGATCGCTGACGGTGACTCATCATCTCCCGTTCAGCCTCCAGATGCACTCTGACCGCCGTGTGGTGCTAAGAGCAGGAGACAGGCAGGGGTGAGACCTGCGCTGCCCGGCAGCTGCCCGCCCTCCCCCGCTGCCAATCCCCTCCACGAAGGGATGACCAAGATCAGCCAAGCCAGGCAGACAGAGGGCTGCCCCCGCTCTCAGCGTGGACAATGTGCTGACCCTGGAACAGCACGCACTCTCCTCAGCAAGAGAGGCGTTGGAGATGAACTTCGTTTCACCTGTGCTGCAGCGCCCCGCTGGATGGTTTCGGGAGGCGTTCCCAAAGTCACCTTGCCAGTTCTGCAGACTCCAGTGGGGTGGGAGAGGGGGTGGCAGATCCCTCCACAGGATCCTGGAAGGGCATAAGTATTTATTTGTCAGTTGGTGACACAGTGACCGGCACTGAGAGCAGGGTTCAGCCAGGACACGGCGTGACAGCTGGAGTCGAAGGAAGTGCTGCTTACAGATTCCACAGGTCACGTCTTCTCCAAATTGTATAAAAAGAAACAATGTTTATTTGGGGGGAAAAATGTTTGTAAACAAAAAAGGAAACTATAAAAGCAAATACTTATAGGATATGCATAGAAAATAAATGGACATTATTACTTCATTATGCATGTATGCATAGAAATTCATGAGAGATTAATACATTCGTAGATAATGGGACCAGAGGGATGCCCTTCTGTTCACAGTTTCATTCTATCATTACTGCATTGCTGAAAAAAATCTGTACGTATTAATGCCCAAACAATTACATAGACATGAAAAGGCAAAAAACTGTGACTGTGTGGTTTAGACAAAGTACAACAGCAAATAATTACGCATTGAGATTGTTGTGGTTGTTTGAAGGAATTCATTCATTCAGCACAAACATGTGCCTTCACACAACATTAAAAATGACCATTGCCACTGCAAAACCAAGTTTCTTTTCTCTGAACATTCCTCATTCAAGTTGACTTATTTGATGTAATACAGCATGCTTTATTTACCACCTTAATAAACACCAAATAAATTATTAATGACCAGGCAATGCGAAAAAAAAGCAATCGAAATGTCCATGAATTTAAAGAGAGTTTGGAGCTTAGGGAACTTGGCCTCCCTTATTTTTGCACTTGGGCATGCATACACATGAGTGAATAATCCATCTGCTTTATGCTGATGGTAACATTTTGACTGCTTTGGCAGATGAAACAAATAAAAACTGGAGGAATAACATTTGTGCGACACGCTGCCTGAAGTACAGTTGCGCACAGGCCCATCTATTTGGCTGCCATCTGAGCTGACGTGAGCATAACCTGCACCTGCTCAGTCTCCCCGTTCACACCGGACTCTTGTGTATTCACTGCTTAGCTCTAGTTAATGAAAGGCTCAACTGCACACACACGAGGAATACACATTAGTCCTCCCACGGAGCTATGGCAGTTCATCATTAAAGCACAGATTTACGCCACCAGAAAAGGTGCGTCCTGCTTTAATTTGCCATTTGTTAGCGGGTCTATCTGCTGCTTCTGGTCTCGTGCAGAATCATGACTACAGTCGTGATGGTTTCAGGTGAGTGGGATAGATGTCTGCTGTGACAGCCTCTCCCTCTCAACCCCACACAGAAAAACTCTGAGCCTCTCCAGTGGTTGTTCAGGCTTCCATGTGCTTAGAAGGTATGGATTTAATACTTTAGGAGATAGATAAAGTAAACTGATTTCCAGTACATCTGGAGCGGTCCTCACATTCATCTTAAAGAAAACTGATTCCACAGTGATAAAGCTGAATGCAATGTAGGGTCTTAAGTGATAAACTGTTCTGCTAAGGCGAAACAAAATACTGTTTTCCTCAAAGAAGGGCAAGTCGCCATAATCAGTCCATTTGTTGCCATATTGAATCTATGGTCTTCTGAAGGTGTTTTACAGTCTGCTAACTCAAAATCTTGGAGTAAGATTTTTCAAAAACCCAACTTATGCACCAGCGATAGTCTCACTGCCTGAACTTGTTAAGGTATATAATGCTCATCTGGTAATGTTTCACATCCAGTGAAACTTCATAAAGCATGCAATATATATTCGTATAAAAACGGCATTCACAACTGTTAATAAAAGTCCAGCACAAAGAACACTTTATGTTTCATTCACTGATATGTTATATAATAGAACTGATGTGACTCAAATAACACCTATCTGTGTGTTTCATAAAATATTTATGCCTGCTTGATTATTGCAGCTGAAGAGTAAGGCTGTAGAATCAACTTCTATTAATGTACTCCGTAATTCAAGGATAGAGTTTGAATAGGAGAGATTCATTTTTATTTTTTTTATTTATTTATTTTTTTTACACATGACACATGTTGCACTATGTTGTAAGAAAATGATTGCTGAGAAGGAAATTTACACTATTTTTGAAAAATGACTAAAGTTTTACAGCTATAGACTATTTCTGCTTTACATTGCACTCCTAGGAGATTTACTGTTTATTTGGTAAAGTTTAGGTAATTAGGACTAAAACCACACTTGATAAGCTAAAGTATGGTTATCTAATGCTGTTTGCTGTTTGACATCAGTGCGTGTTATAGCATATGCGTGTACTATATATAACAAATGGCATGTTATGGTGATTCTTTGGTATGGACTTCTCTGAAAGTATTTACCTTGAGGCTTTGCACTGATGCATTACTGTCCACTGTGTTTGTGGGGTTATTGTTTAGGGATGGGTTTGTTGCCATTGCCTGTGTTGTGCACACTCTCAATTCACTGTCACTTTCCTTGGATATCTTTGCTTGACTGCGTATTCATCAATGTCTCTAAAAGCACTTAACACTGTCACTGTATTCAAAAGAAAAGCATTATACCTTTCATTCAGCAGTTTGTAAGGGTCTTGTGTTTGACAGTAATGTGTGTAAGCAAGATAAACTCTATACCTGAAAACACTGATGATGGGCTGAGCCCTTGAAATGCATTTGTTTTTCCTCCATGATAAGGTTACAATAGTTACAATATTGTATGTATCATTAACTGTTGGTAAACACAGTAATTATATTACCATACAGTAGAATTGGGACATAGTAACAAAAACATACAGCAGTTTACTGGCAACTCTGTTGCCAGTAATTTACATTATTTTGTACAGGAGTGAAGTTCTTTGAAAGCAGTGGGAAAAGCCTGTCCTAGATTTTCTGCTTTCTCAAATGAAATATCTTTAACTATTTCTGTAATTATCATGATGCTTTTGAGATTGCAGGAAACTGAAGCAGACGGAAATATAATAATCCTACCTCAGTTTGTTAGAAATGTTATTGTATTGTTTTTCTGCAATCCCTTGATACCAATAGAAATGACAATCTTTATTCTTCTTCAAATTAAAAATAAATAAACCATTTCTATTGGCACAAGTGCCTGGGTCCATCATACATGCTACAACACTACCATTCCTCACTTCACAAAGCTTTGCTTTGTAATATTTTTAAAAATGCATACATTTATGTTTATCTAGATATCTCACTCCCAGTAAGATGAAATAAATCAGTTGAATAGTTTCATTATTATCTCTTATGAAGTGGTATTGTGTAAGAGCTACTCCTGGCAGTGAAAAGACACTGCACAGGGAAGATTAATGAGATGGTGCAAACTGTACCTAGACAACTCCGCAAGGACAGGGGAGAAGCCTGGAATTTGTGTTTTCATTAAGGAATGAAGCCTCTGGGTCTTCCAGATGAGTGTTTGGATCTAGAGGTCAAAACATTTGATAGTGAAGGCACAAATATATATCCCACATGTAAAGAAGGGCTAACCACATCCTGCTATAATTTTTCAATTCGTTTCACAACACATCCTTAGGGGTCCTCCCTGAACATCCCACTCTCCTGTCAATTGCTGACTGAGTCATTACCCTGATGTTAAACGCTTCGTTGTTGCCTCTTGCTAAGAGGGCCAAGGTAAAGGACAGAGGGAAATAACCCAGGTTCAAATCCACTAGCAGGGTTCCAGGACCTTGGTGATAAGACAGTAATTGCTGGAGCTCATCAGAGACCTGCCCATCCATTTGTGCCGATATCAGCGCTCCCATCACTCAGTGGTGGCCACTTGGTCAAAGTAAGATGGATGTACCAATACCAGCGGCAGGCTTCCTCTTAGCCAGGGCACATGTGACTTTCCTCATAGGATGACGATCCCATCGAGCTCCAGGAAATGAGGGCAGTGGGCACTTAAAATAAGATCCTATCCTGGTGGTAAATGTCACTGCTCAGCACCTTTACATCTCCCATGATAAAAATGATACATGATCTAATACAAAGTCTTTGGAAATGTTTATGCCAGTGTCACCATAATAATAATTTGGGTGCATCTGTAAACAGAGGTCTATTTAATTATTAAAAGCATCAATTTCCAATAATGATCTTGTCTATTAATTTTGTAAAGTGTTTCTGTGGTAAACACTAGGATGACTTACAGAGGAAAAGTAGATACTAAGCGCAAGTAGATACAAGTGTGAAGTATCAAATGTATGTTAAATGCCAAACCCAGCAAATCGGAATGAAATGCAAAATAACCAGACCAATTTAACAACTCCTTGTAATGCCCTTCAGCTCTTAAAACCCGAACCAACCATTTCTCATTTTACAGCAAATGCTGATCCGGTGATGCGGTTTCCAAGTCGCGGTTCAAACATGTTGTTTCAGGACAAGCTCACGTCAGGGGATCCCAGGCACAGGACTGTGCTGTGTAAACAGATCAATCTTCAGAAAGTAATGGGAGGGGGCGAGGGACTCAGAAGGAAGCTCATTTCTCCGCTGAGGGGGAATGAGGTGAAAACGGGAGTGCCCTTGCTGTGGAGAAGCAGAAGTGAAGGACGGGTACACAACTACTGACAGAGGAGCTCTGGGGGCAGGCAGGCAGGCACGTAGAGAGAGATGACGGTCCTTACCGTGGGAGCAGAGCAAAAGTAACGATACAGCAGAACTGCCATGCTGTAGGATGAAACCAATAGCTGGCACTGAGAGGTGAGGAGAGAATAAACATGGGAATAGGTGGGGAAGGGGAAGATTTACTGAGGGCTAAGAATGATGCACCAGGACCAGTACCAGGACATTGATGGAGTATGTGCTGCAAGACAGCAAAATTCTTTAGCTGTTGCATTTTGTTCTGTATTTTATGAAGAAAGTGAGGATCCCTGCCATGAGGTCCTGGGATAAAGTGAGCCTTGATTGAGGGTGACATCAACAGGAGACAGTGTGGTCACATGTGTAGCCTTCATTCTATAAAAGGCCCCACATTTTCTGGGCCTATTCTTGCAGTAAGTCTGTGTTTTCTGTGTGGATGGCACTTTTTTGTGAACACTGAAACGTAAATGCTTGTATGTCTCTGTAACACCTTTCAAATAACCTTTATTAGAACTCAGTATGAAAGTGTATTTAGAAGAAATACACAGACTGGAAGGACTCAGACACTCTGGAGACTGACCATGTCATGGTCAAGATATAAGGCTTTATTTTCATTAACAGCAGAAAGAATCTGCTCCTTTTTGTGACAGAATGATAACAGATGTTTGCCCCAATGCTTCGAGCTGTGGATTTACATGTAGCAAGATTTATTCTTCTGCTTGCAGCACTTGACGCTGTCATTAAGGGAATGGCTTTTGTCAGCGTAATGTCTCTCTCTCTGTATTGGGCTCCAGAGCATGGAGGAAACACAAGGCCTTTTCTCTTCTTGGCTGTTTTTTTTTTTTTTTTTTTGCACTGAAGCAATTTATTTGATTACTAGGCATTCAAGCGTCCTTTTCTCACTCTATGATCCAGCACATGCCTTTGGTGTTTGTAAAGAGTTCCTATAACTCTGAAAATGACCACGATGATGCTTAATTTCTCATTGCACTTTAAAGTCACTCTGACCTTTATACCATATTAAACTTACGTTGCAACTTCTTACGCAAGTCACACTCACCTGATCTGTTCAGGCGGTTTTGTCATTATGAGTAACATGAAGTAATGAAATTGTTCTTCCTCCACTTTCAGCTCACTCTGTTAGTTTTATTGGATTTATGGTGAAACTATTCTTCATTACAGGTTTTGGTATTTATGCTATAAATTACTGCACCTTCCCTCTCTGCCTCACTGTTGCAGCCATTTTTCTTGTATGACATTTTGTGAATAATGCACTTGCATTGAATATAAATGTGCATTGATATTAACAGTTCTTCTACCACCACAAATTCCAAATGGTCTCTGAGGTTTTATCTAAGCATACTGTAACAATGTAATTGTAACTCTTCTACTCTCTCTCTCTCTCTCTCTCTCTCTCTCTATTTATATATCTATACATGTATATATCTATATCTATATCTGTATATAGATAGTTAGATTATAACTATAAATATAGGTGCTGGATTGAAATATATGACAAGCAGAGTTAGACAAGCATTGTTAGAATTCTTAGAATCACAAGTAACTGAGTCAAAAGCACCCCTATTTAATTGAATTCTTTAACAATTGACAATTTATGTATCAGTAACAGTCTGATACCCATGATTTTCTCTCTGTTTGTATCCGTGTTCAAAAATTAATTTAGGGGCATTCATAATTATGGTTATATATGATATTCTTTCTTCCCCCTTAACACAAAATGCTGTTTCATTTGTGATGAATCAAAGTAAACACTTACCACCAAAATGAGAGATTCTGGAGATGAAACAAGTTAATGAGTGCCCTTGCCGTCAGATTAAACAATGAAATATGTAACCATCCTATAGTTCTACCTTCTACAAAAAGACCAGGAATAAAGCAGTATGTCAATATTTCCACTCCTAATGTTGGAACTTCTTTTGATTTTTCATAATTTGCATTTCAAATTCAAAATTCTGCAGGAATCTACAGCATGATACTGCATCCAGTTGATAAATTTAAGATCAGCTGCAGAATATGCATGGATGTGTGGATGTATAGCTTATTACTATTATGAAGGTGTCTTACCTGTTAACCGTGAGGGCAAATGTAATCCACCACTGTCATGAACTCACTCGCAATATATGAGAAGGTTGCCATGGAAAGTTTCATGGAAAGTTTGGTTCCTTCATGTTCAACAACAGAAAAATGAAAAAGCATATTGAACATGTTTGGTATAAATAAGGAATGTATTTTTTCAGCCATCCTGGGAAAACTCCTCTGACGCATCAGTGTCGAATGACCATTTTCATCTTGGAAGGATATACTGCATATGCATGAAATTCTGTCCCTCATTCTGTTAATTTAATACCAAAAGTGCAACCTTACTAACCCTCCCACCCTTTATTTTTCTGGGGAGGTTCTGTGATTGGACATGAAGAATTTGGTTGTAAGTGGCATAAACAAAACATGGGCCATAATAACAATTATTTCTCCTGACTAGGGCGTGCATACACTAAACAAAGTAGACTTCATCTGTTTCTTTTTATTAATTCACAAAAATACTCATATTATCTAGACTATACAAAGGTTACCTCATTACTCATATGAAAAAGCTACACTGTGTGTCACAGTGTAATTTGATCTGATTTCATTGATGTATTTATTGCTCGATCATTTCTTCATTTAATAATTGATGCAGTTTATATTGACTTTACCTCTGTTGTGGCTGATGCACTGGGGAAAGCTTGACAGCTAAAACGGAATATGCACTTAAACATTTATCTAAGTATACCTTGTTGAGTGTGTACATGCCCTCCTCTACTCATGAGTAGCTTGCTATGTTTGACGTATGGATTGCTTTGGAATTTGCACCACAAAAAGAGACTCAAATCCTCTTAGTTTCAGCATTTCTCGATTCCTGATCTTTCATGCTACATGACAAAGTTCCATCAGTTGTCTGTAGCCATTTTCACCCGTGCCCTAAGGGTATTGAATTTCGCTCTGTGTCTCTCTGTGTCTGTCAACATCAGAGGCTGCAGCGGCAATGCTTTACCACGACAGGTCAAAGTTAATTCAGAAGGACTGAGTCTGCAGTCTGATTGCACTTGCTCAGGAGCAGGAGACTCTTTTTTCCAGTATCAGTGATATTGTTGAATTTCCAATCTGTAGTGTTTACATTAAAACCTTACAAAGATAAATACTCCTGTAGTTCCTGTCAATAGTCATTTTCCTTACTGTAAAGATGCAGAGACGTCAATATCTCAGAAAAGTGTAAAAGCTAGACTACCACCTCTCAATAAAATCTTCATAAATTGCTGATTGATCAGCTTGCACATGTAAGACCTTTACTCATAGTGATGGGGGAATAAAATGTGCCATGCTACAGGGTCATGTCCTGTCAGTTTATGCACCTTTGTCCTATAGAATAAAAAGGTCAAACAAAACATGACTGTAGTTTTTCTTTAGTCATCACTTTCAGAATGTATGCAGGAAAATCTTTGAGACAAGCTCTGAAGGTGAAATAAAATTGTTTCCACTATGATTGTAAGTCATTAAGTGGGCAGCACTAAATCAGTTTATGTGAGAAACAAGGGCCTGAACATTTGTTCTTATGAACTTAATTATTACAGAAGGAGAGAGGGTAAATTCATTATGCTGTCAATTATATATGGGAAGTATTCCGACTGTGGGAGAGCTGGGTTTCTCAATGGACCAGGTTTATTCCATAAACAAAAATGGCTTGTGGAATACCTTTTTGTTTACCATCCTCAGTTGGGATTGTAAATGAGGCATGTTAGAACTCTCTTTGCATATTTTCATTTTATAAGTTGCATAAAGCATTGACTTTAGACATTGGAGCATCAATGTATGAATATGGTGCATGCAAATCTGACGCACTGCATTTCAGAGGTGTATGCAATGCACACATCTTTCAAGAACATGCTGAATTATTTCTTACCATAATATTCTATACAGCAATAGATAACACCCCCTTCAAGGCTTGTGTATTTGCTATTGCATACACCAAAGGACACCTATAGTGTTGCAAAGTATAAATGGGGTAAACTGCTGGATGGATGTTGTTTCACTGTGTGTTTCAGCACATTAGATCAAATGACAGTTCTCTGACTGATCTGAGACAGTTATTCTGCAAGCCTGTTATAATGGTGGCTATAGGGAACAAAATGCAGCAGAAGTTCATTTGGCAATGTTTTAATTGTCCACATTGATCAAGCTGACAGAGGTTATCTAACAATTAGTCATTGATAAAGTGCTAATGCCAAAGAAAAGCACTGCCTTGCTTTTATAAAGCCCAACAACATTGTGTAAGGCTTGTAAAATAATTACCTGGAGACTAGCAATTATGCTTTGAGACATCACTGTTGCCTGGAACACTATGGTAAATAGTGAGTTTCAATGCCTGATGTGCATCTCTTATCAGGGCTACAAAGCTAATTATAGGGATGGAGACATTGTGATTGTTCAAGGTCCTCAGTCTGTTAGCCTATAGGCTGCCTCTGAAAGAAGTTGCAATTAAGGAATTCAGTTGCTACTCTCAATGTCAAAGAACTCTTCTCCATGGTTACCAAACCAGTTTTAATTGGGATGCTAACACAAAGCAAACTTGAGAATGTCAACTCTAACCCCTTTTAGAGAAATGATGTATGATTAAATATGTCATTCGGAATCAGTGCAATGTACAACTAGACTGGTAAAGTTTCATCAGAAAATTTATTTGCATGTGAGACCACTTAAGTATCTCAGTTTTTGTGTATGATATTTTCTGTTAATGTATATACTAATGTTTATAATATAACATTGGACAATATTACATGGCTGAGTTTTTTTGTATGGTAAAAGTGTAAGGTTTGCATGTTTTGGTATGACAAAATAGACAGGTAAAGATATTACAGGGTACAAATGGTTTGTAGGGTAAGCATAATACAGTATGATAATACAGTAGTATATTATACCTTGTAAGTTTGAACAGAAGGACTGTGGGACCAAGTCCTAGGGAGGTCATGAATCCATATGGTCTAATGTCAAGTTTTTGGTTTTCAGTCCCTCTACATCTCTAAAATCACTTTGCAGGTTGGCCTACATTTATGACAAGGTGAAATCATGACTTAAATTTAAACAACTCAGATCAGAACATATTGTTCCTATAAAATCAATGTTAAAAATAAAGGCCATCTTCCTGTGAGATACTATTTGTCCACAATTTGCAGAACTATTAGCAATATCAAAAGATTGCATTGAAATAATTGAATATTACACACAGAAATAGACATACAATACATGATACATACAGCAAAATTAATTGATTTACTAGCCTACAAGGTTAAAAGGTGTGTGAGTAAAAGGCTGAACTGAATAATCAATTAGCATCATTAGTCTTTTTTGTGAAACCAGTAAGCTTGAATTTATTCATAAAACACCTACAGGACATTTTTATAGCTTTATTATGACAAATATGTTCCATTACATTTTATCCTCACTCCACAAGCATAGCCTGTGCATATTGTCCATAACCTGCTCTCTTTCCTATATATGTTTTCTGGCAGCACTTGATGATGTCGCACTTAATTTCATCTGTATTCTCAGACATCATTGTCACTGCGGTTTGCAGTTAGTGAGGTGCTCACTCATATCCGTCACACATTTGTCTGAGCTGAATCCTTTTTAACACTTCTAATTTCACTGTTACAGAGGCTGCTCTCTGTGGCCTTTTCACTAGTGTAGCACAGGGATATGATTATTCCACATTCGGTGCGGCATAGCAGCACGACTAACACACTCTGTCATGCTACGGAGAAAAAAAAAGTAATACCAAAAAAAAGTAATGCATCTTCTGATTTTCATAAACTGTTACGGAATTTCTAAAGTAGAAATCTGCAACTCATACATATATCCAAGTAGTGAAATGATGTAAACAGACATGCTGTCTGGTACATGGAGTGATACATGTATACTTAAAAGTCCCAGTGCTTATGGTAAGCCGTTTTAACATTTAATAGCTAGCCTGGATATGTATTGAAAATATCCGTAATTCAATTCTTCCTAGTCAAAATGAACATTTCAGACATTGACATTCTTTCTATCCACAATTGTCATTTCAGATAGGCACAACGTCATTCTTCCTAGGACAAATGACGCCACTTTTGCCATTCATTTGTATTGGGCTTTCAATTTCAGATGTCCACAACTTCATTCTTCCTATCCAGAATGAACATTCTGGATGTCTGCAATAGAATTCATACTAGGAAAAACTCCCATTTCAGATATCTACAATCCAATTATTATTAGTGGGGGGTCCGTACGGGTCACGGATCAACTACGGTCCGTTACCCCAGTTATGACTAGTAACAATTGGATTGTTTGCACTACTCCAGCTGTTGCTTGGCATTGCGCATGGTGATGTTGAGCTTGTGTGCAGCTGCTCGGCCATGGAAAACCCATTTCATGAAGCTCCTGCCGCACAATTCTTGTGCTGATGTTGCAGCTAGAGACAGTTTGGAACTCTGTAGTGAGTGATTCAACAGAGGATAGGCAATTTTTAGCTACGCGCTTCAGCACTCAACAGCCCCACTCTAGTTTGCGTGGTCTACCGCTTCGTGGCTGAGCTGTTGTTGCTCCTAGACACTTCTACTTGACAATAGTAGCACTTACAGTTGACCGGGGCAGATCTAGCAGGGCAGGAATTTCGCGAACTGACTTGTGGCAAAGATGGCATCCTATGACAGTGCCACGTTTAAAGTCACTGAGCTCTCCAGTACGACCCATTCTACATCCAAGGTTTGTCTATGGAGAGCATGGCTATGTGCTTGATTTTATGCACCTGTTAACAATCGATGTGGCTGAAACAGCTGAGCTCAATAATTAGGAGGGGTGTCCACATACTTTTGGCCATATTGTGTGTGTGTGTGTGTATATATATATATATATATATATATATATATATATATATATATATATATTAATATTAGGGATGTGCAGAGAGCCCAGTATTTGTATTTGTATCTGTATTTGTTGAGGCAGCAAAATTATTTGCATTTGTATTTGTATTCGAATAAAAATGGAAATAGGTGTAACAATCGGTTGGGTGGGTAAACCTGTTTTACATTAAAAGCAGCTAAGATAGGTGATGTAGAAGAGGGACTTGCAAGGATAGGACATCACTGTGTTGTTGATGTGGTACTTGTGGGGGGTTGGGTGGATACCAGGGTAGGATGCTTGAAATGCAAGTGATTGTGCATTGCAGATGTTGACAGATGTTTAACATCTTTGCCTCTGCTGAATTTACTTTTGCAACTTTACAGATCACCTTGGTTGGATCTGCATTGACTGTGAAATGCTGCCAGACAGCACTTGTGCGAGGTTTTTTGGCTGGGGGAGTACTACAAGTAGGCTCAGCATTCACCTTCTCATCTATTTCGTTTTCCGAATCCATGTTGGAAAATGGGGTTGGGGGACAGTAAATGAGTAGTCAAAAATAGACTGCTAACTATGGAGGTAACTTAACTAGTAGACAATGGAGCTGTCTGCAAAAAGGAGAGTAGGCTAACAGGCTATGCAAATATCTCAGTCCTTGTCAAGTGTAGATGCAATTTGAAACAATTACACAAAAGATAGACCTACTTCTACACTGCCAACAATATAGGCTAAGTTACAGGGCTAACAGGTGAACGCTAGCCTAATCTCCTCCCGGTCAAACAAGCACCGCTGCGTCTGCGTCTTCTAAATTGAAATAGTGGCACAGCAACTTTGCTAGAATAGCTATAAATAGCGCTCTATTTCTCCAGTGTGATATCTGCAACCATGTGACACACAGGCTGACTGAGTAGTGAGCACAGCGTGCAGGTGAACTAGCTAGTAACTACACTGCCAGAGCTAACGTAGGCTAATCTCCTCTTCCCGGGAAAACAAACTCTGCTTCACGTATTGTAGGTCCAACAGGAAAACAAAAGACACGTAACGCTGTAATAAACTACCTCAGCAAACCAGTTAAGGTAAAAAAAAAAACCTAATCAAAACAAAATAGTGGCGTAGCAATGTACTACGTTTCGCCTATATTTTAATCAGGCTGCGCTGCTCCTTTTCAGTCTGTGCTCTCTCTCCTCTCCACTCTCCTATTGTCTTCCTGTCACGTCAGCACAAGTAGGCGGAGCACAAATACCCACCGCACCCACAGTTATGAGGAACACCAGCTATTTTTTTTTTCTTCCCAAAAATGATTAATTTTTAAAATATTTGTACGAAATAAATATTTGTAAAAACCCACTATTTGTGCTTTGCTGAATTCGGATTCGGCTCCACCCCTAATATATATATCTATATATATTATGAGGGGCCAAACAGGAAATATATAAATATAAAGCTGAATTTATAAATTCAATTCCTGAATATATAAATATAACTCTGAATATATAAATTCAATTCCTGAATATATAAATATAACTCTGAATATATAAATGTAACTCTGAATATATAAATATAATTCCTGAATATATAAATGTAACACCTGAATATATAAAAGTAACTCTGAATATATAAAAGTAACTCTGAATATATGAAAGTTAGTTTATACTCAGGCATATCACAAGACACTCGTTTTTCTTTTTTGAATAATTTCTTTTTTTTCCTTCATAGGCTACTGAGTGAGCAAAACAAGTTTAACATTAGCATCAGTAAAATTTTACAGTACATTTACAAGATAATCAAACAAAAACATTAAATAATTTAAATTTGAACGAGGCAATAATTTTGACTTAATATAATAATAATAATTAAGGGGTCCTCATTTTCTTGGTATTAGGACCTTTGAAGTAGGGGAGCCGAATTTCACAGGGGCTGTTTATCAGTCCGCGGCTGTTTATCAATACCAAGAAGACTAAGAACGTACTTGTGTTCTTGAGAAGAACGTTCTTGCCAAGTGTCCTTGACGAGAACAGTCTGGCAAGATCGCGAGGACGGAGAACGCACCTATCAGAGATTGAGATGCTGTGTGTACTTTCATTTAAGCAGTGATTTCTGTTTTGCCATAGTATAGGCTGCTACTTTGTTCATATAATAAAGTTAAAGACGAACTCAAAACTCGTGTTTGTCATTTCACTCATATGGTAGGATGAGTACTAAAATGTTATTTAACATTACAAGACAATCGGTTGTCTGTCTGTCTATCTTTCTACCTCAGCTTTTTCCCGCTGGTAGATCGTGACGTTTTAAAGGCTATTCACGTGACTGTTTGGCTTAGGGCAGGGGCATCATAACACTTATAAAACACAAAATGTAATACACAATGTAATACAATAGATATCAAGAAATTATACATATGACTATGAACTCAGCACAACACTTGCAATACTGACATAGAAGTGGAAGCAGACATGGTGGTAGATTCCATCTTACTAGACCACTTGTCTTCCATTCAACAAACTAAAAAAGTTACATAAAAATTAAAGCAAGTAATTATTTGCCCACAGTGCTTGAAATAATACTACCTCAACAATAGCTTGATAAAGAATTTGAGTGGGCATCTTTTTGCTTAAAAAAAAAAGCCAACAGCTACTCACTTTTTTCACCTTTGTATTTTGGACATACGGTAAATGAAATTAGGCCACCACTAACAATGAAGCACCAGCCATACTGTACAATGTGACCATTTACTCTGAGATTGTTTTGGAGGACTTTTTTGTTCACTCTATGTTGACCTCATGCACCAGACCAAAGTACCAAACAAAATCAAATCAATTGCCTTAATTGGAAGACTCTAATTTTCAGGTTGGATTCCAGTGCGCTGACTTGTAAGATATCAAGCAAATAACTTGTGTTAGCAAAAAAATCCTCAGGAGCAAATTATCTGGAGCAACAGCTCTCTCCCTCTGATGCATAATCTTCCCGTCCTCTCAGTGTCCATGTTGTTACTGCTTTAGTGATATTCAAAAGTGTCAACTGACAAACAGCTCCTAATTAGTGAATGTAACTCTGTGATTACATGTGTGCAGTGCTGAATTTGAATTAGCTCTCCTGCAAGGTGAGTAAACCTTAGTTATATTCAACACAACAGCCTCATGGCCCCCTCTGACAGTAGGGGTGACTGTCCCCTGTCAGACAACATTGTCTAATTAGTTTTCTACCATGTAACTTTTTTCAGGTTGGAAGTAATACCTATTATATGTATTACCAGTACATTATTTGAATGTCATCCAGCCCAGCTATTATATACCTTTGAATGAACTTTGAGGGTGCACACACAGACTTAGAGAAGCACAACCTTAACTACACATAAATTGGTGGTCCTTTATTTAATGCTGGTAGTATAGCTTGTTTATATTTATGTTTGAGCACGTCATACCACCTCACCAATTTTCATGCTACAGGTGATTGCTGCTTTCCTGACACAATGCTTTCCATGTCAATCACATTTGAGAATGATATAGATCACTGACTCCAAACAGGGGCACTGTTGGGCTTAAAGAATTGGGGGAAGGCAAGTAAATATGTATACTTGCCATTTTCCACAAAGAGGGTCTCAAAGATTAAAGTGAAAGAGCTGCACACTAGACAAACTGTGTAGCTATGGCAATCACTGCTTTTTGTTGAGGTGGCCTGCCTTGACTGAACAGTGCTAGGAGAATTAGTGTAATTGCATAAGTGCCTAATCACAAAGTTTTTTTTTTCCTGACTTATTACTGACTTGTTATTGGGTTGTTTTAAATCTAGCTAGCTACCTTCTGGCACTTTCCTCTGCAGACTTACTAAAATCTAAAAAGAGATCTTTGTGTAATTGCATTTCAAACATTATCAAACCAACCTCTAAAACAGTTGAGGTGCACTTCAAATGTCTGCACTCTGCTTTACAGCTGAAATTGAATTGGCTTCCAGGCCCTCTTCCTCAAATAATCTAAAAAAGCAATAGATTAGATCACAGATATTGTGCCAGAGGCATGACATGGCAGAACAGATGCTAAATCTCACATATTTTGCCTTTTGAAAAGAAAGAAAAATTTGCTGTAGTGTTCTTGTTATATTTGCCATGTTAATTATATCGGGCATTTTAAAGCAAGTTATACGCAATTGCGTACATGCATGTAAACATACCACAGCATTGATTCATTGTGGAACGTGACTTCCCTGTTACCATGCAGAGATAAAGAGGATATATCATCTTTACACTATATAATTATGCTCTGTAAGCAATAACAACTGTTACATTAGTCTTTATAGAGATCCATGAGCTTAATTTTTGTTATGGCATGAAGTTTAACCTGACAGCACATAGCTCTTCTGTGAAAGAGCAAACGTGCTAAAAACTACATTTGAAAAAATGTATAAAATAATTTATGTTGGGAAGTAGCGAAATTTATGACCAAAACTGTATAATTGTATATTATGAAATGAAAATTTGTGAAAATGTGTATTAACTACCCTCTATTAACTACAAGTTATGAGTGAAATGCTAATTTGTTGGTTTTTATTGAGGCCTTGATCAGCAGTTTGAAAAAATCTGTTATTTTGAAAGGATGTCAGAGGAACATATTGAATAAAGATGGTCTTTTCCTTTTTATTGTTATGGCATTATGTGTGACAGTGATTCATTAAAAAACACCAAACACTTTTGGAACAAAAAGAACGGCTTTTTGGTATTGTTGTAATGACCACTGATTGCACAAATTGGAGCTGATCATACCTATACTGCTCAAGTGGACAAAATGGTGCATGAACTGTCCAAGACAGAGGTTGAAATGTAAATATGTATACAAAACAAAACTGGGAACACTACTGGTTTATTAGAAACCATTGTCATTTGAAATACCACCCTTGTGTGCCCTGGCTGAGCCTATCTCTTGGCAGGATTCTCTGTACTTCATTGATCTGTGACTTTTCTATCTTATTGATGGATTATTGTTATATGACCTTCCCAGGTAAAAATGCTAATAGCCTGCACACTTTGTGAGCTTCTTGACCACCATATGACAAAGTGAATATGAATCACAGTGAAAATAACAACACCCAACATCAGAACCATGGCCATCTAAGATTAGAGGGAGGTTCAGTCATGGGTGGTTTTCATAAAATTTATTACATGTTGTCTTGACCCAAATAGGACAAAAGTTTTTGGTTACCTAGTAAGAATGCACCTGGGAATCCTACCAGAGATGATTGTTTTTCTAATTGTTTTTCTTTTGCCGTTTCTAACTCAGCTCCATAAATTAAATGAAGATTCAGGGGAGAGGAGGGCCATGAGGGAGAAAGCTCCTGAAAGTCAAAGCTATCTGCAAAAGACATTTCAATAATGACATAACTTTGGCAACAGAGGCTTAGATCAACAGTTACAGGATAAGTGCATTGAAAGTTTCACATGAAAGGATTCATATATATTTACCACAATGAAGTAAAAGAATTACTTCAAACAGAAAATTACAATTACTGTTCAAACATAGTGTCACAATACTAGTAATATGCAAAAACAGTTCATTCATTAAAATTGTACAATGTTACTTTTCTTTTGGATGGGAATGTATACCATCTGCATGGCAGTGGTGGTAACCTTAGCTGACCTTTCCTTGATCTTTGTTTCTTCCATTCTATTGGATTTTCCTAAGCATTCCCAAAAGAATTAACTGTTGATAACAATGCTACACAAGGTCAAAAATAAAAGACAAACTCTACTGCTAGAAAGCCACTGATTCTCTGCCAGAACACCCCAGTAGCGTCTCAGGGAGCAAAGACAAAAGACAAGTTACCAAGACTTGTTTTTAATCCTGTTCCAAAACAGCTAACAAAAACAGTTTGAGGAATTAAATGACCATCATTACAACCTCACCTCAAAGGATTTACATAGAAAACAACAATAAATTGATTTTAAAATCCAGTAACTGCCAAAATGCCAGTTGGCTTTGAAATCCCCCAAGTCAATGCAAGATCAGGGACAATTCCTCCTATCTGGATTAAAAAGGTAAATTAGCCACCCTGCTCTTTGACATCTCCTGGCTGTAAAAGCTGACACGTTTCTCATTTGCTCTGGTGAATCCAGCTCACACATTGCATCATTGATGTGATGAGCAGCACAGCAAAGGCCTTGCAAACTCTTATAGTGGAGGCGCCATCTGTATTTTTCTCACACTATGAATAAATTTGTCACTTAATAAGCAAGGTTCTAACACCAGGATTTGGCACAACAGCTGGGGGATTTTCTTTGAGCTCTTTGCTGCAGTTGTCCAGACCAGCTTGTAGATAATACCTGGATAAAAGCCTCATTTCAAGTGCATCCTTTCACAACCCTGTTGTGTACTTCCATTATGTAAGGCTAAGTTACGTGACTGTCTCAGGAAAGTATGCCATTGGTCAGTACGGGTTTCCTGAGAGATGCATGAAGACGTTATAGTTGCATGTTATAGTTGAAATGTACGACAAACACAGTTTGGGAGACTATTTGTTCCCTGTTATGGTAGCCATGTACAGTACACATCTCAGTAAACTGAAACGAAACAACCACCAATACAATATTGACTGTACTGATTACAACACAAGATAAAACTATTGAATCCTGTGTTTTGACAGTTTTTCATGAAAACTTGACAATAATCTATCTCATTCATAGTCTTCTCATTCATTGATAGCAGATACAAACATGACACAAGCATGTCAGAGCACTGTTCTTTTTTGTTGTCATAAAATATATCACAAAGGAGTTTTACTCTGGTCAGCACTGGGTACTGTTACTAAGCATTTTATGGGTCTATAAGGCTGATCTTAAGATTCTGGAGCTGTCTGATCCCTGGGGACTCTGCCCACATTCCAATATGCAGACAACCAATAGAAGTCAAGAACATGAAATGCTTTAATTGGCATTTAATTTAATAATTTAATAATTTAATAATTTAATTTAGATACTGTTTATTGGGTTTGACTGTCTGTTTGTAGAAAAAGCATATCACACCTGTTAATTGGGTCTTGGACTTCCCGTTGAACACTACAAAGAACACTTTAGCTGTACTGCTGCAACATTATTTTGGAGAATGGCCAAATAAGAACATGCCTGGAATGCATTCAATGCTAGTCTACGGTACCTTGCTGATAAATATTTCAATCAGTCTATTATTTCCAAGAGTGTGGTTGAAACAATATATACCTCTGTGCTAGTTATTCATTTCCAGGAACGATTATTGTAGTTTTAATAATATTTTTCCACCTTTTATGTCTTATTCCCCTGTGGACAAAAAATAGAACTCATGGACTCATGTATGCAGGGTCCTATGTGAGAGAAAAAAATGGTATATACTGTTGCTGGTGCATTTCAATGAATTTCAGTTCAATGAACTGCCAAGTGGTGGTGAGTTTAAGTTCTGTCAGTTTTGCATAAAAAGAATGGATGTATTTCGCTGTTGTAGAGCCATACAGCATGATTGTGAAGCCATTCATTGTGATAGAACTGGAGTAATTAAGCTACACTTTGGCAGATCTCTTCTTGCTATATTGCCTTGGTAAACTGAGAGAGAACACAATGTTTCATTAGACAAAAAGCATCAGAAACCACAAAAAAAATCTCATTTCCAAATTCTGAGGTGAAAACACAGCTGGCAGATAGTTGCAAGGTGTGATCCCTCATTTCATGGGATCACATTCTAGAATGTGTCACATTCTAGCAGCATTGTGTTTGCATTTCCTTCATGACAATAAAATGGAAAATGTGGGGCAGAACCTATACAGGTGTATATCTAAGTGCACCTGTAATATCTAGGGCAATAGGAGTATTATTAGAAACACACTTTTGCATTCTTATGAATAACAAAACCAGTAAAGAATGCAGAAAAAGGGGAAACATGGCAGAAATGAAAATTTTGTAGAGGTATAATTTAGGCTGAAAATATAGGTTTTGTTCTGCTAGGGATAGGCATGGGTATATCAACAAGGGTTGCTTGTCTCTCTACTCTCAGGCACCTTGCAATTAGTCAGGGGCTATAAATTGTGTGGGTGATGTCAGCGGCGTAGTGCCTGGCCTCCAATGAGTGCTCCCTCCCCAGCAGTGTACTGTATGGAGTGAAAAACAGCTTTTGGCTGCAGCAAGTGTATCTGATGATTGCATTTGTCTCGCGTCAGCGCCCCTGCATGACTGCAGAGGCTGTTCTGGTATGGTGAGACAAACCTGCATACAAATGGCTGTTCCAGTGTGAGGTTACATAAAGTGGAAAAAGCACAACAATGGTTAATGCTACCAAATTGCTGTTCAAAATACATGGACAATAAAAAAAAATCATCACCTAAATAGTAACTCACAAAGTAACAGCTTTGTATGATGATGTGCCATATAGGAGTTGAGAAAAATGGGAGTGAAAGTTGTGAAGTTTCCTATTTTCTCCAAGCCATAAGAGAAAGCAGCAAAACTGAATGGGCAACTCACTTTGAAACGCGTAACCTGAACAAGACATTTAAGGTGCTGTGGGATTCAAATAGACGCTGAATCTTTTTTCTTCTGCTGCAGTTCTCTGTTTGTATTGATTTCATTCCACAGCAGGAAGTGTTTCAGTCTTACAGTTTCACCTCATCCTCCGATGTGTGCTCTATTTTTCTCTGAGCTCACAGTATTGAGAGGAAAGGGAGAAGTGTCTTGATCTAATTAGAGGACACTTTTTAAAAGTGGTTTATAAAATATGTCTATATTTACAGGAAGGATAACAAAAGGCACACATGCATATGATGTGAATTGTGTGTGATTTTAAACCTCTGTTATTGACGGCAACATTCAACTATGACTCATCTTATGTCGTGTCAAGTGTGTCTAATAGGACCTTTTGCAACTCAGAGGCGAGATGCAAGATGCAAGATCCAGCATCGGAAACTATGCATAACTATTATTGACTGTGAACATCCTCACAATTAACAGTTAACATTTCCTTTCCTTGTCTTCGCTCCATAGGTCGGT
Source organism: Megalops atlanticus (assembly GCA_019176425.1). Taxonomy (NCBI): domain Eukaryota; kingdom Metazoa; phylum Chordata; class Actinopteri; order Elopiformes; family Megalopidae; genus Megalops; species Megalops atlanticus. Next base: position 57,272,723 of record CM032876.1, on the reverse strand, counting down.
AGCTAATTGGATTAGTGACAGAGATGCACACCCACTAGTCGGAAAAGCGGGGGCTGATAAGTATTCTGAAATTGCATTTTCATTATTTTTCTCTCTTTATCTTTTCCATTTTTATACATAAAGGTTTAATCTTAGTTAAGGTTAAAAAAAAAGTAAATTAAAAGCTCAGAATGGCTCTAAATTAGCAATCTGTACACTTGATGCCTGTAATGTTTTATTACATGTACTTCATGTTCATCAGACATTAATACTCCCCATATTAATTTTCTATGCTTCACAAACAACATGTCACAATGTGTCATAGTCACAAACAATGTGACTACACAGACCCACACAAACACACGTTTATACAAATATACACAATACCGTAATGCTAATAGAGATATTTATGCTTTCGGCTGTAAGTGATCCCATTAACCTTGGATTAACAACAATTAATATGGCATCATACAATGGAAATTCCATTGTGCGTACATGCACACACAGACACACACACACTCACACACAAATCTATTCACCATGATGTCAACAGAGATATTTATATTTCCAACCAAGGGACTTTTCATAATAACCCAGGTTGTGAGGTTTAAGGTTTGAGGATCCAGTTCTAAGTGACCCAGAGCATTTCAGCCTGTGGTGACTCATTACTGCAGCTCGGCTTTGCAGATGCATCTGTTCCAAACGCTGTGTTGAGTCAGAATGCCAATGTGGCATTCTGCTTTTGTTCTAATAATATTGTGCCTGCTGGATGTAAATTATCTGGATAGCAGTCGCTCTCATGATATATCTGACATTCTGAAGTACTCAAAGTATAAGTATTGTATGTTTATAGCAGAATAGTCTCGAGTCTTAAAAATACTAGCTGATGGCTGAAAATATATTCATTAAATCAGTCAGCGGATGAAAATGTGAATTTATTTGAGCTATTTATTTAAGTAAAACAGCTGAATCTAGAGTGAATTGTAAGATTTGCAATGCTACAATGGGATACCTTAAAAAACAGCTTGATTCCATGCTACATGCACCTGAGGCATGCAGACAAACCAGTAGACATTGCAATGAACTGAGGAAAGCAAACATCTTGCACAGTCAGTTGCTGATGCAACCCTGTTCATTTTGGAGGAAACACTGAACTCTGTAAAATGATTTCAAAGGGTATGCTACTACTTAGATTCACTGAAGGAGAGGCCTTTTGTGAAGTCATGCAGTTTGTCACAATTCAGTCCAAAGAGTCAGATGAGTTTGTGTAATGAGAATCCAGTGGGCTGATCTCTGTTGAAGTGTGTCAATCACACCCCCCTTCTAGTTAGTATACTATTTTTTCTATACAGTCAGGACAATCAATGCAATGGTCTCCTCACTTTTTCTATATATATATATATATATTTTTTTTTTAACAGGAGAAGCTGCTTTTTCAGTAGGTGTCCAGTTGACATCACATTTATGGTGGAGGAATATGAGGCCTGCAACTTCACTTCTACAATGAGGTAATTATGTTTAATGGAGCTAACCCAAGGAGGGTTTTCCACGGTACTAACTGTGTTTTTGGTTTAAAATCCACTTTGGCATTGTATATTACCTTATCCCTGGCATAGTCTCACCGCAAAAACAGGTCCCAGCAAATGCATGAAGCTCATCCTCTCATCTATGTTGGCAACACCTTGAAGTGTCAAAGAACCCCTGAAGCAGTTCCAACATGTAAAGTAAGCAAAAGGTTGTGGTCAAAAAGACAAATGCAATATCATGATAAAAACTCCCTATTTTAAAGCAGGGATTTATCCCCACCAATCACTCATCATAGGTGTGTACATATATGATGATAATTTATGATAATACAAATCTACTGTTCTAAGATGTCAGTATTCATTCTGTGAAGTTGTGGGGGACATGTATAAAGATGCTGCCATGCTCATTTCTTTTGGTAAGTTATCCTTAACCTGAGATGCAAGACTGCCAAAGGGGTAAAATCTTGCCCCTGTTCTTCACTTTTCACTGAGAATTGATCTGTCAAGTTTCTTTTTAATGGATGTTGGTTTAAACTGGTACCTACAACTACACTATGGATGTTTAATGTTTAATGGTGCTTCAGATCTTGGCACTAGCGGTATTTCGGTGTACAGGAACTTGCTTGCTGTAGGACATTTACATTTTAAATGACTGCTTGATTTAGATACTTAAAATTAAACCATTTAAAAAGCTGCTATTAATGTCCACTGTATGTACATGACACATCTATTCATTTAAATATTGCAATAAAAATATTATTAAATTATATGTTAGACTAAATAAATATGTTAAATTAAATTCATTTACACACTCATTCCACAGTGTGAAAAATGTGGTTATGTTATGCAAAATGCAATTCATTTCAACAGCTCCAGCAAGTTTGTTAATATTTTTGGAGTTTAACTTCAAAATATTTCCTCCAGAGTTCCAATATTTTTGGGGGTGCTGAGAACCTGAGCTTTACAAATTCTGAAAATGTGTTTACTTTATATGATTAATTCACTGTAATAATCAGCCTTTAAGATCACATTCCTGAAATGCAAGGTAAAAATAGTGGAAGCAATGCCTTTGCTGACAGGGCTTATGGAAGTGTCTATATCATACATTCCACCCAACCCAAACCCATCCTGATGCTGTCTAAAGCAAGTGGACAAGCTTTGGAGGTAGCAATGAGCAAAATGAATTCACCAGCAGATTTAAGTCACCTTGTTTCCCCAAAGGCAAAACCCAATCAGATTTGAAAAATCTTGACACAGAATGTGAGCAGTGACGTGAAAAGTAGCCGTTAATGCTCAGTTTCAACAACACTCACTTAAACCCTCTAAACTAATTTTTTCAAACTTCTCACTTCACTGTCTCCTGTGGAGGGTTTGTTATACTGCAAGATTGATTTCTTCATTACGGGTATTATTAATCCACTGAAACAGCAGACTGAATTTGTATTGTCAGTCCAACAAAGTTGCCTATGGTTGTGATTTATACTCGTGCTATCTCACCGACTTCACTTCAGAACATCGATCAGAGCACACATTTTGTAACTGTACCCATGACAGATTTTCAGCAAGGATACTATAAATTATCTTTATGGTAGACAAGTTGGAATGAAACAACACTCTGCATTGGGGATGTACACTTGAACCCAGGAGCCAAACATGGACAGCTGCAAGGTTTAATCAGACTCCCAGAACAATTAAACAAAACCAGTAAAATTTGGCCCTCAGCAATACGTATTAATTAATGTTGACAGATAAGAGGTAGGGGGTGGCATATGTCTATGCATGGCTAACTGTTCAAACAAAAATGCAGGCTCTGTTTAGAACATGAGGGAGCTGACCAAATTATCTTAGATTATTTGCAGGTGAAAATATTGATGTCTCCATTTTTCAATCAAGTATGACATATATTCAATCAATTTTTTTTTTCAAAATATGTCATTGTCAAGTAGTTGCAGAGTGTGGAACAAACCTTTCCAAACTGGGGAAAAGGCTGCTCAAGACTTTCCTTCTTGAGGAAATCACAGCTCTGGAACAAATGTAAGAGTGGTAGCCAATGAGATCAAAGAGTACAGGCACTTGTTGATAAATAAAGCACACCTGCCTGTGAAATGTACATGATAAACACGAGTGTATATAGACAGGAGCAAGCTGTGTGGTTCCATGAATATATAATAGCCTGGTATAGATGATGGCCTTTGACTACCTCAGAAGTGATCTCTTAGGAACTATAAGACTCAGAGTAATTTATACCTGTACCAGTGGCATAGCTACTTATGGAAAAATGAACTTTTTTAAAACTCTTATGCTTTGGTTAGCTCAAAAAACAGTGACTGGTGGATATCATACTATTCTTTACTCTCTATCTAGTTCAGAAAGGTAGAAAAACGGCCCTAAACCACTTAATACTTGTAGCTATATGCTAACTAACCAAACCAGAAAATGATATCACAATAACTTGTTTCCATTCTATGATTATGATGATTAAGCTGAAAAGGCCATTTCCAATTACAGCCAAGTATGTGTGACCTTAAAAGCAGCGATGTAGGTACATCTGGCTGAACAGTAACTGATGGACCAGGGCGTGGCTACACTTACATTGCTTAGAGAGTTCACATTTGAAGTCAGAATCTTAGACGAATTAACAAATCCTTAAATCACAATGATTCCCATTTAATTATGTATCCTTATGCTTGCATAGCAATAATGAATGCTTCTTTAAATATTTACAGTTAAATTACAGTTCAGTATTTTCACTTATTTACATTGTAATGTTTTCAAGAATCAAATTCGTTATATGAAAATATTTTTGCAGTTAGCACTGACAGGAAAGAACAGTGCCCACGTGGATAGAGGGGAACCAAACTGTTCCTCGGTTTTGCTGCTGTAGCAGAACACTGAAGCAGCATTATCTGTGTCCTGGCTTTACTCTTCACATTCCAAGACCATGGTGTCACAAGTTTTCAAAGTGTCTGAGAAGACTCAAGACTCAGGTTACTGATAGGGGAGGATGACACCTCTGAAATATGCATTTGATATGCAACAAATGTCAAGGTGCAATATTTCTGCTCTTATCTAGAAGAAGCCCAAGAAGACAGCACAGAAGGGTTTTTTTTCCCAGAGGAAATATAGAGATAAATATTGCGTTTTGCCCCTATCTTCAACAAATTTGTTTTTAGTTTGATACTATATAAATTTTATGCTCTTCATTGTATTATTTTGTATTATATTCATATATCGAATTTGTACAAATATCGATCATATGAAAATGTTACCTTTCTGAGCCTGAGCTGCACACAATGGCACATTATGATGCCAAATGCTGCTTCAGTAATTTGGGATAGTGTTTCTGAAACATATTTTCAATGTGCAGGGACCTATAATTTTCACAATGCTTTCTGTGTTAGGATCCTTATTCTCTGTTCATGTTATTTTCTAATGGATCATTACCATGAAATATGTTAGAACCATTACACCCTGCTCACAGCTATGGATTTGCCTCACCATTATGGGGATATGTTTCTGCAAGATTATCTTACCAGAGGGAATACCTCCAGTTCAACGTGAAACCATTGATCCCCCATGCAAAACATTTTTATCTTAATGTTGGCATTGCAGGTAAAGTTCTGTCTTCATATCTGTAAAAGAAGAGTCACTGATCAAGAAAAGGAAAACACAGAATGAAAACAGTGACAATATTTTCTGATCAAGCATAATGTTATTAATAATAAAGATGTATCATAAAGTAAAAACAAACTTGAGGTAGTCCTTAACTTTCCCTGGAGGAGATGGTACTATAGTAGGGAAACTCCTCTGAGAAGAACATTCTATGTGTTTGTTTCACTCAAGTGATTCATCCATTTAATTATGGTATGTGTCTGCAGCAGAGACCTTGCAGCTCTCTAACATATCATTCACAGCCAGCTAGATGTTTGATGTGAATGCAGTGTGAGGACATTATCCCATACTGTACATTTAGGGCCGTTGCAACATACTGATGATTTAGCCTTTTGAGACATGACCCAACAACAGCAGGATATAATTACACATTGTACAGTTTCCTCTAAATTTTTTCTGCTTTTGTTCTTGTTGTGTCCAAAGTCATCTTTTGAAGCGTGATAGAGTTAAATGTGCAATATGTCTTTGTCATGTAGAATACACTAATTAGTGCAGTTTCAGTGTGCAAGGTTTTGTACTGTGAATATGCAGCATTTAATAGAAAGCTGCATGGAGAATTTTTATATCAAGAACAAATGTATACTGTGACGGAGTACCGTCACTACTGTTGAGTATGTGCTTTGACTGCCATACCAACAAGCCTGGCTCTTTGGCGTCGCGGTCAAAGTCGCATGTTTGGTACCCCGTAGACCTGGGTTCAAGGCCGGGCGGGGCGGCTGCTCTCGCCCTTTGCTACAAATGGTGTCAGAAGTGGGATGGCTGGCTGCGAGGCCATCGGAGGTGTGCCCGGTGTGTGAGCCGTGTGAGGGACCCCTGAGATGGGTGAAGCACGAGTGAGTGGGGCACCCTGGGATGAGAGAAGTACGGTGGGGGAATGTGTGAGGGACGCCACTGTGCGTGAAGCGCATGGGCGCGCTTCCCGAAGGGGAGGGCAGTGTGACGGAGTGCTGTCACTACGGTTGAGTATGTGCTTTGACTGCCATACCAACGAGCCTGGCTCTTTGGCGTCGTGGTCAAAGTTGCATGTTTGGTACCCCGTAGACCTGGGTTCAAGGCTGGGCAGGGTGACTGCTCTCGCCCTTTGCTAAATATACATTTCTATTTTTTATTGTTCTTTGTGTAATAAGAATATATTTATGATAGGTTGCCAATCAGTGTATGAAGAAGATTTTCCTGCAGCACAGCCTTAAAAGGAAACATACTGGGTGTGTTCTGAAAAAATCTGTTGTACAGGTTACTGTTCTCTATAAAATAGTTTATCTTTTGATGTAATATTTCTAAAGAAGAAAAAACTGATTATATCCAGACACTCAAATGAAAACTCAGAATGTGGTAGTAAAAACCACATGTGATTTTTCAAAGAGGTCTGTTCAGTGCACTTAACCTGGAAAGAAAGCAGATCCCTTCCCATTAGGCCAAGGGAGGCAACCTGCAAACAATCAAATGACCATGTGTCTGCCACATGCCTGCCAATGCTCTACAATCAACACAGAGGCCAAATGGCAGCTTTCTCTTTTCAATTCACACAGTCCTCTTTCACCTCCCTCAAAATGAAATCATTATGGCTTACTCTGGTGTTCATTTGAGAGTGATGGAAAACAAACATCCCCTAATCAGTTCTACAGCCATGCTGACATTACATGCGCCTGTGTTTAATCGGAAGTGCTCAAATACAGCCACATCATTTTAAAAACAGTACCCTGCCACGACAATCCATCACTTTAGCCCAGATTTCGATTTTCAATTCAATAAAATCTTGTACAGACTCATATTTTTATGGCAAGGTTAGGAAACAGCATTCTTTCTAGATGAAGGGTTTGACCCCAAAAAGCTGCTAATCAGAACTTGTCTTCAGCATCAGCCATAGACAGTTGTTGTTCAACTTGTCAAAGACTTTTTTCTTTTTATATAAATCACACTATTTTCACATTGGTTATGAGCTTTTTCTATACCATGTTATTATTATTACTTATATCCACTCTCATATAAGTTCATATTTGAATGAACACAGATGACACAGTGCCCCCTATTTCCCTTTATAGTCTGCGATGGACATGCATGCAAACCAAACAAAAGGCACATTGTTGTCAGTATTTTGGCTGCTTTGGAGTCCCAAAGAAAAGCTACAGATGTTACATACAGATACAGATGTTCTACCACTGAGGGAGCTTGTTGCACTTTAAATTTATGGTGGATTTGTTTCCACCAACATTTTTGCCATCATGTTCACTAAAGGTAATGGAGCAACATTATTCAGGTGCCTGCTAAAATCATTTGCAGTGGCATTGATTTTCATAATAAGCAAAACCTCACAAGTATTGATCACTTGGTTTGATTTATTTAGCTGCTGTGTTTTCAGTTTGCCCAACCCACAAAACCCAGGCTCTGAATGATAACTGGTGAAGGAAAAAGAAAAAAAAAACAAACAGGTGGCAATGAATACCAGAGTCTGGAACAACAGAACAGTCTGTTTAATGAGTAATGATTTGAACACTGAGATGGACTCTGAAATGCCACTTAAGTGCAATTTCACATTGATGAATCTCAAGAGTTGTGTGGGTTTCTGCTGAATAACCTTTCAGATTTTAAAAAATAATAATGTATGCCCTTTGATTAATAATCAGATCTAAACTACACATTGGAAACTGTGTCTTTGATTCATTAATATTTCGCTGTGGCTGTTTCTTTATTCTGGATTATACTCAGAAACTTTATACAGTACAAAAATATGTAACTTTAAATTCATCTGTGGAATGACATGAGTGTAATTGTGGATAGAGAAAAAAATGTAATCTTATGTAAGTAGACTATAAAGTGGTCATTTGTGTTGCCTGTAAAAGCATCTGATTGCACTTTCCAATTTAAAACTGGACTGCATGACTGATTTTCAATATGAACATGCAATTTTGATTAATAACACTGGTGTGCCAAGAACTCTTCCTGTCATTTTTTATTATTATTATGAGGGGGTGGGGGGTGCTGTTAACTACGTGTTCTGCTTGGGGTGCGACTTAAAGTAATGTCATTCCTGCAGCTGAGAGAGAGGGCAGCCCCAACTAATGGGAGAACAGAAAAAATGTACATGATTCCTGAATTTTGTGAATTAGCAGCCTTTTGTTTCTGCCCTCTTAGGACCACATTCATCATAATCAACATGCTAGTGTTCTGTGTGCAGTAGACAAGAGCCACTTCTGGGATTGTAATCCTTACATTTTTGAATACGGCAATGGCTTGTGACAAGACAATTCAGTTTTGCACCAATGCAGTTATACACCAGTGGGGGTAGACAGTGTGATGGGGTGGGTCTACTACAACTACTACTCACATGCAATTATGATTTGTAATAATTAGCTTTTTTATCTTTTTTATATGTATGAACTCATGTAACCCATAAATGTCCCCATCGACAATGATAAACTTCAGTGTAATTAACCAGACCCTGCAATGTTATTGATAGGGTGCTTTACAATCAGAACTTATTAAACATGGATGTAAAGGAATTCAAACACCTTCATCTAATGTGACTGTTATGTGTTTGTTGAGGGTCATCATCATTTTATGGAGTGTTATGCTACTTTTGCACCCTATCAGTTTACTACAATTTATATCGTTTGCTGAAACATTTGCTCACCCAAACAATGCATCCTTATTACTTGATTCTCACAGTTATCTCTCTGCCCCGTTGTAATTCTTTCTGGCACAAACAACAAATGTGATTATATCACTCTGTATATTGAAGGAACTTTGATTACAACACTTTGGATTTTTCCTCTGGAGCATGTAAGGGTGGCAGTGTTTATTTTGCAATCCATTGGCACTGTTTTCTGGCCAGCACTGGCCGTCAAATCATTCCTACTGGTTGATAAAAGTAACTGAAATTTGGAACTGTGCTTGAGTTGGCTGAAACTCAGATTAACAGCACTTTTCTTAGGTAGCTAATTTCCAAGATGGTGAACAATTTTGCTTTAGCTGTTTACATAATAATTATAATATAATTTTGGAGCTCTAAATTGGCATAATAATTACAGTATAATACATGTCTCATTATTGTTATTAAAACTGTTGCTATCAAATTGTGTTACTCGCAAGAATCAGCATTTCGTGATGGATCAGCACTTGGTAATGGACCAGTAGAGATTAAACTGCATATGTAACAGAACCTTCTTCTTTTCTGACAGCATCACTGATGCAGTAGGATGAACTGTCACCTTCGTTGAATGACCATTCCATATTATGAATGCTCATGAGGAAACGCACTGAGCAGCATATCTACAGAGCCAGACACGGTAGTCTCTTGGTGCCAGGACGAGGATTCTCAGCCAGCGTGAGGACAGAGATTGCCATAGATTCCCACCAATGACATCTGTTCCTGCAGGTGTCTCGGCAACCATGGACTTCAGCTGCAGGAAGCCAAGATCCCCCAGCCACCAGCAGGATGCCTCTGACTGCCCCTGGCAGACTCTCCAGGATCTGGCCCTGCCACTGTTGATTGCCAGTTGCCATTGACATTTGCCTCTCTTTCTGTGGGCTCTAACAAGTGAATCAAATCAGTTCAATTCAGTCAGAAGCAACAGTGCATGATTAATGCTTGTTTCAAGGAGCTGACTGAGGTTGCACCTTGTCTGCCGTTCCGGAAATCAGCCCACATTACAGGATGTGAAAAAAGTACCAGACGTGCTATTTAAACAGCATTCATTTGCTGGAGACATGATTCTGGTTTTGCCTTGGATCACTTTTGCATTTTTGGATGGTCTTTAGCTGCCGGAACAAAATTACTTTCAGTACTGTGAAAAAATGTCTGTCCTGACTTTTTTGTTTTCGAAGAATTCAAAACTGAAAAATATTAAGGACAGGTCTAATAGACCATATATCCAAAAGTCATAGTTTTTATACTAGTGATTGCCATACTTTAAGACTCATCATTTTAATTTAATCTAAACAATGTAGAAAGAAACACAACACACAAAAGTATGGTTTCCAGCAGCACACATTCTTTGGGCAGAGTACATTCCTTGTTATTTGTCAGTGACATAATATGTATATGAAGTGTGTGTATGTGTGTGATATTATTACATGATATTAGTACATGTTCTTCAATGTGGATAAATCCATGTGTAACATGAAGCTGAGTAATCTGTTCCATGTTCATCTGTTCCATTCCATGACTGCCTCTGTTTTGTATGTTGATTCTTTTGCCTGGTGACATCAGTGTATATCTTACAGACAATCAATAATCTAATTAAGTGCAAATCTTGGGTGCATGCCCTCCAAAAGTGAATAAATTTAAGATGAGCTGACATTTGAATGGCATTATGTAGGTTTTTCCAGTTCCTAAAGTCTCCTTCCAGGGATGAGATGAACACATGAAATTTAAAGTAATGCAGTAATCTCACAATGCCGTTTTCCTGTTAACTTGAAATAAATAAAACCTGTGTGCCAAGGAATAAAAATCTGTTCATTGTTGCCTTCCCTGTGAACCACTTCAGACGTGTGCTGTACTTATAATTTCACACCTCTCTTGTTTGCAATACTTAATGAGAAATGTTGAGGAAGAGAATTGGAAGCACAACAGAATCGATACCTTGATGGACTCTCAATGACATATTCACTCTGTTACTGAACGCCAGCCATCTTTTAAATCCATGGAATATCGGTGTTTTGAATGGAGATCTCAGATCTCCTGCTTTTTTGTGCATGGCTGGACAGAACTGGCAGAGAGACTTAGTTGTGCACAGTGGAGGCAATGAATGATTTTCCTGAAGCAGTTTGTTTCAGAAAGCATGCAGAGGTGATGATTCTCATTTTTTATTCATGGTCAAAACAACAATAAAATATTGCAAAATTTAACTAAATCCACATGCCACACCAACAAATAGGAAAAATGAAAAATGAGTGAAAAATGGAAAAAAAAATCTGAATCCAAATCAGATTAACAACTTTTATTTCAAATCGGTCCCTTGATTGTATCTTCATTTTTACACTATATTTTTACACTATACCCTACTATTTCCCTCCAACAGGGATAGCCCCTTTACCAAACTATAGGCAAATCTAACAGGTCATATTGTTTTGCACTTTGTGATCTCCATGCAGCATAAAGTACTGTTCTGTCACAAGGATTACAGTAACAGTAAAACAACAGACTTGATCACTGAAAGATACTTTTTGAAACAAAAAAATCAGACAGTGTTCTGAGTATGGTACACAGCATCACTCACAATGTGTTACTTAATCGGTCTAACGTGATAAACAACAAAATTTATCTCAAAGCACATTGAGTTCTACAATAGCATGAATTTTGAGGCATCATCTGTACACACTGACCTGTAATGCCACACATCTCCCATGACACATGAGATACAGCATTGTATGACAAAATTCAAGTAACTCTTTAAAGGAAAAATGTATTTTTTAAACCAGACTTGCGACCAAATTATATTTCCCTTTGTGATTTTACCTTACTTTATAATTTAAGGAAGTGTTACTTACTTTTTAGCAACACAACATTGCTAATTTAGTTTAGCTTGTTGTGAAAAAAAATGATTTCCACCCTGAGTTATACTATGAAAGTGAACTCTAAAAGGCTTTTCTCCAGCTTTGTTGATTGGACTCATTTGTCCTCTATTAATGTCTTATAAAATGTGTTTTGCTTTTTTTTTCCAAAGATTCTTATGTCAGTACATGTGAAAAGTGTAAAGTAGGCACCACATCTATTACTGTAGCATGTTGGGAACTACATTTAGACTCCCTGTTGGGCAACTACATTTAGACTCCTTTTCTCCATAATAACATGTATACTCCTGGATTCATATGCAAGGTGTCTGAATTGCAAGAATTCAACCTCAGTTTCTTCACATTATAGCAATTTGTGTGTAATGGCACTCTACAATGAAAATGTGCTTGCATTTGACGAATACTTTTGCATAGGTTACAGATAAAGCTGTTATGAAAGCACTGCTTGTCATATGGATATACATTGTCAGGGGTTTTATTCTGATCTGTTGATAATTGCTTTCAGTGAACCAATCGCACCGACTTGCATTATGAATCTCAAAGTGAGCATCCACAAAGTGAAGAATTTCTCTGTTACTCTCAGTATTCATATACTACTGGCTTCATTGGCACTGCTGAAAAGCCAATTCCAGTTTATAAATTTGGTTTACTGTCATAATTAATTACATGCTGTGCTTTATTTTCATTGTGCTGGACAGCTATGGCAGCTGATGCCAGCTTAATGCTCCACATTTTCAGTGTTAAGGTCAGGACTGAATACACCATGCATGTAACCCGCTGTGTGGCACAGGAGGTCTACCAAAACAAGAGAAGATGTCCAATGCTCCCCTCTACCTTCATGGCGTTAGACTTGAAGGGGTTACTGTATATGGACAGGCTGGTAATATTACACCTTACATATGGTCACTTTTTACAAAGGATAAAAATAAATGAAAAGTCTGGAAATCATATTCTCTTGGGAAATAAGTTCATATAGGAGAAAATGAACTGTCTGGTCATGTTTTCATGTCCTTGTGAGGGATTGAGAGTCCAGTGAATAATTATAAAGTTTATACAGCTGGAGAGTTTTTTTTTTTTTCATTTTTTCATGTCCATATATTTATAGATGTCCTAATATACAGAGATTGATATAATAATGGTCAAAATATCTGGTATCCTTCAAAATGATAGGATAAGCTGTTGACTTTAGAAATTAAACCATTCTTAGCTGACAAACAACACACTGTAATCACAAAAAGAAATTCTTTTCATTATGAACCAATGACTTATTGCAAATTAATGATTTTTTTCAGCTAAAATGGGATAATTTTACTGAAAAAATAACTGTTACAGAATAGGAACAAAACTCAAGACCATGCTTGATTATAATCATTATGTTCTTCAAGTGTGTGTCCCTAATTCCACTTCATCTTTCAGATTTGCTGTTTTACCTTATTTAACATGCAGAATTCTTCCTGACAAAATGCTACTTAAACTAACAAACAAAAACAAGGCAATCCTTTAAAATGTTTATTTTGTAGTGGACCCATTTGACAAATGTTAGTTACTTTTTAATCAGGTTAATTCGATATCAGTCATTAACTTCTATAAAGTAGTCTAGTCTGTAGATTACAGTATGTCATGTTGGAGTTAATTGTCCAGAGTCTTTTCTGTTCATTAACTTTAATTAATTTTCTTCAGTTCTTGTGAACACTTATTGAGTGCATGCTTGTATGTGGTCTATAAAACATGAATGGTATAGTTCATTATTCAGCAATTATTCTGAGGTGTTGCTCTAGAACAGGGGTATCAATACAGTGGTCCCAAAGATAAACATGGCCTGCTGTCACATCTGAGGAATAATTAAAATATGTAAAGTAGACCTCAGCCATACATATCAACAGATATTGCCAATATGAAGCAATTCATGTTCATTCTACATGCAGTCCCTGCTTTAAACACTGGGGGGAATCTTCGACTCAGACTCTCAAGCCCATGTCACACCACAGTTTTCATTGAGGCCTCTATTGAAGTAGATAAGCTATACCATCTCTGTTGTTATTTATGCCTTGGCAAGTGCCAGAAGCCTTGGTTCATGAAAACATCCCAAAATGTAGAATAGATACTAGGAATGGCTAACTCTGCGCTACTATTGACATGCACCAAGGTTATAATAGTTTTTATTTTGATAATATGTATGTATTCAATCTGAATTTCCGTTCAGTTTTAGTTAGTTTCACCAGTGGGCAATTGTTGCGAAAATGGCTAAGGTGACCCGTTCAATGGGTAAATTAACAGCTAGCTAACTTGACATTGTCACATTGCATTGAGCAGGGGTAGCAGAAAAAAACGTTAGCTACTTCGCAGCCTGCTAGCCACGTTTTCCACTCATACCAGCTCTGCGAAAATCCCTGGTTATACGACCCCCCTTTGTAGATAATTACTTGATGTTCAAATTTGGTCTGGGTGGTCCTAATTCTTTAGTTGCCAATTTATCCTGATTACAACGACGACTGAACGGTATTTCTCTTAATGACACGATCAAGTTGCTCTGATCTGAGGTAACATTAGCCATGTTGACCTTGAATGTGCCAAGATCACTGGCTGCCCCGGCGATCCCTACACCAGGTTACGTATGACGAAAGAACGTTAGTGCAAGCCCACCCGGGACCCATACAGATGGCATTGCAGTGCCTGCAGCTCAAAAAAAAATTGCCTTAACATGACAGTCTATCAGAATGATCTGGGTGATTTTCAACAAGACTGAAGTCGCCCGAAAGGGGCGGTACTCCACGGAACACGACTTGACGCTGATTGGACTATGATATTCAGAGGCAGGACAAACTGTCTAGAACAGTCACAGCTAGCGTAGCACTGTGGTTTTGGTGGTACATTGCCCGATCGCCCTAAGGAACAAACCGCCCCTGAGTGTGACACCCGCCATCTTGAATGGATACGACATCCACTGTCTTGAAACGATAACGACAATGATCTTTTGTCTTATTTTATTTTTGTTAGTTTTTTAGCAGTCATTATTAGTTTCGTTTAGTTTTAGTTTTACATTTTCTTCGGGTAAATTATTTTATTTCAGTTTACGAAAATGTCTCAAAACCATTAGTTTTCGTCTTAGTTTTAGTTTTAGTATACGGTAATAACCCTGACATGCACTACATATTATTGTATCAATCCTCAGAGCTTATCTGGACCACTTATAATATTGAATCACATCTGCTGTATCACAGTCACAACATGGAGCAGCCCCTACTAAACCGGAAAAAGAAACTTCCTTTTGACGAAACCTCTGAAGTGATGTAGCACTAAGTGGGACAAACATAGATGGCAGAGTGAGGTTCCATGAACTCCAAAGGGAGCTGAGCCATCAAATGTTATCAGTGAGCCCTACAACTTGGAGTTTGAAACTGACCGTGTGATTTGCAGACAATGACTGGGAGCCCACACCAACGTTTCCTTTGTTGTGGGGTCTCGGTCATTGACTTCATTCAGCCGGGGATAGGGTTGGGTAGGTTGGCCAAGCTCCCCTCGTCACTCAGATCTTAATACTCTGTGACTTGTGTCCCTATTAGTTGCTCACAAAACATCAGTGGAGTAACATATATTCTCCTATTTGTGCCCACTTCATTGTAGTGCACTGTTGGACTTAAAACTAGAGTGTTAAAACTAGCTGTTTGCTGCGGTTGAGTGTATTGAGTTTTGCATGCACCTTGTCTCATGAAGGTTGTCTGGTTCCAAGTGGGTTCAGCTGTTGTTGTTGTGGTGACAAGCTTGCGTGTGTAATTAAATGCTAAACTATTAAAACATTGGGTTGAAAAAGTGGGGTATGTACAACTTACATACATCCCACATACATGCTTGTCTGTGCCTTTCATGTAATATGGAGAACATTATTTTTAAGCAAAAATGTGTGCCCTGCAAGTGAGTGTTTTCTTTTCTGTGACAAGTCCTCAAAGAAATTAATCTGGACACTCATGTTTTACGATAATTTTCAGATGGTGTATAGAATATTTTTCAGAAAGCACTGTTTCAGATTTGATTAATGTTAACTTTCAAACTCAGCACTAAAACACTTTGGGGATCTGCACTCAAAAGAAAATGGATCACTTTCAAGAGGAGAGAGATGGAGACAGGGTGTAGTAATGACCAGGCATCTGTTTTTCCCCTAATGCTCAGAAAGGTAATCATTCCAGGAGGCATAATATGAGGCAGTTAATGTTCATGATGCCATTTTAAATATTACAGAGAAGTCATATTGTACAAACATCTCTATCAATATACAGTAGCAGCCACCGGCTTTGTACAGCTGTAATTATTTTCCATTTGCAGTATACTTCAATTTCTAAAGGCCTTGTGGCACATAGTAGTTCTCCTAATTCCAGTTTTTTGGGGGTAACAAATGGCCAGTCTTCTTGATTATAATTTGGTGTTCACTGTGAGACTGATATATATATATATATAGTAGTGTATATTATTGCTATGTCACTGTATATTATAAAAAATAAATAACACAAATTAAATCTGCTGACTGTGTTTTCAACCTGCTGGTTCTTGCTGCTGACAGCATGGGCCAACAAAACAATTCAGTCATTACATGAATTGCTTATTACACCAGCATTCCGACATGGCTTTAAAACTTCATTGGGTCTCTGTTGCCACCATACACAGCACATGCTACACCAGTGTAAGGGTGACATCCCAGAACAGAATTTACAAAAGCAAATACGTGACCACAGTTGTGCATGACTATGGTATTTTTAGCATGCCCACTCATCAGTGAAAGGTCTCAAGAAAATAAAAGCTGCTTTATCTTTAGAAAGTGAGGTAGGGTTAGACACCAGTACAGGTCATGTCCAAAAGCTGTTCAAAGCTCTTACTCTCCACCAGATAAAGTGGAAGGACAAGCCCCAGTGGTTCCTCAGGCCTGTCTGCCTTCTTAACCAAGCCATCAGTGGTCAGGATAGACCTGCCCTTTTCATGCCTTCTGAGGTGCTACAAGCAGACAATTGCATCCTTGGAGGCAGTTGTTGGCCAATCAAGAAATTCTAGACAGCACAAAATCAAAGCTAACTCAAAGCTAAATCAAAAACAACAACAAAAAAATTCTAAATTCAGTTAGCAAACTTGCAAAAACAGAGTTCATTTAGTGAGTTCAGAAGTAAGATTCATACAGTGCACCACCTCACCCAGCAAGTCCAAGTTCATCTTCTTAAATACATTTTCTCAAAATACAATACAAACACAATACAGTTACAGTTCTCACACCACCTCCACCATTCATGTCTGCCCCAGAATAACTGCATGCATAACCCATGCAACCCATGTAATTCCTGTAACTCCTCTCTTGTCTGCCTATCAGTACTGTGTATATTCCGGTTACAAAATACATATAGATCAATATATTTCTTCTCTAAACCATTGGCTTTGGTTATCAATCCGTTTTATCGATCGTAGGTTTTGGAATCTATGATGTTCTTTGATTCATTAATTCTACTCAGCAGTTTGATTTTTCTTAAAACTACAGCAATTAAATACGAAACAAAAAGCTGTCCGCCTTCAGTATTATTTTTAGAGTCATTTTATTTGTATATATTACTGTGTTCTGTCCTTGAATAAGGTCAGATATACAGTATAATTAATACAGCAATACAATACATTTTAAAACCACTTCACAATAATAAGCCCATGAAAAGGCTCAAGACATAGACTTTTGACTATTTTAATGCTTTGATATGCTTTTTGAAGCAACTTGGGAACAGTAAAGTTTAAATCAATCTGATCATGACCGTCATTCATATATATCCAAACAAATATGGAGGGTTAGGACAATGAAATGTGATAAAAATCAACAAAAATGCGATGCAGCCACAGAATTTGATGATTCAAATTTGGATCAGTCAATAAAAAGACAGACAAGGTGCAAAAAAGATGCATCACTATGAAATAGTCTGTAGTATCACCCCTAAACATTGACCTAGACAATTACATTGAATGAACACAAGATAATCAGACTATGCGTCCTCCATTCAGAAAACTGAAAAAAAAATCACCATTAAAATTTCCTCATCAAGAAATAAAATAAATGGATAAAAATCTGATGTCAGGACTGCGGCGTCTTAGCCAGTTGTGTTTTTCCTGTCCATGTGCTTTTGTTTTTCCCTGTGTTCAGCCCTGCCCTGCTCTCCGCCCTGTCTCCGCCCGCCTGATCACCTGATCATCCCCACCTGCCTGCCTGCGCACATGCATCCCATCTCCTCATCAGCATTTCCCTACTTATACCCCGCTTGTTTCATGTCTTGTTGCCAGTTTGTCACAGTTTACGGTTTCGCTACTTGCAATTCGTTCTGTTTTTGCCTGCCGATTCTGTTTGCTCTGCCTGTTTTTCCTGTTTTTGATTTATTGGATCTGATTTGTGGAATGTTCGCTGTGTTTTTCTGGTTTTGGACTTTGCCTGTTTTGACCCTGATTTTGGATTGCCCTCTGGATTCAATAAACCCATCGTGTACCTGTCTTCGCTGTCTGCGCGTGAGTCCCTGCCTGAGTCCTCACATCTGATTACAATAATTCAAACAATTCAATCAATTGCTCTGTGTTCCAGATTCCAGGAAGCTTATCAGAATGAAGCAACACTGGAACAGTGTTCCACCTACCTCCGTATTAGCTTCTCTGTTAGTATGCTCTTGCAGTATTCATTACACACCTTATTAAATGTGGCTCAGCTACCTCATCAGTTCCAGTATGTCTCTCTTTGGAAAATCTTATCTGTGACTATGGAAGCCTACCAATGTAAATAAATACCAAAATTCTGTTCAAAGTTCAACCAAACACTGTTTTGCAAGCTCTCATGCACTTTGTATCAATGGTTTTATTGGCGTTTGAGCAGTTGCAACAAGAAAGTTTTACGATGATCAGCAAAACGTCACAGAAAAACAGTCTCTTTGGGTTTGTGGAGTAATTGAACCCCGGTTGATACATTGAGGCACTTTATATACCTTCTGAGTTCTTTGCCTTCAGAGGCAGGTAACAGAAATGTGTATTCCAGCTACATCATTGTGTCTGGCATTCTTAACTCTGACCATCACCTCTGTTACCTGCTTCCTGCTGGTCTGCAGGGGGTCTGACCCTCAGCCCTCAACCAGAGGCCAGGTAACAGTCTATGGCAGCATTTGTGTGTGAGTGTGTTGGCACATAGGGTGTTGGCACCTCTGTGTCTGCAGGATAGAGGAAGAGGCACTGTGTGGGATCTGTCAAACCTTACAATATACAATCTTAATGAGTATCAATATTGAATCAATATTTGACCATTGAACAGAACTGCAAAATATTGAGCTGGAAATCAAATGCAGTTTACAAGTCTGTGAGAAATTAAACGTTTTTTCTTGTAGCTAACGTATTACAACATATGACAACATTCCTATAGTAGATGTATGTTTATCAATTTCCCCTACCCTTCATGGATTCACTCATCAATATTTTTTCAATATTTTTCTACCGGTGAAAATCTACCCTTTTGACCAGGGGTCCCCTCACCATTATGAAGCAACAGAAATGTAATTTAAATGTAATCTAAGAGTGATTCAATGAAAAGGCTGCATTATCTTTTGAAAGAGACAAGGTTCAAAGGTATTACTTTGATCTTGTTGGAAAGGAGGGACAAGTCTTGGTGGTTTCTCATGCCTATCTACCTTCTTAGATTTGCACTCAGGGGTATCTATGGAGGACTAGTGCTTTATGTGAGGTAATGTAACCAGATTGTTTAGTGCTACTTGGCTTAATTTTGATATCAATAATTTTAATGGTAGACCAATTTTGCAAGAGTCTCTGCTGACCTATTCAGGATTAGTACTTAGTGTGTATGAGTAACTTGCCATTTTTATAGTCTGAAAATATTTTGTGGAGATATAGTAGCAAAATTAATTCTATGTTGTAGAATGACACCATGTCTATGAATTGGTGTGGTATAACAGACAAAAGGTCACACTTATTGTTTGTTAATGAGGGTGTTTAATCATGAGTTCATACTCGCTAAACTTTTGCATAATAGAACAGGGATGAAGGACAGTATGAATTTTAATTTTACAAAACCATGTGATCTTTATCTAGTAATCTAGACAGCTGCTTGGTATCAGGGTCCAAAAAGGCCATGTCCACTCAAACATCAAAAGTATACAAAATATACATAGAGACATGGTTCAAAATATGGTCTGAAGCAGACTATTGATTTATTTTGCATTTTCTTGATTTTATTTCTAGTTCCATGTCAGGAACACAAGTTAAACTAAACTATGCAAAATAAGCTACTTGTGACACTGACGTAAGGAAGTCATTGTTTTAGACTTTAGAGTCTTGCCCACGTCCTGCTCTAGCTGACTGACATCTTGAACAATCCTGTCTCTGCCTAAAGAACAAATCAGGTAGAGTTCAACCAAAGCAAGGATTGTATGGCCACTAACATAACCCATTCTTTCAGGTATTAAACATCTAATACAATGAGATTTGTCTGCTGTGACCAAAAAAAAAAAACCCATGCAATCTTACTGGTACAGCAAGATGGTTTGTAATGAAGATACCTGGTGACTAGGATGATTGTAACAAATGTGAACAGAAATGCACCTTACTATGCCTATGAAGTGAGTCCTTTCAAAAAAAACACAAATTAACTGCTTTGACATTTGGATGTCATTTTGTTGATACTGAATGTGAACGTTTTTTTTGATGTAAAGATATATGTAAATAATATGACGTAAAGATGCAATAAATGAAAATATGTGCAGTCATACTCTTCCTTGGGCCAGAGGCAGCACTGCTAGAGGGAAATCATAATTAAGATACTTAGTCACCCATTCAATAACTTAGCTAACAAACTAGCGAACGGACTGACAATAAAATTAGTTGGCACAATTTCAGGTACAGGGACATTTGAATAATACAGCAGACAAAATAGGGGGAAAAATCATCCTTTACTGTGTATCCATGTGAGATCCAAATGTATCCAAATTACATTTATATGCTTAATTGGGTGAAAATTAATTTTTTATTTATGTGTGAACCTCAAGGTCTTTGGTTATTTCTGTTGGAGACCCCAAAAAGGACCAAACTCTTGGTGAATGTCAAAACTCATATGTATTTACCCCACTAACTCACCACTTTGAGCTACAGGATTGTCTGTCCAAAAATAAAAAATATGAGGTATTTTAAAAACATTTTCACAAACTGTTCATGAAGACATGAACAGTTGAACATTTTGAATCATTCTAGATTAAATAATTAATCTTGGGAACTTGGAAACAGTACATTCTGATGGTTATTGCTGTTCATATACTGTAAGTCCACAGCAATACCAGTGTTTAGGATTATATAGTCAACAGTCTGTTAAGACCATGTACAGAATCTGATGATTCAAAGGCTTCACAGTAAGTAGTTTTATTAGTTTATCATGTCTGACTCAGCGATAAAATATCAGCATGGCAGCCTCTGTCACTTCCTTTGATGCACTCCATCCAGCGTGAGTTGCATAGCCATCCCAGTCAAAGGATGTGAAATCTCCACATTGTCTTCCCCCTCCCTCTGGGAAGTGGCCACCCCCTCCAACACAGAACTGAAGTGAAAGAGAAAAAACAAAAAACAGGAATAGGACTCTCACCACTACCCTATGGGTCAAACCAGTTAGTCCAGTAAATGTATATTCAGGGATGGGATGGGGGGGTGGTGAAAACAGGATGATTGTGTGGGGTGCCCAGCCACCAGAGGGCCCTATTAAAAGGTGAGACTTTTTTCTGCATTCATAATCTCGACTCATTGTGAATTGCCACATTTTGTAATTACATGCATGAAGGGACTGTCAAACTCGACAGAATTTAGTGTTAAAGTGAATTTTGACAACGTTCTATGAGGACATGTTGCGCACTTGTTGCTTTTGATGGAAAAGGGAGGTACATTTTGGGGGAGGGCCACTGAACTTATATCATCAGACTTGAATACATCCCATTTTGATTGATGCTATGGTTGCTGTATGTGATGAAAAGAAATGTTTCCTATTCAACTATTGAAAAAATTAGCTTAGGTAAAGTCTGATGCTAAATGTATTTTTCTTTCAACTTTGCCTCTTTACAACGAACCTCACTACAATAAACATGTCCATAGATTAATGTGAGGCTAAACCTTTTTCACAAATAATCCCACTATTTTCAGGGAAAGGTAGATGAGGCCGTATATGACTATCAGAGCACCAGAGTCACTCTAGTTGTGCTTACATGTTCAAGGTGGCATCCTGTAGCTTTGACTCCAGAGCATATTGCCATGGCAGCTTGTTCGTAGTTGAAAACTCTGAATGTGATGAATCCTGGCTCAAACTGTGCTGTAAATGATCATCTTATGTTAGGAAATGTCATAAAATGAACATACACATTTATTTTTTCTGTATGAGGCTAACTTGTACTGAGGTGTGATATTCGTCACATCAGTGGTTTGTATCACCTGTCATTTTAAGATCTAATATAATTTTCATTAGCATCTGTAAATACATGAAAAATAATTCAGTGTATGTTTTCAATGTATTGGCATTCAACATCAGTAAATATAAAACATCAGTCATAAAACAGCAAATGAGAACACAATAGCTGTTGGATTAATTCCTTACTTTTGGTGTTGGGGCCATACAGTTTAGTGACAGATTCGTCGCTTCCAAAATCATAGTCAATGGGAATGGCTGGCCCTCTGTCGATGTTGCAAGCACCAGCTTTGTATTTAACAGGATAGCTCTGAGACAGAATACAGAGACCATGCCACTTAACAAAGTCCAGAAGACATTCAATTACAATTGTTGAGCAGATTTATAATTTTCTATCCTGATTTGTGGTCACAGTGTTTTCTCAAGGGTTAGAACACAGCACATTACAAACATATATTTTCCTTTTCTGCAAATGCAAAAATGACCCATAATAATTTGCATATTACCTTGAACAAGTTGTAAAGGTTTCCTCCATGAAGTGTTAAGAATTTCCTTGAGGTATGGTATCTTAGAATGGCGGCCATATTCCACTGATTCACAGGAGAATTGTTGGGAACATGCCATATTGACACATCCTCAGCAGTTATGTCATAATATCCTGGATTCTGTGTGATTTAAAGACAGAAATGGAGGGATGGTTTATACAAAACAGGATGATGAAAATGATCGTTACAGTCATGTTCATTGATTTGATCGATGAAAAAGAGTTTTGATCTTGACTACATTTGCTACAACGCTAAAACTATGACATGGTAACCTCTTACATAAAAAGGATATTTGCTTACTTCTCAGTTCAATTGGACCTTAGAATGTTATCAGTGTTGAATGTGTAGAAACAGGCTGATTATTTAACAAGTTAAACCCCCTCTGACACTCTAGGTAGGGATGATATTACAAAATAATAAAATTCAGTGCTCCCAAGTATAACCTTTTTGTAGCTAAGTAGCTAAGAAACAGTAAGTATTTTGTTACTGTCTTCAAGCAAGTTTTTTTTTTTTTTTTGTGGTATTTGTGGTGATAGTGACCGAGTTTACAGGTCATCACACTGTGTACATTGGAAGATTGCATTAGTCTCAGCTGAGCGATCCTGCATGAGTACAAAGGTTGCCGTGGTGAGACAAGCCTAATGTACACTTGGTGATTCCAAAACATAATAGCATGAAGGGGAAAAAACATTTTAAAAAGAAAACAAACAGTCTCTGCAAGCAAGCCAGCAATATGTTTAACCTTAGATGTAGGATTTGCCATCTTTCATTAGCCTGCTGGATTGCTGTAATTATTCTACCCTAACCAGAATTCATTCAAACAGTATAAGTATGTAAATAATCTTGTTAATTACACATCATCCTGTTAGATCACTTGTATGATTCTCTCGATGAACAGTGATTGAAAATGTACACAGAATATGCTGTTTTTTCCGGGACTCACTCTGGAAGCAGTATCATATGGTTTGACCATTTTAAGACTGGTAGGTAAAATACTATTACAATGATAATGTTTGATTATTGCATTTATCTATTGTGTTAGGATATGCAAATATTTTCATTGCAATTTGAAAAAGCATCTCTTTCATCTCTGAGATTCTATCAGCCATATTCCACTAGCCTGCATGTCATCAAGGCTCTTTTTCTTCTTAAGTCTTCATGACAAACTGCAGTCCAGCATTTTGATACTGTGATTTCACTAAGAGACTGAGTCAAGAACATGTCATAACTGTATTTTAATGATGGTTTATCAGTCATCATGACTACAAATAAGTGAGGCTGTGCTAGCATTCACAGTTACTTTACTGCTTTTTTGTGGAATTAAAATAGTCTCTATACAAATAAAATGTGCAGCGTCATAGGGGATCATAGCTATCATTCAGAGTTCATTGTTCCTGTATGGAGATGCTATGGGGAGAAATACAGATGTGTACACAGAAAGGTGTGGCAACCTTGAGCAGGGATACCTGCCATTAGTATGTTCACAATGCAAAGGGCCTCCAGCAAATTCATCTGCCTGTCATGTAGACATGGCAAATTGAACTGAATTAAACTGAATTTACCCCTTGATCAATAATTTATTAATTGAACAGCAATAAGGTACATTATGGCATATTGTAGCAATTATTGCCTAAACTCTTACGTGCCTTACAACATTGAAACTGTAGGCCTTTTACCTTGAAGTCATCAGAAGTTGCTGCCTCTGCTGTGCCAAAGGTCACTTTATTGGACCAGCTGCCGTCTCCCTCAGGCACATTTGGGTTGTCTCCTTGCTGGCTGGACCAGCGGTCCCCCACAGTGCATTTCCCAAACAAGTTGTTCTCATGGACACTGGCCACCAGAGTCCAGCCACCACCAGCTGTGGTCATGTCACAGAAGGTCTGGTAAGTGACACCACTGCTGGAGGTTAAGAAGTAAAGGCCATCTGAAAGAACAGAATTCACAGAATGAAACTGGACAGATCACATATTCAGTAAGGTGATAAAGTCAAAATCACATACCTTGAGTGATGCCGTAGTTGTCACGAATTTCTTTGCAGCTCCTAGAATATGTGACCTTGTGCTGGCTATAAGGATTTTCCAACTGCTGGACATCATAGGGAGTTGCCACTTGATGTAAAAATACATCAAAAATGTCTTTCTTCTTTCTTTGTCATTTCTTCAGTGTTTGCATTACTTTTGGCATGCACAGTTTACATTAACAACACATCTGACAACATTTGGAACATGTATTTTATGTACATGATTTATTTTTAAATCTGTATTTAAAATTTTAAACCAATGGGATACTAGAATTTGATTCTGTTATTAAAGCTCCAAACCAACTAAGTACACAAATCATTGAGTAAACCTGGGGACTACAGGCCTGGTCTTTACAAATCATAATATACAGATTTATGCTTCAGCAAAGACATGGATTATTTAATCGCAGCTCTCCAGGAGCAGAGTTGTGTACATCTGAGCTAGTTTAACATGCTAGATAACTCAATAATCTTAGAGATGGTGAAAGGCTTACTTGAGTTAAATTCATATATTTCTGTCACCAGCAAACAAGACCACACCAATGCTGTCCAGCGTAACATCTCTGCAAAAGATTTTATGTCACTATAATACTTTAAATATTAAACACTTACATTGAATGTACACAAGCCAATCAGACCATGTGTCCTCCATTCAAAAAAATCGAGAAAAAAATCATATTTACCTTTAAAGTGTCCTCATCAAGAAATATAATAAATGGATAAAAAATCTGATTTGCGTTCCAGATGCCAGGAAGCTTATCAGAATGAAGCGAATGAATGAAACAGTGTTCCACTTACCTCCGTATTAGCCTCTCTGTTACTATGGTCATGCAGTAGTCTTTACACACCTAATTAAACATTTGGCTCAGCTACCTCATCAGTTCCAGTATGTCTCTTTTTGGAAAATCTTATCAGTCACCATGGAAGCCTACCAATGTAAACAACATACTGGAAATTTGTTCAAAGATCGACCAAAGTCTCAGTTATGCAAGCTCTCATGCACTTTGCATCAATGTTCCTGATTCAAACAGAATACAGCATACAACAACCATGCAGGAAAGCAAACAAATATTATATTTACAATTTTAATAAGGAGTTAGAAACAATATTTGACCATTGGACAGAACTGGAAAATATTGAGCTGGAAATAAAATGCAGTTTACAAGGCTGTGAGGAATTAACACATGTTCTCCCATAGTGAACTTAAATCATATTACACACATTCCTATAATAGGTGCATATTCATCAATCTCTACTTTTGCATGTTTGCCTAACCATTTCCCACGTTGCTATTGCTAGCTAACCCGCTCTGCGGGAAGAGTGGGAAGTGTAGTGTGTAAGTGTGTGTGGATGTTTTTTATTGCTCTCATCCGATCTTTTGGGACTGTAGCAATAATAAAGTGTCATTTCTTTTTATATCAAAGACTTCAGCCTCTTCATTTAAAAAAAGGGGCTCACGGAACTCCCTTTATTCCTGGTGTTTGAAAAGGGTGGCGTAGCGTGCATTACCCTGAAGGGTATTACACACATTTGTTGGAATTCATAGTGTACACAGAATGTACACAAATAAGAAAAAATACATAAAATGTTTTCTGCTGTACTAGTAATAATGCTTTTATTTCACATTTCAGATCAGATAAGGAGATTTTTTCCTTGATAGCACCTCTTCAGTATGCATGCCATCTGTGCAAAAACTTTGGTGCAGATAAGTTGATGTACTCAAATTCCATTACGATTTTTCCAAAATACAGTCCAAATATCCTTTTCGGTGCATCTCTCACATTTTTGATAATCTTCTTAGCAAACTAAATATCATGTAAAATAAGCCTTTTTTGTTTTGCCGTAGGATTTATTTTGCATTTTCTTGATTATATTACTTGTAGTTCCATGTCAGGAACACAAGTTTCACTAAACTACACAAAATAAGCTACTTGTGACACTGACATAGGGCAGTCATTGTTTTAGACTTTAGAGTCTTGCCCACATCCTACTATAGCTGGCTGACAGCTGTCGAACAATCCTATCTCTGCCCAAAGAACAAAACAGTTAAGGTTCAACTAAGGCAAGGATTATATGGCCACTATCATAACCCATTCTTTCAGGCATTAAACATCAAAAACAATGAAATTTGTTTGCCACAAGCAACAAAACACCCATGCATTGTTGCTTGCATAGCACAATGGTTTTTAATGAAGATACCAGCTGAGTAGGATGACTGTAATGTGAAAAGACATGCAATGAGCTATGCTTATCAAGTGAGTCACTTTAAAAAATAAATGTCTAACCACTTTGACATTTGGATGTGATTTTGTTGATACTGAAACTGAAAACTTTTTCGATGTAAAAATATGATGTAAAGATGGAATAAATGAAATGATGTGCAGTCATACTTTTCCTTGTGCCAGAGACTGCACTACTAGAGGGAAATCATGATGAAGATAGCTAGGTAATAAGTCACCTATTCAGTGACTTAGCTAACAAACTAGTGAACTGACTGAAAATAAAATTAGTTTGCACAGTTTGGGGTACTGGGATATTTGAGTTGATGAATAATGCAGCAGAAAAGGGTATAAAAGGGTATAAAATGGTCCTTTATTGTGTAGACATACGAGATTCAAATGTATCCAGATTTTGTTTGTTGATGTTTGTTTATATGTTTAAATGGTAGAGAATCCTTTTTTAATGTGTCAGAGCTCAGGGTCCTAACTCTCATCACTGGTGATGTCAAAAGTCATGTATATTTGCCCCACTAACTCACCACTTTGACATACAGTATTGGCTGTCCAAAAATAAATAAAATATGAGGCATTTTGCATAATAAACTGAGCAAGAAATACATGAAAACATGAGCAGTTGACCATTTTAATGCTTTAATTAAGAATGATTCAAATTTGGGAAAAGTACATTTTAATCGATTTTTGCCGTTAATATACTATAGGTCCACAGAAATACCAATATTCAGGATTGTATAGTTAATCAATTAACAGTGTGTTAATACCATGCACAGAATTTGATGACTCAAAGGCCGTTTTGATCACTAAATGAAAATACAGACAAAATAAAAGTGAATAAAGGTAAATGTTAAATGTTAAAGGTATGCATAGCCCCTAAACATTAACCTGGGCCTGACAGTAAGTAGTTTGATCATTTTATGGAGTCTGACTCAGCGATAAAATATCAGCATGGCAGCCTCTGTCATTTCCTTTGATGCACTCCATCCTGCGTGAGTTGCATAGCCATCCCAGTCAAAGGATGTGAAATCTCCACATTGTCTTCCCCCTCCCTCTGGGAAGTGGCCACCCCCTCCAACACAGAACTGAAGTGAAAGAGAGAAAAAAACAGGGATAGGACTCTCACTTGAACCCTATGGGCCAAACTGATCAGTCCAGTATTTGGGATGCATTTCACTTTGCGTGAAAGGGAAGAAATAAATACAGATTCAGGGCTGGTTCTGGAGATGTGTCCAGGGTGCCCAGAAGAATATGGTATTAAAGTAGTATTAAATTTTAACAAATGTGTGCCTAAGGATCCACTTGTTGCTTTTGATATTACAGCACCATAGTTACTTAAGTTGTGCTTACATGTTCAAGGTGGCATCCTGTAGCTTTGACTCCAGAGCATATTGCCATGGCAGCTTGTTCGTAGTTGAAAACTCTGAATGTGATGAATCCTGGCTCAAACTGTGCTGTAAAGGAAATGTGATAAGATGAATGTACAACATATCTATTGTATGAGGCTAACTTGCATTGAAAGATGATATTCACCACATATTCACCACATGGTTTGTATCACCGTTTGGTATCATTTTAGCATTTTAGAATCCTCACATGTGTTTCAAAATAAACCAATTCAATTTATGCATTGACATTCAACATTGGCAAATGGTTTGTGAATGAGAAGATTAATTCCTTACTTTTGCTGTTTGGGCCATATAGTTTAGTGACAGATTCATCACTTCCAAAATCATACTGAATTGGAATAACTGGTCCTCTGTTGATGTTGCAAACGCCAGCTTTGTATTTCACAGGGTAACGCTGAGACAAAATACAGAAATCATAGCAATCATAGCATTCCCAATCACATTTATATTATATGTATGACACATAATATATATGTGGAGCCAATATATATATATATATATATATATATATATATAATAACTCTGAATATATAAATTAAATTCCTGAATATATAAATATAACTCTGAATATATAAATATAATTCCTGAATATATAAAGACAACTCTGAATATATAAAAGTTAGTTTATACTCAGGCATATCACAAGACAGAATAAATATAATTTTGAATAATTTCTTTTTTTTTCTTCATAGGCTACTGAGTGAGTAAAACAAGTTTAACATTAGCATCAGTAAAATTATATATATATATATATATATATATATATATATATATATATATATATATATATATATATATATATGTAAGGGACATATTACCTTGAACAAGCTGTAAAGGTTTCCTCCATGTAGGGTTAAGAATTTCCTTGAGGTATGATATCTCAGAATGGAAGCTGCATTCCAATGATCAGTGGGAGAGTTGTTGGGAACATGCCATATTGACACATCCTCAGCAATTATGTCATAATATCCTGGATTCTATTGGGATTAAAGAAACAAAAATGAACAGGGAATGGTTGGTTCAAGCAAAACAGTTTTATGAAAATGACTCCTGTGTGACTGTGACTGTGTCACTCCTGTCAGTTGATTTGACAACATTCACTACAACGCTACAATTGCTTTGCATGGTAACCACTTAGGTAAAAAGGATCCATCATGTATGCTGAACTCAAAGCTGAGGTCCACTTCAAGTGCACCTAAGAATGTTATTAATTTTGCATGTGTGAAGAAAATTTTGTAGAATTAATACCCCTTGTCAAAAAGATTATGCAAAGGTATGAAGTAGTATGGAAACTGAGTAATTACACTTCTGATGTCTTTCTGGTTATTGCTGTGAGATTGAATATATTGTTTCTCACAGGCTTTTTAAGTTTTACTGCTGGAATATACAAAATTTCTACATGGTCAACAAGTATTACATATTCAAGGCATTATATTACTTTATAGTTAGGAATGATTTTACAAAATTATAGTTCAATGTTCCCAAGTATGACATTTTTGTAGCTAACAACAAATGAGTATTTTGTGACTAGACTTTTGTACTTTCGCTTCAGTTCAGAAGCATTCACTCTTGGAAATTGTCTGTCGGGGAAAAAGTAGCTTTATTACAAACTACCTCAGCACACCACATGTTTGATATTAATAAATGTCAAAAAATCAACTTAAAGCTGAATAGCAAACTAGTTAATATCAATGCAGTTGTCTAATGCAGTTGATAGCTAATTTATCTCCTATTACTTGAAATAATTTAAATAGCTAATTTAAATCATTTTGAAACTGGATGTGTCTTTTGCTGACAATGACTGGAACAGTGGTGGAATAAACTGGCCAGGGGTGAGTATTTCGGCCAGTGTTCCCTTCTCAAACCTCTCTCTGGCACCTTGCAACTCATCAGGTGCATGCGAATTGCTCAGGTGATGTCAGCAGAGGAGGGCCTACCCTCCACTGAGCACTCACTCTGCTGTTGTGCAAAAAATTTCCATTGGCTACATGCGATTGTATTGGAGGATGGAATTCATATCTATTCAAGTGCTACCAACAAAAGTGCAGTTGCAGTGACATGAGCCAAGTATACAAGTCAGTATTCCAAAACAGGGTTGCAAAAAGGAGGAAAAAGCATAAAAAACATGGAACAAAAATTAAAAGCTTTACCCAAAAGGATAGCTATCTTATTTCTATTATAGTGTTTATAACAAAAATATGGTAGCCTCTTCAAGCAAGCTAGCAGTGTTTTTCACATCAGATATGATGATAGGAAGCCACTGTGATTCACTTTGATTATTCTACCTTAACCAGCATTAATTCACACAATATCTGTAGCTGAAGTTATCAGTAATACACTATCCTGTTTGATAGCAAACCTACTTTTGTTACAGGCGAAAAAAATGTGTGCCTTGTTTTAAATACTGAACTTCTTGCAATTTTAACTGAAAACTTTTTAACAGGACATTATATTGGTTACAAATGCCCAAGGGGGCATTTATAGGTAAATAATATGGCCCTTTGTTCTTTATACTGACCAATAGCAATTTTAATGAAAGAATCTCACATAGGTTGTGCTCATAACCAAGGTTACTTGGTTACTTGCATTTTCCTTTTTTGGTGCAATTCAATGTGTGTCGTTAGGAGCCTGTTCAAGTTGGGTTACAAGCTGAACATCCAACTGGAAATGATAGACATCATTTAAACATTTTTAAATTGTTCCTATAGGGACAGACTATGGGGGGGAGATACATGTGTATACACTGAAAGGTGTGACAACCTTAAATCGGACATTTCTTACACTGATACATCAAAGCGCAAAGTAATTTAAGCAGATCACATCTGCCAGTCATATAAATATTGTGAAGATAGCAAATATTCACTCATAAGGACTGAATTTAGTTATAATGCACGTAGATTATAGCAACTATTGGGATTATAGCAACTATTGTAGACTTTTTACCTTGAAGTCATCAGAAGTTGCTGCCTCTGCTGTGCCGAAGGTCACTTTATTGGACCAGCTGCCGTCTCCCTCAGGCACATTTGGGTTGTTTCCTTGCTGGCTGGACCAGCGGTCCCCCACAGTGCATTTCCCAAACAAGTTGTTCTCATGCACACTGGCAACGAGAGTCCAGCCACCACCAGCCGTGGTCATGTCACAGAAGGTCTGGTAAGTGACACCACTGCTGGAGGTCAAGAAGTAAAGGCCATCTGAAAGGACAGAATTCATAAAATGAAATTGGACAGATCACATATTCAGTCAGATGATAAACTAACCCAGGAGCTCCTGAGTGGCTTAGCTGGTAAAAGTATTTGATGTGTCACGTGCAAGGTTGAGCATTACAGCTCACATTCGACCCCAGCCTACTGACTGGGAGCCCATAGGGGTCGAACAACATTGGCTTTGTTCTAGTGGGGAGGGTAGGTTGGCCATGGGCTTGTCCTGTGTCTTAATACTGACCCCTCTTGGTTGGTCAGCGAACGTAGGTCGTGGGGGAAACCATGTGTTAGTCTTACCCTCCTAGATTGGTGGTGGGTGTCACAGCTGCAGGGCACAATTGGTCATTTCAGGTTGGAGAGGGAAATTGTGGAAAAAAGCACTGGTCATTCCAGATAAAAAAAGTCTAAATGACCTACCTTTAGATATGCCATAGGTATCTCGAATTTCTTTACAGCTCCTGGCATATGTGATGTGTGAGCCATATGGACTTCCAGCATGGTTAAAGTCACAGGGAGATGCCACTTGATGTGAAAAAAATGTTTAAATGCTTGAGTTTCTTCAGTATTTACATGGCAATTGGCACAAACAACTGCTTACATTAAGAATGCATCTGACATTTCAATTGTGTATTTTTCAATAGGATGCATTTAACTTCTCTAATTAAAGTATTAAACCATTGAGTACACCTGGGGACTACAGCCCTGGTCTTGAAGGGATGCATACATTGATTTTTGCCTCAGCAAAATCTTTGATTATCTAACTGAAGTAGTATAAAGTGTGGGATAAATCAGTAATGTGTAAGAAATACGTTAGAAAGTCATAATTTGTTAGTCATGGAAAAAGGCTTACTTAATTCGATTGATAACAGCAAACAAGACCACACTAGAGCCGCCCACGCCAACATTTCTGCAAATCAAAGACATTCTATTTCACTATATTACTTGGAATATTACAATATTACATAAAATGTACAAAAGACTAATAGACAGTGTGTCACCATCCATATTCTACATCTTAAAAATTGCTTACCTTTTAAAGTTTCCTAAAACTGAGATCAAAACCAAAAAATATAAAGTAATAACAATAAAATATGAAATTATGGCAATTCAAAGGAGAGATTCAACCATGTCCTTCTTTCTGACTGCCAGTGTGCACTGTGAGCATTGGTCACAACTTGATAATGTGTGAACATTTTTTTCTACAGCTTTAACAAAGAGGAATCATTTTGAATGACTTATCAGAAAGTAACACCTTTCACACACACATGAGATGATGAAGAAATATTGGCTATATGTTGATTAGTGTGGTCAGTTGGGACATTTCCTTGTTTCATAATTTACATTACACAGTAATGCAGTGATACCAGTTTCAGAGTGTTACATTTTAACTCCTTAACTAACTGAAAATGATCAAATAATTCAATGCAGTTTTATTTATCTTCAACTCATTTATTTCATTGTTTTATTTGTTGATTTCATTTAGTATTTCAAAAAATGTAGGCCCATCAGATGTAACTAAAGAATAGACAAAACAACACTGTACACAAACTACATATCAATCTTTCAGCAATCTGAATTTGTTCTGTTACATTTTTAAAGGATCCTGTCTTGCCACATTAAAAATCAGGATTTTTTATTATTAAAATGTTCATCTATGAGGTGGAGAGGTTCATGAATTCAGGATGTCTCCTAAGTGTCCCAGATGCTGACACACCTTACATATAAGTTTTTATATGATCTAGCAGCAGGCATTTTCAAAATCACTGTAGTACAGTCCATGAGCCAGACCAACTCCCTCAAACCAAACTGTACTTCACAAAATTAAACAGGAAAATCTGCCAATCATTACAGAATCTTTTCTTTAAAGAAATCAAAATATTAATTGAATAATACATATCATTCATGGCATTTGTTATAGGTTTGCCTATAGTGGAAGTACAATGTATTCACTGTTCCACTTCCTTTGGCAGTAGTCTGTCTAGTACAAGGCACTGGCATTACTGATTACACACCTGATTAAATATTTAACTAACCTAAGACTCAGAAAACTTATCAGTGTCCATGTAAGCTTACCAATCTAAATATGTACCCAAACAGCTAAGTAAATAAAATTACAAAGCCTGTGATGATAACATGTGATGGGATCTGGGAAAACCAGTCACATGGTGAAATTGGACCTTCAGAAGAGTCTAACACCACCTGAAAGCTGATTTCAAGGTCTTTTCAAATCTGTTTTCATTATTTTCATAGCTTGTCTGTATCAAATGTTATGATTACCCAGTCAGCTGATCAGTTGGATTTTTTGGAACGGAATATTGAGAAAAACAGGTTTAAAGACAGGGATTCTAAATAGAATCAGAGCAGTAAAGTATCAGAAAGTAAATGTCAATCAGTTTACTTTAGTAAAACACTTATTTGTAGTCAATGTACATGTTGTAAAATATACAAAAAGGTCACTTTGGCACCAAGCAATACACAACACTCATAAATTAGTTGAACACACAGTATGTCTTTATTTATAATGACATTCAATGAATTTAACTTAATGCCAAAGTTTTGTCTCTTCATAGAGTCATTTTGTGAGTTATATCAACTATTACAAGAATCAATTACAAAATGCAAAACACATTACATATTGATGAAACATATAAACACTTTAAGATCTATTCTGCTAATAGTAATGAAAATATTGTTATGTTATTATACCTTATTAATAGGCCTATACATACCAGTATTATGTACAGTAATTATATTCTTATTATTAAGGCATTTACTATTATACAATATAGGTTGTTCATTAAATATGAAGCATATTTGACATGCATATATTAAGTAAAAACACATACAGTATATTACACATATTATGTCTTATACAATTATGTACTGTACATTAAATGTTTAATATTGACGTGAACCACTACTTTCCAATATATCCCTTTAGAAAATTTCACTTTTGGTATGACATACTTCAACTTCAAATGACTAAAAATATATCAAAATTTTGAGATAAACACTAACTACAGACTATACCCTTGGGTATTCAAGGCTACAGTACAATAAAATACAATGCAATAAAATACAATGTAAACTTAGCTAACACACTCCCTTTTAAAACTGCCCTCGACCCTGACCACGACCACGACTGCATTTAACAGGTGGTGGAAGGACTTCATCCCCAGAATCACTCGATTCATCTACAACATCCTGAGGCAGGGGGCAAACCAAGTCCTGTTTGTCCTCTGTCACAAATTCCCTAATTTCATTGTAAAGGTAGTGTTGCCTTTTAGTGTCAAGACCTTTTGGATGAAGTTGATCGGGCAGAGCATTTGGGTCAAGACTATCCAAGTCAATACCATTTTTCCCCAAGTCTTGGGAAACTTCCTCACTGTCAAGAAACCTTTTCATTGTGACTGATGTGGATCCATTACTGAACATGAAATGATGATAACTTTTAATACTGTCTAGTTTATTGAAATATGTACCAAGAAATGTGCTCCAGTCATACATGGGCACAAGAACAGTACCATCCTCTCTACCACAAAGACACGGTACATTGACTCCAGATGGACTGGAGGTTTGAACAACATGGGCGATGTCATCTAAGCAGTCAACCTTATTCCTTCTCAAATTTCGTTTAAAGAGCCCAAAACACCAGTCACAGGAAAACTTTGTATGTCCAGCAAGAAGAAAACTCATTTTGATTGACACATGTCGACCTGTCAAGACACACCACAACAAATACCACATCACAAAAGAATTCTTGTTTTGTCCCACACAATTATCTGCATGCAGGTGCATGTGCTTTTCACCCAGTCTATAATTATCTAGAAAAAAATGAAGAAGGCTAATGACACAGTTGCTACCTTTACCAGTCTGTATGCACTCATCCAACAGAAAAGTGACCTGCTTCGGCAAGGCCTCACATGCTACACCAAAAACTCCACACTTGTGTGGTGTTTTAAAGTACATTGGCCCTGGTTGGAGGGGATCACAGGGGTAGTGAATCTGCTGTGCAAAGTCCATGCTGTAATGTACCATCCCCTCATAGCTACAAGGAACATGTAGACCTAACTCTAACCCAGCAGGCAAGTTTGCTTTTGAGTCCTTACAAAGTTGCTGATAGTGTGTCCGCTCAATTCCAGCTTTCTCCAGATGTTCAGTGGCCAGGCGATGCAGCTCTGCCTTCTCTTCATCTGACCTATTGGCAGCCTCACTGATCTTTTTTTGATATTTCTGGCATGTCCAACACAGGTCAGTTGCTGGCCGCATTGTTACAACAAATGGCACAACTTCCCGCCAGATACGACGAAAAGAAACAAGGGAAACCACACGTCTGTTCATTGCGGCAACTGCCACACAGTAATCACCATATACCTTTACCTTTGTGCAATTTGTTGGAAGGGGTTTGAGATCACTCCTCCAAAAACCTGCTACTCTCCCAGGGAGATGCATACCATGAGTTTCGGCATAGTTCAGAATGAAGTGTGCAACATAGATATTGTCCTCCTTCTTCAATGCATTAGAAGGCTGACGCTTTTTGTTGCCGTGAATTCTAGGTGTGACGCCATGCTCCTTGTAATGCTTTATGAGTGCATTCAGTTTGTCCTGCCCAATGCCAAGTAGATATTTGAATGTATCCCTGCATATTTTCTCCCTGTGTTTAAAGAAATCAGTTCGTTGGGACTTACGAGTGGTCTGTTCTTTTTGACGATAACGGGATGTTAGCTGGGATAGATGCATTCCACATGACAGTTTTGCTAAAATGGCAATATCCAGCTCTTCCCTCGTCATTTCCAGGAAACAGCAACGAATCATCTGCAGCTCTGCTGGCATGAAACGCGTTGAACATGGATGCCCGTTGTTGTACTTGCACGTGCAAACGAAATCCTGAACATCGTCATCGTCCTGAAGTGGAAGTGGTATTGGTGGTAGAATCTCCCTGACGTCCTCAATAACAGGATGGTCATCATCTGAAATGAAGAATAATGAATAAATGTCAGACTTCTGTAAAGAGGCTAAACTTCTACTGCTTAATCAACATTTACAGTCCTAAGTAGGCTAATCAATCACTGTATTTCACCACTGCAATGGGCCTATGACTGCAAAAGGTATATTACTGTTACCACTAATAATCATCACAAAATAATAGTCATATGTTATTTGACAAGGTGCAACCGAAATATGCTGTCTTGTCTGTGCCTTTAAAATATATATTCTGTCTAGTCTGCCTTAAAAAAGAAAAGAAAAGAAAAGAAAAGAAAAACACCTCAGGCACGTGTATCATGAACGTGCGAGGGCGCACTGGACAGCCGGGCAGTCAGACCCGGCTCCATCTAATGTCTCTCATTCCCAAAATAAAGTTGATAATGCTGAACTGGACTGAATGCATAAACAGATAAAGTTCGTGGCTGTACCTTACACCGAAAGTTTCAACATACTTGTCACCGTTCAAAAGAAATGTTTAACATGCAAATGGTGATGGATGAGTTCGCTAGACTACTCTAAACGAACGAGATCTTCCAGGAAACTTTCGCGCTCTGTCAGGAGACCTTGGAGAGGTAACATCAAGGTTAGCTATAGTGCTATAGTGCCATGCAAGCTAACAACAAGAGAAAAAAACGTGTAGCTTATAGCATCTGAATAGTTAGCTTACCTTCATCAGACTCCTCTTGCTCTTGTTCAGTAGCACTGAATTCATCAGCATCATGCACCTCATCCTCTCTGGATGTGAAATAGTCCATTATAACATCGGTCAAGGCAGAAGAATCTCCTGGATTGAGGAGGTTGAGTCTTCCTAACTCATTTAACTGAGCAGCTACCTCACACTCCCTTCTTGTTCGAAGCTCCGCCATCTCTCTGTATCTCGACTTGCATCTGAGTAAAAAAGTTCTCTGGTAAAATATTTTTGATGCGTAGCTCACACAGGACTGGCGGGAAAATGTGCATTAACATGA
The DNA here is from genome assembly GCA_019176425.1 of Megalops atlanticus. NCBI lineage: Eukaryota > Metazoa > Chordata > Actinopteri > Elopiformes > Megalopidae > Megalops > Megalops atlanticus. The sequence continues at coordinate 57,235,233 of CM032876.1, read as the reverse complement.
CTTCATCTTCATGTTATGTGGTTTACTTTGATAGGTGAACCGTCTTCATAGGCTTTGTAGACAAGCAAGTTATAGGCGATTTTCATGCACCTGGGCCGTTCACGTTTTCAAATGTAGGAAATAACTGACAATTTTTCAGACAGAGTGGTTAATTTAAATCACTTTTTTAACATATTAAACAAGCGAATTACAATGAGATATTTTCAGGGATGATAGACAAGATGTTGTAGAATAATAATTTAATGAAAACCCAAATTCACCAAAATATTGACTTTTGACGTATTTTTACTCTTACAAAAGTGCAAATAGTGGGCAAACAACAGGCACAAGAGCAAGATGTGTACAGGTCATACAATGCAAGTAGTGCTGAAGCTGAGCGCAAGGTCAGTGTCGCGAGCCAACTAATCTGAACTAGGATTACATATCAAATACAATTACAGGGACAATAAAGTACCGCTATACTACCTAGGTAAGTACAAGACAGGAGTCAGATTTACAACGTCAAAGTTACAAGGTCAAAGTGGCAGAGGTATCAGTCCAGGTAGAGTCTGAAGAGGTGTGTCTTCAGCGCACGTCTGAAGGGTTGGGGTAAAGGAGTTGTTCTCAGGGGGGTGGGGAGTTCATTCCACCACTGGGGACGATGATGGAAAAGCGTCGTTGTGAGGAGCGTGGGCCTTTCGTTCTGTTGGTGGGTGGAGCAAGGCGTCCGGATGTAGCAGAGCGAAATTGACGAGCGGGTGCGTAGGGTAGGATGAGGTCCTGGAGGTAGGTCGGGGCAGTCTTTCTTGCAGCAGAGAAGGTGAGAGTCAAGGTCTTGAAGCGGATCCTGGCTGCGATTGGGAGCCAGGGGAGGGATCTCAGTAAGGGGGTGATGCGGGAGAACTTGGGGAGATTGTAGATCAGCCTAGCAGCTGCGTTTTGGATGAGCTGCAGTGGCTGAATGGTGCAGGCTGGGAGGCCTGCTAGGAGGGCGTTGCAGTAGTCCAAGCGGGAGAGCACAGTGGCCTGGACAAGCGGCTGGGTGGAGTAGGTGGTCAAAAAAGGGCGAATCCTCCTGATGTTGAAGAGGAGGAATCGACAGGAGCGTGCCGTCTGGGAGATGTAGTCGGTGAAGTCCAGCCTGTTGTCGAGGGTGACACCCAGGCTCTTCACAGAAGTGGAGGAAGTTATTGTGGTGCCGTCAACAGTAACCGAGAGCTCTTAAAGAAGAGAGGTCTTGGCCAGGATAAACAGCAGATCAGTCTTGTCCAGGTTAAGCTTGAGGTGGTTGGAGGCCATCCATCTGGGGATGTCAGCCAGGCATGCAGAGATCTTTTCGTTGACCTGGGGGGTGGAGGGGGAAAAGAAAAAATTAATCGAGTGTCATCAGCATAGCAGTGGTAGGAGAAACCATGCGAGTCAATGACTGAACCAAGAGAGTTGGTGTAGATGGAGAAGAGGAGGGGTCCCAATACAGAGCCCTGGGGGATACCTGTAGTGAGGGGAGTGGGTGTGGAGGTGCAGCCTTTCCAATAGACCTGGGAAGATCTACCGGTCAGGTAGGACCTGAACCAAGAAAGGGCAGTCCCAGAGATGAGCAGCTGGTGGTTGACGGTGTCAAACGCAGCGGAGAGGTCGAGGAGGATGAGGACCGAAGACAGGTCAGAGGCTCTGGCTGCATGGAGGGCCTCTGTCACTGCCAGGAGTGTTGTTTCGGTTGAGTGCTACTAGAGCATACTAGAGCTTAACTATAACAAATGAGCAACTTCCTATAGTCTGAAATGTATTTTTGGAAATGTGTATGAATAATTATCTATAGGGTGATAGCGAGACTTGTCAATTAAAGTATGGTCCCAACCATTTTCAATATTTATGTAACCTACTAGATTATACAGCATGGAGCTAAATGCTAAATACTTAACAGTAAACATTATTTTATATCTAGTTTTACTACAACATAGTGGCTGATGTATCGTAGTGTACTTGGTGTCTTTTTTTTGTGATCAACTTTTTTATTTCACACATAAGAAGGGGGATAACAGAAAAGAAGGGGGGTTGTGTAATTGGCTTCTGTTGCCTAGTCAGAGTGCACAAGTTAACTTGTGGTAGGGCTTGAATACTGTTATGCTCACAGTCACTGGTCTGTGAGTGTTGTTAGCCTGGTCTGACACTGTTGCTCATTTAACTTGAATGGATGCACTTATGTTCTTAATTTTTTGCTGGAAGTCGCTCTGGATAAGAGTGTCTGCTAAAGGCATGTGATGTAATGTAATGTAATACATTCCTTTAACTTGTACATTAAGATCTCTTTCACAAAAGGATGAAGATGAAAGGTTGAAGCTCACACAGACTCAGGGTTGTAAATTGTAGCACCCATTTCCCACTAGTGATGTGCAGTTTGCAAACAATTTGTTCTTTTTGATCAAATCTTTTTCATGATTTGAACAACTGGAACATCATAACAAATGAATCATAACTTAATTAAGGTAATCATGCTTGCTGCGCAATCTGGTCAGAGCTGATGTTGCTGAGTTCAACAATCAACCAGAAACTTAAACCTGGAAAGGTTTGTTTCATCCAATCGGTCAATTCTAAAGTCAGTACAAAGAATCAAACTGCTTGCTACAATGCTGATTCTGGACTCTGGACTTATGATTAGGTTGAATATCTTTTGATATGAATAGAAAAGCAATAATCAAAGCATACAAAGCATAATTAGCATAACCAATTTTATGTTATCATTATTAGTTTAGCCCTGCTAATTTAAGACATTATTAGTCTCATGATAGAATCGTGATATTCATGCTAACGGCATTAAATGCAAATAATAAATTAGTCCTTCATTAAAAGAATGATCCCCTACTGGTTTTGTTTTCGTAACATGGAAGGAAATGGGAAATGTCAAAGCTTTGAAATTGCTGCATAAAATTTGTAATGTACATAGCTACCTTTTTTTGTATTCAGGCTGTTTACTGAAGTGCCTATTTTAAACTCTCACACTGTTGGTTGGTGAAGTTCAGGATGCCTATGTACAGTTATGTGGAAGGGAGTGAGCCTAAACCCTCAGGTGAAATTCTCCATATGACACAACCACTGATCACAATGTGTGGGTTAGTGAACAAGTGGAGTTGTCTCCAGCTCTCCAAGTGGCCATGAAACATCATGGGTTTGAAAATTAATGCCAGTGTTAATACAGATTACATTACATTGTTGGCATTTGGCAGATGCTGTTATCCAAAGTGACTTACATCAGTTACAGTTTTTTTTTTTTTTTTTTTTTACAATGTTGTCCATTTATACAGCTGGATAATTACTGAGGTAATTGTGGGTTAAGTACCTTGCCCAAAGGTACAGCAGCAGTGTCCCAGCAGGGAATTGAACCAGCAACCTGTCAGTCACAAGTCCAGCTCCTGAACCACTATGCTACACTGCCGCCCCAGCAATAATGCAGCTGAACTTCTAGTCCCACTGGAGTGTCAGTAAAACATCACCTTGGTTTGAGGAGAGCAGGAGTGTTATACACGGGAGTGCCTAATACATGATGTGAAATGCCTGTAAGTGTTGTATGTGCAGTCAATGAAACACAATGTGAATCTGAAAATGTATGCCATTACTATAATGTGCCAGTTTGACGTTTGGGGATTCATTCTAATTCAATGAAGTCAGACTCATGATGCAACACTGGAGAAACTCATTGAACACAGCTTAATTGTCTTTTACAGAGCAGAACGGCTTAGTCTGTAAATATCAAACATGTTCATATTTGTCATGAATTCATATAAATTAGATTAATTCAAAGCAGAGAAGTGTTAACTTTAGCAAAGGCTGTGTGAAACATTCCACATCAGTTTAATTGCTTAGTTAATGGTCAATCATCTGTCGACAGAATACTGTAATTTTTTATTTTATTAATGTATGTAATTGTGGCAGAATTAACATTTTTTGTTGGGTAGAAAGTGACTGTTAATTGGCCACAATGAACAGATGTCACTGTTGGCTGAATAAGAGGATAAATCAACGGTGAATGAATACATTGTGATTGAATATAGTGAATGACTAAATCAATGGTAAGAGGATCATTAGCTGTCATTAGATGACCATACTAGAGCATCCATAAGCCCCACCCCAGCTCTGACCACTCGTCCAATAAACAGTGAGAGTCTGATGCTATTGTGTTAACACTGGACTTATTCTACATTTTTGAAAGTTTAACAACAGTTAACAACATGCACAAATGTGTCTGACTGCTAGTTAGCTAACTATACAGCAAGCCAGCCAACTAGATTAGCTATGTAGATAAAAACACACTCCTACCAAATTTTCAGAGTGCATCTGAACATTTAGCTAGAGTTATTAACTGTCATATCTCCCTTTGTATTAGTCAACTTGTCATTTGAGGAATACTTCACTAACAGTTGTTAGTTGTTTATAGGCCTAGGAATGTTTAGTTCAATGATGATGATGCTAAAAACTGATTGGGAAAAATCAATGTTAATCAGTATTAACCCTTTGAAAGATATCAAGGAGTTACTGCAGAAACAATGCCTGGCCAACCTGACTAACTTTTCAAACCGAACAACTGATTGGGCTCTGACACATGAACTGATGTAGTTAGTCATATTTTATCCTGGACCTTTGGTAAATGTAAATGTAAATTGTGACTTGTATAAGCAAACAAAATTAGTGTCTGGATGGTATGTTACATTTTGTTTTGAGAATGAACAGTACACAACTGACACTTCTGAATGCTTCCTAACTAACTGAGTAATGCATTAACTACATCTTAAAATATTACTTGAAATATTCTGAAAGTATAAATGACAAGTCTTTGAGATCTAAAACTGCCCTTCCTATTTTATTTCTACATGACACATTAACCATTCCAGTAACAGGGAAAATAATATTTTGCTATGAGAATGCCACTTTGTCACCCTGTCATACCTCAGATATTTGTCACAAGCATCAGAGCTTTGAGCCTCATTGTAAACCCTTAGTAAAAGTCCACAAATTAATTACATGACATTTCTTCTCAATTGTTGTAATATTGACCCATACCATTCAGTGTGCTGTAAGAAAACACTGTTCTCTGCATGAAGGTAATTTGTTCATCATTCATACACCCTAACATGCAGACTTGGACGGGGATGGATTAAAGGAAGGGACATGGGGCACAAACTGCCATCAAAGGAGACAAAAATGAAAGTCATAGTCAAACCATCACTGTCTACCATCTTTAATATTCTGTCCAATGAAACACTATGCAATGATAACCTCATATCATCCAGATTGATGAATGACTTCAATCTACATCCATTAGCAAAGATAGATATCGTCAAGAGTGAGAAACACATATGAAAATGCCCTCAGACAATTAATTCAGAGGTCATTCCTAGGAACAGTTGTATGCCCAATGAGCATTAATCATACTTATCCCAAAATGAACAACAGTTTGTCTTCCGTTCTCATATATTTAACAGAGATAAATTACACAACGTAAATACAGTAAATGTTGCAGGAGCTGGCCCCAAAGTGCTTTACTGAACCTAGATCAAATTACAATGTAAACAAATAAATCCTTACGTGGGATAACTTGATTGTGAGATAGTGCTTCCTATAAATACGCATTGCACCAGATCGTGGCACTGAACCACATAAGATATATTTTGGTAAATTAAGATGCAGGTTCCCTCCTTCAGAGTGATGTATGACACGACCTATGTGATCTTCAATCTAGAAGCCAATTGCTTTAGTTACAGGTTATCATCAACACAGCTGATGGCTGCATATCCACAAATTATCAGATGGATTCCAGTGCTCAGTATGAGTTTGTAGACATGGAACTTCCTAGTTCACTCAATCCATCAGTGATTATGAAGCTGGGTTCTTCCATTGTACAGCTTGTGGGAGAGTACTGGGATCTATCTTCCATGCAATATTATGCCTTGATGAAAAGAAAGCTTTTAGTGACTTGTCAGCCTTTTCTGTGAATGGGAATGAGAATAACTAGAATGAATGCCATTTACAGTTGTTCTTGGTTTCACATCCTCATTACAAAGGAAATACAGTACAGCATGCCATCTGACCTACATCTAACTCTAATGTAAATTTGCTTGCTCCAAATTCTGCAATCAGACCTCACACTGTGGCAGTGTGAGGTCTTACTAATTTCCCACCCTGGCTGGAAATGATGTGGCTCCCTCTCAGCCGTGACTCATTCTGGTTTATGCTGGTGTGAGCTGGGCCATGTTTTATCCCCAGTATGTTTTTCTTCAGTGTTTTTATTATCTGCAAGGTGGGAGAATTTGATACCCTGCTACAACGTATAATATGTAGATTCCAGCAACAGTTTTGAGTGCTATAAGGAAATATGCCAAGCCTACTCAGCTACTGTTTTCATTCCAGGCTTTTTTAACAATAAGACCTTTCATGCACATATCTTGTGGTTTTTGAGGAGATGTGTTTTAAATGAGTGGGGTGTATGTTAGACTTCCTGTGAAAGATGGGTTCTGCTCTGGTGAAGAGAGCAGGTGTCTGAGGAAAAAGTCATGTTCAGATCCTATACTGACCCTGTGCGTGTGAAAGATGGACCGGATGATTTGGAGTTTTTGGAGATGGATGCATTTGAAACCCTGCCTGGTTTCTGCGTGTCATGAGGATTGATACTGTGAAGTCCCTGTTGTTAGATTGACTTTCTGCTCTGTTTGTGGGCAGACAGCTCAAGAAAAAAACGCACTTGAGAATAATTGACTTCAGATGAAATTTGTCTACCTCTCCAGCCAGGTAGTGTTCAAGCGGTGATTTCTTCTGGTGATAGTGTCTATGTTTGCCCTGACTGCCAACACAAACAAAAAGATATTTGTTTCTCTCTGAATCTTTTTAAAAAGGCAGAATTTTCTGGTCTGTGAAAATATCTTCATATATAGATTGTCCCTCCTCTTAAAAAGTTAGGTAAATATTGGATTAATCAAAATATTTGTTAGATATAATATCATGTATATATTTCTTAGTTTAAATACTGTATACTACTCATATAAAGGACAGTGTAAATATTCAGTATTGCGACATGCACTGATGGTTCAGTAATGACTGGACATGGAGAAAAGCTGAATACAAGCCTTTCACAGGGGGAACAACAAAAGAACACACAAAAACAAAGAGAAAAATAAATAAGTCCTCCTCACATCATTACTGGTTCACTGAACTAAAACAACAAACTAAAATAAGAAAGCCAACACCACAATGCAAGACCACAATGGGGCAGGAAGAAAAAAACCTTTGCTGTCTTTTTATACTTTGCTGCTTTCTTGCTCTTGTTCTCACTCTAGCATCTCTTTCATCATAAATCTGGATTATGTGTTGTAAGACAGTAACTGGCAGCATTTTTATGAATGTCATAAACACAAATCCTTGTAAACCAGATAGTTGTAATTTGGGGAGTGTCCATACTAAAATATTGCCCATAGGGTAAGAAAAGAGCTGAACTATTCAGGTGGTTTTGGTATATACTGCAACTTATTGTACTTGTAAGTACTAGCTGTACTTATCACATAATCTCTATAATGAGCGCACATTGTCATATTTTAAAATGAATCTTTTGGAAAAAACTCAAATACAGTAAACAAATAAAATTACGGTTGACACACATACAAAATATCATTATATGTACTGCTACATGAGTCAAAAGAGCTCCATATGAAAAATGGATGCATAAAGTCACTAGACAGCAATAGGTCACTAAGTTTATGCTTACAAAGTTGTCTTATAAACTGAATTTTTTTTTAGACACAATTTGTCCTCATTTTCCTTATGCTGTCATTTGATACCTGGGACGCCACCGAAGGTGTCTGGAACCTATACTTTGTGTCTGAGGAAATACATCTTGTACAGAATGAACTGCCACACAAATGAAAACAGATTGTGAGGCCAACCATGCAACACCTTGGGCCTGCATTATTGGACCGGCATGTTGAGAGAGGATGACAGATGAGACAATTCATTTTCGGTGCCTCATGACCCTACGCCGTAACTGGAGCGTGGGCCTGAGACACGCCGAACACGCACTCGAAATGATCTGCTTTTAGTCTGGTTAAAGCAATAATAAAGACAAAAATGACACTGGAGGCTCTACTGTACCAAAATCAAATTTCATCAAAATATGGATGACAGAGTGGGTATTTGGGATATTTGAAAAAGCATGGATTCAGTAGATGTGAGATTTGTACGCAATGTTAATTCTTCCACCAGCAGTTCGACCAGCACGTCCAGGCCTTTGTTCCTGGTTAAAAGTCCTATGGGATTATACAACTATTTGCTTACTCTTTTTGTCTAACTATGCCTTCTTTATTCCAAACAAAAATGCATGCCTTCTTTATTACAAACTGTGTGACACGGGAGGTCGGGTCTCATTTCTGCCTTTGCAATCAGGCCTTTACAGCCTTAATGCAAAACAATATGTGGGATGCGACCCCATTAACTGCAAATAAAATGGCCTTCTTGGACAGATACATTTGGAGGACTTTTTTATATTTAAATGAAACATAAACTAAAACAGCTGTGGTGCAACCATAGCATTTTGAACCCATTTCATGATTTTAAATGGTTTGTAGTACCACATAATGTCTTAAGCCAGTGTGCCATAATTATTTGACTTATAATCCATCTAGCAAGTCAGCCTTGTAAGTTGTAAGTCAGCAGCTTTGGCTGTGTTTGAAATGAGGCAACAACCTAATTTGTTGAAATACCAGGCTCTTTTATAACAGTTAAACAAGTCTCTTTATGTGTGCTGGTCAGTAACTGAAGGAATAGTTTCTTGTGATGGGTATTTTGATTCCTTTAAATCAATTGAGTCTTTTAGTCCAGTTCAGTATAAAGAATTGTTTCAGTGAGTTGCTGATTTATTCAGTAAACAACCCTCCACACAGATGATGCACTGAAATCATAATTCAGAAATCCATTTCAATGCCCATGTGCAAGCAAAATGCAATAAATAATGGATTTGGTGTTTTGAGATTTCTTTGTTGTTTAATATATTTGACATTATTTTCTTTCAAGTATTAAAAACTCATTTAGACTGTAAATATAATCTACAGTTTGAATCATACTGCTCTACTTCTCTCAGATTTTATCAATCTTGCCGATTCGCTAATTTCCTCCAGTTCTTTCAGTACATGCCCATGATTGGTTTGTCTTGTTCTTTCAGTCTGTGTGGTTCCTCCTCTGACTATAGGCCAGCAACTTGACAATACTCTGTCATTCGGTATAAGATCAATTACTAAACAAACCTGCAGGGAAGATGATATGCCATTTAAATTCAACCAAACATGCAACTGAGTAAAAATAAAAAAATGCAACTATTAAAAACGACATATTACCCTTCCTTCCTTAATTCCACCCAATATTTACAACAATGAAGATTCTGAATGATGGTAGTTATTGACAAAACAGTAATGCATACATGAATAAATGCATTGCTAGATGGCTGAAGGCTACACGTGACATTCTGAAATAAAAAAATTTTGACACAGAAATCACAGCTCACACAACAGATCATTTTTGGTGAAAACTGCACAACTCTCTCAACAGTTGGATGCCTCTAATGAAGTTAGATGCCTCTTATGAAAAATAATCAAGAGCAATAAAGAATTGACATATAAAAGTGCACCTGTTTAACAAATAACTATCAGGCTACTAGATATGCATAATACAGAAACTAGCTATTAGGAAACACTTTTCACAGCTGCTAAGAGTTCAGTGTGTGTTTTTGGTATTTATTTATTTAATTAAAAAACACACTCAGGTATACTTTAGCAGTATTTACAGCAAGAGTCACACATTGACGACATAACAAAAAATAAATAATCAAATAGCTTCATATATCCTTATCCTGGAATCTTATTTTGGCCTGTTGCAATTTTAAATTTCTCAGTAAAATGAGAATAATCTTAATAATAATACTGCCAAAATCAGTATCCATTTAACAACTTAAACTTATTGGGATCTGTTCTACACACTTGTTTAAGTATTAGACTTTTACAAAGCATTGTAGCAGTATTAAAACAGAACACAGTATCGCCATGGACAGAGTCACCCTGTGGTCAAAGAAGGGAACACACTTAACAAAATTACAGATATTCACTGAAAGAGATACACTGAAAGAACTAAAGGAACTGGAAAAACAAAGTGAATCAGTGGTGAGTTAGCAGACCCTCATAATCACAAACTGAAAGAATTGGATGTTCTGATATGCTGATACACTGCCTGGACAACACCCCACCATATTGTAACTTTTTCCTCAACTCACAGTCATTTTTGGTTTTGTAGATTTGTAGAGGCTAATGTAGTTGTTGCTCAAAGCATCCTAGGGAGATAACCTTACTGGTGAGTCAAATGAATAAATCTTACCGAATAGTGAACCAGTACATACAGTACACAGAAAGATTGATCCAAAAATATTTGTTCATGAACTCATAATTTCAAAACACAAAGTTATTGTGTTTATGGTTGTGGTTGTAGACTTGTTTCAGCAGGACACAATAATAGATCTTGGTGTCTTTATCTCCAGCCAGTTACTACAAAGTCTTCCATTTAGACGTTTAAGGCAATGTTACTGGCCACTGAAATGAATTTGCCAGAAATCACACACAAAACATTGTCTTTGTCAAATTTCTTTTATATAACAACGGTCATTGATGTATGTAATATAAGTATACATGTTTAATACACAATTATGCATATAGGTTTGTTCATTGTTTGCCCATGCTGAACCTGAAGAAAATACTAAAAATGAAATACTGTTTTTAGCAATGCATAAGCTTTTATATCAGGAGTCTCCCAGGTCACTTTGGCATTTGCCTTCAAAGGTGGTCACGCTCACATTCACAGGATGACTTAAATGAAAAGGTAGCAGAAAATGAAGCAAGACCAGCTTGTTAACACCAACAAAAATAACTATGTTAATTCTGCTTTTGCTGTCTGCTGCATACTTTATTCAGGAAAACATGATATCTGGGATGTTAGACATTACTCGACTATTAAGTGGCTCCCTAAATTTTCATGGACTATTGCAACAGACCCCCTGCAAAGCCCTCACAAACCCCATAATGGAAACTACTGAACGATATCAATCATTGTCATTGTCAACTGCAAACTGAATGTGGAAAATGTAATTTAGGTGCAACATTCTGGGGTAAATGTTAGGTTAATGGTTCCTTACTAACCATGATTTTAAACTGCGTCTTGTTCCTTTGGGCCAGTGGTAATGTCAACCCAGGTCACATGCCATGAGTCCTCACTTAGAGCTTGAGGGGTAACATTGGAACTGGGCCCAAAAGAGAAAAATGAGGTCAGGGATATTAAATTGATGACATGTACTTGTGTGCATTTACTGCCAGGATTAACATTTTGAAATACACCCTACACACCACCTGCTTCTCCAGCTCTAATGTAGACAGCTGATCAAATACATCTCTCTGCAGACAATTATCTCATAATTAAAGAGTAAACAAACAGCAAGTGTTAATAGGACAGGCCTTGGAAAAAAGCAGGTGCAAGGAACTCCAACAGAAATGTAATGCTCTTAATGTGAAATATAAATATGCCCTTCCAGGCCTTCACTCTTACCCAGAATGCATCTGGGTGTATATAGAACATGTTAGTTGGGGAAAAGAACTGTTGAATTACCTGTTGAATAACAGATATGATAAAACCATTTTAAACCACTGGGGTTTTGTTGTTTATGTTAATAAGCATATGAGCATAAAGTTCACTATTCTGAATCAATAGTTTTATTTTTTAATTCTAGCACAGATTTTAGTCTCACCCCTGTGAGTAAGGTGATAATTCTTCAAACCTCATTTGCATAATAATCCTCTTAATTTACCCTTCCAAACAGCTCTAATATTTCACACTTTTTGGAAAGCAGTTTTCCCTGAAATCTGGAAAATTCAAACCATAAAAAAAGGGATATGGCAGCTGATAACCCAGTTGCCACCAATTTGGGAATATATCATTAGGACTAATGCTGTATGTGTTCAGTCATCCTCATCTATAATGTAAATATTGATTGTTAAAATTCTTTTATGAATTCTTCTGTCCTCATCTTCTTCTGTCATTGTCACTTATTAAAAGTCAAGTAGGACTTTAAAGTAGAACTGACGCTGCCCTTTTGGAACTCAGGGAACCGTTTGTGACAAAACACCTCAGATCCACTATGGTATCATCTAGTCTATACCATAGACCTGAGAGCTGCTTTAACAGAGCTTGTACTGGGCCCCCTCACCCCGGGCCAAAAAAAAAAAAAAAAAAATTCTTTCATAATTGGACGGGTTCCTGTTGAACTTTATCTAGGAGGTCCAGTAAAGGTTAACAGCAGGAGAATTTTTTTTTAATCCAGGTTTGTTTATTAAAGAGTCAAACAGTACAAATATTCCACACATTATACATTCACCATTTTCCTTTTTTGCTTGACAAACAAATACAGACCAACACCAAGAACATTCTCAACTATCTGTCACCCCCCACCCACCCCCTGAAGCCCAGGTCACCTTACAGATATTAAGGCATCTAAAAATAATAATACTTAATACAAAAACTAAATAAACAAACAAACAAACAAACAAACAAATAAATAAATAATAATACTAAAACAAATATATAAAAAACAAACAATAAATAACAGAATATACAAACAAATGAGTAGATAAATAGGCATGTTTAGACATCTCAGTCTTGAATATAGCTGTCAGGACTGTGGCTTCTTAGCCTGGTTTGTTTTTGTTTTCCCCGTCCATGTGCTTTTGTTTTTCCCTGTGTTGAAGCCCTGCCCTGCTCTCCGCCCTGTCTCCGCCCACCCTATTACCTGACCGGCTCCACCTGCCTGCTGGCACACCTGCATCCCATCTCCTTATTAGCCTTACCCTATATATTCCCCGTTTGTTGCTTGTCTTGTTGTGAGTTCGTCTCAGTTATTCTGTTTCGTTATGAGTGGTTTTCTCTGTTCTGCCTACCTGTTTTACTGATTTTTGCCTGTTCACTCGACTTTGCCTTTGGATCTGTTTTTGGTTTTGTTTGTTTGACCTTGATTCCTGGGCTGCATTTTTGGCTTCATTAAACTCGTTTTTGCAACCTGCATTCCTGTCTGCACCCGAATCCCTGCCTGAACTGTGACAATAGCACAGCAGAGGTTGCCATATTTTATTGAATTAGCTCTGTCATTCAAAGTAAATCTAATTTTTTCAAGGTATAGGATATTTGTCAATTCAGTAAGCCATAATTTGGTCGTGGGAACCCCCTTCTTATTCCAAACCCTTAATATTAGTTTTCCTGTCATAAGGGCATATGCTAAAAACTGTCGTTGATCTCTCAGAAGTCTTGTCTGATCCTCTGACACCCCCAATATAATGAGAGGCTCTGGTGCAATAGCAATGCCCAGGATCTCTGAAATGGTCTGGAAGACATCAATCCATCAGCAGGAGAATTTTGAAGTGTGACTTGATTTTGAAATGTCACATAGAGAAAACACACAAGAAAATTAGCCATTGCTTGGCATTATTAACCAAGACCTAGTGTCCTGAGGGATGTGATTTTTTTAATGCTTCAAGATTTTGAGAACTCAAGATGATGGTTTATTTCAAACATTTTTTTAGAACCAGGAAGTGGTTAATACCACTGCAGAAGCACACTTCTTATTGGTATCCTGGGGCAACACTCCATACAGATGAATCAATTAAGCTAAATGTTCTACAGATGAAAACTTATTAGTTTCCTTTTATTGCCTAGTGCAGCATTCAGTGAGCATAATTATGTCATGCATGAACACTGTGAGAGGAAAAATGTAAGGCATAATTTGAACTGCAAAAGATATTTTGGTCTTGGCTATGTTCATAATAAATTCACTAAGTGTCGAGTTTCACATTATACAACATTGTACATTAGTACTTAAAGTACATAATGCTTCTCATCTATAAGAATGGTATGAAATCTGTACATAATTTCCAGTTCAGATCAGGGAATTTCAGATATGTTGCATGCTGGGTTTTTTATGTCCAGTGTACAATGATGCTGTCTGTGCCAAGTTCCATTTTTCCTGTGGGTGTGGGTGAGGAGCAGTCTATACTGTGACACATTGTCAGTTGGAAATCAATACGTTGTGGATCCTCTTTGTGGTATTCACTGAAATTGAGCATCCAGGTTTTAGTTGGTGTTGTTTTTGTTTTAGTTGCTTCCCCCTCAACTAAATCATCCCAGAACTTAGCTCTGCTGTTCAGCCTCCTCCCTCCCCCTAACTTTTCAACTGTAAGGAAACCCTTCGTAAGTATGTCCCAAGTACAGCCGCATTCTTCTTCACACATGTCATTTGACCCGAACCCTCAGTTACCCTCAGAAACCACCCTAAGTAGCTAAATTCATCTGATTTATTGCCTGGTGCGTCCTTTGTGGAAGGCAAGCTCCATATTTTTTCTCCAAACGTGCCACTTTGTGGCAACTCTGCAAAGCTATGTGTATAAAATTATGCTATTCAATAAAGAAACAGCTTTAACTGTCTAAATAGTTTTGACCACCTGTTTCTATTTCCTGTGAAATCATGTATATGACATGGGTGTTGTGTGTGTTGCTTTTTCTCTGTGGGTAATCCACACCCTTGCACATTTGCAGTTGGGGGTCTAGACTTCTTATGAGTTTATTAACTACATTTGTCTACATTACATATATTCCATAAAGCTAAACATCACAATATATTAGTCATTCCTGTACACATATAAAATGAAATAAAACTTAAAGATAAATAAAAACAGTGTAAACTGTTCATCTGAACACTGCACAAAGGAATGAAAAATAGAATATATTAGCATCACAGACAAATGATAACACATGTTTGAATCATCCCCTTTTCCCAGTGTAACTTCTTATTACAGTAGCAATTGAACAATGAATAGCGGTATATAGATATGAATATAATTGTGAATATGTTCAATGAAGGAGTTCTTGCATGAAAATATCATTCTTTGTATATAATTTCTAGACTCTATACTGTATCATACCCTGACTAATGTCATTCTCACAATGTCCCTGAAGAGTAATAACTAAATTTCCGCTATAGTCCATGACAAAATAACTGTATGTTAATTGTTAATCAATGGCAGCTATCAATAAATTAAAAGAACTTGCAGGCAGTGATATGGAAAAACGTATTGAAATGTAAGTAGAGGGAATTTCATTTCTAGACATTGTGCCTGCTCGGTTAGGCATATCAGGAAATGGTAATGAAGTCCTTAATGATGGCTGAAACTGAATAAATTCTTGTATTGTAATCCAGCCACCCATTTCCCTACTCCAGTGAGCAATGTCTGGACTGTAGTAGATACTCTAATAGTTGCAATAGGTCATGTGCTGCATAGATTACTTAAATGAAACACTTCCAGCTCATTTCACATATTTTCATTAAAACTGTGTAAATGTTTAAACCCCAAATTGCCATCTGTTTTAATATTTACCTCTACAAAACCAATGCAATACCTTAACATTGCATAGTTCATTATTTGTCAGGATGATCAATTAGGGAGATTAAACTGTGAGCCAGAAGGTTCCAGTTTTCCTTAAGCCTTTTCTGATATTTTCTGAAACACATATTTAAATCTTGCAGGTGTGTGTGTGTGTGTGTGTGTGTGTGTGTGTGTGTGTGTGTGTGTGCGCGCACATGCATGCATGCGGGTATGTGTGGGTGTGTGTGCGCATGTGTTTGAAGAGACTTCCAAACATTTTTGATTCCAGCGTGTATAGGTGAATTTTAATTAGAGATTGATTAAGGCATGGAAAACAAAGATGGATTGATTATGGTTTTTAAATACTATCATTAATACAATTATTAACGCCAGGGCCGGATTAACGAATGGGTTTTCTGGGCACCGGCCCAGGGGCCCGCCCAGCAGCATTTTTTAAAAACATTTTTACAACTAAACAAAATGATATGATTGGTAAAAATATAGTTGCAGTTCGTTGTACCCGTCCTTTTCTCGACTACGCTGCCTAGGTGCCTAGGTCGCCCTGAAGTAGGCTACATCTTTCTTATTACCAAAATAAAGGCAAAAAAAAACGTCTTTTGTACGGCCCCTGTCTCTGCTGCTAGTAATCACGACATTGCCATTAGCTATTGCCAGGATGAACAAAAGCAAAAGTGGGTGCAGCAAATGAAAAAGAAAACGCGAAAAGGAAGACAGGGAGGCATTGATATTAAAAAGTGTGCCATCCATTGACACATTGTTCGTTAGACAGACTACGGATCGCAACGTAGGCCTAGTAGTGGTTGGGCAAGATGACATACAACCTAATGTCAGCTCCGAGGTTAGCACCAGTGCTAGCAGCCCACCACCACCGCCACCTGAGGCTGGCTGCAGCAGCTCACCTCAGCCTGAGGATACCAGTACCCTAATATCTCAAATAAAGCACAGTGGATGTACACAGAATCTGACCCGGCTTTATGTGGGGATATTAATGAAGAGGCTCGCACCTCGAGGCTCTTATCGACAGAGGGATGGCTGCCTTCCAGAACCGGAGGAGCACATATCCAGCGTCCATGAGGTGGGCTTAGGAGGTAAAACCCGCTCCCTCTCTAATGATCTGTTGACTTGCAATCTCCAAAATGGGAAGAAAGTAGCAAGAGAATGGTTAATATACTCGCACTGCACAGGGAATGTTTTTTGTTTTGCATGCATACTTTTCTCTACAAAGAAAAACCAACTGGTTAGTGGATTTTCAGACCGGAAACACCCTGAATGTGTGCGTGACCATGAGAAAAGCTACCAACATTCGGCTTGTATGTTACCATTGTGTAAGCGCTCTTCTGTCACCGGGAAGGGGACAGTGGATGCGAAGTTAGTGCAACAGCTACAAGGTGAAAAACGGTACTGGCGAGAAGTTCTAAAGCGCATTGTTGCAGTCATAAACTTTCTCTATTAAATTGGAAATATTATTTTGTGTCCTGTCCGGTAGCATACTGTATGTTGTATTACACTTAAAAAAACCAAAAAGTCCGACCACCAAACCACATTGACAAGGGGGCATCAAACATTTGTGCCCAGGGGCCTTTGACTTGACAATCCAGCCCTGATTAAAGCAACACACTAAGTTCACATACTGCACACATACAAATGTAGGAATGGCTGCTGTAGGAATATAATTGTAATGCCTGCATTTGAACACATATTACAGGGTCCTTCTAACCCCTGTCACTATCTATAAATCTGTGAAATAAAGCAATATGCCAACAAAGAAACCAAACAGTAATAAATGAACAATGTGTTTGAATTGACATTAGGACTGTTTCAACAATATGTGAGGAAATCAGATATCATACCTGTGAATAATTTAAAATACAGTGTATGTACGTGCACTTTTTAAGTTGTGTGTGAACCATTCCAATTGTGTGTTGCTCACATGCTGCATTTCACAAATCAGTGAATAGTTCCTACAGTATGTGCCTGTGAGCTGAATTATGTCTCAAACTGTGCCGTACAGCTTTCTTTACAAACATTAATTTATTTTATGATTACACCTCTGTGGTTCTTGTTCAATTATTTTTCACCATAAAACAATTGACTGAAATCACAAAGTAATGACAGTGTGTCACCAAGGCAAAACTAATCACTTTGCAACGTGTCATTAAGACCAATTTCTATTCATGAGATTGATTTTAACAAAATATTTGAACCTATAAATGAAACTGCTAAGAGGCACATGGTGTGTAGAGCCCAGCTTAAGAGCATAGCTGGAAATTCTAAAACTTGTACAGGAAAACCATGATAAGGAATTTGCATACAAAACTGGACTCATCGGCTTCAGGTAGAATGCTCACCCACCAGGATGCACACAATGGAAAATTCAAAACTACTAGCACGTATTAAACACACGGCTATTGGCAAGCAACAGGGGTGCACGTAAAGGAACATCAGCTCAGCCGATGGGAAAAGCCAGATTAGATGTAACATGTGGCTGTTTACCATTGAGCTTTCAGCTGATGTGGCACATTTCACTCATTTACATTTACATTTATTCATTTGACAGACACTTTTACCCAAGGTGACTTACAAGTGAGGCAGAGTACAACACAAGCAAAAAGAGATGTGTTGCATTACCAGGTTTCAGTAGTTGGCCAAAGCACAAACTAGCTGGTAGAGATATGAGTCCATGAAACCATAGATTTGAATTTTTGCAGTAAGGAAAATAAAATATAAGAAATTGCTTTAGGTGGTAGTGTTTCAGGTGTTCAGATGAGCGCTGAAGACCTGGGTTTTCAGATGTTTCTTGAAGATTGTGATGGACACCACAGAACGGATGAAGTGTGGAAATTCAATGGTGGAGAGTTCTGGAAAGTTCTGGATAGATATTTTGTGCCGTGAGGTCATGGGACCACCAGACTCCGTTCAGTAGCAGAGTGTAGTGGCTGTTCTTCATTTCATTTCTAAGAGGCTTTCAGCACTCTTCCCCGAGCTGACCTACAGCCTCAGACACCATGTTATCACTGTTATCATTGATTCAGGCCAATGCTGAGGAAAGGACACTGCACACTCACCTCACCTGACGTGGTCTGGGATTGGCCAGTGATTAATTACGACGTACGGCTAATGCGTTGGCACAGGGCTACTCAAAGGTCACTTCCATAATTCAGCTGCATAATCAGCTCGTCCGCAATCCAATTAGTTTCCCAGACTAATTACTCTCTCCGATCACCTCTACGTGGACCCAGGCTTTTTCAGTGTGTTGCTCTTTTTTCAATTTTAAGGATGCTCATTACATGATTACATTATTGTTGTCTTCAAAGGGTCATTCTTCACTAGGACACTCCTTCTAGAAAGCAAGGTAGAACAATGTAATCAGATTCACTATTCCTAATTTTTTTACTTTGTGAAAGACCAATACTTATGTATTAGAGCTTTCAGTCAATAAAAAACATGTATTTTCCTTTTATTCGATCAATAGCTACACCAATCTTTTTTTGTCACTTGTTAGTTCTATTAACTAACTATTTTGTTTTTGTTTCTGTGAGTTCCAGTGTGGCTGTCTGTGTTCATAGTTTTTTTTAGTCTGTATTAATATCTGCATTTGTTCTGCAATGTTTCTGGCCAGCTGCCTATCATTTATCTGCAGATACAGGTTTTATGTTAAATCTGTGTAGCTAGATAGCTTATGACGTATTGATGAGTCATGACAAATTTATGAAAGGTATACTGTGGCTACCTTCAGCTAGATAGTATTCGCTAGAAATAAGTCTGTGTAACACAATCTAGTGTTTGAAACTGGCCACATGGAGGAAAACTGCAGAAAATTTGGATAATATACTTTCAGTAGTACATTCCAGCCAGCATGATCTAACCAAAAAGTATTTAAATAAATACATTACTATACAGGACCATATCTGATTGCAACAACCATAACCCTCAATGCCTCAGACTAATTAAGATATGCTCCCCAAGTTTCCTCCATGAAAATAAATTAATAAAAAAGGACACAGCAAACAGGGATGACACTGGACTATGACAGTTGTATGTGTACATGACTTTACATTAAACCCACTCAATTTGTGATCAACTCATCACTGTGACCCTAGCCATACATACACGCACGCACGCAAGCACGCACGCACACACACACACACACACACACACACACACACACAGAGCGTATAGAACCACAGACATCTTGATTTTCACATGGCCCTTAATAAAGTCATAATTTAAATAAATTAAAATGCCTGAACCTTGGCATTGAAGACAAGACTTGGCAATGTTTGTTCCATGGAATTAAAAATGATTAACATCTTCAGCGCTTATATGTTAGAATTCAAATCACTGTCTCAGATGAACTTGCTTTTGAGTATTACAGATATAATTGCATGAAAATAGCTGACTGAACAATAAGACTTACCGATATCAAGCAGTCCCTGCTCCACATTACACCAACCAGTATACATAAGTATTAATAGAGCATATTAAAGTATATCAACTTACTCAAATTAAGTTTTCAGTTCATCTGTACCTTGTTAGGTTGAAAGGTTACTGTACACTGCATTTTACAAATATGAACATCTTGTTCTTATTTTGTACATTAAAAGTTTAACTCTGTGCATCAATGCATCTATGTATCTACCCCAGTCCTACCGCTGCATACACACTACGTGACCTCATCAAGACAGTGAGGTGACTGGGCCAGTGATGAGGCGATTTAAACTGTTGAATGTCAAGCCTGGTGAAAATCAACAAAAAAGAAGCAGAGGCAGGAACCAATATGCCCTCCTATCAAGAAATAATCCTCCTTGGCATTGGTATATTGGAAGCTGGACCACGTCTACTGTGTCTCACCATATTGGATGTTCACAGACACAAATTTCAAACCTGGCAAGACATTACAGGAAGAAAAAGTGTGTCAATGATAGGTCCCACTCTGTGAGAAAACAAGTCACCACACTTTGCCAAGATCATCACTACGCTCCATCTTTGTGATCAGTTTCAAACCAACATTTTCACTGCATCAGAAGTGTCATGTTGCAACAACCACCGTCTGCGGTTCAGTGATAATTAGCTGGCTACAAGGTCGTCATTTAGAGGCCAGATGAACATATTGGGTGACAAAGCTCATCTTTGTGAATCAAAACAACAGAATGAGATGGCATCAACAACACCTGAGGTGGACTTGTCAGTGATGTAGCGAAGTTATCTTTAGTGACAAATTAAAGTTTTGTATAGACCACCATGATGGATGTAAGTGAGTGGGCTGCACACTTGTAGAATGACTGATGGCTAAAGAGGATTCATTACTGCTTGAACTAATCTCAGGTGCTGCTGACACCATTTCACTCTGCTGCTTCAGCTGCATTTGGCTGACAGATCTTGCCAGGTTAGAAACTGTTGGCTGTGAACACCCCAGATGGCAATGACTACATGCTGACATAATCAAGCTTCCACCCTATCAACAACAAGCAAGGAATATTGGAAAATAAACAATGTGACCACATGGAACTATGTGAACTTAGAGACTGTATATATATTAAAATATTATTTTTACCCAGTGGTTTTAAGAGGTTTATTTGACAATGAATCTTTTCAGTAGCAAGCATCGGCAGTAGCAGAGACAGTATGAGGCCCTCGGAGCCATTCCTACCTACAACATCTACGGCACTTCTGGAGAGATTAATGACTCTTGGCTTTTGCCTTGGGCTAGACCACCACCCCAGGCATGCTGATGGCCTTTACCACTTTCTACCAAATTTTTTTTCCTGATTCTTCACCCTTCTTTCCACTATGTTGTACCCACCTGCAAATATTTCTCATTTACACCCAAAGAAATAAAAAAAAATGGCAGTAGAAATTTTAATCTAAGAAAGAGGGCAAGGAAAGTATTAACAGATCAGCAATAAACAAGCACTTTGTGCTTCTCACCAAGCATGGGATGATACTTCTCCAATTAAAATCCTGTACCTCTGTAAATGTCACAAGCCTTGAATTTGGTTTTAATGGACTTTTCTGAACTAAACTGAATTCAAGTGAAGACTGAGAGCAGCGTAGAAAATTTCAGAACACAGTATGGATACCAATTTTTAAAAGTTTGCTTAAAATTATTATATAAAACATGTATAAAATTCTCTTCCAGAAATGTATGAATCTTTATCTGTTATACAGATCATTCATAAAACATCACTCAATGTCATTACAAAAATTTGTTATAGATGGTGTATTAGTACGACGTAACATTTATTGAATTTCGGTATTTACAGTACACGTCTCAAACAAGGCTGTCTATATGAATGCATGCAGTGTTTTCGATAAAAAAAAACCAATGAACACACACTCATTCAGGCACGCACACTCACACGCATACACAGCCTGGGACAAAAGTCTGGTGAAAGGTAAACATGAGCCAAACAAGGAGCTCTCTGACTGATTCTCACCTCATACTCATCATGCAGTTCAGCAAAATCAGCATTCCTTCCCAACAAGGAGTCCAGGTTGATTAATTGCAGAGTCTCATTTACCCTTTTACACAGATGGCCCATCAGGTTGAAGGTTGATGGAGAGCAGCACTGCTGTGCTTATCCATGTTATAAAAATCTGTTAGACAAAGGACCTAACTCCCCCGTATCCTTCACGTATCCTTCCCACACAAAGTGGTACCATTCATCAACAAAATCATGTTCAACACTTGCAAAAGATTACTGGAGTCTTCCAGCCGGTAACAAAGCGCTGCAGGCTGATGCATGGTTTAATAAACTTGTATCTAGGGGAGACTACAACTCGGGGAAAGTAACACTGTGAAGCATTCTGCGTGTAGGCGTAATAAAAGAGCAAACAGAACTTGCAAGTAAAAAATATTAATTAATGAAAACTTTTGCCAAAGCATATTAAATGCTTTTCTCAGACCATTGTAAAAAAATTTAAATGCTTCTTAATTAAACAATAAAACAAACAAAGGATTGCTTGCATTGGAGAACATGCTTTGCAAAAAACCATTAAACTCATCACCTGCCATTCATACAGTTGTCGTAACTAGTCTTTCTATTTTGGTTAAAAAAGACAACCTCCAGTGATGGCAGTAGGATTTACACGTTAAGGTATATACTCCGCCTGACACAAAAGGCCACAAAGTTAATACTGGGACCAGATGGTTTGAACAACAAATGCTTCAGACACATACAGTTCAAAATGAGTTTACTGTACAACAAAACTGTTTTACATTGATAATCACTAATAGGGGGGCCCATACACTAAAAGAACAGGAACACATTTTGCCGGAGAGACCTAAATATCTACATCTTGATTGTCTGACTTTGTCCGAGGAGCCGACTCTTTCCTCCAGATGGTGCGGGCAGTGGGCCCTGCATCGGGCACATGGCTAGGCACAGGAGCTGCTCACACAGCACAGCAGACAAAGCCATCCGGAAAACCACAGGTCCCAGGACTGTTGGAATGCAATCAACCATGCAAATAAATGAAGCAACAGATAAACATTTGATAACGTCATGCAAAGCAGTCTCATGGTATCTCCCGAAAGGCTGTTGTTTTTCACATAGTTTACAGGACTCATAGAGGCATTTTTAGCCCCTCTTTGATTTTTTTTTTTTTCCTTTTTGCTTTGGAAAATCTATTTCCAGTCCTCCTCTCCCCAACATGGGAACTGAGAACTGAGCCGTTGAGTTTTCCGAGCAACTTCCAGGCACCTAAAGAGGCACGGTGTCCTTTGGCTGGGATCATTGTATGGCTTTCTGTTAGTTGGCAGCAGATGATGAACCATGGTGTGGAGGTTCCACATAGAATGTTGCAAAAGTCATTACAAACCACAAAGCAAAAAAAGACAGGTTTACTTGAAAGAGAGGTTCATTATCTATCTGTCCATCCAAAGTGAGGAACACAGGCAGTACGACACATCTTAATAGTCGTCGTAGGTGTTGAGATCCGTGAAGTAGGCATTGGTGTAAGTCTTTCCCGCCAGGTGGGGGTTGAAGTACTTATTTCGTTCCTCCAGAATCAAGTTATTTTTATTGAAAGCCTGCAAACAGAATAAAGAGACTCATCAGTGTTGAGAAAATTTGAAGATTTCTGTTAGATGATGATTTATTTGACATGATCCAATTTCACCAAATGTACAACAGAACTGAAGGGTCTCCTTGAAAATGTGACAATCCACACAAATAGATTTCTGGAATTTTTTTGGTGTGAAAGATAACTGAATGTTGTAAAGAGTAGAATGTTTTTTTTCAATTTAACTTCTAATGTGAAATACTGCTGAGTTTACTCGTAACATGAACATTCTATTAAATAAAAAAAACATGAATATGTGGGTTATCGTGTACTTCCAGGACACCCCTCATTAATCACTGTAGTCATTCTGCTCATCTGACTTATCAATCAAATCATGTGTTGAGATGAGGTGATCTTATTTTCCAATATGCCACTTCACACTGGTATCTATCCACCAAAAGCTCTTTGTGTAAAATTCTAAGTGCGTGTGTCTTTTGACCTGATACTATTGCTCTGCATTGTGGATCTGGTTGCCCTTCCTTTCCAACATGTTCAGGATCCATTGATAAAACAACATCTGGCTAAATTCCAGTTTCCAGAATTCAGCAGTTACACATACAGGGACACGTAAACAGAACCGCATTATAATTAACTGCACAACAGCAGTGCTGGAAAAAAAAAAAACGTAACAACAAATAAGCAAAGAGGAGTACATATCTTATTGAGACAAATGTACTCCATTGATTGTTTGACAGTCAGCTAGATAGCATGAGGAGGTTGGCCTTGAATAACCCAGAGATAAATTTACTCCTCACTGGCCCTGATTAAATCTAATCTCAATGGTGCTTTAACCTTAACACCAAGCAACCCATTTAACATATAAAATGCAGCAGTTTAAAGGAAAGGACAATGCACCTTAGCAGTTAGATTTAATCTGGGCCTGTGTGCCTACGTAAATGTTTGCGAATATATTCCTATATATTTTTTCATCTGCTTAGTTTGTCTTGATACAACGTGAAAGGCTGTGAGACAACCTGTTTCTACATGTTACGAAGATGATGGACTGACATGTTTTGTCACTGCTGAGTGCCTGATTAAGAAGACATTTGCACAAACAATTTAAATCACATTTAGCCTTAGACATAAATGATATGCATTTTAAGCCATATGTAGATTTTACCCATTCAGACTCAGTCCTCTGTAGGTATAAATAATCCTTAACAAAACATCCTGATACATAATATTTTCATTACATTAAATCAATTTTACAGAATTTGTAGGAGAACTCAGCAGCTAACATCTTTCATGTACTGTTATTCCTATCAATAGTATTGTTGTCAAAAGCCCCAATTATACATGGTGTCTCTGTACACAGTGACCATCCGTAAAGAAAAAAAAGGGAAATATATCAAAAGGTTTTCCATGTCATCATAATTGCTACCCTTGTCTACAGTCCATTTTAAAGGTTGTTTGTGACAAATGTCTCCATCAGCTACAGCTTTTATAGGAACATAAACTGGCTGCAGAATTATTCCAGATTAAATTAACTTTTATGGAAAATGAAGAAAGCAGGTGGACCAACATGGCGGCAGTCTTCATTGTGCAAAGGAACAAATATGAGGACGAGAGACATGCAATACTTTTACCAAATACTCAATGCTACTATGGTAATAAGACCAACAAATGCTACAGAGCAAATTAAAACACATATTCGGATACTGAAATCAGGCAATCAAAATGGAGTTTGTATGGTACTGTATTCAAAACAAATTAAATAATAATAAAAATACACTGCCTTCTCACAAGTTTACAACTGGCCCTATGGGATGGCATGGAGGATGGGGCTTTCTGTAAATAGAACTAATCAGCGCAGACCTGCCACAAACAAGAGGTTCACAGGAAGTGATGGAATTCGGCAGAGGTCGTATAGGTCAGAAGGTGGAATGCTGTTGGTCAGAGTTAGTAGAAAATCTCCAGGCCCCTTGACATTCCAATGTTAG
Source organism: Megalops atlanticus (assembly GCA_019176425.1). NCBI lineage: Eukaryota > Metazoa > Chordata > Actinopteri > Elopiformes > Megalopidae > Megalops > Megalops atlanticus. The sequence goes on along the minus strand of CM032876.1, from coordinate 57,209,750 downwards.
AAGACAAAGGTTGGTGCATGCTGTGGTCATCCAAAGGCAACAGTACGGAAACATCGGGCTGTGAAGAGGAATGGGGAGAAGCAGCCTCAGTAGCGTGCTCTGGATTCGGCAGGAGGCCTGGAGGCCTTCACCGAGCACAACGGGCCAAGTGGATGCACACCGCTCCACGGTGCATGAGACATTACTGAGGCACAGTAATGGGCTAGGAGAAAGCCACATTGACATCCCGGAACGCTGCTTGAGAGTAGCGGTCTGTGCGGGGCATCATCTACCGCCGGATGCATAGTCGAGGCATCATCTGCAAGTCAAATCGAGACTACGCTTCGCAATGGTAGGCGGTTTTTGCTTTGACACGTCCTCAGTCACAACGTTTCAACTGTCAAGGCCTGACACGCTGCTTTCTAACAGGCGTTCCTGAGTGGGCCTCCCCTCCCCGCTCTCAACAAAAGGAAACTCATTCACAAGGCATGGCACCAGAGAAATACCTGCACTGTGCCTCCTGCATATGTTCATCAAGTCTATTCTGGTCTTAGCAGGCAGCAAAATAAATATGCACAATGAACTACTAAGCCGAAGACCAGTCTGTGGTCAGGAGAAAGGGAATCTTCCTTTGTAATAGGGCCAGAATAATGTTTTTCATTTTCAAATATTTTATTTCTCTAAAGATCATTGCCCATCATAATTCAAACAAATGCACTGTAATTTTGGGGTTACAGGTCTCTGATTGTACAACAAATTGGCACCACTTCAGTCTATTTCCATTACAGTGAAATTGCATTCTAGGAAGTTAGTCACAAGCTGAACACTCAATATTGCCTGAAGAAACAATGAAAAAATAAGTACTTCCTCCTCTATAAAATACCCTGCCTTACTATTTGGAGGTTATATGGCACATCCACATTATATGTGTAATGGAATGCACCCTAAAATATTGGCTACAGTGCTTTCTCGTTAGAATGCAGATGCTGGGGTCCATAATTAGAACATACTGTGTAAGTTCTGTGGTAAAGAAGATGAAAGTATAAGTATGGGAACCACAAGATCACTGTTTAATATCACTTTAAAAGGGTCATGTTATAATGAGAGGGCACTGTAGGCATAATGTGAAAGCAGCTCCTAATTGACTTATGAGAAAGCAGTGTATGACTTACATTAAAACTTTACAATACAGTATACTGCATTACAGGATCAAATTTGATCAATAAAACTGAGCTTCTGAACCAGTTCCACAACTGTGTGTGTCTGTTAACGTCACAGAGAGCAAACAGGGCAGAGACTGACCTTGATGGCCTCAACAGTGTCATACTTGTCCAGCTTGTTGATGTGATTGGTGATGCTGGTGTTGAGTGGGGCAGCAGATATGGGGTGGATGACTGTTGCATCATGGGACTGCTGCTGGTACCTCTGACAATATGTGTAGACCAACAGTGTGATCAGGCAGCCCAGTATTGAGCTGCTAAGACCAACCGCAATCATGTGGAACAAGTTGAAATCTGCAGATGGGGGAAAAAAACCTTAAGCTTCTACATAAGCTACTGCTTTGCCTTAAGGTAATACCAAACAGAAAACACCCATTTAATTCAAATATCATAAATTGTAATTCATCCTGTAGAATATAAAATAACATAGTCCTGCTACAGAGAAAATACACAATGACAAAGAGAAAACAGCTGTGATACCAACATTTAAGTACAGAACCAGCTTTAGGATACCAGTTTGTTACAGATGTTACTCTGAATTAAATATTACCTCCACACTGTCTCTCTTCCCGAGTGGAACGCGCAATGGGTGTTTCTGCAGAAAAAAAAAAGAAATTACACTCATTATGCTGATAAATGAGATCCTTAAAAGTATTGGAAATTACATTCAAATGGCAGCTAAATTAAACAGATTATCATAAAATTACAATACCTAATGATTAAAACAGCACCTGTAGTGCTCTGTGATAAGTACCGAGTCTCATTAAAAAAGGAATAAAGTACAGGGCTCCTCTAATAAGCTTTAATGTAATATTACAGAATGAATTTTGTTACCGGACGCAAGGGTATGCATGTTATTATTGGACCTGTTGGAGATACTCAGATTCATCTGTATAGATTACGGTATTAACAGTTTTTATTGAGGGTCTTTACAAATGTGGAATAGTTTTTGTTTTTTTGAGCGTGTGTCTGTGCAGCCCAGGAGGGGGGGGGTTACATAAGTCCACATTTCATATATTTCATTCCTGCCTATTTACTAGAACAACGAAAATCAGGGACACATGTATTTTTATGAATGACAATGGCAGAAAATTGATCAGCACAATGTATTTGTTTCATTTGGCTGCTTGGACAGGAAAGGGAAGAGAAAATAATTAACCCCGGAAAGCTGAAATCAATGCATTAGCGTGTCTCGTATTACCGCCGGTCAATACGAGGAGCGCGCCTCGCTCGCGGAGAGGCTGATCCCGCCACATTCGTCTCCGTGGTTGCCGTGGCGCTCACTGACCTGGGATGAAGTTGGAGTCCGGGAGGCAGGACTTGGTCTCGGTGCTGTTCCCCGAGCACTGGTTTCCCGTGGGGAAAAGGACGTCGCAGTGACGGACACGCGTCTGGGCCCCGGAGGCGTCGCACCGGGACCAGTCTGACCACATGGACCAGCTCTCTGCACGGGGGAGACCACGCCCTGTCAGGCCAGCACTGCGGGCGCCTCTCAGACATGGCCACAGCCTGCCTGTCTGACGGACGCTCCGCCCCAGCACCCCTAATGATCTTCTTAATGTGGCTGCTAGTATCCACAGTGGCTTAGACAAACCAATCTGTCAGGTCAGTGACAAGCAGTACCGAGGTCAGCACCGAGGACAGTCCCCAGTGACAACAATTCATAACCATGTTATGTACTTACCCCGACTTTGCTCGCTCTATGTAATTTCATGTTGCTGTGCCCTCCCGTTCACACTGACACACTCCACTTTCTGTCAGTCATCTGCCTCATCTGCCTCATCCTTCACTCCCATTTAGCTTTCATTTATCATCTTCAGACACACGCTGATCAGCTGTGCAGCTTGTTTACCAATAAATCTGTGACATTTTGATTTCATGCTTCAAATTAATTGTGCCATGTGTGTGTCTGTGTGTGCGTACCTGGGATGGGTTAAGCAGTGCTCAGAGACTCTTGTGTTTTTATGTTTGCATGTGTGCATGCGTATGTGCACAGTGTTTTTATGTTCATGTGTATGCGCACCTAGGCAGAGATGGGTGTTGCAAAGTATCACCTCTGTGTGTGTCTGTGTGTGTGTACGCATGTGTGCAAGTGTGTGTATGTATGTGTGTATACCTGTGCATTGCTGAGTGTTGCACGGTGTTTCCTCTATGTCTTTGTGTGTGCATGTATGTGTGTGTGTGCATGTATGTGTGCATGTGTGTGTGTGTGTGTGTGTGTGTGTGTGTGTGTGTGTGTGTGTGTGTGTGTGTGTGTGTGTATGTACCTGGGCAGGGCTGTGTGTTGCACAGTGCCTCCTCTGTGTGCAGACCCAGGCAGATATCCCCCCCATAGGCTGGCGGTGGGTTGCTGCAGGTGCGAGTGCGCATGTAATGTCCTCCTCCACACGTCACCGAGCACTTAGACCAGGGAGACCAGCAGGACCAGCTCCCATCCACTGTGGGGGGATAAAAGATCTCAGTGTGGCAAGAAATAAACGGCTAATTGCTGTCACGAGACACCCAGGCAAGAGGCTGATTTATTTGTGGTACCTCCTCATCCTAATACATCAAGCACTTTCCCCGTCTCCACATATTTTGCTGACTTCACATACGATTGATTCCCTTCTAGTAAATTGGTCCCTTTTTGACACATTTGAACATCCCAGTTCAGGTTCAAATAAATCTGACACCCTGAAACACTGACACGGAATAAAAAAGAAACACAACATTGTTATGAAAAACAAGCAGAACAACCAACACAATATTATGAGTGCAAATCCTAGTTTGTCTGATAAAATGTCAAATAACAAATATCAAATTGGTCAGATGTGGCAGTGCCTGCTAATGTATGAGGCAAGAGTTTTCTGTTTTTCTTGTTTGTATATTCTGGTCCTTTTTATTAATAGAGGAAACTGCTCACTTTTGTCTATCAAGTAGAGTAGTTTCATGGGGGTGTGGTGGTTCCCAAGTGTGGAGGTTGGGATGTGGTTGGATGGGGGTGGGGAGTGCCTGCTGCATATATGATGACAACTTTCAGGTCTGTTTCTCCTTGGCATCTGGGCCCCTACCGCCGCGCTAATTAATGAAGGTAAACGAACCATCAAGGGTTTCTTTTAAACAATGCCAAGCCCGGGAATGACAACAGCGGGGGCTGGCTTTTACGAAACATCTGAAATGCCTCTCAGCCATCTTAACTGCTGTAAACATGGAATCTGGTCATGGCACCAGCCAGGCAAAATCCCTGAATCACAGAAACATCCTCTAAAAACTACTGGAACACATGTAAATTATCATGACTGCAGAATGCTATAATTTTACAAATGTGCTGCTTTGCAGTTTCTTTGAGCATTGGAAAACCTTTGACAGTGATTTATTTAAGGTTTGCTTTTTCTTTTCAATGTCTTCAAAAGCAGCCAGAGACATGAAACGGAAGCCCCAGTGAATTCTATATGAAATGTCTCTAACCTTATTATAAGTGAAATAATCCTTTTTCAGGATCATTTCAAAATTGGTTTTAAAAAGGTATTACTGGCATAGAAGGCGTAATAGTACTCCCCATTGCTTTTTGTCATTGCACTGTAATTTCTCTGTTGCAAAGTGACAGATCAGTCAATTTCTGCCAGCCTATGACTGATCATCTAATCTCGGGAAGGAGCTCCAGCAACAATGAGAGATTAATTTGTTTCAAAACCTGTAAAATATCAGCCTTACTCTTTTTTCTAAAATAACAAATGTCTTTTAAAAACACTGAGTTAAAAGTATATGTATTATAGATTGTAAACAGGTTAAAGACAATATGAACTAATACAAGGATGTTTAATCTTGAAAAAAAAATAAAATCTCCCTTTAAGAAGCAATAAGTCTTCACTGAATTGTAAATATTTTCTCTTCTCATTTAAAGTTGTAGGAATGTACTTGTAGTCAGGAGATTTTTATCTCCTTGGCTCCACTCAAAAGACCCCAAGCATGTGTATGCTTATACTTAACCCCTCTAAATATAGTGTGCAGCCAGTTCACCCAGGATCAGACTGATCTGAAGCCAAAGCTATTCAATAGTCCAATTAAGATTCTGATTTAAGTCTAACATGCAAGCAGGGGGGTTTCACAGAGTCATTGTGATTGGGTATGCTTAGCCAGGGGGTGGAATCCTCAGCTCAACTGGCTGATGTAACTCTCTCTGGTGGTAATTTGAGAACAACTTCAGCCTTTTTCTCAAGGATTGCTGGCTGTGACACTATGAGGATATGGGGATGAAGCAGGGTACTGAATAGTTTATTTATTTACAATATATTTCATTCATTCATTCATTCTAAATTGAGTTAAAATGGGAGAAAGGTATGGATGTATTCACCAAAACGAATTGGCACTTGTACAAACATGGATTAACTGTTGGTTGAAACTGTCTGCTTTACAGCCTGTCAGCAGATATAGTGATTGATGGTTGCTGCTGCTGAGGAACTCTGAAATTACGGCACTTGTGAATTGTAGCGCTCCTGTGATAGTCCAGTCATTAATAACAATTTGAAACAAATTCCTCATAGTCTAGTTGTATCATACCTTTCTCCAGGTGTTCTTTTATACTTAAGCAGCAGATTTCCATTTAGACAGCATACTTCTTCCCATACCAGGACAAGGCCTTGCTGATGGTAATGAGAGAGCTCTCTCACAAGTATGAAAATGGATAAAGCACATTGTCTGAGGCATCTGACTGCAGAAAGCAGCTTCCTACAGCTTAGGGCATTATTATCCTCAAATGTAATTACATACAATGATGCTATTGGGATTTGCCTGAAATTCTTGCTATAAATTCTGGGTATCATTGTGTCTTCCTTTTCTTTTTTACAATATTGCTTCAACGTATAACACTAATGGACTTTCTTTTTCAATTAATGATGCATATTCTTTCAATCGGAAAACCAATAATTGTGTTTTGAAGAACAATATCCTCATATATTTAAGTACGTAAAAGGTCTGTTTCGAAAGTATGGACAAAAAAGGGAGAAGAACTGCCCTGACTATCTATGTGGAGATAGACTGAGTCATGATTAAGTGAAAATGAAACAACCACACCCCTATCATACAAACACCTACACAGCCCCACACACACACACACACACACACACACACACACACACACACGCACACACAAACAGCCCTGAAACTAGCAGAGTACTGGACCTAAACTAGGGACCGCTGTGTTTCAGTCCCACCACCAGCCTTGAGCTAGGCAGGAGGGACTCTCACCTGGGCAGGGGGTGATGTTGCACTCCTGGTACTCCAGTGCAGGCCCCACACACGGGATGCCCCCGTATTTGGGCTCGGGGTTGTTGCAGGTCCGCTTGCGGTTTCGGATCCCTCTGCTGCAGTCCCGGCTGCACTGGGACCAGGAACTCCAGGCTGACCAGCCGCCGTTGACTGTGTGGGCGGTGATCCTGCCAGAGCGGAGAAGGTCTCCTGGGGAGAGGGAGTGGAAGTATTAGATGCACACAGTCCACATGGTTAACTCCCCCTTCATCCAGTCATCCATGTCCTGACACCAGGATGTCAAATTTTGTGCTCCTCTGCTGCTAAGCACATAAATTACTGCCCTCTACCTGACTCATCCTGAAGTGTTACCATGTTAAACACACTGATGTAGAAAATCCCATTCAACATATCATAGTATCATTTGTTTTGGTTGTCTACTGTATATCAACACGCAAACAGTGGATAGTAAAAAAAAAAAAAAAAAAAAAAAAATGGAAAGCTACACAGCACAAGCAGTTCACAAAAATCCACACCCCTTCACAAGATAGATCTGCCCTTCTTTGCCATCCTGCCAGAGTTACTGAGCTGCCGTCTTCATCTCTGGAAATCAGATCAGGAATGTGTCTCACGGGAGCAAAGCTGCATTATGCTGTCCATAATTCCGAAAAATTAAAAGCACTTGTGGATTACTGTGCACATCTTCAGTACAATTCCCAGAGGTATCTTGAACTGTCAAACACTTACCTAGAAGTCTCTGAATACACTAATTAAAAGTTAGCGAGAGGGCAATTAACATTCCCTCCCTGATGGATTCAAGATCAGCTGTGTGTGGCATTTCGCTAGTGCCCAGCAAAGGAGGATAATCATGAAGACAAGTGACATTTACAGCTAAGGTTGAAAGTGGACAAGCAAAACGGGAATGCAACCGCAGGCTTCGGAGATCAATACATCCTCTGCCAAAAGCAAGCTACAGAGCTAATCTGAGATTTTGCCTGTAATGGCTCTTCCATGTCAGCCCTCCATTCACAAAGAAATCGAGCTGTAAAACCGCACATCATTTTCACTTCTGTTTTTGATCAGCAATTGCGCGGCTGTGGATGGGAGCATCTATCTCCAGGAAGCAGCTTGTAAATGTTCCTGCTAGTTGGACATGTTGGCCGGTGAACTGAACCTATTATTGGGACAACTAATCTGGGCTTTTGGAAGGCCCAGGCAGTATGGACATAAACGGTTAAAAAAAGGGGCACAGAATTGTTTCTCTTAAGAAAAACAAGGCCGTCATTCTTGGCCAGGAAAGCCTACAATTACACACACACACACACACACACACACACACACACACACACACACACACACACACACGGTATCATCAGTAATTCCATTTGGCTTTCTTCATTGCTGATACAGCTGAATCCACAAGGTCTACAGAAGAGGTATAGACACCTTCATTGGCAGAAAATAAAAGTGGTTATTAAAACTTCAACTGTTATATAGCTGTTTCTTTCACGACCAAGTCCTAATCAATTCAACATACCCAAATGTAACTTCTTAATACATGGGTCACCTAGAAAGTAATGCCTTGTATTACAAATAGGTCAATAAAACAACACCAGCAAATTTCAGAGCTGTGTAAGTTTAGAAGCATGTGTACACATGTGCATAACAAATAAATCTAATTCTGTGGGTCAGTTTCATTTTTCATTTTTATTTTTTCATCAATGCACTTTTGACCAAGGGGAAAAAAATCCACCATGACTAATTAATAATTATCATAAAGGACTTCACAGGGTGCATTATACAGATATAGATATAATAGAGATAGACATTACATGGACATGACATAGATATAAATATTTGGATTTCAAGCAAACTGCATGCTATAGCATGAATACGAGAAAGTGAACTTAATTACCCTCCCACACTTATTCATTTGTGACCATCATTAGACGTATGGAGCTGTAATAGGGTGTCTGCAACGTTCTGATGAAAACTGAAGCATTTTTAATGATGCAGCACCAAATTTGAATGAATCTAATTAAGAGATGGCTACCCTCTGTGAATGCAATAAAGCATGAATTAAAATTTTCCAACAGAGGAAATACAAAACAAGTAATGTCATTACAGCATATTTCCTTTCATTATTCGTATTCAGAAATATGCTACATGCCTTATCTGCGCGGAACAGATTTGACATTCACCTGCCTTAAAAGCTGTGACTTCAAGTGAAAAATGATCCTGAAATGTCAGCCTGCCTTGATTCCCCTGATCCCTTAACTTTTTAAAAGAATTATTGACATAAAAGAGAAACAGGGGCACGTTTGACACATTTGATATACGAAATGATGATATGAATTTGATGATATGAAACATCTGTCAACTGGAATATATCTGGAAAACCCACTGAGTGACAGTTCTTAACAGTATCTGCTCAACTCTGGGAATGTAAATACTAACTTAACTGATATGTTCCATGGAAAGGAGTATTTTGCTATCGTAAAAAAGACTCCACAGCAAAAGCCATGTTCTTTTTCCATTGTACAGTGTTCAAGATTTCCCAGCATTAAGATGGATGAGATAGCTTGCTGGCCATGATGTCACATTTCCATACAGTATCCTGTCAAATCTCCCTGACAGTTGATCCTCTCCACCTTTCAAAAAAACTGACAGTTGTGTCTGTTTCCTCATTTGTGTCTGTCTTGAAACAGATGCCACTAAATTATTAAGTCCCTGACCAAAAAAAGAGATTGCTTTCTGATTCTGAGGGATTTCAATTCTTCAGCACTGGAAATAACTTTCTAAAATTCACATCTCATGCCTCCCTATGAATTCAATTCATCATCAATTCATTTGGCAATAATTCCTATGATAGTGTATTTTAAATTAAGAAAGTATTAAAAGACAAAAAACCTATATAGGACATACCCATACCCATAGAAGATTAAATTACAGTCTTGTATGCCATTTGGCATGTACACACTCAGTACATACATATATGTCAGTCCTTACACATTGTACTACACACAGACTACGTCCTTGAAGTCTGGGTACTTGTGTTTCTCAATGCCAATCTCTTGTCTTTGCTGTAGCTACGTTTGGTATCTTTGAGTCAGTATTTCAGCCTAGTGGTAGTCTGTTTTATTACCACCTTCAGCTGCCGACAGGTTATGGATTCAAATCGATAAAGAAGGGCATGCTGCTAAACCTAAATCTTTATCAAGTGGCAGTTCATCCCTTTTGGTGCTCAACTGCTCCACAGACATAGGTCTCGCAATATCAGAGGCATCAATACACACCCTCAGTGCAGAGGTAATTACGTGAAGATGCCCTTTGAAGCTGATATAAGTTAACCCCTGTCCGAGGGTGTTCCTTCCCCACATATTTGTCATGAATGGGGTCCACTGGAGAGAAAAGCTGTCATACAACACACTTAAAACAAAATGAGACTCACGCTTCATGATCGCATACTGATCGAAACAAAGGCTCAAACAAAGGTGAGTCTAATCCCCGTTTTTTGAAAGAGATTTATGGCAGCTGAATCTTGATTCTTGCAAACGTTCATACACGTCCACGCTGCTGCTGTTGAAATCAGACTTAGGGCTTTGTGTGACTGTCATCTGCAGCGGTGTTATAGACGGCATCTCAACCAAAAGTTTCTGATGAAACCATTCAACCAATGCATTACCATCTGTTTTCTCAACCATTAAATTCACCACAGCAAAAAAGCCTGGGTTACCATTCAGTCTTAGAATGATGCCTGAATGCTTTTAAATCCCCTGAATGTTTTGAGTTAACACTATAGTTAAAACATTATCTCAGACTGAAGCCCTATTACAGCTTTTAATGAAACATACTCAATTTGTTTTCCATTGCCTTCCTGTGACGCAAACAACGATTAACCAAGAACAAATACACACATCTGAGTCATGTCTATCACCCATTACAAGACTCCAAATCGACTTTGCCATTTTTGCTTTTGTCAGGGCGGTATCAAACTCCAAAGGCATTAACATCAAAGCAGGATGAAAGCAGTCTGAGGAAATGATACCAATCTGACAGAACAGGGGCTATCTGCTGTGTGTGTGTGGTAACGCTTTGCTAAATCACATTAGTTCACATTAGTGTGATCAAGCCTGTGTGGGTGGGAGGTGCTGACGAGGGAGGGAGCTACAGTGAAGGGAGGCTTTCCTGTAGGTCACAAGCATCACCACAAATAAACTTCACCATGGTTTCGGCAACTAGAGTTGCTTTATTGCTGTTCCCTCTGATGTCAAGGGAGCCTTTCTGCTGCCATAAGAGTGTCAATTAGTGACTTGTTTATACAAGTGTTTAAAATCAGTAAAGTAAAAAAAAGGGGTCTCTTGTTAAATTAGACATCACAGTATTCGTGCAGGGAAAAAAAAAACAAAATCAAAAATAAGGGAGATTTAAATGCTCAGTGACCATTTTTTCCCTTTTTAAACAACAGCTGTAGTGCAAAGTTTAAATGTACATTATTAAAAAAAATTCAACTCGTGAGTGATAGCGTGAATGAGGACATAACTCACTGCACTAACTGGTGGATTTGGCAAAACTGCTCTGAATGATAGAGGTGAGGGTGAAAAACAGGACAAGAGGGAGTGAGAGACAGACAGCCGTAAATAAATAAATAAGAACACATCACTAGCAAGAGACAGAGTGAAAGTAAGACATTTGGTTAAAAATGCATTAAGGAGAAAAAGCATGGGGCCCTACTACGGCATAAAGACTGGACCTAAATCAAGACATTTCTGAAAGTCTTTGACATGATCATTCAACCACCATATTTTCAGGTGGGAAAATATGGGGCTCCTTGTTTAATTACAATGACAAAAGTGAGAGGTTTCATTTACAAGTGTGGAAAAACAAGACGTATAGAGCTGAGGGCTTTCACCTATGTCATGCTCTTCATATTGAAAAAAATGGATGCACATCTGGGTACTAGGTCAAAAGCTCTTTGAAGCTCTACTGAGAGAGAGAGAGAGAGAGAGAGAGAGAGAGAGAGAGAGAGAGAGAGAGAAAGAGAGACTTGGGACTTGGGAGTTGGGACTGCTAGCCAAAAAAGACTAAAAAATAACACCAGCTTAACAACCTGTGCCAGTGGCAAAATTATTACAATGTCATTAAAACTTGACAAGATTCAAGGATAAAATCAACTGAAATTCCACAAAGAGGGGATGCTGCAACAACAATAAAACAAAACTATGTCTTGGCACAATCGAGATTAAGACATTAACGTTGAACAGACCTGGTTACCCAGCGAACAAGAGCTGTTCAGGCACCGTGAACCCTGAAAGGGGATGCTGGGAGAACAACATACTCTCCCACCCCAGCTACCTCTCTATTAAAAACCAACACTTTCTGAAAATTTCAGCACAGGTGACTCTCTTTCAATATCTGCCTGATAATGAAAAGCAGGATCCCTCCAGGAGAAGAAACTGGGGCTCCGGCATCCAAGTTGGCTGTGGCCTGTTGTATTACGAGAGGGTGACGACTGAGGAATAATGGGTTATCATTTTTCATATGCTATCATTTACACATTCAAATATTATCCTGAACAGAAAATCAGGCAATCTGTTTCTTCCTCCTGATTGCCTGATTTTCTGTTCAGGATAATATTTGAATGTGTAAATGATAATTGTCTAAAGGTTTTAGGAACAGGTTTATAATATGCTATTTTGAATTTAATTTGAAACTGAGAGAGAATGAGACAGAAAGAAAGAGAAAAAAATAGCAGAATATAAAGAATAAAATAGAACAAGATTGCTCCCAAATGGAGATGTCAGTGATGACCAGCAGTGATACACATATGGAATAAAAACAAAATGGGCAGAACACATGTACAAGAGATAGAGAGACAGCGACAGAGAGAGAGAGAGAGAGAGAGAGGGGTGGACAGAGAGACAGAGACAAGGAGAGACAGAAAGCTCACCATCAGTGGAGCAACCTGTGGATCCATCACTTGAACAGTAGCGCATCTCTATTCTCTGCCGCCCAACTTCCAAAAGGCTGGGGTCTGGCACTCGGGCCTTGCAGGTGTATCTGAAACGCTGCTCATAATGGCCACCGTTGTCTGAGATGTTGACCGGTGTCCATGGTGTCCAGGGAGTGGTTTTCTTCAGGTCCGGGCAGGGGAGAGTGTTACACGATTGATACTCCTAAAGGATCAGGAAATGCAATGTACATCATTAGCCAGTGTTTACAGATGAAATGAGACATGCTCACACTCAAATGACCCCGACGCTTAGTGTCAGGCTCAGCTACTGTACATCCTCAAGTGTCAGACTGCCATTTTGCTGGCTCAAGTGAAATATTTCTATTACGCTCTTTGCTGAACATGGCAAGTAGCAAACAAGCCAGGCAGAAAAGGTCATTGATCAAGTTTAATTTATAACAGGGGGTAGAGGGGGCAGAGAGGGGATAGGGCTGAGCAATAATGAGAAAAAATGCTGCTGCTATGCGCAACTCAAAATGGCATTTCGATCTGACTCCCAGTTGAAATTTCTGACAACCAACAAACAAGCTCACTGGCGTCGGTAAAATGAAAAACAGATTCCCAAGCACCAGGTCTTCTCTCTGTGTCTGTCATGCTGTCTAACAAGTGCACTGCTCTGGTAACAGAGACCGCTGTTGTATTGTTCAGACTGTTTTCACTTCTGTCTGATTTAATATCTCCAAATACCTTTTACTCACGTAACGTTCCTCCTTCTCTACCTCTCTCCTGCTGCTCTCTGTCAAACGCTTGTTTTTTTGTTACAGTTCTATACATTGTTTCACCATCTGTGATTATATACCGAGTCATAAAATATGACAGCCTGCCTAAGGTACAATGAAACAAAAAAAATGCAAACTAACCCAAGTGGAACACGTGTAAGGTAAATTACATCTTCATTAGATAGAGAAAGAGAAAATGGCTGTTTTTTCCCCATTTATTTATTTATGCACAGCAGACCTTGAGTGACTGCCAGACCTTGACAAAATAAGATAAAAGTCCTCTTTGTTCATCCGTCAACTTGTCATGGGGAGCAGATTTGAGCGCTCAGCCTGCGCTCCCTAAAGCTAAAGTAACTGGAGTGAAAGCCCAAGGTTAAAGACACAGGGGGATTTATATTGCGTTATTTAGAAGAAAAATGAGTCTGTCACAAGTTGCTTGCTTTCACACCACATAACTTTGTAATCATCTCCGTTCATTAATATTTAACAACTTCAAATATCAGGGCAGCCCTGTGAAATGAATAAGCACCTCGCGCCTTGGCCATCTTGCGAGACGGAACCCCGCAAAAATCAACATCCTTGCGAAAACAGCACACAGAAGTATTATTTGCTTTGCTACTTCTGGAAGGAATCAGCCCTTTGCAGAATGCTTTATTGCTTTATTCATGGTATGACTGTTTAAAGATAGAGGGACAATATTTTCTCACGAGCTCCACAGGGCAAACAAAAAGCATGGGAGTTGAGAGCCTAGGAAATAATTGAGGTCTTCCTACATATACACTGCACTAAGGACCACTGTTGCACCATGTTTACTGAGTGGCCTTGCTCTTCAAAAATGTTACAACATGTTTATTTTGCACATCTTTTTGACTTGCTTCACCACAAGGCAGTTAAATGTGCCTATTAATTATTTTGTTATTCACTGGCAAAGGAAATTGCATATTATGGCCTCGCCTATTCAAATATTTCAAGATGACAAGTTCTGCCATGCTAAATTGATATGCTCATGTCCTCCACCACAGAGCACCATGGGAACTTAAATCAAGCCTTAGACATTTGTATGAACAAACAGGAAGAACAGCCAAAGTATGAACAGGGAAAGGAGCAATGTTTTCAATATTTATATTCTGAGGACCGCCCCTTTTTAGATCACATGTAACAAGTTAAAATAATGCAATACTGTGTGTGTAGGATCTGTGTGAGATGTCTGAGATAACCTTATCAGTATGCCTGGATAAATTAACTGTTGAGCAAGCTAAATCTTGCTTCCTGCGATAAGATGATCTTCTTTTGACCTAAACAGCCCATAACAAAGGAACTAAAGAAATGCTCCAGTGAACATGCATTGAAATTTCCTATTTGACACACAGTGATACCACAGGTGCAAGGATCACTGAGAGTTCATCAGTCAAGTGAGATCACTTGTGTTTTCTTGAATAGGTATATATCATATTAAAGGCAATGTCACAAAGGTGTTCCTTGTCCAATAAGGAAGACATCTGCCATGAAAGCTTAAGTCGTTGCTGCAATTTTTTCTCCTGTGGGAAACATTTTCATTTTTCATCTGATGGCTTTTGTGCTCCAACAGCTGATAACAGTTATTAGTGATAAAAAAAACAGGGATCATTGGCGTTTTTACACTCCACTACGCTGCGCTGTAACGGCTCTATTTCTGAGAAATTAGCAAAAAGTCATACCTCTGCAAAAGTCAGTGAATCGTGAACAGTGCCATGTGGAACATAAAATTGGATTAAATTAAGCACTTGCTCCGCACGATACTACCCAACATGGGGCCATTCATTCACATTATCAGTGCCAAATGGGACATTTGTCTGCCATTCCCATTAGCCTGCTGCACACACCTTTTCAAGTGGCTGCATGTGCTTTGGCCTAATGGCGAGGAGATCAGGCTGGCCGAGACCACACAAATTTAACACCATCTACAGTACAGCAGCACGGCCGTGTTCATGCGTCCCCCGGCTGTTTCGGCTCTGTGGATCTGTGGACACACTGATGAATGAGGCGCCCTTGTGTTTCCCCACACTCACTTTACATTCCTTGCCCTCTTGCTTATTTTTGTGGGTGTAACTTGGAGTGGGATTTTGGTGTGTGTGAGTGTGCGGGGGGATTAATGTAGCTTGAACCTGCCTCCTTCCTTGTTTTATAAATCTCTCGGACAGAGATCTCCCGGGACCGGCCCGCACAGCGGCCGATTGTTCGTCTTTGGGCTCCGGTCATCCGGCAGCTGATGAGGAATTGGACGGTGCCTCTCTGGGGCTTTTTAACATCATTACGTTCACTCCCAAGATTTATTTCATTGGGAACAGAGGGACTGAGTCAACACAGCCCCGCATATGGGGAGCTACAAGCGGCCCCTAATATACATCCTTACAACGGTACACATTTCAGTGGCACTGTAGTCCATCTCATTGACTTGTTTACAAACGGGAGCATTAAGAGAAATCAATTACAGAGGGGGTTCGGCGTACTTTTTTTTCCCCCAACTAATGGGGAGCATGTGCCTGGCGTTCACCTGGGATTTACCAGAAATGCTGTAACAGCAAGAGCATGGGAAAATTTACACGCAGTCAAAAGGGGCCATTTGGTTACTACTGTAGGTACTCTCACTGAGGTACACTGATATGGCCCTCAAATATTTACCAAATATGCCCAGTCATATTTCACATACACCTGTGCAGACAAACCCTGCACAACAGTGATAACAAACACAAATTTACAGCAGTGTCACAATGCATAACTACAGACAAGAAGGAAGTTTTCTCTTTTTGTTTTAATATTCACGTTGACTGACGTGGTTTATTCTTCATGCTTGTTATATCCCTCATGAAAGTAGTCACCACACTTTGCAACAACAAGAGTTTCACTAGTGTGACCCAGGACACGGACAGCTGCGCTTTTTAAAACACTTCAGTAAGCAAATATAAAATACACAGCACAGGTTTTGTGCATGCGAGGCTCAGAAAGGTGACTTGTGTGATGTATAATCAGAAAGAGCTGACCGTGCTGAAGTGATGAGGGTGAAAGAATGTGATGGAGGCACAGTGTTGGCAGATGAAGGGCAAACACAGCCCCTTGGCATTGGCACAAGCACATTACGATCCGGGGGAAGGTCACTGTGAGATGTAACAATAATGCCTCGGCCAGCGTCGGTCCAATGCAAACGCTTAAATTTCAAGGCAATTGGCCAGCGGTGCTCACAAAAGATAAGACCTCTGCCACCGCAGAGCACACATTCGGTACCAGTGGGGGTTCCTGTGATTGAAATAGAGGTGGCAGAAATCCTCCCTTTATAATGATCACAGCTTTTTGTTTATTTTGCTTGATGAGCAAACGTTCAAATTACCTGAATAATCCGCACCCACTGACAGGTAATTCCCTTCCTCATGTGGTCATATTCTTTGTTTTCTTTACATCATGTGAGAATTATAATGATAAGACATAGTTTGATTTAACAAAATAAATTAGGCACAAAAAGGCTATCAGACTTCAGAAAATTTTCATGGGCATTAAAAGTCTGGCGTTTTAGGTTGCCGATGACTCACCGAAATTGTGGACATGGAGATGGAAGTGTAAATCTATTGACATAGTCAAAGAACATGTGGCCACAGGCAAATGCTACACAATTTAATGCAAAAGAAAAGACTCCACCCACAAAATGCTATCAAGAGAACAGAATTAATTAATTGCTTCATTGGTAATCAAGTCAGACCAATTAATGAGAGAAATTAATTCTACTCAACAATTAATTTTTTTTATCTGGTTTTGATGAAGTATCAGTTACAGGAAAATGATCAGATTGTTGTACCACCAGGAGCAAAGAAATGAGTGTTTATACACTGCAGCATTATTACATGCAATCAGAATTGATGGATTGCATTTTTTAAATGAGAAAACAATTTAATCCGGCATGACCTTCCTGCCTTTAATTTTTCTTGGCAACAAAATGTATTCAACATGATAATATTAATAGCAGTCCGAAGATTAATGTAATCAATAACAATGATCTCTGATATGCATACATAAACACCTCCTTAACTGTGTGCTATACGAAATCAGCATTCCAAATAGATGCTGTAGCTTTATCGTAACATAAAAATCAGTCTGTTTCCCTGGCAATTCTTCTCCTTTAGAAACATGCTCAGCCTGAAACAGGTGTTAACATTCCACCATCAGTTAACAGCAGAAAAGTAAACCCTGAGCAGACCACAGGTGGCCATGGTAAGATCAATTCAAAACTGACACAAATTCTAATATGGGAAGACACTCTGTGCTCAGTATCGGAAGGGTCAGCATTATAGGTGAGTACCAACATCAGTGGAGGGTAAATCTATATTAAGCATGTGCAATATGTTCTATCCATTGTAATTTAATGGATATTTTTCTAAGTGAGAAAACAAAACAAACAGGTGGTGCAAAATTCTCAAAATAATTAAATTATGTTTTTTTCATTTATGTTTTCCTTTTTTGAAAAATCCAATTTATTTACCCTTGGAGACATATTGCCAAGAAAGCCTTTAGATATATTAGGCGTCCTGTGATTTTCGCCAACAGTAGCCGAGTTTGTAATTATTTCCATAAATGTTAAACTCTGTAGAACCAAGAGCATGCCAAAGAAATGGCTGATTAGACAGGTCCCTCTGACAGTTTCCCAAGGAAAATAAATATCTGAAATGTAATTATGGCTACACTGGCGAGACAACCTCAGTTTCAGTGCATGCCATCTTTATAAAGAAGGGATGATAGGAGCACTGTAATAGAACAGGAGTGAGAAAAATGTGTAAGGCATTGACCTCAACACCCACCCACCGACAGTCTCTCTGTGTGTAATTTGTTGCTTCCACGTCTCTAATCTCCAGTGCATGGGCTTGCAGCTGATAAAAATAGAGATTCTTTTTGCGGTGACAGGGAAAACCATTGGGGAAAAATGCTTAGATGTACAGTACAGTGGATACTGCCACTCACCACATTCTCCAAATATTGTGTCCGCCCTTCTGAAGCCGTTGCTGCATTTCTGAAATGTTCTGGGTGTGCAAAACATCTAAAGGACTGCAGCAGACCTGTACTGCAAACAGCTGCCAGCTCCTCTGCAGTCCTGGTTCCCTACAGTCTATTATCTGTCCCCACACAGTGTTCAGTCATGGTTTATCACTGCCACTGATTAGCTTTACTATATATATTCCTGTCACGCTTATGACAGTAAGTTCAAAAACCTCTCTCTTCTCTCATTTTTTATTTGAGTTGATGGGGTCACCCTCTGCATGTTATCCTTTATCTCTTCATATTTAGTCCCCGTTTGAGATTGCAATGGATACTGTTGTCACCTGATTCGTTTTTAATTTTGGAAAGTTAATGACAGAGTTTGAAAATAGCATTAAAATAACGAGCAGCTCCACCTCCCCTGAAATCTAAGCTGATGCCAGAATGGCTGAAGATCTTTCCCTGTCTTTCCTCATTCCATTGAAGGCTTGTTGGCCTCTTTCTGTGGGCAATATTTTTAGACCACACAAAAAAAAAAACAACTGTTCACACTGTGATTTGACATGAATCATTTTTGCGTGTTAGCTGTAATGGAATTGGTGCAATCAATAGTAGAAGTTTGACTTAAGGCAATTCATAGTAGTACTGTGTCTATTGATAGCTATAGTATAGTCCAAGAAATGTATGACAAATATATTGCACTCCAGGAATACTGCTGAGTTGGAGCTGATCTCTAAAGTTCGTGTGCTATTTTGGCGAAGCACCACTGCATCCTGCCACAGGGGACTGTTGAGACCAGTGCCACGGTTTAAAGAGGAAAGACCTACCAGGCTGCACCCGGGACACTCGTTGCCATTCTCACAGGTTCGTCGTCGAGCCTGGATGCCTCCCCCGCACGGCACTGTGCAACGTTCCCATGGTGACCAGCTGGACCAGTACACATGCGGCGGACAGGGCAGGTGCTCGTTGCAGTATCTGTGGGGAAGAGGCAATGCAGGGAGAGGTTCAGAGGGCCACTGGTTCTCAGATTAGTGTGTGACATCTCTGCATACTCACACATCAACATGTGAAACACTACACTGGATACCAAGATACAGCTTAACTATATGTCTGTTTAAATTCCACAAACATTTCTCAGAGTTCCAAGGGAAGAATCATTATTATGACAATTGTGGGATTTTGAACTATATGGCTATGGAAGGGACACTGGCAAATGTCTGAGTAAAAGTGTGGCATCGGTCAAATGACGCCAAATCTCTAAAGCAAGGGCAGTCATCATTTTCTCACATTCTCATTACAGCCTCAGCCCCTGATGATCCAGTAATGCAACACAGCCCTCTAATGAGAACGTTTTAAACAGAGCTCCATTTAATGGACGCCTGCTAGCCATTCAATTGAGCATACACAGAAATGATACTCTCTGTCCTGTCTACCTGCAGCGTCGGCCACATGTGCACATGGAGCTTGCTAAAAGGAGAGGTGGGGGGGGGGGGGCTGGGGGTGAGAGACACAAACTCCAGAGCTCTTGTGTGGTTTACAGTAAATTAACAGTTGCTTTGAAACAGATCGCAAACTCCTAACTCAAATTATAAATGGAGTGTAATGAAGCTTTGAAGAGTTTATCATATTCGACCCATAAGCTTTGGCACTGAAAACCAAAATAGCTTCAAAGGACTTCAGTTGCTGATACCACAAAGCAAGACTAACTACAGAACACATTTTAAAAAAAGAGACCAATGCCCCTTAAATCAATGAGCTGGCACTTCAATAAATAGACCATCTGATAGTGGCAAAAAAAGGTTTCTTATTTCATCCAACACATATTTCTCCTAGAATTATGATATTGCACATATGCAGTGACCTAGTCATTTGTTATGTTTGTCTACGTTCTCTCTGCTACTATTTTCCATGTCCATTACAAGTAACAGCAGCTAAGTATTACTTCATGAAGCAGACATATAAACAACTTTTCATATCCATTAGCGGTTTATTTAACATTAACAACAGAACCACAGTTCATCTGGAATTAACATCACAACTGGTGAGCTGAACATATTATCAGTATCCCAAATGACAGCAACAGAAAAGATGTAAAGCCATAAAATGATGCATCTCATTTAATGCCTATCATTTAACATTATAGGCTTTTCAAGCCTAGTTCTCTCTAAAAAAGAAAAATAGTATGACAGATGAACTGCTACCAAGGTGTAGGAGGCTTTAAAACTCTTTTAAGTACACATATTGTGATTTAATGAAGATATTTATGACAGTAAATATGATAATAAAATAGAGTTTGCTGTCTCACCCCAGACATACTCTCTCCAGAACCAATAAATAATATAACGATGGAGACAGATTTAATATCTTTAAGTAGCTCATTTATAAGATTTTTCCCTTGCATGGCACATTTGGTTAATTTGTAAGAGCTCACTGTCCTAACATTGATATTCAAGTTCCTTCTACAACCATTGTGTGTTTAGTCTTTAAACAATATTATCTTATTTTGTTTAAAGATGAAGTTAGTTTTTAGTCTTGAAATAAAGTATTAGAGTAAAAAGCTCTGAACAGCTATCACAATGACTTTCTACACAGCCAATTTCAAATGTGCTGACATTTTATTGTGTACCACATCAACAACTTCGCATTAACATGCAAGTGGTGTTAAGAGGTGGGATGTGTGAAAACAAGCAAACAGTCCACATCATGAATCATTGATCAATTCTACTATGGGTGCCAATGCAGTGCCAACAAGTTCAGAAGTCTCTACAAAAAAAATGATCTAGACTCATTGTCAATTAAAACATGCATGCATTCTTTCACTGACATTCTACCCAACTCTTTAAATCAACATAAATGTAAAAAAAAACACAGGGCAGTAAGTCAAACAGTAAGATCCAAAATTAACAGCCAGTAAGGTCCTGAATTGTAAGAAAGGTATGTTTTCATGCCCTGCGGCAAACACACAAAAAGTAAACCTTCCACATTCATTTTTCAACCAAATGTAGTTCCCTGACAGTCTTTTCAACCTTTATGAAAACATTTGCCTTTCCTTAATACCACTCTCCACACAGAGAGCTATTGGAAACAAATGTTTGGAGTGTCTCTGGCTCAAAGCTCAGCCCTCTCCAGTTTGCTGAGCGATACAGGACACTGCTTGAAGTGGACTCTGGAAGACCCTGAACGGGGCCAGGGGCCGTGCACACTCCGTTTCTCTGCCAAAAACCTGCCTTTGTCAAGCTGCCAGCAAATAGCACGCTAACGCTTCCACTACGTCGATAACCACATCCATCTGGCACCGGACTGGCAGGCAAGGAGTGCCTGTTTTCACAATGAAAGAACAGCGTAAAAGCGTGGCTTTGCATGTGCCGGCTCAGCTTTTGAGTGCACTCAAAAGGAAATTCTCTGGGTATGCAATGCAAAGCTGGAACCCAGCTTTGACACTACATACATATGAAACCAATCGTCCAGTGGCTTTTCCTAATGAAGAAAGTGGAAGAAACTGCACAAAAGACAGGAACACACTTTGACAGACTCCCTTTCAGGAAACTGACTAAGCACATTTCATCCATTAATGCAGCTGTACTCAGATCTGATGAATCCTCACACCCCTGTTCATCAAACTCCGGGTATATTTTCACAGTTATTATCCACTGCTGAGAAACCCAAGGTATCTTATTAACGGACACAGCGGTGTGAAAACTACAGATTTGCTGGTCAAGTGCCAAAGCCTGCTTCCACCTGACTGGCTTCAGTGCTTTGTGTGATTATTCCTGGATTTTATACTTAGGCACACTGGGCCATTAGGATCCTTTGCCTTCAATGCAGAGGGGATGGCAGGATTTGACCAGGGCTGAACTGATTTGGTAGAAAAAAAAACCCTCTGCTTTGTAATGAAGAAATAAATCCATGACCTCTCCTGCATCTAGGCTCCGCACATGTGTTTCCATGGCAACCCTGTTAATGGGAAGAACTACTCGGTTAAATAAGCATTCCTGTCTTTGTTTCAAGTTTTCCCGGCGGCTGCAGGTGTGCTGCACAACAGTTGCAGGGTGACAAATTCACCTCGAGAGGTGCAGACAAAAAAATGTATAATACAGTTGTGTTCCTCAAATGCAAACAAGAAGCCATAGGAGTTTGAATCAAGGCTGGAACTTTGGGCAAACTTAAATGTCACTCAAAATCTGCAACAGTATGCCAACTATAGCAGCTGCTGTGAGTTTATAATGCCTGGTAGCATGTCCTGAGTGAACATTCCTCGGTAATGGGTTTTGAATATCAATTGTTGGGCATATCAAATAGAATGTCAGTAAAACAGCAATATTTCTATATCTCAATCCATGACACTCTATACTATTATTTTAAATGACATCTAATACAGATCAATGTGGTACATTCTGTCTTTGGTACATTACATTCTCAGAAATAAACGTGACTTCTAAAATTTTCTGAATTAAAGTGAGAATGCTGCTTCTTACTGTAGTTCCACCACATTCTCATCACCTTATCCCTCGTTTATCCAGATTAAAGTATACCACTGTGTATGAAAAATTTTGCAGGTTTCTAAGGGAAAATAAAAGGTCTGTGAGGAGAGCTAATGCACCGGTATGTGTTCCTTACTGTGCCGTTCCCACGAACCACACAAACATCACGCATTTTTCATTTTCCTTCAATGAGATGACAGAATGATCTGTAAGAGATTGAAGTATGTCTGCCACAAAGGAAATTCTATTAGAAATGTGGGATTGAGTTTATTTCTGATGTGGAGTGTGAGACCTCTGTATTTTTACCATCAATGAGTGCTTTGTAGAAACATTTTGTTGAGAAACAGGGGAAAGCTAAACAGGGACTAGGTTCCTCTGTATCCTCCTGTCCTTCTAACCACATGTGAATACTGTTACATATTTATAATTTTCAACAACAGAAAAACTATGGAAACCATATGAAACCACACAATGTGAATAAACCTGTGCTATCATATTATAATTTGAAGCTTAGTTTTCCTTCCCCTTCCTTGCTTTTTGGTCTTCTTTTTTGAGATTTATCTACTTTCAGTGAAAGTCTGTGGGTTGCTAAGAAACCTTAAAACATCTTATGAGTTCCTTATCTGAGAGATAATTATTCCACAGAAATGCTTCCTTTCTTCAAAACGAATTGGTGCTGGTGCATTGCTGCTCACCTAATTGAGATGCCATGACATCTTCACTAGGTCTTTTAATTAGGTGTCAGAAACTCGAACAGAATGACCCTCGCACAGAGGATAGCTTTCGAACGTGTTCGACAGCATGTATCTGACAGCAGAGTGACCATTTTCAAGTGACAATTGGAGCATACCTCTCCTCACGGTTCTGGCCCACGCACACTCGGCCCCCATGGCGAGGGGTGGGGTTGCTGCAGGATCGCTGTCGGACCTGGAACCCGATGCCACAGCTGGTGCTGCAGGGGGCCCATGCGGTCCATGGAGTCCAGGCACCATTCCTGAAGACAACGGAAACACGTTCTCGGTGAAGCTACAATCCTGTGAGACAAAACTCGGTTCTATCAAAGTGAAGAAAGCTACTGTTAGGTGATGAAACGGATCTGTAAATATGCAGATGCTAACAACGGCAACAGTTGCCAGTGTTAACATATTAAATGTACTCAGTCTAGTGTAGAGCACCTGGAGCAGTTGGTGACCTCCACGCTCAGGCCCTGGCACTGCTGGCCGCCGCACTGGGGGCTGGGGCTGTCACAGGCCCGTGTTCTGCACAGACAGGAGCCCGCACTGCCCCCATCGCTGTGACTGCACACCTTCCACCCAGACCACGGCCCAAACCTCCCGTCCACCGTCACGTTCCTGGTCTGTTTCAAACAGGGGTGAGGAAGTGGCAGAACAATGCAGTACATTTAACAAAGCGGTTACTAAGTGCAGGAACAAAGGCACTTTGTCTCCCTACCAATTACAGCTACAGATGTCTGAAGAACTCAAATTTATATATGAATACCCTCCTTCTAGCCTAAAAGGCAGACATTTTTGTGCTTATAGTATTTTAGCAATGCAGGCAGATTTCTCTTTAATGGAGCTTATTACTCATGCTGCATAATTGGGGCTGGTGACACCCAAAGGATGCCTTCCTTTTACACCCCCCACCCTTGTGCAAAAGGAATTCCAGTACAATACACTGAGGAAGGAATACTTCAAGAAAACCAAGGCTCATATTTAAATAGTATTCCAAGTCACAGGACCTGGCTGGTGTCTTAAAGAGTGAAGCCATGAAGGACTGAGTTTTGTTCCACACTGACAACCTGATCACAAATACTTATTGGTGAGAATTTAGGTCTGCTTTGGTGACTTGATATTTTATTTTCTGAACTGTGTAAATTACAATGTGTTGTTAGTCAAAGGGATTAATCTTCAGTTTCAGTAGATTAAATTATTTGTAATCAACAGTGTTTATGCTTTGGTCAGATCCACATAAAACATCATCGCAAACTGCTGATAAATGTATCCCTCTAAATTAACACTCCACCCTACACTGTAATATAATATAATATATTACAATATGTAATATAATAGCCTACCATACTGTCTGATTGCCGGAATTTTAACGTGCTTCTTCAAGGGTCATTTGAGATATGCGCATTTCTAAAAATAACCTGATAAATTCTCTCCGGTTTGACAGGAGCTGCATCTGCCGTAAGGGATAACCTTTTTGTTTGTTAATTGCACCCTGTCTTCTTTCTCAATTAGATTATGTGTGAGAGTACATTTTCACAAGCAGGTTGCGTGAGGAGGGTGAATGTAGAAATTAAGTGAAAGTAATTAAAGGTTGCAGAATTACTGCATCTGACCGAATAAGCTTCACACTTTCACAACATGATAGGAGGCAAGCTGTCTTTTGCTGAATGCAAGATTATGCTTTCTTCCTATTGTTGTCGGGCACACCCCACCCATAGCCTTTATAACCACTGTATGATACATGGTCTCATGTATGTCCTCTTTGAATTGTGCAGAGGTTGAAAAATTGCCTGTGCTTACTGAAGTAAAAACCGTAGCACATTTTACTGTAGGCATTGTTGAGGTTTTAACCGAGGAACATTTTTCAGCCACAGTGAGAAACACAGTGGAACTGCATCCAGACACTTATCCTGCTCATTTTTCATTTGCACAACTCTTTAAAACACAACAGTAGTTGCTTGTTTAACACTTTTTTTGCCAGTGTTTATTACTGATGCTCATTATATTTTCTCTTGATGTGACATTTGTGCCCCCATATTTATTTTTTAATGGTTATAAGAAATGCATTCAAATTAAAAGAATCAAAAATTAACAATGATGTTCTTGCCAGAGGGCAGTTGACATGACGTGACACCATCACCTCCGCCTACCCATGGTTGGGATTCTGCTCTAATGAGTTTAAGGAATCCTGCTATAAAAAATACCAAGTTCCTCTTTCTGCTTTCATGCTTCACAGTCCTTTGTTCGCTGCTCCACCGTGTCCACACTGTAGCGTTTTACATAAAAATACATTCATAAATATAACACTAAAGCAGTCACAGTCTCTTTGCTCCTGTTCCCTCAACTGACCTACACTGGAATTACACCTTCAGCATGAAAGGTTGTCATGCTTAATGCCTAAAATCTTCCTTTTACTCCTCCATGCAACAAAAGGTCAAAGACGAGGCGAGAAAACAGCATTCCAAATGGATTTTATCTTCTCTGCTGCTCCTTCTACTCTTTACAAAAGTGCAGCAGAGGATAGAAAATTCTAAGCCTTCCTAAAGAAATGCCCAATGTTTAAATCGACCCTTTTCTTTCTCAGAAGTGACTGAGGTAGCATACGGGAATACTTCACTGTTCTTCTTCTCCTCCTTGAAAACAGAAATGGTTCTCAATAACATGTACAATGCTAGACCTTTCATCTCGTGACAGACAATACAGTGTATTTTTGTTCAAACTCCTGCATGTACATGGGTCCCTGGAGAGAGAACTAATCTGACCTAAAGAAGCATGGCAGTTACACAAAGAAAAACTGGCTATGACATAAGAAATGGACCCAGACATGAAGTTGCATTGCAGGATTTGTGCTCTTTGAGAGTACTGAGAAATCCACCCCTGGATCAGCTGAGGATCTGCATTTGGATGGTTCAGACAGCTAGATCTCTTCTAAGTGAAAGAGAGTACCGAGGTGGCTACGTCACACTGGTGTCGGAAGTGAAATTCCCCATTCATTTTAGTCATAGCCATTTTTTAAAATGATCTGATCACTTAGCCTTATGGTAAACTTCAGAGTGAGTATGAGTTACAGTGTGTGTGGATGCCTGCCAGGTTTCAGTCAATACAAAAGCAGAAGATGGCATGGGGCCTCTTATGCCAAGTGACTGGTCTATGCAAAATCACATGAAAGTACAGAAATAGCGAAATGAGTAGTGAAATGGTGCAAACTATGGATGGAGGAGTACTGTATATAAAACAACTGTAGGTCTATTAAGAGTAATAAAGTTGAAGAAGAACAGCTTTTGCTCAAAGTTCTGGTATTTAAATAAAAATATGCGTCACTGAAAATGGACGCTGATCTGACTGAGGCCAGCAGTTACGGTCATATCCACATTTGTCTCCCTCGAGAAAAAAAATATTTTAGGCTGCTCAACTGAAATTTATTCTTGCATATGAAGTCTGAATCACAGAAAACAAGTTGTCAGGGAACAGATCTCTGTGTAGTTCCTGCTTAGAGGGTTGGGCTCTCCAGCTGAGCTGAGAAATATATCTTTCACGCTAATGTAGCTTCCCTCTGTGAATGACGTACATGCTAAATATATGTATCACTAAAATGCAGGTAATCAGCTTCTCTAATGATGGAAATCTTTGTTCGCATCTAATATTCACATGGCACCTGTTATTAAAATCAGTGTCTCCCACCCACAGTTTCCAGAGCGGTTTTGAATATCAGGGAGACATAAAAAATGTTGGTAAAATGTGACTTACATTATTATTCCTTTCAAATTCTCTTTTTGGCCTATTTTCAGGAATATAACACTCACACTGAAATTACCGTATGTAAAAATAACATACAGTAGATAGACATACTGAACAATATCCATCAGCCACAGCTTCACAAGCATTTCATGTAAAATCTGTACTGACAGCGGGAGGGAAATCTGTGTCTCCCCAAGTGCATGCTGGGTACTCACCGGACACTCAGTGATGCTTTGTTCCCATTGGCTCATGCTGAGGCTCTCCTCCAAGGTCGTGCATTTCTTCAGCACTAGATCCCAGCCACAGTAGGGGTCTCTGGCTCCCACGCAGGCTCTGCCAAAGCCAAGGGTTGACAACATTAACGAGGACATCAACAGGTCACCTTCAATGATAACAATGGAAGATTGATGCGTTCTCAAAATATTTCTCGACATATAACTCAAGCTAATTAAAAATGTTCCCTTGGCTTACACAGTCCCTTTTGTGGCCATTCTTTTAACACAAGTAAGCACAATTTACCTCTGTTGTGATGCAAATAAGGTGACTTTGCCACAAGTGAAAGACCAGAAAACAAAAAAAAAACAAAAAACTGAAGCGATGGCAGATTCAGCACTGTTATCTTCAAGACAGGACACTGAAGAACATAGTTGAATGTTTTCACCATGTCCTTCTGGGGAATATGCACAATACACTCCCAGAACACTATTACACTTGAGCTGTTCAGACAAAAGCAGTGAGGAAGACAACATGCTGTGGCTTCACATGGTGTATGGTGGCAGAGGATTAGGGCTAGTCCGGGCCAAAACACAGCAGACACAACAACAGTCAGTCTCACAATGAGGAAATCTGATGGCTCTGGCACTCGACAAGTCTGTCTGAAAGGCATGGGTTTTGTCTGGGGAGGGTTCGAGCAATCTTCTCTCCAGCACATTTCCCTCTCCCAGTGCCTTTGTATTAGATATCTGTCTATGTGCATGACTCTACCTCATCCCCTGTCATCTGACCACCCTCTACTCTGGAGTCAGCTAATAAAACTATGTTCGGCCTGTGTTTTACAAGCTCAGCGGTTCTCATTTACATGCAAGCAGAGCGCATTGTCCTTTATCGATAGTCTAATGTAAAGAGGCAGTGGAGAGTGCTTTTTATTATCTAGCTCCAGGGGCAGAGAGTAAATAAACTTTGTTTAAACGGGGAGGAAGCTGTGTTGCTATGTGGCTGCAAGCTAAGTGAGGACAATTAAGTAATTCCCTACATCTGCCCATGGCAAAAATGTCTTCAAGATGATATGACAAAATCTATTGCGCTGTGAAAAGGCAGCATTTTATGGTTGACTTTGCAACGTAAACATTTTTACAGTATGCAATGCAGTGAGCCATGCTCTTTCACAGCTCTATTCAGTTCCTCCTGCCTCAGTCTCCATTGTAATGCAGTATACCAAGTGGATGTGTGTGCAAATATTTCTCGAGATGCAAAACCAGCTATGCAAAAATTTGTGGTAAATTAGTTCAGCTAAGGGAGCGCTTTTTGAAATGAAATCCAACTGTGCTGTTAATATGCACATAAATATGACAAATAAAATAAGTTGGCTAGGTATGAAATGTCCTGCTAATAATAATAATAATAATAATAATAATAATAAACACAACAACACAACCTGGTGGGTTAAGGTGGTGGAAGACCTGTGTACTCACTCTCGCGTTCTGTGGAAGTTGCAGCGCATAAGCGGGATCTTGATCACCTGGTCCCTGACGCCAACGAAAAGCACACTGCGACTGTGCTGAATCAGGAGGCTCCTGATTGGCTGCCTCTTCCTTTGGGGAAAGAGCTCAATTTCGTCCAGCAGACAGCTGCCCATGGTCTGGTTCAGAGGGGACAGCACTTTCCTGATGGTACCGTAATCTGACAAGAGAAGGTTACCGCTCAGCGAGGGGGAGGAAGAGGGTCTTCAGATCGGGACGTATGATAATGCAGACCCTGATGTCAGAGACACAGCTGTCTGGGAGGCTGACGATCTCCAGACAGATCAGATAGCCCCCTCCTCCCAAACGCAGGCTGAAACTTCGATCTGCCATAATCCCTTCCGAACGCATACGTATCTCCTACAGGTAAGCTATCCCAGATAAAAAAGGATGATATTTCAGAGCACGAATGAAGCAATCACAGAGGGACTAGAATCATACCTTCAGAACTTTTTGTGCAAAAGAGTTTTAGAAGTTCTAAAACACAGAGCATTTATCATAATCTGTTTCTTTTATGAAGGCACATTTCACATAACAGAAAAACAGGCTTTGGAGAAAATTAATGGTAATCATTAATAAAACCATCCCTACGAGTGAATAGGTAATTGCTTGTGAAAGGTACTGAGAGTAGGTTTAAGCATGGCAAGTTACGAAACTTGAGTTTCTGCAGACAAATTATCGTAATAGCAGAAAACCAAGATAATTACATTCCTAAAAGTGTAGTATTACTGCTCCCATTGAGCTATGTCGATGACCCTTTTTAATGTCCCTAAAGTGGGTTGTTTAAAACTTTGGAAGTAGTACCTGCTGCCTCTCTGCAATGCAATCAGGTTTGGAGAGATGGACTGGAGTTATGAACCCTGAACCAACTGTGGTCCTGTTAAGTGACAGTCTTTTGTGTCTGTCTGCTTAGTGCCACAGATACTGAGGTAAGGTCTGGCCATGTGAGCATCTGTGACACATTGGCACATCTACAGTTACAGTCAAATTCCATCAAATGCTTTAAATCAGGAGCATAAATCTGAGCATTAATTGCCTCTTCTTGGCTTTGTTGGGTAACAAACTTTAATGACGTAGGCAACATTTAATGCGTTTTTTACTAGGGTCTAGTTAGCACCCTGGAATCCGCTGCAAATGTTTCTAATTTTAAGGCACATTGATTATATGGCTGGACACACAAAGGGAACATTGTTATTTCAGCATGGCTGACAATCTCAGCCCACTGATCTGAAACAGGTGTCTAGTCCCAAAATAACAATGAGACAAACGCAGGGGTTTGTAGGCTGGTACTCGAAGGAAGCACTGCGTGAAGCATTTGCCCACGACTGTTGGCTCTGCTGCAGCCTCTGTGTTGTGCAGAATATGGCATGCTTTGTATTAAGGTGTTTTTTTGACAGGTGACTGTATTCAGTCTCATGCTGTGTACCACTTGGACAGACTTCAGCAACAGAGGGCTACACAAGTTTTCAGGGCACCCTGGTCCATATGGATGGCACATGTGGCTTTGTTGAGATTACATTAACGTCAGCAAAATCAAGCTTTGATGTTTCACTGCTGCTGTGTCCTTAATGCCTTTCTTTGGCCTCCTGGGCAATTTTGCACACATGAAATCAAAAGCAGAGGAATCAGAAACACCAGTGATTATCGGGGACTATTTTGCCATTTTTCAAAATGTCATTTTTACGAGAATGCAAAAGACTCTGCTGACCAGCACAACAAGCACTGCTGACCAGCAGATCTGGGCCACCAAGCACTCTAACATTAACGAGGCACTAATGAGCTCAGCACTATGTTTATTTGTTTTAAACAGCAGTTGGGTAGGGAGATGTGCTTACTCACAGAACTCTGAACAATCGCTTCTGCTTTCAGTCCTTTCGCTTCACTTTAAACTGTTTGGCAGCATTAGGCTTTTTTGCAGAGCCACTGAGCGCGAAGAGCGTTTGGAAGACAAACAAAAAGGGGCTGGCAAGTGATTCGGACTCATTTATAGAATTCGTTTTCTTTTTAACTAACAGCTTCACTTCGCAGGTTTATGAAGACTTTCCGTTCCAGTCGTTCAAACAAACAAGGGCTGGCAGCGGCAGCCTGTGTTAAAGGGTGGTTTGCTCAAGAGTTAGTGAGTCTGTCAACATTGATCCCCTCTGGCTCTACCTGAGAGGTGACAGAAGGTGGTAGAGAGCCTCCTGTGACATACCTGTGGCCAGGTAGATGATATGGAAGAGCATGTCTTTGCCCTGGACGACATCCACGGCCACGTGGGAGAAGCGCACGTTGTCCTCCATATAGTATGGGAGGGTGGACACTGGCTGCACCACTCCGTGCATCAGGATAAACTTCTGGGCATCCTGGAGGTTCCGCTCGGTCAGGTTCACGTACGAGCCGTAGTCTATGGTGCCACACTAATGCGAGACAGACAGCACGACATTAAGACCTGTTTCCAGCCTCCCGCAAATCAATAAAGATGAAAAAGAAAAACATGAGAGTCACCACCCAATAAAGACCCCCAGAGATTTGTGGTTAATTTGTTTGAAGATGAGAGACACAGTGATAAATAAGATCTTATGTAGGAAAAGCGGCTCCAGCTTTACTTGTTTGTGCCAGCTCTACAGAAGAGAGCAATCTGAGATTTTCCACGAATGTTTTTGCATGCGTCACATTTACAGAGAGCTAAATTAATCTTTTATTACACCATTTTCGCCTCTTAAATAGACTCGACCCTTTCTGAAATGACAACTTTTCTGACATAAAAAAGGCCACACAGATGGTCATGCACTGCTTTAAGACATTTTGAAAATGTTAATCTTTTTTTTAATCACAGGGAATGAAAAGTTAATAAAGAGACAGTTGACATCTTCTTCCAACACATACACTGTGTATCTCCCTTAATTCAAACGTGTCAAATTAAATGGGAGGTAAGAAGAGTGGATCTTAAAAAGGGCCATAGATGCTCTCTTGTGGACCCTGATCATGACACATTCTTCTTGACTTGCACAAATCCATCCTGGTCCCTCCTTGCGTGATGACTCTGACTGAAGAAATATTCCTCTGAAAACTGGAACAGTGCAGTACCCTTCATTTGAGATGAGTCAAAAAAAAAAAAAAATCTTGAAAAGCTGAAAGTGGTTCTCCAGGGTCGAGGAGCCAAAGATGTTAGCAAATGAAATGCTTGACAGCAGGGTTCCAGGAGAGACGGGGTTTGGACACCGTTTGGGTGATTTATGTCTTATTTTCCCATGTGGAGCCAAGGTGAGGTCTTGCACGGTCGCTTTGGCATGAGGCCACAAACAAACTGCTGTCATTTTTACCATCGGACATAGGGCCTGTCTGATGGTGGATGTGCTCCGCTCAACATATGTTACAAGGCGTCAGGAACTACGTAATGGGATCGTCTATGCCTGCCCTCACTCACTTCAAGTTCTCCAAGGCAAATCTCCCCAGCATGCCATGGATGGTAAAAGTTAGACAAGTCGGAGACAAGTCAGCAAAAAGTTATGTTTGCGCATTTCAATAAACAGAGGAAGCTTTACCTCACTTCCCTGGAATATAAACAAGATCTATTGTCCTATGCTAAATGAAATGTGGAAGTCTTTTGAAGATATACTGTAAATGAATTTCTGCATTGTTCCTGACAGCATGATTCACAATTCCAACATGTGGGGTTTCATAAATTATGCTAATGTTGGAAAGAACAGCAGACTTTTTGCTGATTATTCCAACACGGAGAAAATTAACTGCGTAATCGATGGCGAGTCTTCATGTAAAAATGATCTCAATAAACTTGGAGAGATACCAGTGTTATATCCACGTTAGATTTTCAAATGCCAAATTTACGACAAGACATTTTACATCAATGTGAGAGCCCATAAATCTCAGCCTCGTAAATCTATTCCCACAACATTGACAAATGCTTGATGAAGATGTCACTGCAACCGAGATAAAGTGCGCTTTCAGATGCCCAATGGAAATCTAAGGTTCGCAGGGTTTCGCCTTTGTGGTTAAAGCTGTGAGTAAACTCTTTCAAGTGCCCCAATCATTGTGATTACCAGCCAGAGCTGTGGTCCACTCCTACACTGCACTGCAGACATTTTTTTCAATGCAGCTGATTAATTTTAGCATTTCACATTTCCTTCCCAAAATATGTCACAAGATGCTCTTGAGCAGGTAGAGTGCACGCAGATATAGATGTGAACCAATACTGAATGTTCTCTGTTTGCAGATTGAGTTAAATCACATTAAATGGCAGGGGATTAACCTACTTCCTATCTTTCTTAAGCTGGTACCTTCAGAGAGCAAGCAATTTGAGATATATTGCTTCATGTCATCACTGCTATGTAAACCTGCTGTGCTGGCTTCATGAAATTCATACGTATGCAGAATCTGCAACCTGGCTGTTAAAGAATGTTAAAAAAGAGAATTAGGTTATTCGAAATAGTTAAGCTCCATTGAAACTCCAAACTGAAAATGGCAATGGGGATCTATATTAGTATACTCTCCAATGTAACTGACAACCATGATTATAAAAAGTAAACAAATATATTCATTAGATGTATAAATGATGGTAAAAAGATACATATCAACAAACAAAATTCCAGTGAATGTCGAGCAACAATGCTTTTTGAGCTGGCTCATAAATTTTTTATTCATCACTGTGGTTGACAAAGATGAAACCAATTCACTTGCTGAGATAAGGTCTTTCTGCATTTAATGACATAGTGTAACTGAGTTGTAACGTTCAGCTTTTGAACCTTGGTGTTGAGTGTTGAATATCACTGGAAAACACGTGTGAAGCCAGCACCCAGCTCTCAGCACCAGTGAAATTCGTCAACAGCAAGAGGGTCTGTTATTATCTGGTAGTACACAAAAGTAGCTGCACCTCTTCATCACTTCAGGAAAACCGTTTGCCTAACTGAGTCTGTCTAAAGGGCAGAAAGGCAAATATCTGTCAGCGTGCAATTTAATGCCACGGTTGATCGGACCTCCGGAACCTGCACTAGAATCCTACCTGGAAGTCTGGGTTGGGGTTGGGATAAGGCAGCCAGGCTGATCGCGAGTTCTCCTGGTACTTGAAGGGCCCACTGAACACCTGTGTGATCGCGCTCAAATTAAAAACACACACCGCTGAGGCCGCGATGCTGTTCCTGAAGGAAAAACATTCGGGAGGTGCAGGTGAGCAGACACAGTTCTCCTGATGCTTATTCCTTTACTTTGATTGTCCTGTAACAAGGGGACAATCCTCAATTTTTTTCTATTAAAATCTCAGCCAGTGGTGACCCTTCCCTCTTCAAAAGATGGGCTGGCCCTGAAATCACAGCTTTATCTCTGTGAACTGGAACAGCTATGATGTGCTGCATTCATTAAATGTAAAAATAAAACACTGTGCTCTGCTACTGAAAGCATAGAGCATTAGAGTTAGAATGAGAGTAAACTTATTTCCCATACAAAAATGAAATACATTGTAATATATTGAGAAATACGTTGTTGAGTCCTGTTCAGTAATTCTTCAGACTGTGCTAAAAACATAGCCTCTAAAATCTATTCTTAATATATAATGCTTTTTTATGGTATCATTGTACGGCTAACAATAGGCTATCTTCATCTTGAGACACTCACATGTTGGTGGTAAAGATGCCGTAGAGTAGCTCCAGCTCCGGCAGGAAGAAGGTGTCCTGCAGCTCGTTGTAGTCGAAGGGGATCTCCCCCGGCCGGGAGCAGTTGAGCCGAGCCTTCATGAAGGTGGTCCAGGTGTCCTCCAGGAGGAACCGGCCGCCGATGTCATTCTTGCACACGCGGGCTGCGCGCGAGAAGATGGTCTTCCCGCAGTCGTGCTCCACTGCGTTTTCTCGGAAGAAAAAGTAGGTGAAATTCCCGATGTCATAGGATGAGACGAAGTTTGGTTCTGCATTGCAAAAAAACGTGTTGCAAAATAAGATGTTGAGAAATAAGCAACAGTATAGGACATCTGTCGAAGAAACAGCAACTGATGACTAAAATGGGTATTTAATGATACTGTATTGACTTTTTTCATTTTAATCGGTGAATTAACTAGCCCTGCATGAAGGGCCATAACTTGCTTTGCTCCTGAAAAAGCAGAGTTTATGATGAAATATTATAAAAAATCTAATCCCTGTCTTATTGTTACTACCCCTTCTAAAACTGATGATCTTTGTAGATTCTTAACAACAAGATGTTAACATTTATGGCTGACAGTATTGGATTTAAATTGAGTGGTTTACTCTTACTGACAGCAATTTATTTTTATATTAAATGGAAGAGCTATTCAGGCAGTGCCCCTTTGCACAGCCTGGAAAAAAAAATCAATTTACTATAAATTCTGTTATTAAACCTTTTCTGAAAGGTTGCAGTTTGTGTAGTATTTGCAGCTTTAATTTACTTTTCAATTTTTCTTTAAAGCAAATCAGATAAAATTCTTCAATGACAAAACAGGATCTGACCACTTCCTTGTACTGTAGAAGTGATGCGATCCATTCTACTTTGCAGAATAACTTCCTGATGGGATGTCTGATTGTCCTCTTGAGGTGAGAGATCTGTTTGTTTTGTGAGCCACATCAAATATGACACATTGCTGTGTGTCACAAAAGAAAAAAAAAAGATATATGATAAAAAATACTTTTTGTAGCGCCACACAAGAAATCAGCAACACATTCAAGTGCCCAGTGGGTGCGTCCAGTGGAATTGCTTTTCCTCGCTACAGTACAAAACAAACAAACCGAATAGGCTGACAAAATGTCTCTTTCATCAATCAGCATGGCCCTGGCCGATGGCTGCATGTTGTGCGGATAACCCACACAAAACCTTATCTATCACTGCAACGCCAACACTCCCCAGATACCGGGAGCAAAGCGCACTCAGAAATTCAATCAGCCATTGTGTTGCTCACCTAAATCCTGTGTTCCTCACGGAGCCAATCCCTCAGCTAACTAAAACACATTGTATTAAACCACGGACCACACCAGCAGATGTTATGAATTAGTCACAAAGGCACATGTACTGTAGAGCCAGTAGTTTCTATTAAGGGAGGATCTCTCTGTTCTCACACATTGGTGTAGGTCATGGAGTAGGTGAAATATAATAGGTCAATATGTTACAGGCATATATCAAAGGGACATCCAGGTTGTTGTGTACAACGACAGTAGAGTTAATCCTTCAGATTAAGGACTCGGTCATTCGACTTGATAGGCTATGCTTTATGTATCGTGTGCATTAATGACTAAATGACTAGTGGCAATAATGAAGGGTACAATACAACACTGTGACTGAAAGGAACGGAAGTGTTTCAGTAAAATAAGACTGAACCATGAAACTATGTGTTTTATGCTTCCCCTCACGCTCAAAGCTTTGACTTTTGCCCACATCACATGCAATAATGGGGCACACAGGCAAAAAAATCCTGTTTATTAATCTGTCAAGTACATCTAGTGTCGGGATAAATTAATTGTTTATTTTATGAGCAAGGCAATTACATTAATATGTTAATTTATTTCCAAGGTTGAAGCTTGAACTTTGAGACAAAAATAGCCTTTAGGACAGAAATAAGCAGAAATAAGCCAAGGATATAACTGCCTGTTCTATAATTGTTAACATTATCATAGTTATTACCTCCTCTCCCGGTAGTTCACTGCAGCTCCTAATGAAAGTATGTGTGTTATCTTTTAGATTTTTCTAAAATGTCATTCATTGTCCCTTACGACTTCCCTTGTTGTCAGACTTTGCATTGGGTCTACTTTTAATTTTCACATGACTTTCGTGCTTTGGAGTCAAAGATGACGCTTGGCACACTTTTACAAATGAACAACAGGGCACATTCTACTCAGCTGAGCATAAAATAACCCCCAAGCAGAGGTAGAAGTGTCTGAATGACCGCATCAGTACAATTTGACTTGCGTGTATGGAAAGGGACCAGAACTCTCAATCCATTCCTACTGCCCCGGTGCCCTCACCGTTGAGCCACTTGGAGTTGTACTGGGCGGTGCGGAGGGGGGGCAGGCCCCCCAGGCTGCGGTAGATGGCAGGGTCCCTCCCGGAGAAGTCCATGGCGGTTGCGGCGTACAGCTCCCCGCTGGAGGTGATGAGGGCGGTGGAGTTGTGCAGGGGGTTGTAGGGACAGCGCGCCATGCCGCTTATCTGGTCATGGATCTCGGTCAGGTTGGTCAGCTGGATCGTGGAGAGAAGTGCCTTTACTGCACACAGGGTCATTTGCTCACACATTCTTGGCGTCTCCAGTGTTAATACAGAATGCTTTTTTTTCTATTACATTTCTTAAAATTATCAATGTATGGCTTTATTTTAATACATGTGTTTGAGAGAGTTTTTTTAAAAAAAAGAAAAAACACTTTAACTCAGGAGAGAAGAAAGCATTTCAATGTCACTTCAACTGCTGTTCAGAATAGTAACAAATAAAATAAAAGCTGTGGTACAAAGGTCTGGAAGGCAGCATTCAGAAATAAAAAAGCACATAATACCACTACTGACTGTTGTATTGCCAGGATAGTGCATGCTGCATGTTCTCCATTGTAACATGGAATTCACAGATTTTTGAAACATGAAGACTTATCTCTTCCCTCATGTGTCATGACAACCTCCCATTACTGTACCAGGGTGGTAATCAACCAAAGCTACATGTATTGTAGCAATACAAGTGACTTGCTGGAGAGTCACTTTGTGAGGACTGGCTGGTCTGGACAGAGAAATTGCAGGCTGTGACATGTACAGTTAGCATGAATAGCTAGTGCAGTGGTGCAGTGTGCAGTGTGCCATCACCAAGTAGCAATGTAACATTTATACATTGTTAATTTGAGAAACAGCACATGATGAAGCAAAGAAAACGCAAGGCATCATAATGTTGCAACGGAAATGATGCTGTCAGTCCTAAATGTACTTTTAATGAAATACTACTAAGTGGCTCTGGCTCTGAAGTGCTCTGGTGGTTGGCTTCCTAATGTCCATCTGGTCCTCTGGATAAGCCATTACTAAACCACATCAGTAGGAAAGCTTTCTCAGTTTACTGAAACAGACATATTTGCATCTTATATCTTTACTTCTGCCTTTGAAAACAAGGCCAGCTCCTGTTCCACACATTTAAAAATATTTAACAGTATGACCCAAAGTCATCTGGCTTGGTTGACAGCTCCACTTTTCCTCAATAAAAAGCTGTGTAAATTTAGAAAGCAATGAATAATTCAAGGTGCAGTATGCCTCAATTACTATTTCTGAGGAAATAAGACTTTCTTAAGTAACAGCACCTGCACAGTGTTCTCAGAGTGGAGTCATGCTCTAAGATGTGATTTCCCTGTCGCAATTCAGATGCTGAAAGGCTCATAAGCTGCTAATCTAATAAGTCACTTCTCTGACTGATGGACGGCTGTTTCAGCTGGGAGGTTGCTGGATGCCATCTGTTGACCATACCAGGAATTATGGGCAATTTCCACACAAGACACTTCAACTACTATGTCTGTGGGGCAGCACTGTGTAGTCTAAAATAAATTTGGTCATGGTGTGCACTCTTCTGCATTTTATAGTGAAGAACGAGCCTCCCATCATCCTCTTAAAGGCCATAGACATGGATCCTAAACAGAGCACCCGGTGGAAAAGCAGTGGATTATCATGGATATGGATTTGTGAAGCTGCCGGATATGAATGACTGCGGAGGATTTTCATTCAAGTGAAAGATATGAATCCATCCATAGTAATACCGGAATCTGGGGTGAATTAGCATTTTTGGCCAAATTGAGAAATTTTGGACCTGCCCCAGCCGAATGGTCCCCTTCAAACCGGATGTGCCATTTCTGCGGCCATTGAGAGGTGTTGTGAAAGATGAAAGCCTGGCATTGACAGAGCTCCTTGGGATAAATGGCCATTCTGAGTCTTCACGGATGTGGGCACAGCACCTATCCGGCATATTAAAACAGGAAGCTGAAAGACATCGCTTCAGGAGGACGGCAGCTGTGTCCCTGTGACACACTGAGCGGCTTTACTGCTTTGATGGCCTTTTCTTTAAGGACTCGACTTTATCACCCATAACATTAAGATACACAAGGCTACATTATTTACTGCACTTTTATTAAGGCTATCCGTTTTCCCCTTTCCTGTTATTGATGCTATGTGACTCTGTGCCAGTGTACTGTAAACATGATTGTCAGTCCTTGGGGTTTTTATTTGTGGCATTAATTCACATCAATCATAGAAGCCATGCTGAGGGGAACATCGCAAGAGCAAATGAGGTATTCAGGCCAGTTCAAATGTTGGATTCATAAATAGCCACGTCTATCAATCATAAAGGCTCACTTAAAGGAAAAATGTGGAAAATATTTGCCAACTTTTTTTACTCTAGCTGGTTTTTACTTCCTCTAATTGATTACCAGCCTCATGAAAATGGGATATCAGTTCAAAGCTTGTATTCATCCATTAA
This sequence comes from Megalops atlanticus, assembly GCA_019176425.1. NCBI lineage: Eukaryota > Metazoa > Chordata > Actinopteri > Elopiformes > Megalopidae > Megalops > Megalops atlanticus. The sequence continues at coordinate 57,170,477 of CM032876.1, read as the reverse complement.
ATTAAACACACGTCATAATAAATATGAAGAAAAAATATAAATATGCCTTTTCTGGGAAAAGAGGGCTAGATTTCCAAAGTGTCTTGACAGTTACCCAAAACACACACATGTACTGCAGATGTCACTAGGAAGTAGTGACTTTCGTCACCATAAATGAATTAATCTGTGTTAATGCAAATGTATGACCCTCCTCCCACACACAGCTTTCACAAACCAAAAAATCCTTTTTTTCTGGGGTTTGCAACACTGAGTATGTAATGGTCCTTATCGCTCTTTCCAGTGTAGGGAGGTAAAGTATTTCAAATGGATTTTCATTACCGTACGATTGGTGCAAATGGGAGTAAATGCGTTGGTTCCACAGGTGAATAGCCTGTCTCCATTAACAAGAAGGACGCGGATGTAATTCTGGCACTCTTCCTGCAGAAAGAAAAATTAAAAAATGGGGGTGTGAGTGTGTAAGATTCAGCAGAGGCAAAAGACCTTGCCTGAGTGGAGGAGGAATGTAGACTGGATACAATGTTAGCAAATTGCAGATCTACTTCATTAAATAAAACTGAAATCGAACAACTTACTCTGCAAGGTTGCGCACTTCACAGAAAGTGCAATAAAAACTTAACATGCGGAACTGTGAGAAAAGCTTTCTGCTGAGGGTATACCTTTGCACAGTCACTAGCAAAATTTTGTAGGTACTCAAGCAACTACTTGTTCAGCTCTACACCTCGAAATCACTATTACTCTTTGGCTCAAATTCATGCAAACTGCTCACTTACCATCCATCTTACCACTAGGGACAAACACAGTCACATCATTTAAGAAACATACTATGAACTGCTGATCTTACTATTGTGTAATTTTCTATTTAGCAGTATGTGTGGGAATATGTCTAGTGTCTAGGCCTGATGAGCAGAATAAATTTGTTCATACCATTGCAAACATGTAGCCTGTGCTGACTGACTTTTCATTATATCTCCTCAGCCATGTGCTTATGGCCCTGTGTTTGTCATGGGGGGCTTCTGGAGAATTTAGGCTCCTGTAAATCCAGTTTTTCCCACAGAGTTTATCAGCTAACGCAGGCAAACTGTGAGCGACTCTCCCTGCTGAGGCCTGTGAGTGTTGATTTAATGGTGTTAGAAGGCTGAGGAGGAGGAGGCCTGCTTTATACTCCCATTAAGATGCCTGTTAACTCGTAAACCAATTCATTCCCCTTGTACTAAACATAGCCTGAGAGGAGATGCTTGATTTACATTTGAGTGTGTAATTTGGTTCTATAGCAGTGTTTGGTCCTTGTAAATAAAAGTGGATTTTATGTGCATCCTGCATTACAACTTGACTTGTTTATGAAAAGCTCTGACAGATGTTTAAGATCCAAAGTGTAATATAGTTGCTGTTGCAGTGCACAGTCTGTCTTGCAAACAAAGTAAAATGGCCGATTCAGCCTCATCAGAACAACCTGTTTCTTTTCCGCAAACTTTCTAAATGACATTTCCATATGTGGGCTGTTGCGTGTGCTCAGAGAGACAATTACCTGACAATTAATCACTCGTACTTTGTAGCAGCTATACTAACAATGTAGAATACCATATCTTAAATGAAATACTGGTATACTCCCCTGCAGCAATATATATCCACTCTGAATTTCTATAGTTCCATGTGCAATTGTGCATTGGAGCAACTCAAATTGATATATGACATGAAAGACTATTCTCCACCGGTCAAAACAAACAACTCTCTGGGCAAGATAACTTGCTCTGTAATTCTAACCGACGATTATGCCTTGGTCAATCTATCCGTGCCTATTATAGGGCTGTTACCTTACCACACATGGGCATGAAAACACAGAGGACTGGTTGCACACTGGCAACTGCAGCTTCTCAACTGGGACACTGAACACAGAGGAGGCCTGGGTTCACTATGGGGTTGGATCAGCGGTACTGCAGCTGACCTGAAAGGCAGATACCCTCTGCCCTGATGGAGCCCCCTGCCCGCCAGGCCCAGATTAGCATACTCCAGTGCACATGAAGAGATGATGTCTCCGACATTGCTGGAAATAGAGGGCAGCAAAAGAGAGGGGGGCGCCTGCCCTGCCAGCTCAGCGGCCCGGGTGGATCCTGCACTGTTCTCACCCAGTCAGCCGTCGCAAATGCAGATCAGCACGGGCCGGACGCCGAGCTCCATGCTTTCCCACAGACACCACGCTGCAGCCGCCCAAAGCCAACTGTCCAGGACCTGGCACAGGATGCGTAAGGGGGGAGGCACACTTCTGCTTTCCGAAAGCATTTCACTGTCTATAGCCCGTCAGAGGGACACAGAGTTAGGTCTGTTTAAAGTAGCTGCTGCGGGTGACTGTAAACTATACATGTCCCCTGAGCTTTACATGCAGCTATAGCCTTTCCTCTGTGAGAGCCAAAACACTTAATATTCCAATAGAACATATCTGTGTGTATGTCATTCTTTCTGTTGAAAAGACTGGCCCCCGAACACTGTGACACCAGGCTTGGCGCCCAGAGAAAATACAGAGGGGTGCATTTGCAATGGGGGCACAAAACGTCATATCTTAAAAAAAGTAATAAATACTATGTAGACATTCGGATATAAGGAGACCAATGGTGGTGCGCTCAGGTCCATCTGAGACCCCCTAAGCACCCACTTAGTGCTGGCCCTGTGTGGCCGCATAATTTGCCGGCATGTTGTTGAGAGTCATTCCACACAGTCTTGTAACAAGATGCTTCAGTGGCATAATGAAGGTCAATACAACTCTTTGACTTGTGACAGGGCTCTAGATCTTTGAGGCTTTGATGGTTTGGAAGAGTGAAGCCATTGAACATTCTTCCCTTCAGCATCAATGTGATGATCAGGATTCAGAGGTGACCAGAGGGAGGGCTCTTAAATGGATGACTCTTTAAAACCTCTAAACCGGCATAATTATATAATCAATGGAAAAAAAGATGGCTTTTCGAGAACTGAGGGCATAAATTACAGGGATCACAGGCTGCTGGGGACTTATTGCGCTCCCAGTACCAGGGCTAATGTAATAACAGCTTAGTTCACTCACTTCTGACTTTCCTCGACTGAAGCATGCTCCCTTGGTGAATTCATCACACTTCCACTCAGCCCCCTGTTGGAAAAAACAAGATATAATCAGACATGATAAAACATATTTACATGTCCAGTAGATATCTGTTACAACTTCTCAATGAGACAGTAATGCAGCGTTGATAACCATTTGAAAATGCAGCTTTTCATAGTCCTTTTTAAAAATGTATTAGCATTATGTGATCAACCAACTGTTGATGGATATATTTGTGGATGAATGTGGATGGCTATATTTGGGGATGGAATGTGGAGGAATATATTTGACTTGATAAATTAACCAGAACAAGTCCTATTGCAGAAAAAGTGTAAACAGTAATATCTGTTTACGGAGCTGGACACACAATTCACTATTAATGGATTTCTACTGCTTGTGGAATTTTTGCTGGAATTCAGTGTCAAATAACTGATGTCTAGTGGAGAAAATAAAAAGACTGATGATGATCGCTGTAGAGATGCTTCAAGGTGTTTAAACAAATGTTTATAAAAGCTGGTATGGCAGAATCCATTCCAAAGTTTTCTTGGTGTGTGATAATAAAATAGAGTTTGCTCATTTTACTAATCTATGCACACATTATATAGGCTGTCCTTTTAAGGGTAAATGTGTTCTATTTTGTCAAGTGTTGACATCCAATGATCTTAAAAAGATCTTAAAAAGACTACATTAACATGAAGCAACAGCAACAGTAATGGATCAAGCAATTAGAATCTCATTTTGTGTTCCAGCTGAAGAGCAGTTGACAACTTGTAAACAAGGTCTGTCGTGCCATAAGCTATCTAGCATGTAGTTTAAAATAAAGTTAAAGTGCTATGGGAAATGACTCAGAACTGTTAATCCCTTTTTTCCACATTTCCAGTTTGAAAATAGAGGAATGGAATTAGACCTAGAACTGAAGTAATCTTTTAGCAACCTAAAATGCTTTTATTACAATTATTGATGTAAACAACAAATCTTAAAATAAAAAAATAATGATCTTCAATTTCAAATTCCGCTGCCAAAGATTATTAATTTATGTGTTTGTACAATGTATTTTTTTGTATTCTATAATGTATTTTTATATGTTTGTACTGTGTAAATCTCTGTATTCTGCATTACCATGATGGCTTTCATCCATTAAGGTAAGTTTCACAATCTTTGAAAGAGCAAAGAAAAAAACAACACATATTAATCTCATTTACCACATATTTAGTTGTTCTTTATCGATTGTCACTGTGGACAAATGAACCTGGCGAGGGAAGGGAGATGGACTGAAACTGATAATGTGGTGCATTCTGTTCGCTGTCACTTTGAAGAGGGAAACAAAAATGCTTTCAGCCGGTCCGCAAATGAGAAGGACCACGGTGCCAGTGTGAATGCCAATGTTGTCCTGTGTGGGAGGACTGAGCCACTGCTTTTCAAATTTCAGTACTGCTAAGGAATAAAGAGATAAAATGCAATGTTTGCCCTCCAACAGGGATATCCGAATGGGCTCGGATTTCTCTCCATTTTGGATGATCTCCTGGTTACTTCATTGATCCAGTTATTTATTTATGTAGCATTATCCGGACTTGGACGATACAGCAGTGCTTTGCCAAGTGTTAGTCATCGTGGGCCATCCACTTCGACAAGACAAATCATTATTAAAAAAAGAGTCTCCTAAAATATTTGTGATAAAAAAGAAATGGATAACACATAACAACCTGCAAACCGCAGTGTTTGTCATTTTTTCAACTGAAATAGAACCATGTCCATTTGATATGTTTGCGGATGTATTTCAAAACCATTTTATGCAGGAAATAAAAAACAGTCGATATATTTAAACTCCCATGACATCTGCGTGAAATATCACCCCATGGTTGCTCCAAAAATTACCTTAAAGTATCTTTTACCAGTGCCTTACGAGAGAGAATTATGTCTTTGGCTGCTTTTTCACTGCAGAAACCTGCCCAGTCATGATGACCGGTGGGTGGACAGGGGAAACTTGTTTCCACTGCCATTTTGCATAGCTGATCAAGGGAAGATGTTGTGACAAAGGCAACCTATTCCATGAAAAAGTCTGCTGGGAGTGATTGACTGATAACATACTACATATTGCACCATTCCTAGAAATCTCAGAGCTGCATGGTAAAGTGGCCCTATAATCATCCTGTCGGACCCCCGATTGACCTGCAGGGATCATGCTGTTCAGCGGCATTGGAGCACTGACGCCCACCATGGGTCAACTCTGATTGGCTCTGTGTGGAAGCTGGGAGGGCGCAGGGGAAAGGTTGGAGCAAATGATAGGGAGCAGGATTGCACGGCGTGCAGGAGAGTTTCATGAGGGAGCGAGGGAGTGGTGTACAATCAAGGGCCATCTCGCTGGAGCAGAGGTCCAGACAACGTGGGAGGGAGTGGAGGCCAGTACTGGGCCTTGCCTCTGACAGCCTGCCAGCTCAAATTCCAGACCACACTCTGCTATTTTAAGGGCAAGCATCATCTGAAACAAACTGCCCCCTAGCCAGTCAGCACCGGAGTTGCTCTTTGTGAGTAAGGCAGGGTGTGAATATGCGCACATTTGCAGAAACTGCATTGCATAAGCAGGATCCTGGTTTAACAATGGATGACTTTCAGCATGATTGTTTCTTTTCTACTCAAAATTTATGTGTCTGCGTAAGCATTTTGATATTCACATTCCATTCCCATCTTGCTACTTTTTAAGACCTATGTACTTACTTTAGGTGTTTGCCAATAACAGAGAAATAGTGCTTGCCCTAGAATCCCACTCTCTGAAATGGAAGGGACCCTAACAATGGAACTTTTTGGAGAAGGTAACAACAGTGAATTTTAATTTCATTGCTGCTTCATTGTTTCCTAAATTAACCTCCACTATGATACTGTTTATAAGCACCATATATGTCATTAAAAAGAATTGCCTCCTAGGTTAAATTAATACTGGTAAGGTAGGAATGTATTTTTCTTGTTAAACTTCAGCTCCAGTTCTTATCTAATTGACTTTAGGTGGTATATTGCAATTATCTTTGACCTTCAAAGCAATACTAGAAGTAACTGACATTTTTAAGGAATGCGATGGTAAAAAAGGTATGTTGTGTGGAGTGAAAATTTCTGAAACAAATGACTAGCTGTAGACAAAAAAAAACTGAATACAGTTCACACAGTTGTTTTACTGTACATTCTTTTTTTTTTTTAAATAAATGCAAACTCGGACAGTGTCTGCCAGGCATGCTACTGCCCTGGAATGCCTGAAATCCCAATGACGGGGCGAGAATGAATGTGGAAAGACTCCATTGTCTACTGCCAGAACATGCCAGGCAAACAACTGTGCATCCATTGTTACATTCAGGTGGGTAAAACGCAGCTATGCAGAGAGTGGGCCTCACAGAGAGTCACTGCATTGTTCCGTTCGGCCACACGCCCAGAATTCTTCTCAAATTCCACCTCACAGTGTCTGTCCTAGCTATAAACACTGATCATTGAGAAATTCCTTGATAAGGCTATTTACGTAAATGGGGTACTATAGTTCACTGAGTTAAAGGATGAGGCCGTCAGCGTTTGTATTCAAACAAGATCACGATCAATGCCGCATGTATGACAAACCGCAGTATGTTCAAATGATCAACACCAACAGTTTACCATACATACTACAAGCAACTGGACATATAGTTTAGCCTGGTCTTAATACAATGCGTGTTCTGAAATGGCAAGGACAGCTTGCTTTACACATGTAAATTGCAGTGCACCTTTCAGATGATAATGCTACTATTTGTCTTTTTTATTCATCCTTCTAAAACTCACGTACATGTAATTTAAAGCAACCGATATAAACATTGGCCAGGGTATGTCAGACACTTTAATAATCCCCCTTAATCCCATCAAATTCAGTTTAAGAAATCAATTCAAATGCAAATGTTTCATACCTTTTTCATCCTATATTTACTTTTTTGTCAGCCTGAAAGGTTGTCACAAGTTATATTGTACTCCCAAAACAGTACACACAGTATCTGCCAAAACCAGTCTTTCAAAACAAATGCAGGCAACAGTTGGACAAGAAATACATCTTAATTATTAATTTAATACTGGCAAAATGCCACCTTTACATGCAATTTTCTTCAAACCAAGCATCCCTTCTCAATAAGGATGTGAGAGGGAAACATTTCCACTAGCGTCTGTGTAGTCAGGCAGTCAAGTAGTTATTAACCAGGAATTAACATATTACCGCAAACTAGGGTACTTCTGATGAAGTCCCCTTAATGGTGCTGTCAGAATTATTATTTAGTGTGTAGTTCTGTCAACTAATATTCTTTATTCCATGCATTTAAATGACCAAGTTATTTGATGCAATTCAATTAGTGGGGCTTCAGGAATTAGTGGAAGTGTTCTGTTGGCAGCTGATTAGCTCAAAGTAATTGTTTCACTACCGGCGTGTAATTGCATGAGAGAAGCTAATGAAATACAGTGCCAGGACAGGAGGCATACTTTTGTAATGGCCTTCTTCATGGTACAGTATATATATAAGCAGGAAATAATTGATTTTAATACCATGTTAAAATAAATATCAAGAAAAAAATACAATTAACATTTCAAAGAATATGTTTATTGGGATTGACTTATTACATCTTAATGATAGCATAATATCTTTATTAAGGAATTGTGTTTTTTATGATTAAATTAATAACTGTATGCAAGTAAAATATGTCATGACAGCCAATTTTCAATACAAAGAAATCTGTAATATAAAAAAAGCATGATTCAGCCCATCTCACAGGCACTCAAACACCAAGCACAGCTCTATGCTGGCACTTACAGCACTGGCCTCCAGGCAACAGACACGGTAATATTCACCAGGGATATGATTCTGGTTTTTTTTCCCCTGCACGGAGAGTATCCATTGTGTAAATAAACACAATCCAAAGTCACAAACTGCGCAGAGAGAGACACTGTTTCTGCGAGTGGGTTGCTAAACACAGGCTTAAATCACCGCGATAACCACTCTCCCAGTGGGTGGAAATGTAAATCGGAGCCCAGAGGCTGTACATGTATCACAGCGGGGAGATGGCTGCCGCGCCCGAGGGGACAGCCGTAGCTGTTCAGCAAGACGTGGGCTGGGATCTGTGCTTCTGCTGCGTGGGCAGCAACGCTGGGGTTGCTGGGCCGTACCTTCGGCAGACTCTGGAACAGCTCCCTGTGGCGGTCTGGGGGTCGAGTGTGTGGGGGGGTGGGGAGGATTGGGGCACTTTGACTTGAAGCTGCTGCGGCCCCTGGGGCCAGCGGTCAACAAGTACTGCTGGAGAGATGCCACGGTAATTTGTCTGTGTCCCGTCGGGCCACAGGCCCCTGTCTGGAGGGCCTGATTTGTTTCACAATGAGATCTGCCCTGCACGCCACTACCAGGGGCAGTCCGTAACTGCCAGGGAGAAAATTGCTTTTCAGTACTTCAGACTAGCCCTGGTTCTCCTTTCACTGGATAATAGAACAGCAATAAATCATTTGATTTAACTTTTTGCTGTGTGATACCATTCAATGTGTATGACAATTAGGATTATTGAGTTTAAAAAAGGATGGCTTAACCCCTGTCCTGACACAATTTAATTTCATTTAAAACTAATTTGGGCCATCAACAATGACATAGTTAAAAAGTGCACGTTTGTTAGCACCTCTTTCTTTGACCTATCTTTAGGCTCCAGCTCTGGGCTTGTGTATGTCTTGAACTTCCTCTCTCTGAGATATTTCTTATTACCGCAATGTGCTGGATCATCGACGTCCAACTGCTGCTTTGTGCACCATACAATAGGCAATGATGGCAAAACTGAACTGAGCTTGAAAGGATTGTGCAGGTCAAATCTACCTATTCATTGATCAAAGCAGCAGTACAATGCAATGTGTACACAGTGCAAATTCACCGGTGCAGTTAATCAATGCCCCAGCGAGTGCGCTGCAATGAGCCGGGGACTGTGTGGGACTCACTTGCCCACTGTGTGGGTAAGTTCAGCTGAGCGAGGCAGATTGCAATCGGCACTTGGACAGAGACCAGAGAACGGGCGGCCAGTTCACCAGTTCCCAGTCGGTGTCTGTGGCACGGGCCGGCTGAGGCTGTCTCCCATTAGCACCTCCCAGCACCCTCTGGCGAGAAGACAGCCAGCGCAGGGCAGGGAGGTAACGAGGCGACGAGGTAGGAGATGGCTGCTCTGCCTGCCCTTCAGGGCTTCACGGTTACCTGATAATCAGTTCTGCCAGGTGAGGTCAGTTCACAGACACCTGACTTCACCTCTTCCTGACACCCACCCCACTGCTCCCAGGCAATGTCAGAGAGGGGCAGACAAAGGAGGAAGCCGTGGGGAAGAGCTCAGTCTGACGCACCCAATGAGCTGCTATTCAATTTGATTGTTCACAATCGAGGTTTTAAAAATGGATGCCACCTGAGAAGGATGCCATCTGAGAACTGATACCGTGCTCTTCAACGGTGCTCTGCCCAGGAGGTCAGGGCACATGCTCTTCCCTGCCACCCTCCACACAATGTGGTGTGTTACCAGCACACAGTCAACCGCCCACATCTTTTCATTTTTCTTTGGAGTTTTAAGACTTATTCTTTACAATGTACAATATTATCTCTTATCAAATGATTAATTGAAGCAATGCCAGTGTGTGTGTGACTCACAAAAGTGCTTCTAAAGTGCTTATATTTGGTCATGGCAGAATTAAAATAAAATAATTGGGAATACTTCATGAGATTTAACAAATGTCGAGGTAACTAATGCTATTGTTCTGGCTATATTGGCTATAAGGTGGAACAAGAAGAGCATAATTTTTGAAATTGGGTTAAGGTTATTGCTTTGTGAGACCAGTCAATTCACAGTTCATATTGAAAACGTAAACCAAACGCAGGCACACACACACACAAGTAAAAATAGACACACACTGTCATATTCCATCAATCCACTCCACCGTTCTTGGAAATTTTCAGAAATAATTGTACTGTACAACTGTATCACTGATGTTGCACCGCATGTTATGTGTTCATTACAGAGAGGTAACTGACATCCACAGAGGGATAAGAAGAGCCAAAGCAGATGATGATATGAGTATTCTGACCATATTGATTTGTGGTAAACTATATATGTGATATACTGTCCAATGAAGAGAGGACCTCAAGTGCACACAGTGCTGTTGTACTAAGAATACTTTACTAGGCTTTTAATGACTACTTAATTCTCAGTAGTTCAGAAGTTTACTTTTGGGCTCAGATGAAAGTCAATACTGTTGATAATTATTTACCACATTTCACTTTTCTTTATATGACCATAAAAGAAGCTCCTCTGTTCGTTTTATGTACAATGAATGGGGCTATAACAATGATTTCATGCTCTGGTAACTCATTTATTTCTTTCAACATTAGGGATTCTGTTTGAGATTCCTATCTTCAGCTGTCAGCACATACCTATAAAAACACATAACTTCACTCCCCAAAGTGGAGTTGTGAAACCTCTCCATCCTCAACAGATAACTAAGATGGACTGTGTTTTTCTCTTTATATATTGCCATCTGACCTTGAGGTTATTTTAGGGTTATTTTCTCTGCTATGTGTGTGTTCTGCTACATGGCCATTTGAGGTCTAAGTATCATTATTACCACTTCATGTCAATATTTAGGAATGACTTTCCTTATTCTTTCTGTGCCACTGTAAACAATTATCTTGTGCTGAGCTGTTTGATCATTTACTGTTGCAATTAATTGCGGGTGAGTCATCTCTCATGTCAAGGGGGTCAGAGATAACTCCCCTCCAAGTGTTTAAGTCTAGCCTTCATTGAAAACCTTGCAGTCAACCTTTCAAATGAGGGAAAACACATTTAGAAACAAATTGATTCAAGTCTGGGAGGAGAGCTTTACCGACCAGCTCAACACCTCTCCAACACAACGACAAGATTCTAGAAGTGTGGAAAAAGAAGAAATGTAGAAATGAACTTAAAACTATTGCTTATTTTTTGTGGTCTGTCCTTCAAAAATGTATCTGTCAAATGGGAGTGCTGTCCTCTGAGAGGGGTGTAAAGGCAGCGTGGGGGCGCAGACTGTGCACTGGTGTTAGGAGCTGAGGAGGTCAGGGAGGGGAGAGGATTAGATGCGGGAAAGGCACGCTCGTCTGCTGTGTAATGCAGAGGCCGGGGCGGGCAGCGTCCCAGCAGGCCCGGGAACAAAAGGCCGCAGCCGCGCACCCCTGCCCTCTCTCCGCAAGGGGGTTCACTCTGTGCTGCCACTCCCCTCATCTCCGAGAACATAAACACGCGGCGTGCTGCTTAACTACGTGATCAAAGGATTCTGCTGCTTTCAGCAGGGCGGAAAATCGAAATTAAACGCCGACCGGGTCACGTCTGTGTAACTACTCAAAGGTTTTGAGGTTGTGCTACTCGTCAGTGAGTGCTGCACACAAACATTTCCCAGATACAGTGTGCACACTGAGAAAGAAAATGAATGTTCACTGTCTTCTGACTCTCGACCCTACCATTAAGCTGTAGAGAGTAGGTAATGTATGTCAGTTTGTAATTCAGTAAATTTGATCAGACAGATTGGAACAGATTTGCATTTATGTTTGCAACTACTTTGCATTATTTCTATCTACTAATTTGTCCAGTACAGTAACAACTTACTAATATTTATTGAGAATCTGCCCCCGCCACTAATCTCACAAAAGAATAATTGTTTGCGCGTCAATGAGTCTATTACAACTATTGCAAAACTTCTGCAAAATACTGAAGAAGTGGGGACAGATTTTGACATGACATTCTTACAAAATCTAGGAAAAATTCAAGAGATTCTGAAATATAAAACCCAAGCTTGGCTGAAAAAGATTTGGTTTCCTAGATAATATGTAACCAACAATATTTTAACAATATTTTAGCAGTTTTAGTTCTAGTTTTAGTTATAGTCTTCCTTAGTCTTCCTTAAACATATGGGGCTTTATCAGTTGTTGTTTACCCTACATATATTTTATCCAACTGAAGTTTGTTACTTGAGCGTAAAATCCAGAAATCCTGTGGCACTATATCCAGAAATAGATGGCTTTGTTACGTAACCTAAAGGGCTGTACTAATCAGACCAACTGCAATAGGTTCACATACTGGTGCTTGAAAATGTGTGTAGAAATCAGGGAAAATGAAGAATGATGTGTGTTAAATTCAGGTAAAAATCTGTTTAATCCAATGTCCTATTTTCAAAATATTTGGGATATTCAAAGGAAATATTCAGTGGAAATTGGGAAGAAACGAAAATGCAAAAGGTGAGAACTCAGTGAGAAATGAAAAGTATACAGTGATGAGTAAACTTGAATGGACTTTTGGTCTTTCTGGTTTTTCTTCAACCTCATAGTGCTGACTGCTTCATCGTTCGTATCAGCAGTACAAAAGGACCTTGAAATCCTGCAGAATAGCAGCCTTGCTTCCTAGTCATGTAGCAGGCCTGCCTTATCCAACCAACCTCACAAATGTCTGGGGACAACCGCTCCCTTAACAGAGATAAGTATGCACAGACAACAGAGAGAACCATTACTTGCTATCCACTCGTCACTTATGTAATGAGAAATGTCTACTGCATGCTGATTGCGCTGCTCAAAACCCTGTTTTTTTGTCTGATCTTCCTTTGGGTATACATTATCCCAGTTCAGAGTGCAGTTGTCACCAGATATGCTGTTAGTCATATAAGCGAAGCTGGCACAACAGCAGCCCAGCCAATGTACATTAGCAAAGCTAAAGAGTAGCACCCTAACTTCTACTGCCATTGCCCTGCCTGCTCTTTAATGCTGCTCACTAATTATGATTGAGGAGACTAGGGCAATGGCCTGACTCTGTGCTCTCAAACTCCCTCCAGAGACTCAGCATTTGCAATGACTTGGTTCATCTGTTCGACTTCTATCCCCTAATGGAAGCTCCGACATGCACAATTTTTTTTGCTGTAGTATAAATATTTAAAATAATGTTATCTTTTTCTTAGTATCATATACTGAGCTGATCCTCTATTAGAATGATTTAAGCTTGCTGAGTGTGAAGTTTACCAATACAAGAATCTTTATCTTTACTTGTATTGTGTACATCAGCTAGTTTTTTTGATATAGCAAAAGATAAGGATAAATAAAACACTCAAAGAGCCAACCAAAGGGCACATAGCAAACAAATATCTCTTCCAAGAAATTAGACAAAAAGACCAAAGATGATTGGTTATCTTTGTGGTCTGAGAATTAATATTCTCACTTCAAAAAGAACACAGAAGAAATAGCTGTAGGAAACATAAGACTGTTGATGGGAAGGCATCTTTCTGGTTCACTTTGATGTTAGGAAATATTGAATAATGCAGTATTCTTTTCATTCTTCATGATTATTTGGATGCTGAAATAAATACATTTTATCCACTAAAACTATTTTGCAACCTCTCTACTTACATCTTCTCAAACTTGTGTTGTACAAAATTGCTATTATCATCATCCCTTCACATTTACCAAAATATTATAACATATTCTCAAAATGATGCCTAGCAAGCATCAGAATAGTGCACATTTATACCATTCCTGTCCATGGGTATATGTGTCCAATGACAGCCTCACAAGGATTATCTTTATGGGACAGAATTCTGATGAAAGGTTTGAATAGCATTGATTCAGCTTTGAATAGCGTTAAGCCTTCACCAGTAAGAAATAAAAATAAATGGGAGACAAAGCAGCATGTAGTATGTAGAAAATAAGCTGTGAATAAAACTGCAAGATGTAAAATAACAATGGAAGTAAAACAGGTTTTGCACCACAAGAATGCTTAACACGGGCAAAAAGAATTTCCAACTTAATTTAAGTGTCTGTTTAAATGTCTGGGGCATTGACACGAGCTACTTTTATGCATCTCATCCAGCTGGTGCTGGCTAAGACTGGACCTTCATTTACCACCCTGATTCTCAGTGGTGGAAGGAGGGCTACAAACAACAGAGGCAGTGCTTGCCTTTAATCTGACAATGGACCTAAACCTGTTTTTGTAGTTAGCAAGGTTGCCAATTTCAGTATCAACCATCAACGAATCATTCCTCACATTAGATGCAATCAAGTAATAATGAATTATCTGCTAATGGGTGAATGTCATTTAAACTGACATGCGTATTGACAGTCCAAAATAATAAAAAAAATGTTCAGGATATTTACCAAATAAAGGTAAATAATTTGCTTCCTCTATTTGGAGCTCACTAGCCAACTGCTGATAGTACTATAGTGGGAGGGGGAGAGAGCTGAAGAGAGATGCAAGGTGAAGGACAGAGTGGTATAGAGAAGGAGAGAGAGAGTGACTATGGCAGAGAGAGAAGAGGGAGCAGGGAGAGAGGGAGAGAGGAAGAGCGAGGGAGGGTAGTGGAGAGGAAATCATAGAGACTGGGAGAGGCAGAGAGACAGAGAGAGGGAGCAGAACAGAAGTAGGCTGAGAGGGAGGAAGAGAGGAAGAGGGAGCAATGGAGGGAGGGCGTGAGATCACATACCTGGATCAAAGAGAGGTCCTCCAAACGTAGCCTGAAGAGGTGATTTCTGAAAGAAAAACATATTTAGGATTTTCTCCAAAAGAAAAACAAGTGCAGACCTAAAAACAAAGAGGTACACAGTGTCCAGAGAAAAGAAACAGTGCTTTGTCATGAATGACAGGTATATAAACACTGCAGCCATTCATAGGAAACTACATAATTGATTTATGCCCACCTAAAATGCATTAAAAGATCTACATTCACATGTAAAACGAATCTATATCTGTATCATCTCTTTAGAATAGAAAAACCCCTTCTAGGTATTATTAGCAAAAACAACAAGTGTCCACCATAAAGCAGCACTGTATCTATTAACATCCAAAGGTCATGTGTGCCCCCATTTCAGGCGGCTCAGTGGAAACAAAGACTAATGAGTTTGACCGTAATAGCACAGCACACTGAGATTAAAGCCCGCTTACCTTATTGACATCTGAATCAATAGCTTTTTCTATTTCTATGCATCTTCACTAAAACCTCTCATTACAGAGCATAGAGGCTGCCCTGTCAATATCATCACATCATTCTTAACAGTGGCCAATTAAAATTTGGTGTAAAGTAGAGGACAGTAAGTCAGTACAAATACACAGGTCTGGAGGATTTTGGACAACCTTTTTGCCAGTTATTCCTGCTGTTTATTTTAAATTAACAAAGATGATTTTTAACAATTCCTTAGTTAAATCAGAAAGATTGTAAACTGTGCCTTTGATGTCATAATATAGTACAAACATAGTGCATTTATATCTTGCGTAAACATCTAACGTGGCTTTCAATAATATTTTTGCATGAAAAATTCAGTTAAGTTGTCTGTCACTGCTCTGTTACTTATTAGTTCATATGAAAAGTTTGCACTCTCTTCAAGAGCAAATGTTAATGGGTTCATCAATACAAATTTATTTTTGGTCAAAATATTGAAAGTTAGAGATAGTGTATAACACATACATGAATGTTCTTACATATGCTGCACTAGCGAGACCCTTTTAATCTTTTTAGTGTTGTTTTTCATTTTCAAACTGTCTGTCTTTAAAAAGAAGCACAGAGATAAACTTGGAATATGCATCAAGTGACTAGCACTGACTCCTGAATGATGCACCACAAAGGCAGATATCCGCAGTACATGGAGGAGGTGCACATGCAGCTCTCTTGAACCCTCTCATGCAGAAATCCAGATAAACCCATTGGCAAGTCCATTTGCAGAACTCCAGAGAGCCAATCAGGTAGAACAGAGCGATTCCAAAGCACTCCTGAGGTACTGAAGGCAAACCTCACTGCTCTGGGGAGATCCTAAATCTAACCTATCGACTGAGCATGAGGAATCACAGCTCCATGCATTGACACTACTTCTACAGGGCCGCCACAAAGAGGTAAGACTAGAAACTTAGCGCATATTGAACCAAATTGATCTCCAATCCAGGCGAAACGCTACACTGCCAACCACAAGAAATTCATACAGCTGCTGCCAGATAAAAATGTATGACAACAGCAATAAAATAACATAATGCAATACTGATAGCATATATACATGTATATATTTTGGATATGCCTTTCAAAGCATTTGATATTCAGTTATTTTATGGCCCTCAAGATTGAATATTAAAATAATGTAACCCTGCTTCTTTTTCCTCAAGCACTTTAAGAAACTCCCATTCTTTCTGTGTAAATACTGACTCACTGGAATGTGATCTGCATTCACACACCTGCTGGCATGAAAAAGAATAATATCAATGTATTACCTTGGAGTTACTAGACTTACTATAATGAATATTAATGAACATAATAAAACTGGGTTTTAGTTCAACTTTTGTTCATTAACAAGCATTCAAATACTGACCCAAGCGCTCCTTTAATATTCAAATGGCTGAATTTTTGAATGATCAGATATTCAGTCCAGTCCTAAAAATGTTTGTGTATTTTTGTTTAATTGGCCTTCTCACTTCAAACTTTTCCATCTGAATCATTTTTCCAGTCTCAGCATATCTCTCTTGTGCTCCCATTTGCCTACCCTAACTTCAATTTAAAATGCATTAGCCAATTCCCACAGCTTCAGTTGTTCCTATTTGTCTTGCTTCTCCAGCTGCTTGTCTCCCTCGCCATCTAATGTGCCCTTTGTAGAAGAGAGCTGTATTGACAACCGAGGCCATTAGAGGCAACTGAGTGAATATTCAAGATCCCTGACAAACAGAGAGCTCATCTTCCTCAGAAAGTTCTTCTGAAGAGAATCACACAGAGTAGCTTCAGAGGAATGGAGAAAGGCTCCTCTAAATGAAAAATGATGTGCTGACGAGGACAATGAATGTCAGTTTCAGAAACTGCAAATGTGAGCCACATTCCAGACTGCTAAAAGCAGTAATGCAGCCATGCTGTCTGTATGCCAAGACAGTGATCTATAGCACAACATATGCTTTAAAAAGGACAACAATTTATACACATTATATTCAGTATCCAACTTTGTTCAACAAGATGCTTTAATATTTTTTTTTTGCACGTGAAATCCTTTTTTCTGCTACTGCAAATGAGAAACCAAGATTATCGAAATATCCGACTCAAAATTATTAATCTCAAGACTGTTTAAAACAAGAGAAAAGTGTAATTACAATGCAATTTAAAACAAGAGTAACATTCAGTTGGTTTAACATTACTGAAGGTCTCGTGCTTTGTTCAGCCCTAAGAAAATATAACCACAGTGATTGTTACAGTTTACGTCCCATCCTCATGCTTAAGGGTTCGACAAAGTTGATGATATAGTGCACAAGAATGTAAACATTTCACTTCCAGATATAGCTTTGGGTCTCAAGTGTGGAGAAACTGCATACCTTTAAGCTGTCTTGTAAGCAAAGTCATTCACAAAAACAGCAATACATATTTCAAATTTTGGTTTACTTAGTACCTATTAGTATGAATAGTATATACTGGCTTAAAATGAACTTACAGCTAGTTTCCACTTATTAATAGCAAGTTTCCATGAAACAACCATGTTTTATTGATCAAATTAATGGCTTACGTGATCACATCATTCAGGTGACTAAAAAAGCTGAACACAACAAATTTGCCTTCCCTTCCCCGTATTAATAAAAACTCCAAATTCTCTAATGAAATGTTACTTAATTTTATTGACTGTTTGGGGCTCTGTGGTGCTGCTGTTTTTGTATATGCTCCCAAAAACTGTTTATTGCCTTTCAGCCACAGGCTTGTGCTTAGAACTTCCCCGCTTTGGTTACACTGTACATTCATGCATGCTGTGCTGGCTCCAGCAGTACCTTAACATCAGGATGACTGAAAGTCTATTGTTTTGGTCCCGTGTCTTCTGTCTTGCTGCTTTTCTTTTCTGCACAACTCTTGACAGCATTATCTGATTTCACTCTCATTTAGCACTCTTCTTGGTCATCATCCCTAGAAATGCCTAAAATGCTTTTCATTGCCCCGAGCCCAAGGCATGCCCATTCAGGACATAACATGCATACTGTATGTTGACAAATTTCCACAGGATCCACTCTGGCATCTTCTATTTGACACACTGCCAAACATGTGTGCAAACTGTTTACTGTGGTTATTGGTACATGGCCAAACCCCAGCCAGCCAAATATGGCACAAAAACATTGTTTTTGCATAACTTTACACAGCTGACTGGGTTAAGGTTTAGCACATGTATTTTATTATGTTCATTATGCTTTGTTTACATTTACTGCTACTGTCTGCTGTATATATCTATGGTTAAAGCATATAAAATGCACATCTGTTGTTATATAGGTAAGCCCAAATTTTTTATTCATGTTCCATTTTTTCAAAGTGCTGTTAAATTTTTCAAAATATGAGCACCTGTACTCCAAAAGTAAAAATACTGTTGAGACCTACTGTACTAAGTAACACATCTCAGAAATGTCAACAGATATCTACATGTTTTATTTTTAGGAGAAAAAAAAGATTCTGTTCTTAAAGGGAAACACAAACAAAACAGTCACACTCTAACATGTTGATCCTTACCACCATTTCAAACTAGGTGTGTGAGCAGTACCTCCTTTGCGCTTATTTGTTTACACAACTTTAGGTTCAACTACCTCCATACATGTCACCTACATGCATGTTCAGACTTAGTTGTTTCTTACTGTTTGAGCCAAACTCTTATTTTTGCAGCATGTGTTAATGGCTTTAAACATAGGAAAGCACTGCAATGTTGTTATTGCTTCTGAATTAATCTCTTCACTAAACTCATTTTAACTTGACAATTCATTTATTTGGAATAGATTTTGAAAGTTTTTCTTTCCTTTTCTTTTTTTAACACGCATCTCCAGTATGGATTGACACTCTTGGAAAAAAACATGCAAAGCTGACGTGTGCTTTGTGAAATTGGGGCTACTCTTAAAACAGCGAGTATCTCTTCTTACATGTGTTGAATCCAACTCGAGACTCTGTAACCAAAGCACGTCCTCAATGTGTCTGTGTCACCCGGAGATAAAGCCGTGCTCAGTCACTGATCTTTAAACGATCAGGATGGCTCATCTCATGCTCTGTGCCTCCTCTCAGTGTGACAGACCCTTTGAAGCAATATAAGCCAAGATGTTTAGAACTGTGTACATTGTGGTGCATGCACACTCTTTTTCAGAGAGAACATCACAAACTTATTAAATCTATTTTAATACACCTCTGAGTAGTTTGGGTTATTTCGCTTTATATTTGTAGATCGTTGTTTTAGATCATCTAATTCTTATTATTAAAGAATATATAATGATTAATCAAATCAGGTCATTACTACAAACATTAGCATGGCCCTATGGAATCTGTTATTAATGTAATGTATCTTGTTATTATTCTCTGCTAGGTGTTATTTTGATTTTAGGTCTGGGGTTTTTCTCCTGAAGGCAAAAAACATTAATGCAGACAGCTAATACACAAACCAAATCAACTTGAGGTTCATTGGGATTTCTTTATGAGATCCAATATTCCTCCATCAAGGTGGCTGGCAACTGAGCATGTTGTCTGAGGAAGTAAAACTGTGTTTGTCAAGTGGACTGACACATCAGGTCAGGCATTGAGATGATGGGGCTTACAAAACTTGAACTGAACGCAGACATGAGGACTGAGCTTGTCTGCCCAGATGCAGCTGAAAAAGTATAAAGCAACCAAATAATAACCTAAATAACTCACACAAGAGCTACAGGTTTTGGAATTGAACCGAATATCACATTGTGGCAAAGCTCACTATCAGCTGGGTGTGTAATCATTCAGACAGCGGTAAAATTAGGCTATCCATCTGACTGGCTGACCAGAACAATAAAGTGGGCACATTTGGTTCACATATCATGGCCATACCATAATACAGGGAAATATTGGAAATATTGTTTACCCCGCACTCAGTGTATAAAAGCTTATTGTGTGCGCAATAAAGCAGTATCAGTATTATGTTCCATTGCGGTACATCTAAAATTGCAAAAAATATTGAGCACCTGAAACCAACACTGAAAAAATAAAAAGATAATCCATCAAACCAGACAAGTCAAAATTCAATCTTGTGTTTAGAAAGAGGGGATTTTGTTACCTGGCTCCCACAATCAGTTCGTTCTGGCCTGGGTCAAAGGTCAGCTGTGAATAATCCACCGTGCCTTCTGCCCTGAACCTGTGGATCCATGGCTCGATCTCTGCAATCACAGGGAAAGCAAAAGAGACACATCAGTCTAGGCAGTGAGGGGAGATGCTGATATGTTTGTGTAGCAGAGGACGGCCGTAGTTGTAGAAGGTTTGTGAAAGGTGATTATGTTGTATCTGAGACAGAGCACATGGACTGGGCTTCAGCTGTCAGCATTGTGCCCTTGCTGTCCACTCCAGGGAGAAATGTTTGTGATATGTCAAGGCTGAGGCTCACAGACAGCTACCCTGGCCCCGTCACATTGGCGCCACACCCATTAACCCTCAACGATGCCATCAAAGACCTCCAGGGTCACAGAAGTAAGATTTTCAACTGTCTCCCACCTCCTTTGACACCAAATACGTGGTGGGGATGCCTTCTTCACAGCTATGCTTGTTCTCTACGAACCCCCCACCCCAACCCCCTTAAAACTCTATTTCATTCTAAGAATACTGTTAGAACAGAAAAATTATCACATCTATTTAGAATAAACTAATGTGATTAGAATGTCTTTGTAGTGTCAAATGCTTTTATTTGCACAACGTGTGACATACCTCACAGACTTACACCTAATTTTGAAAACTCTTCGAACATTATCTTTGTTGGCTGAGTGGAGACGTGGAGGCGTCAGATGTGGCTTTGACCAAATTTCACCTGTCAGAAGGCATCTCAACAGGGACCCCAGTCTGTCTCTCGGGGGTAAATCAAAAACTGCTGTGTGCCCATTTTTTTCTTTCACTTTCTTCTTGTTGCTCAGGGGTTGACTGCTGAGGTATTCATCAATAATACTGCCTTCCTGCATATCACCCCCTGTTTATGTATGAACACATCAACACAACTGCTAGGACTGCTCATTCTTGCACAGAATTGTACAGTACGTGCCCTTAATTTTTGATTAAAAAAAAAAAAACACTAGATGATAATTTAAACAACATTGGCATTGGCTACTGTATGTTCTCTTAGTAACTGCTAAAAAAAGCTATGGCTAATGAAGTTTCCAGAAGTTTGATGTAATTAATAACAACGCCATCATGGATAATTTCGCTGAGAGTTGTCACACTGGTGAATGGTCATGTCCCCTATCTTACAAGGAAACAAATTTTGGATTTGCTTTCCAGTGCAAGTGATATGGTCGTTTTTCATGAGGAGGAAAGTATTCGGAGCATACAAATGTAGTAGCAGCTCCCTGAAGGATACACAACTTCAGTTACCAAGCCTCCCCTCCATAAATCTTCCAAATCCCGTCGGGAAGTCCCTCACTTTAGATGAGAATGCAACTTTTGAGCAAATAAGGAAGCTGAAAAGGGATTTATTTCTCTCACGCCAAGGCCTTATAGCACTTCATGAGAGCAAAAAGTATGTCTGCCAAGGCTCTTGAAATGCACCTTTAATAAAATGTTAGCAATTTCCTTGACCTCACCTGGTGCAGTAAGTAGTAATTTTGGGACAGACATTCAGATGTTGGCTAATGGCGAGAATTGGCCCATTTAGGAACTAGAGCAGCTCAGACTGCAATAGAGACCTTTGCAGTTTCCATCATGGGGACGTTTTGACAGCTCCTCAACACACCAATGAACACAGCTTAAAAATATGCAAGTCTTCATTCATCCCAGCAACATACCCTTGGACATCTGGGAAAACATAATGTACACAGGTGGACCCCCTTCACATTATTTAGCATAATGTACTACCTGACTGTGGCAAAACCTGTCGGTACCAATTCTGCACACTGAGGGTATATAAAGGCACAGCTGAATGGTGTGTAATGGCCCAGAACCACACATAGTATACTGCATTACATAATGTGACAAAAATCCAAAAAGTTGTCAGTTTCCACTCTTGTCAGAATGCAGTGTGCACACACCAGCATGTACCACTGGAAACCAAAGTGTCTCGTCTGAGCTTTCTGCTACCCTCCAGTCACATGTGTAAGAGATGCACCAGCAGGTCAGGGATAAGTCCTCCCGGAGGGGGAAGCAGCTGAGGGCTGGGGCTCACTGCTGCCCTGGAGCCTTCCCAGCATTCACTACAGCACTGGGGCCAAGCCAAAAAACACAACCCCACTTCCCAAAATAGAACTGCGCCTTTCCAAATTCATCACTCACTCTTGGGTTAGTTTCAGCGTTGCCGTGTCAACAATGCGGTCGAGACAATGCGCTTATGACTCATGATATAAATATTTGCTCAGGTTTTACTACAGGGGCGATTATGAAATCAACTGGATATGAAAGGATTCTGAATTTTTTTTTTCCACAAAACTTGGAATTTGGACAACACCCTGCTGCATGCTATTAATGTTTTTTTTTATACCAGTAATATAAGTTGTCTGGTTGTTTATGGATTTACTCACATCCCATAAAACTAAGAATAGAAAAAAAATTAAGAAGGGGAAAAGAGATTCATGGTCTAAGGGTCTGGGGGCAATTCCAGGCTAGCTTCAATGTAAGATATCAGATGTTGCACCCTGGGTGACCAACACACTAACACTTGCTCTTGAACATTCTATTAATGACAAATAGACTTTGATGGATGGAAACAACAACCACTTTCAGTGAACTACAAAATTTAGATTTATATATCTATGCATCACCCACCCAGCTGACCAAGTTCAAAAGTTAAAGTGCACAGGCTTTGTGTTTTCTTTCCCTTCCATGCTACTTTAAGCAGTAAAGCATGCATTTTTCAAAGACTCAGACCAAAATTATAGTGGCTGAATAACCCAAGGCCGCTAGCAAATCATGTGGGACAAACCACTCCAGAGTCGCAAATAAGAGCCGTAAAATATTTAAATCTAACATGTATTTTAGAGTGAAAACATTTCAGTTGAAAAAAAAACATGAAACTGAATGACCTAATACTCTTTTTGTCATTGGGGAAATTTGATAAAAATGCACTAAATGATGACTGCAGTGCATTTTTCACTGGAAAAAAATGGAAAATGTGTGGTACACCTTATTCAGTCCACTGAATATAATATTCTTTCAGGACAGACAGTGCCAAGGGTATGCATTGGAGTGTATTTAAAGAAACAGGAAAACTTCACCCATAGGGCCAATTAAAATGTCGTTGTCTTCTATTGCCAGTTACTAATGATAGCAGTTGCATCTACCATGCCAGTTTGTTTATGTTTTTTCCCTATGTCCTTTGTAATTAACTATGGTTTCCAGCCTCAAGTCACAAAAGCTACTTCTACTGGAGGCTCATTTCTTTAGAACTATGACTTTGTGTAAAAGGTTGCATCATATTTCTATGGACACAAACATCCCAGTCTCTTGAAACTGGACCTGACTTTGGGGCATTAATTGCTGAGAGCTCAAGGACATATCAAGCCTTTCATCATTATCAACAGCAAAAACCCCTGTCTTGGCAATTGCCTTTGCATGCCTTGTTAAAAGTAGAAGAGGGAAGAGCTTATTTGGGATGCTGTCGATCTTGGGTGTGAACCCCGCCATTGATTAGGCACATCAGAGTTAATCAAACAGTTTATCTGGCAATAAATGGAGACTATAATCTAACGGCATTTCCACTTTGCATGGAAACAAAAGACATTTGGATCAATACTGTTGCCAACTGGATGATTCAGACAAAACATTTCCATGGATCAACATGCAATTGATGTAAAAAGAAGAGAATCAAGGCTTCAAAAATATGTCACGAAACCCCCTGCCCCCAAGGGAGATTTGAGTTTGAGAGAAGAGATTGTGAATTCAATTTGCATGGATTTGGGGTCTGAGGCTTGCATGTATTCATAAAGTACAATGTTGAAGTAAAAATAGCTTCAACAATAGTCTGTCTTCGAACATCTCTTTCCATTCCATTAAGAATATAAAACTATGTACTCTGCAATGCCCGACTGCCTCATTTTTTAAATTGTATTCTATATAGTTACAGCTTGTAGTGCTAGGATATGGAAAGAAACACACAAGACAACATGTAACTGGATCAAGGATTAAAACCCCTTACAGAGAACATCCTGAATGCAGATTAAGTCAGTGTAATTATAACCTGGACCTAATCAACCCCTGCAAATTGTGCGTTTTACACTGTTCCTGTGACAATTCATTTGTGGTTAGAATAAGAATGATCTGTCAAACAAAAGGTTTCATTATACCATGGCAGAAATGTCACTTCAGCATGAGGTGAGATTGTAGTTCAGCAAAGATTGTATTATATCACAGATGAAACCACTTTTATTACATTTCTTAGGTACAGTATATTTAAATCTCATAAGAATGACACTTTTTTACAAACATTTCCCCTTCTATAATGACAGGATTAAGATTTTTTTTTTTCAATTATTTCACCCTGTTTGCTAAGGTTGAACACCATCTCAGTATAACTCTCCCCTCATCCGCAGTTCTGAGCACGTTGATTCATGGATAAATAGACGTTTCCTTCTAGACCAATGCTTCCCAGTCTTACAGAGGTGCCTGTAGGTCATGTCTATGTTTTTGGCTAGGTTTCCCACTCTGGGAATTTCGCAGAGGTTATATGATCCGCCCCTGTTGAGCGTGGGCAGGATCCATATCTTGTGCACTTGAAACCAACATCAATACAAAACTGAGGCGGCAGCTCCCTGACGGAGCAAAAACAACTGCACGGGCCCGCTGCTGAAATCTCCACAGGGAAGGTGGCCCTGCCAGTAGTGCTGGCTATTTACTGAATCAAGCTGAGTCTTCTCCATTTGGAGTAAATCTTTTATATGGCACACCCTTTCTGGGCAGTGAAAATTTCACCGCACAATAAAGCAGCGCAGGACGTAACTGTAACGCTTGGGCACGTATAACCCTCCCAACGAGTTTTGATCCAGCATGGCAGCACAGCACGGCTTCGGCATAACAACAGCTTATGCTCCCCAAGATTATTTTTAACATCTTTATAGTCCTCCCAGCAGAAAACAACCCGACATTGTAGACTTTCCAAGCTTTTGAACCTATGCAGACGTGTATTATGTGGTACACAGTGAGATGCGTGTCGCAATGCAACTTCAGAGGAGAAAGAACAGAGAAACGGTTTATAGACATGATGTCTCCATGGCGTACACAACACACAAGTATAATAAAGGCTTGTTACTGCTTCCAGGTCCATGGGAATTCTCGAATGCAGCTGACTTCCTTTAAGCTAAATACAGATAATCTCTTGGTTTTTGCCTTTAGCCTCGATCAAACATTTTAATTACGTTCACAGCACTGCTTAACAGCTTTCCTCCAAAACAGCATTTGTCTCTCTGATGGATTTTATGGAAACTAGAAAGTGTACTGTACATCACTTCATGACATATTTTTCACAACTTTAATGTTTGTGTCAGAGTCAACACTCCACCAGCAACTGTAGTGCATTACACTGATGTGAAAAATGCACTGAATCTATCTTAATGTGGTGCAGGGATGCTTTGCTTCAATAAATTACTTGTTTCAAGTGATAGTCATTGACAAGGAAGAGCAAGGTGATCCTTGAGGCTTTCAGGTCACATGACTGATTTATACACATGGGCACTTACATGCTAAATGACACCTACATGCTACACACCCTTCAAATATTCTTGTGTTTATTGGCTTGAAGCCTGAAATGAAAACCCATTAAATCAGATTTTTTTCCAGCTTCATTTAGACATAGTCAAAGTGAAAAGAAAAGGAAACACATTTTTGGATATTAATTTAAAACAGAAAATCTTGGTGGCATATAAGCTTGGTTGCATAAGTTTACACACCCTTTATAATGGGACTTGTAACTATGCTCAGGTCTAGCCATTTGCCATCCAAATCTTACCCGAGGCTAGAAGACTTCACCTGTGACAAATTGAAGTTATTCTGATTAGTTCACGATAAATTCAGCTGCTCCTCTGAAAAAGTAGGAAGATGGGGAAGAGTTTCACCCTTCAGCATGACAATGACCCAAATCACACTGCCGAATCCACAGTGGAATGGCTGAAAAAATGAAGATCAATGTCCTGGGATGGCCCAGTCAGACCTCAGCCCAACTGAAAATCTGGCCTGAAGAAAGCTGTTCATGAGTGATCCCTTCACAATATTTGTGAACTCGAACTCTACTGCAAAGAAGGATGGGAGGAAATTGCGAAATGTAGACATGAAAAGTTGGTCGAAACTTATCCAAACAGACACACTGTAATTATCAAAGCAAAAGGTGCTTTCATCAAGTATTAATTTAAGAGTGTGTAGAGGTATGCAACCAAGACATTCAAAGATTTTTCATCTTTAATACTTTTTTAAAAAACTGAGGCATTTGATTTTCACTTATGTGTTGTTGGTTATATTGTGTAAATAAAGCTAAAGTCTGACTTCGCTTGTCTTCATTTCAGCCTTTAAGACACCAAAAACAAGAAATTTTGAAAGGCTGTGTAGACTTTCTAGATCGACTACGTAAGAGTTAAATAAGGCACATACAAAGTATCTAATTCCAAAGTGAAATTAAATCCTTTAACTTTAACATACACACACATGCAAATATTATGCTCATAATAATTATTATTCAGATTATCCCAACCAGCACCATCAAGAATAAACTAATCATTCTACAGTCTATGAAGAAATAAACAGTTATTCCTATTAATATTTCTTATTAGCAAGGCATGTGTGCCATCCACCAAATTACAGGTTGGCAGGGCACACCCCATACCTACGGTATACAGCACACAGAGATGAGCCCTTTCTGCAGTGTTATTTTCATTAGCACATAGATCCCGAAGAAAATGTTAGTTTCTAGCTGAAAAATGAAATCCAGATGAACAAACACCATAAAACAGAAGAGGCCATAATGTCATTTTTACTAGGCTTTACGGAGTAATTCACCAAACTCTGTGGAGAAATGCAAAAACCTCAGTGAATACCCAGCAGTCTTTATGCATGTAAAAACTCTGTGTGGAAGGGTGAAGTTTCATTTGAAAAGCCTGGTGCAGGGTAATTAGTCATCATACCAGGGCAGCTGCTGTATGTGTCAGGTGAGACCCGTTCTGGGCTTGTCGGGAGTTCATTGCAGACCCTCTGCAATACTGTGGTGTCAAATGGCCAGGCCACTCATTAGTCATTATTGCGTGTCAAACCACCGTTCATTTTTTCACACACACACACACACACACACACACACACACACACACACACACACACACACACACACATACTTTTTTGGACAGATGTTTGGGTGTAATAGTTTTTAAAATATTTACCTCGCTCTTTTCATTGAATTTTACTGCTACTTATGGGTTGGAATCCCTTTCTGATACAATGACATGTAAACTTGGGTATTGGGAATTTTTTTTAAAAGTAAGAGAGACGCAAATAAAAATTCAGGTACACAGAGGACGCCTGGCAAGCACAGGGGAGTAGCATTCTGACAGTTCCACAGCTATGAGCTGCACAATGTGTCGCGTTTCAGAATGTTCTGTGTCAAGACATTACTCAGCAAACACAATGCATTCTCCAAGGCTCTGAGGCTGCCTTCCATTGCGCCTCAAGGCTCCCTGTGGCATTAATAAATACTGAAAAAGACAGAACGGGAGCTGGTCCTGAATCAGCCAGGTTCACGGTCACACTACGGCGTCATGCCGCTAAAGGCTGTGATTGCTCTACAAAGATGTAAAGGAAAACAAAATCGACAATCACAAATATCCAGTACAAAACCTAAAGCGCACGCTCGTTTTAGGTCCTCAGACTAAATTGTTCTGAGCGCTGGCAGGAAGAATAAGAGACATTTTCAATGCAACATTTTTCTGCTTTCCCTCCCCTGCCGCTCGTTGTCACGCCGCTGTGGTCTGTGTGTGGCGGCAGAACCTGGCGGCTGCCATAAAGCCCTTTCCCCTCCTCCTCCTGCACTCGCTGCACACTTCTGATGAAAAGGCAGTTAATTAATGGGACTTTGTAGAGCAGGCAGGGCAGTGCTACCTAATGGAGCGAGGTGGAGGGTAGGGACGGACATTATGGAACACAAACACTTGGGTGGCGGGGGACCCGTTGGCCCCCGCGTCACCCACGCAAAGCAGAGGAAAGGCATTCGTGTTAGACGGGCTGCCACTCACTCCAAACAGGATCATTACACTCAATAGAGCACATGCGGTGCCTAGCAAACTACCCAGAGCGGAAAAGTGTAGAATCTCTCCCTGAGCTCTGAAAGCCATGACCTTGCTATTTCACTCTGTTACTCCTCACACAGATTTTCCCTATTGGCTTGCAAAAACCAGCAGAGCCCTGAACTGCCCTACAGCATTTTCTGACTGTGTCTGAAATGGGTCTGGCCACATTCACATGAATAACAATGAACGTATGCCAAGCATTGTAATTAAGTTCAAACAAAATATTATTCATCCTACACATTCTGGGAAAATACTGATACAAGGTATTTCCTAAATGAATTTAAAATAGGCAGAGAAATGCAATAATGTCCACATCACATTCTACGGAAGTATAAGATTCAGCAGGTAAGTATTTTGAAAACAGTTCTCAGGCTACATGTTTATTTAATCATTACCACGGCTGTTCAGGCATACTGCATTCTAAGCTTGAACCTTAAACGTCTTCATCTCCTTGGGAGTCAAATTTCACTCAGGGTAGGAATGACTCCACCCACACCACAGCCCATTGGTTACCTGAGTGTGAGATGACCGGGTGCTCTGCCTTGTGACACGGTGACTCTGGGGTCCAGGCGGGGGCTCTGCCAGCCAGGCCCCCAGCCAGCAGGACCAGCATGCCCTGCAGCGAGAGCATACAGCGCGCTAGGTGGCTCCCCGCGGCTGGAGCCATGGGCGTCCGGGCACTGGTCACTTCTGCTCAGGCCTGGGGGCAGGCCGCTGGGCATCTGCAGGGGAGACCTGAGAAGCAGAGAGGGGGAAGGTCAGCTGGAGCACAGGGCAGCTGCTGGAGTCATCACGCTTACAGCACAACCTCTGAACCTTTCACCCTCTCTGCTCGACCCTGGACATGGGAATCAGTGGCAGATCTGCATTTCTTTAACAACATGCTGTGCATACCAAGACCAGTTCATGTGTACGCTTTTCCCTTTCTCTGAGCCCCACTCGCCCCCCCCCTATTTTTACAGGGACAAAGTGAAGCCTCTTCCTAATGCTCTCCAGAAGTGCATGGCCTTTTATTTTCAATCAGTCGTACACAGTGTGGCCCTTGAAAGAGTGGTATGGTTCACTGAAGGATACTTCGAGGGTCCCAGAAATGGAATGCAAGGCACTCATGGCCTGGTAATATAAAGCACCTGCTGCTCTCTGTAGCCAAGCTCTGTCAGTGAGGTCCTTCCTCCTAGATTTCTTTTCTCTACAAGTGCTTCCCTTTTCTTGTAATTGCTCAGAGAGAAGTCATTTCGATGCAGCTGCCAACTAAAACCGCGACTGGAGCCTATTTTTCATCGACTGTGTCCATTTAAATATCCAACATGAGAGAAAAATAAAGCAAGGTGTTTCATGGCATATATTTTATGATCGTCCTCCAGTGATGCTGCCGGATGAAAATATCACATCTGTTGAGACACACTGCAGAAGTCTAAATTAAAATGCTGCATGGACACATACC
Organism: Megalops atlanticus; assembly: GCA_019176425.1. Taxonomy (NCBI): domain Eukaryota; kingdom Metazoa; phylum Chordata; class Actinopteri; order Elopiformes; family Megalopidae; genus Megalops; species Megalops atlanticus. The sequence continues at coordinate 57,140,731 of CM032876.1, read as the reverse complement.
AGCAGGAAACTTGGCCAGCCAGCAGTGCACAGTGTGGAGTGAAGTCCAGGCAAACATCCTTCAACCCCCTGCTAATGCTTCCCCATCTAACTGTCCCACACACAGCAGACAAGCATCACATTGGTGCTGGTGGAGCGCAGCTGCCTGGCTTGAATATTGCTGACATTGACACAGTACATATGCCAACAGAGAACGGTGATTGCATTTCTGAGTGCTGCACTGGAGACATCTGTATTAGAAGGAGAAGCAGCCCCATTGAGAGATTACTGAGAACCAACACTGTGATGTGCCAGTGCTGTGATCTGACCCACCACAGATTGCACTGACATGTTGCGGTAACCCCACGATATTCATTTTATTAATCATTTATAGGAGCATTAGAGCCAGTTTTCGATGCAGAATTCTTCGTCAAACAGCTTTATCGATTGAGTATGTGCTTCTCCTCATCAAAGTTCTTGCCCCTGTGTGATGGGAACGTTTTCAATTTACCTAACTGTCACTCAGTGAATTTCGCCGGTGCATTTCAAAGGGTGAAGATGCTCGACAGATACAGACGTGATCTCGGATAACAAACTGCAGAGAGTGCATCTTAATGGCTGCCAAATTCCTCACACATCACCCAAATGCTCCAAATGAGCCTCTGAGATTAAATAAGTCTGTACAGGCAGGCAGTTTAGGATGGGACTTCTTGCATGAAGGAACTCCTTTTCACATTACCCTGAAGAGGATCACAACGTACACTCCACCACATTTAACAAATTTGGAAATAAAACAACAAAATCAATATCAAAATAAATACTATGACTGCTTAAACAGTATCCAGTGTAACTACTGTAGCACTTACAAAGTATGTTCTCGCATATGAAGTGCACCATGACACAAATTTCTCATTAAAGTGCTGTTGAACAGCTTAAAGATATGCTGTAAGAAAAATATATCAGAAGGTCACATATAATGCGTTACACTTCCAAACATAATGCAGTTGTAAACTTGTATAACTGAATGCTTAATGTAACAAGATTCTTTAACAAGAGTTAGATGTTATGAGAAATGACTGACTTTAATACACCACATAGTGTATACTATGAGCATCAGAGACAGAGCAACAGACTACTAGAGCTCAGCTGCTATGTCCAGAACAGACAGCAAACAGCCTGGAATACAATGTAGACCATTCTTTCAGAGAATCTACAGAACCAAGCTATAAGTACAGTGAGAGTGAGAGGATTCAGGCAAAAATGCCAAGGGAGAAACTAACTTTACACTTTACACATGCCCACAGCTACAGATAAAAAAGCCTGGATCGCTGCATATATGCTAATAAAATGAAATCTGAATGTTATTTATCTAAAATAAATGACATCAATGCAGCCAAAATTCCATGGAGCTCACCAGAATAAAGCCCTACCTTGTCACCTGTATATCCCAACTGGCAAGTATATCCCAAATGGCAGAGGTCCCGACATGCAGTGCAGGGCTGCTGTCAAGTTATATGAAGGAGTTTGAAGAATACAACACATAGTGCAGTGTAATTGTATCGTGTGCTTGTAAAATGACCTTGCATCCTGGATGAAGAGAGACCTCACAACTGGTAAAATTCATGACTGAACATAAAATCTGAGCTGAATGTATAATAATGGAAAACTGACAGGCGAAGTAAGATTGATGGATGGCGTCCCCAATGAATGTCTGAAATTTCCAGTGCGGCTAATCCTTTCATTCCTGCCTCATAGCCTGAGGCAGCATGGTTAAAAACCTGAGCTCAGGCCAGATAAATCAATCCAAGATTTTCTGCATTTGTATCATGAAAAAGGATGGGGGGGAAATGTGTAAAATCAATACAGGTAATCGTGCAACTGCAGTTACCAGTCTGCTGTTCAATAACTATGCTGCCGCCTATTAGCACTTTAATGAGCAGCTAGGAATTTCTCAGCACGCCACACCATTGACAATCAATACATTCATCAATATTAACAATTTCCTAAATGTGACAAAGTGGCAATCAGTAGAAATCCTTTTACTTGTCTTTTAAACAAGTAAACTTGTCGTTTTCCAAGTAAACTAGATCTCTGTGACCACTGCTTTGTGTACAAGTCAGAGACACTCAGCAGACATGACTGAGCTTCACAGTAAAAAGCCATCTGTCCAAACATGCCAGAGAAGGTGTGACAGAGATAACACAGCCTCGCTGATGCCCTCCTTTTCAAACAGAAAGCCAGACAACCCACCAATAAAATTCCAGACTTTGCTTTAAAGAAGAACAAATAAGAATGCCCCAGAAACATCCTGCATATATTCCCAGGAAATGGTGTGCAGTTTGTTAGTTTGGAGGTATTAGATTTAACCATGCAGTACACATGGTTTTACAGAAAATCTGAATTAAACACAAACCATTACATACTATATGAAGAAAAAGTAGAGGACTGCTACTAATAATAATACTAACTAACTAACTAACTAACTAACTAATTAATAAATAAATGAAGTTCTCTGTTACAATCAGATCATCACGGCTGTGTTCTACTAATGTGCACAGGGAAAGAAATGGCCTCGGAATCCAATGTGGGGTTAAGTTGCTTTCATTAAACCACATTTAGGACCCAAGAAAAGCATGCAAGTCCTGCAGTTAAATTACAGTGGCCAAATCAATTTCTAATAATAAAGTGTATGATTCCATGAAAGGATATTTTGATGAATGGTTCCAACAGTTTACTTAAACACAAAAAAGTGTTTCATCTGTGAATTAAAAATCCAGTCTGAAGCTTAAAATATCTCATAAAAGGAAATCAGGCTTGAGACAAAATGCCCTTGAAGGAGTGTTTTAGGTCAAATACTCCCACACTGGTCAGTAAACATTTACAGCTTTTTTATCAAAAACAAGGTTTTTTCTCGGAGTAGTCTCCCTATTTATATTTTATTCTCAGTCAGTCAGAACAATTGCTTATCAGAAGCCCAATGCTGTGTTTCAAGACCACTGCCTTACAATCTGTTCAGCAAACAGGGTTCCGGCAGAATTCACATTAAGGTAGATAACATATATCAGCACACAGACAGCAGACAGAGCAGGAGTCTCACATCTTTTATTTGTATCTGATTTAAAAGCACATAGCATTTTTGTTGAAAAGATAACCATACTTACAACTTCATTAAGTCAATTAAAAGTGAGTGTGTGTCAGGGTGGGGGGTGGTAGATCAGAGTGTATACATAATTTATATTTACACGTACTCATTTGGCAGATGCTCAGATCCAGAGGGACACTACTGCACATCAAAAGGCCAGATGAACACTTTTTAAAATTATTTACAAGAAACATATACATGTTAAAAACCCTACTGTCAACAGGCATTAAATACAGAACAATTGAAGATAGGAGGACAACAATACCTCTGACCCTGGCAAGTGGAGACACTGTGTGCCAGATCAGGCTGGAGTTGAGGCCTGTCAGGATAACTACAGACTGGCCAGCCACAGACTGAAATCTGGGACAGCACACCCAGCAATTTCATCCAGTCCCACCCTGATTCTCCAGAGCTTCCCAGTTCACGTTTTATTTTTAACCTCCCCTGTCTCCTCCAACTGGATGATGGATGTTCAGTAACTACTACTGGCGAAGATGAAGACTGACACAAAGACAGAGAGATAGACAGACAGACACTTTCGCAGCATTGTAGAGAGATCTGTTTTGGATTCAGAGGCGGCCTGCCCGTGGATAGGCAGCACTACTCCAGGAGGGAGGTTACAAACAACACAGGTGCCTCTGAAGCCAAGGACACTTGAGGTCCAACACATAAATTAGTGCATTCAGCTTTGAACACATCAGTTCAAAATCCAGTGAAATGAAACCTGGTGTGAGTTTAACTGGTGTGAAGATGTGTACTGGAATTTAGGCTGATGAGCTGTATTTGCATATATTTTTATTAACCTGATTTTAACACAAAGACCATGTTGGGATATTAATACATCATTCACCTGTAGGAAACACAGATGAAAATGTGGTGCACCACACACATAATTAGTAATTCGTAACAAAGCTTAATTTTTCAAATGCATGTATATTTTAGATTTTTCTATACATCTTATAATATACATGCATATCAACTGAATTACTGATTCCTTGACTTTTCTGCAGAGAAACATTTACAGTAGTCCTGTTGTGGTACACACCTACACGACCAATGATTGATATGAACTAGCAGGATGACTGCAGCCAAAAATTAGTGCTGGCATGCCATGAAGGCCTCAGGGTGACAGCTGATGGCTTGTCCTTTTCAGAGAATGAATTTCCACATGAAACCACCACTAAAAAAACACAACATACTGTGCTCACATTTCCCCTGGCAGTGAAAATAAGAATGTAGACATGAAACAACAAGCTACAGTGAAAGCTGTGCTCTTTAAAAAGTCAGTACTAAAACTGAATTTCACATCCTTTCTCTGGCCAGGGGATACTGTAGGTGGATTGTTTTAAGACGATGAACAATAACGTAAGGTTCACTGGATCCTACACCCCTAAAATTAAGATTTACTGTGTGCTGCTTTGAAGGATGACTGCAGAAATCAAATTTCTGTATTTTTTGATGTTTAACAAGTACTTAGAATACATGCACTTCCATATAGCTAAGACAAAACTAGACACGAGGCTCACTACTCCTTCCAGTGAGGAATATCTTCTTGGAATTACAAGCCTTGCTTTTCACTCCATTACTAAATAATAAAATCATCACCATACACAAAACATTCCCTACTAGACTCCCAAGACGGTTTATGTTCTTGTTGTCCATATGATCCTATATGATTCATGTTGTCTTTGAATGATCAGTGAATTAACTGTATTGGCTTTTGGCAGGGTTTTGTAAAGCCTCCTACAGTGAAAGGCCTGGTTTGGTTACTTGGAGGACTTATTCCCAAAATCAACTTTGCTGTAACAGAGTACAGATGGCTGAGCATCCAGAAAGTGACCCACTGTGTTAGGCACATTTAAAAGAAGAGCTCTAGTCAAAAAATAAAAGTTCATTTTGGGAATATCTGAACTGTTCTATTTTGTGGACAATACATAGCTCTCTCTATCTCTGATAAGTCCTCCAAATAACCAAACCAGGCCTCATGATAGCACAGTCAAACAGCTGAGCCCCACATAAGCACACAAGGAGCAAACCATTTTGAGACACGCTCAAAAAGGTAGCTTTTTCATTACAACCCACATGTTGAAGGAGAACCTTTATTTTTATTGCCTTATGCTCAGTGAATGTTGTGGGTGATAGCCATAGCTCTTCCACTTATCAAAACTGAAAAATAGAAGCAGCGATTCTCTTTCAGCCCCGTTTTACCTGGAAGTACTGAGATAAGAAACATAATACCTATTGCAGAAGAGATTTGACAGTTTTACCGTTTTAATTACACGCTTGACCACCAAAACCTCGGTGATGCCCTATGAAAATTATACTATCACTGTTTCCAGCTGCAGATAGGTATTCATGCAGTCCATCCCAAATAACCCTACAGTCAACAACGGCAACGGCCACTTTTTACTTTTAAAACTACACAGAGCCCACAGCAATATATTACACCTGAAAAGTCACATTTTCAAGATAAAAGGCTCATACATCCAGGATATTAATCTTTGTGAGAACTATGTGTTGAGGCAAGAAATCCTCCTTTTGTTGATATTTGTGACACCAAAAGGATTTAATATCAAAGTGAGCAGGGTGCCACTTTGCATTTGACAGGGAGGAATATGAGGGAATGATCCAGACAACATCATTTTGATGGATGTGAATTTAAAAAAAAACATTCTAACATTCTAAACTAATGCTTTGACTGCAATTTGCCTTGTGCTATTTATGAGAAAAAAAATCTATTCAGAGATTTAACCGTGACTGTTAAACAGATAAACACAAGCTGTTCTACGTGTATGAAAGTTATTTACAATGTCAATTGACAGATTTCACAAACCTAAGAATAAATATATATATGTATATAATAAAAAATATTTATTTATTTAATTATTAATTATTTAATAATACTACTAATAGTAATACTACTACTAAGTCTACTACTACATCTACTACTACTACTACTAATAATAATAATAATGCATAAACTGGCTCACAGTTGGAATTTGTCTGCTCTTTGAATTAATGGTTTTACACTGTAGGAATGAATGGTGCTTTATGAGTTTAACAGGCAATAAACTGCCAGTTTGAATTTAGCATAAACATAAACCTGATTTCATTTGTACAGAACCTTCCTGATTTATTATGATGGGGCAGAATTTACGTCCAGCTAAGAACAGTTAAACTTCCATGTTTTTTGCTTACACTGAATAAAGAGAGATTGAAAACAAATTAGCCTAACTTCTGTTAGTGTCACTCTGCAAAGTATCTGACTGGCTGAGCATGCTGAAACCAGATTATTATCAGAGACTGTTAAATGTTAAAAAAGCATTAGGAGACAAAAACATGTGAAAGCAAATCAGACTGCATAAATGCTGTTTCAGCATTAAGATAATAACAGGCGAACAAATCCAACTGGTATATAATTACGCATTTTTCAATCGACACAACAGCCCTGATACCATACCACAAATGGTGAAACATAAAATACCAACTCCTTGATCCTTGAAATGAATATTTTTATAGAGTCTGAAGATATGCAGAGGGTGGGATGATAAATAATTACTTGGCACCAGTGGAACCAATTAATCACATGTGTATAGGGTGTAATTTATCCCATAAAACTGCAAGGTTGGTTGGCAGACACAACAGCAGAGCATAGTGCCACTGAGATAATGAGAGGGGGCCGCTTGGTAGTTGTGACAGACGAAGATGTCTCAACAGAGCAGAGCAGATTCGAGCTGGGCGTTTATGCCCTGAGGGCTAAGGTTCTAGACGCAACAGTGGAACCGGGCGTGTTCTCAGCCGATCGTGTCCCAACTAGACTGAAAAACAGACACAACACCCCTCTTGGTGTCTCGACTTTTTTTTGTTGCCTATTTCATATTGTTACACATGACTTTACTGAAAATCTCGTATGTTGTTCCTCACCTTGCAGTTCCAAAGGTCTAAATATTGTCAAAAATTTCAAAAACAGAAGCAGGGTTTGACATAGTTCTACCAAGTTTTTTCTCATTTGCCCGGTCATTTGAGTGGGTCAGAAATCTACCTGCCCAAACTAAATTTCTACTTGCCCATACACGATTAACACCAAGGTGATTTGCAAATGTAATTTGACACAGCTGTTATGATTGGGGTCACAGACACATCTCAAATACACACAGGCACACAAACACACACACACACTTTTGCTTTGTCTTGCTTCTTTGATTTGGCACATGCTGTGGTTGTTATCACACAGCTAGATGGGGGCATAAAAAACTAAACTGCTGATGGAAAGGGAAGGAGAGAAGAAAAAAAAAACATTGTAGCAATTTGGAATTCAACTGAGGCATTTGTGATTAGTTATTGATGCAGTTTGTTTTTGTTTGGATGCTGCTTGCTTCCTTTGGGACTCACACAACCCCGCCAGTTCTGTGAAGCCACCCTAACCATAACTCACCGCTGTGGTTCCTGAGTCTCAAGAGGAGGCCAGCTGTGGCAGGGGAGGTCTCCCTTGTGCCAGGTTTTGGGTCTGTTTGAATTTCTTTTTTTTTTTTGGGCACTCACCCACTATTGCTCAGGTTAAGCCAGGGAAGTAGTTCATGACACAACTCACACAAGGAAAGAAAGGTAACAATATGCAATCATATTACTTCTATTTATATATTAAATGTATTTATTATATTTATTCAATTATTAAACCTAAAGTAATCCATTCTGGAGTCTGTGTGAGGGCTAATAGCCCTTAGGTTAAGGATTGTTCAACTGGACAACAGAGGATGAGACAATGTTTCAAACTTTTAGACTGAAATGTCTGAAAGTAGTAATATCCTTTCTTTTACATCCTTTCTTATCTTTTTCATCCTTTCTTATCCTTTCTTGTAGCAGTACCTATGCTCTCCCGTTCCCATTCTCCAGTAAGCCATTTGTTTCAGGCTTTCATGAAATAAGCTCCTTATGACTTAGGAAAACCTTAAAGTAGGGGGACTGAGCCTCACAGATATTGATTAAATTATTAACTTATCTCTCAGTGTTTATCAACTAACTGCTCTGGCATGTTGTCTGTGGGGGTACAACCCTTTTTATCTTTTCATTTCTTGTCAGACACTCAGAAGGTGGGTTTTCTTTTTAAAACACAGCTTAATAACCTTGTTTACATCTCCCAAGGAGAATAAATAAATCCCATTAATTTTCCTCTCTTTGAAACACTGCATATTACAAATATGCATGTTTTTTTTGCATGTTGAAGGATACCAATTAATGTATTATGAGAGGAAAGTAATTATATTCATATGGACATGAGTTATTCCCAGTGGATTCTGTATTTGAAGTTTCACAAGAGAATCATTTTTGCCCCCAGTCAATAAACAGCTCAAAAACTAAAGAACAACATGAAAAGGAGAAAACATTCATTTCCAGGCTGCACTCCTGTATTACCTATTATAAAATCTAGTACATAGGTCACACAAGTGTCAATCACTTCTCTGTATTTAAGACAGCACATTAAGGAAAACATGTAATACAAAATCTGGGGTATTAGTGCATTCTACACTCTCAGTGGTCCATGAATATGCTCCAAAAATCAACATATGACCTGGATTTTACAGAAAGAATGCAGTAGCAGCAGTGTAATGAAAAAATGGCCTGCAAGAGTAAAGATTAATAATTAATAATAAAGGACATTTATTTTTTCATTTGAATCTGGGAGTTATTTCATCCTTACCAAATTAAATGAGCTGTTTTCCTTAACTCAGCAGTCCCTCCAGAAATAGTGATAAACCCTGCATCTATCAGATTTAAGAACAGCCCATCTGATAAATGTTGTAATTGCTTTTCCGTTTAAGGTATTAAAGCTCTACATCAGGGATGGGCAGCTCCAGTCCTTTTGGATCACAAGGATTTCAGACTCTCAAGCTACCTCAGGTCTTAATCACTTCACTGAAGACATTACCAGGAGAAAAATCCACTTGATGAGCTCCAAGGGCCATTAATAAGGTGTTAAGTCAAATGTGCCGGCACCTATAAAACACTGGCGGCCACAGCTGCCCACGATTCTGCCATTAAAAGATGTGTTAAAATGTGCTCAGCATTCATGGTGGTAACTGCAAATTGAATAGCCTGAGAATTCTCATACGGCAATGACATCAGTGCTGTAAAAAGTGAGCCAAGACAAGTAGTCCAAAATTATTTTTGACGTTCACCGCGTAAACACATGTAATGGGAGCCATTAGTGCTAGTCCAAGGTCATCGGTTTATGACGTGGTCTGGGAAAGCTCACTGAAAGTGCCTCTGAGGGTGAAGGAAACCATCATCAGTTTATCCCAAATTACCAGTTGCGCTTTGCTAAAGCACCATAATGAACGTCAGCATGAAAGCTAAGCCATGCAGAGAAACACAGATGCTCAAGTGGACGTGTTAAGGGACGGGACAAACAATCTCTTTAGCCTTGTAATGTGCATTGTATACTATGTATATGTAGACAACATGTCACCTGAATTTCACAGTCAAACAATGGGGATGGAAAGTGTGTCCACTAACAAAGCTGATCTTTTGTATTTCATTTTAAAAAAAGACCATGAAGGATTACTGCAGACCTGACATGGGTTTGACCTTTTTGGGTCCAATAACAGTAACAAGCTTTCGAAGACAAAACTGACAGATAGCCAATAAATAAGCCAATATGTTCTTTTTGTTGACATTAAAAAGCAACAATGAAACAAAATCCTAACAATAGTCAGGGAAGGAATAAACTATGCAGTACAAATAACAGGTCAATTGATGCACCTACAGGAATAAATGGTCAGGTCTTCCTCGGCTCTTTTGAATTTCAATTGTTCTACATAACTGGCAAAGCAAACACCCAATTCTGGCCTGCAACACCGACTTTCAATTCACAGACATACATACCATTTTCGGTATGTGTCGCAGAGATTCATTTTGGTTTCTTTTTTTGGCTGATCCTTGACCATAAATACAGAAGCTGTTGTACTGTGCCACAAACCCACAAACTGGGAGAGTTGGAATTATTCAATAAGTGACTTTAAAATAATTAGAAATCACACAACCAAAATGATTAATTCAGGCTCTCTCATTGTCAGTGAACTTCTACATATTTTATAGAGAGAGTATTTAATATGAAACCTAATTAATTTCAAGTCTCCAGGGCACAGATCTCACAATGGCAGCAACTTAAAACAGGGCTGTTTTAATAGATTCAAACAAAGCAGCAATGAATGAAAAGAGTTGACAGCTACTGTGTCACCTTTCTCCTCAAAATTGAGACACTCATGACTGAAAAAGAGCACATACACTCTGGACATGTTTCTAACTGATGAAGCATGCTGGGAAAGTTGGATCATGAAGATACTACACAGAATTTGGCAGTGGACTTACATGCAAGTGTGAGTCACAATTAATGCATGTGCCATCTTCCTAGCCATCAGTGCATCGTATGGAAAGCTTACCATGCCAAAAAGGGAAAAGAAATGTAAAATTCAACCAGGTGTAAGCTGGTGGCATGCACAGTTGTTGTTAAATACCTTGTATTCATGATAAGAGCAGTATACGTTGTAATAAATCTCGCTGATAAATTCTTGTGTAACTTGTCTGCTTGAATCATCATTTTTTTCACATGATAACCATCCACGGGACTAAGAACTGCTAACAAGAACCAGACCCATCCAATCCATGACCAAGACTAATCTGTGTTATTAAAAGTCATTTTACTACTACAGGAGAAAAGGTGCCATACCAGACTTTTTTTTTTCAAACATAGGAAGTTCTAATATAGGCAGGTAGACCAGATCAAACAGTCACAAACCTCCCGCATCCCGAAGGGACAGTGGTGGCTCTATAATCATCTTCATAATGCACACTCCACTTTTGTGAATCAGAGGTTGGGAAAGACCAGGTGTGCATAACAGAAGGCTTTGTTGTTTAATTAGACCGCAGGGAAATTCCATGTGTTCCAACACAGGCCATTGACTCCTGTTCTTCCACAGCTATGTGTGGATCTTGCTCCCTACTACCTCCCACCCACATTGTACAACAGATGTAAATGTTTTTTAAAACCTTATTAATTTGTAAATAAAAAATGTTTATTTGTATTGTATTGTCCTTATTTGAGGAATCAAATTACAACCCACACATAAAAATACATTATTTTTGTATGTTTACATCAAAGGAGTATGTGATAGAAAAAAGTATGATAACATATATTAGATCATGTTTTTAGCTCAATTGCATTGCCCTTTATAGCCCTACAAGGGCACAATCCATGTGCACAAACCAGAGTGTATTTTTATTGTTCTTGGATCCAATGTCACACCAATCTACTTCTGTCTAGCCAACTGCTTCCATTTCCTTATACAAACGGCTTGAGTTTATACAGAATAATGAGTACATCCATTTAAAGCTTTCCCCCAAATACATACATAACATTACCAGAGACTGGCCTGTCAGGTTGACCTGAACCCCACACTTAAAGCTCCTTACATCCTTTGATGTGGACCTACAGGCGTACGCAGACAGTGCAGTTTCAGGTTGATAGCAGATGCCTCTGCCTCTATAGAGTCCCTCTTTTTTTTTCAAGAGGCACAGTTTGGGTGTAGATGCCCGCAGCGCTACTTCCTGCATCCATGTGACAGTTGTTTTGTTTATTACAGCTGTGTTATTACATCTAAATCGAAAATCATCTCTCACTGGGTCACTGTCCTGTGCTTCTGAGATGATACTCTTGTTTTTGTTTTGCTTTTAGACATAGCGCCGGGTGGTAAGCCCTGGATATAAACACCTGTATTCTTCACCGTGGAGAGAAATCAATTCAAAGTCTCCAAGTAATAACACTTTGATTAGTTTGGAGTCTGAGGTAACACTGTAGCATCTGAAACAAGCAACAGAGACTGTAAACATCTCATCAGTGTTTTTGCACCAAGCAAATTACAAAACCTGCTAGCTTCTCCCGGCAGGCACAAGGCCTGCTAACTCAAACAAAAAATATATTGTGATTGGGGTCATTTTTAGGATGGAAACTCTGTCTTTAGAGTGTGTACATGAGCTATGTTTCTCTTAATATAGTACCTAAAATGTCTAAGGGCATTTAGGTTTTCAAAGTAATAACTAACCCACTGTTGCCATTTCATCATGTTATGATACAAGAAATTATTTCTTTGATAATGTGACAAGCAATGACGTGAAAATCTAACATTTAATATGACTTGACGACAATCAAAGAAGTCACAATCAGAAAAAATCCAGACAATTACATGAATATACTGTACTGTCATCATCAGATGACATGTCGCTCCCTGTTCTACAGTGTCTTTTAAGATCAAGTTTCACTTAAGAAGCCATGCTGTATATTGTAGGAACAAACATTGCCTTAAGAAATTAGTTTACATTTATTAAAAAGTCCACTTTAGCAGAAATGTGATTCAGAACACAAGAAGTTAAACAATTCAGTGCTAGCTCACCACAAAACTGAATGGCAACGTGTGACATGATAAGACTGTACACTGAGTCAGAGAGTGAGGGAAACATATGACCTGTTTATGGCCAACTTACCATTAATAGGTTTCTCAGCATGCAAGTCCTACTAGCCAGCAAGTAAATACCCTTGTGTCAATTCATTGCCCCAAAGTGAGACAGAAAATGTCTGCTGCAGGACCTACAGGAGAATGAATGCTGGAAGAGTTTGTTTTTCTGGCATTTTAAAACAACATTTTAAAAATGTTTTAGATCAAATAAGGCATTCAGTCTCTTATACTCCCCCCTTTTATTATTTTAATAAGGTGTTTATCTCATACTTAAATTGTCATGAGAATTGTACTTTAAATGGGCATGTGATTCAAACATTTTAGACTAATAAAAACAGACACAAAGGTCATGACTGCCTGATAGACTTACCCACTTGCATCCAATTCATTTGGCAAGCCATGAATTGTCTCTAATATAGAGTCTGTAATGTTAGCTCACACTTCAGACATTAGATAACATAATAACTCACAGACCTATGCTGACCCTAACTCCTCTTTCCTCACTTTGGGAGGGAGGAGATGGGAGTCGGGTGGAGAGTGTTACTGACTATAAAGAGCACCTGGGACATCCATAAATAACACAGACCACATGCCATAACATTGTGGCCTCTTACATCTTTCCCAATGGTAATTGAATCAGGGTAGAAAAACATCTCAATGGAGGCAAAGGAAGGGGTGGCTGAGGGATGCAGCTGCAATAGCAAGGATTATTTTGTTCCTCAACTTGGGAACACAGTAGTCTTGGGGGAAATAGTACTCTGTGAATATGTTGTATATGGACCAATACCTCACACATGAGCCATGCTGAGCAGCATTAGTGTAAACATACGTCCTCTAGACTCTTTGCGTATTTGGCCAAAGGAAAAAAAGACACAAAAAAAATTCCACTAATCCATTTAGGCAATTCAAATATGTTCAGTCATAGGTCATTGCCTTCATGTACCAGTGCACTAATGACATATTTATAAAATGGCTATGATTCCTGCTTTATGCATTAGGACATGGTCAAGTTAATTTCCTCTACACAGTCCTGTCGTGCTGTGAGTCTACCCGACCGCTTATGTCCATGGTCATTAAAAATGAAGACTATATTCTATGCTGTCTAGAGAGTGCTGCTGACAGCATTCAGGAGAGGATCTCTGTAAGCATGCCGTGTAAACTTTCAACAATTTTACAGCATATCTGCTGAGTCTCCCTTCAAAACAAAAATATTCTAAGACAACTGAACACATGCATTCCTTCAGAGGAAAATGCTAAATCAGAATATGATCTCTGGTCTTGAACCTGTTCACAGCTGCTTCCAATGGAAGTGAAAAGTTCAAGGGTTTTGTTTTCCCTTTGTTTTTTAACTAGGCATACCAAATAAACAGAAACCCAAATAAGAGGCAAATGGTCTGTAATAGTTCCTACTGTCAGCTCATGTGAGCTCTATAACTGTACAAATTTAAAATGGGGAACTTTTTGAAAGAGCCCACAAACAAACACTAAAGCAAATGGGTGCAAATTATATGGGAGACGTTAAGCACTTTGATGGACTGCAGAAAAAGAGCTTTCACAGAGCCTAGGCATTTAATGAGCGAGGCTCAGCATCCCCCACAATGTGTTATTATTTCACTCTGTGTGAACACGCCTTTAGCGCGCCCAACAAAAAATATGAGCAGTGACAAAGCTAGGGCCGTAGATAAATAATGCTTTAATGAGCCCTCTACCATTTGGTTCAGTGATGATTATGGCTCCCTGCCTTGCATTCACTGGAAGGAGAACATGTGGTTTCCAGGTGTGCCTGTCTCACATGGTCGCACGACATGGGATTACAGCAAACACCTAGATCCCTACGGCTACTTTCAAGCTAACTTCACTTGCAACTGATTCAAATCAGATGCACTTTCAAATTAACTTATGTTTCTCCCACTTATTTCTACTTTGTTGGACATAGATCAGGAAAATTCAGTCAAACTTGAGTTTGTTTTGTTTAGTCTGCTTGCTGCTACATGCAGACAAAAATTCTGTTATTTTCACACTGCAGCTTCTCAGTGGCACTTGGTTCAGTTGCCTATATAAGACAAGAATATAAAGGTAAGTATACACACACCCCGTGTGCTGGGATTTTGCTTTCCATGTGTTATTTGGTGCTTTCACCTATTAATTGTTGTAGAAACAAAAAAAATTGGAAACCATTCATAAGCAGCACAAGAGGCAGGCAGCTGAAGTGATGGCCAGAGACCACAGTTCACTGCCCTTTTTGATTCCTTTACAATGAAACCTGTCTCTGTTTGTTTTCATACTGCACAGTTCTTTGTTGGACCACAATCACAAATGCGCTGAGTTCAGTTCCAAATGGCCCAAACACTTCACTTGTTTTAATGTGCAATTACATTACTGTCAAGGTTTAAATTAAAAATGCAATTCTGTTTGAATCAAACAGTCAAGCAAAGTATATGTCAAACTGTCATACGCTGCTGAGGATCTTTAAGATGCAGCTTGAACTGGTTAGCTTCACGTAGGTGATACTTCATTTCAGCCACAGCCTCCCAGACATCTTGTGATCCACATAAATTTGAAATCACAGACATATTTTAATTTAAGATATAGACATAATGGCAGTATATGCCATAAATGACATTATTTCCAAGCAACATTCCACTGTTGAAAAATCAGAAAAAAGAAACATTTGTAAGTACACACCAAATTATTCCACCAACTCCTTATAATAATTAAAAGCTTGTAATTTATCTTTCTGAAACATTCAATATGGGTGAAGTACAGAACCATATGAATTTATAATTAAAGAGATAAGCAACAGCCCAGCAGACTACAAAGTAAAACAAGCTACATTTAGAGTACTTTAAACAAGACTTTAAAGAGCTGAACTATATACAACATAATTTGTCTATTAGCTTTATATCACACAAAAATGATTACAATAAAAGCCTCTGTATCATACTTCATAACTACTTTGTAAAGTGTATCATGGCCACTACATTCTACCAAGCCTAAAAGTAAGCAACTGTCATTTTAGGCAACAATCACAAAAAAAAACTAATTGTGACAATCCAGGGTAATGTGAGCAAGTAAGATGTTCTAACATCAAAAATGGCAGGTTTAATATGTTGTCACAGTGAATGTGAGAACATCTGTGCAGGTCTGATCTTTTGGTGGCCTGAGGTAATTGGTTGAGGTCAAGATCCTTCCTTGCTACTTAACACCCAATGACATTTAGCCCATGCAATTTGCCATGAGGAACTATTACACAAACAGCACTGCTGAAATGGGCTAACAGCCGCCCTCAAGCTGATGTAAGCCAGACCCGTAGAGTGAAATAATTCTTTTCCACGGGACGGACCTGCAAATATCAGAGGACCTCTTTCAAAAAAGGAGGAAATCTACTGCACTGGAAACTACTACAGCTTGAAGTGTACGCTTCACCAAAATAAATTTCACTCCAAGGCAATTTCATGGCCACTCTGATTTGACCCCAAGGCAAGTTCGCTCAACCATCTTGAGATGTCAACATAATGACACATACAGGAAAAACACCCAATGTGACCACACCAAAGAGGAACAGTTGCCCTTGTCAATCTGAAAAAAGAGGCATCCAAAAGGCTGTTGAATTATCATGTTATTCTGCCTCAGGGGCCTTGTGCTTTTCTGCTGTAGCTTATGTAAACCTATGTCACGCTGGTCCTGAAAACCCTTCAGGGTGACGATAACAGGTTCCTTGGCTCACAAAAAACAGGCTCTAACACTGTGCTTCATTTAACACCATTTCCGCTGCACTTTGCACACCCCTCTTATCTTCTAGGGGAATAAATGCTTATTTCAAATTCACTGCCTCCAGTGACAAGGCACCCACAGAGTACACTACCTTCAGTCTGAGTAACTACAAGATAACTGTTTGTTTAGGGTGTGGTATCTCTGCCAAGTTGTGTTCTTAGAGATGTGGACAGGACCAGACTGGAACACCACAAAGAACCGTCGTACAGTGAGAGAAAAAGGGTTCCAAGCCCACAGAAAATTAGCCTGTCAAGTATCCTAATCCCTAGAGTGTCATGGGCCCTCAGATACAATTTAGCTGAGGTGAACACAACCGGGCCAAGAAATGAGAATGCTTTCCTGTCCCGTGGTCAGTCACACTTTGCATGAACCTGAAAGTGCCCACAGTCTGCTGGGAGTACACTTTCAGCACAGGACACATAATCTCAGCCGGTCGTATGTGAAACCTTATCTCCTCCTTCCGGCCTTAGGACTAGACCCGCCTGGAAAAGCTCCACAGCCATGCGACCTCTGGACAGCGAGACGGACAGAAATAGCTGAATACAGGGCAGCCAGTGGTATAAACATGGACACATATTGCATTGCGGAGCACACATTACACTAAGAATATGCTTTTAGACCCGGGACAGTTTCATTCAAACCATTAAATTTAGGATAGCTCAGGCCAGTGAAATGACAGAGTAGCTATACTACACCACTCCAAAAATACAAATACATTATTTGATATGGTTCACTTTTATAAATCAATGCAAGCAAAACACTTAGCACAAGCACCAAGTGAGGGCTATATAAACTTAAGCATTTCCTACAGTATTTTTTTTTTTTCTTCAGGCATTAGTCAGTATTGAGGTTGACTGCCTTCCACAAAGATGGATGGCTGAGATTGACCACATGAAAATTAATTACAGGCTTTAAAATAAATGACATTCGTCCCACAAGAGAACAGAGCCTTTATTGATCCCTTTCAGACTTATACTTTCAACAAATGGATTGTCTTCAATCAACACATTTTAACTGCCGAGCATACAGGAACATTATTTGACCATTTATGCTATTCCCTGAAATAGGGTTAGAAAAAGACTGAACTCTCAAAATTGAGGAGTTAATAGGCTTTGTATCGATTAGTATGTTCTCTGGACAAAATGTGAGAGCACCACTTAAAATAAATGGGCTTCCTCACATTTAGCACACTTATTCTGGCGTAATATGCAGCTGTGATCTATGTCTGACTATATTTGTAATAAAAATGAAACAATACTTTCTGTTACGCGATTCTGTTATGATTTACAAGTTTAATGAGGACATTTATTAAAAATGACTAAATATCCTATTTGACTACTCGTCTCTTTCTCAAACACATGTACTTTTACATATACACAGGCACATTTTTCAACTTTTAAAATACACAAAGGACACTGCAAGTGTTTTCTTAGTTCTCTCAAAGGAGGAGGTTTCAAGATGCTAAACTCTTTCAGGATTTGTAAGTTGGAGCAAAAAGTAAAATAAAAAAGTTTTCCTGCCGTACTCTCTGTCAGATCACTGCCTGACTTCCCTTGCTTCTCTGAGGTTTGTAGAAGCCTTACCTGTCAAGAAAGACTTCAATGCTCAGGATGATGTTGTCAATAAAACAGGTATATAAATACGCACATGAAACAATGTCAAAGTTATAACGCACTGCTTCACAAAAAGCTAAAACAATAAGCACGAGTCCCTGGCACCTGAGGAAAGGGCATGAATCAGCTTTCTTTTTCACCCCTTTTCGATTCTCAGAAGTAGGCAATGCCCATACAGGTTATGAACTGGAAAAGGATCACATGCTCTCCTCTTCTTTGTCTGCTGTATGCCTGAGCAGCATCTGGTTGTTGTAATGTTACTGTCACACGTGCATATTGCATGCACTTGTCTGTGGCATTTTATTTTTAGATTTAGTACAGATCCATTCAGTCCCATTTTTTATTATAGAGTAGGGATGAGTCTTCAGTATTCAGTCACTATTTAGTACCTGTCTACACAGGTAATGCTTAAAAATACCTTGCAATATACTTTTTAAAAAGGAAAAAGAATAAACTTTTCTTTCCAGCCTTCACAACCTAAAATCCGTATATTAATCTGAGGAGTAACTTTGCAAGGTTTCCCGTAGGACCTAATGGCTGGTCTTCTTACAAAACTTGACAGAATGATGTTGCTGGAACACCAACAGAATACTAAGTACTAGACAGCAGCCTTGTGTTCTAAGCGTGGCCCTCGGTGGAGTAATGCATCTGTGCCAGTCGGTGGGCCCACCCCTTCCTCCTGTGAGAGACTCTATTTGGCTCACTTGCATCAAATTAGCTACCTTTTCTGATCAGTTTTGCGAGACTGGTCACGCCTCTAGACAGTTATTTGGGCATCATTTTTAGGTTGGCTGCAGTACTGTGCTTGCTTTGTGAGTGAGCAAGCTTGTACTTTGCACGCAGAGACAGAGCTGAGCTAGAGCCTTAAAGCAGAAAATATCTTTTAGCTAATACTGCTATTCTTTTTTTTAATCATTTGAAATGCTCAATGCTTTTTGCTCCCAATTTGGAATTCCCAGTTGTGTCCTTACACATACTGCCACAATTGCTGAAACCCCTACTGTCAATGCAAGAGGGTAGGACAAACACATGCTCTCCTCCAAAACACATGATGCCAATCTCTGGTTCGTTATACGCTGCAGCTCCCATGGCTTGTGCAGACTTGAGTTGGAGGAGGATACTTCATGTGCAGCTTTATGCAGGGCATTGCAGGCACCCAATCAACCAGCAGGGGTTGCTGATGAGCACTAGAGCCTAAACCCCTGGCCTATATACCCTCCCCAATATCCCTCGGTTGAGGGAAGCCAGTTTGGTCCACCGCTATGGATTCCCGGTCATCGTCACCTGATGACATGGCTGGGATTGACCCCCAGCCACGCTCAACCTTGCACTTGCAACAGGTAGTTAGCTGTAGTTAGAAGTGTTTCAGGTAGACAAGAACTTTCTGGTTGTCAATAGAGAGGAATTCCACTCTCTTTCATTTCATCATTACAAATAAATTCAACTTGTTTATATTATGTATAATTTATATGTAATAGCAATAATGCTCATCTAGGACACAAGGACACTAATTCCCACCTAGGACACCCCATAAATGTTTCCTGTTTCACATTTCCTAAAGGCTGGGCACAAAGCCATCCGAGTGTGCATGCACATTGAATACTTAGCTAGGCCAGAGTGTAAATGAAGTGCTCCCTGGCTGTTCATTCAGGCCACCCTCGTGCACAGCTCAAGCACACGGATGGGGACGGCATTGAGTCTGTTAGTCAACCTCCTCACACCCCCGGCACAGCCCAATAAAGCATGCGCCCCATGAGAGGTGGCCTCCGGAGCAGCTGTGTGAACAGCAAGCCATGTCAAAGTGAGATGTGTGTAGCCTACTGGCAGACCACCTGCCTGCCCCGCTCATTAAAGAGTTTCAGCAGACTAGGACCTTGCCCACCAGGGAGCAAACTCATGGCCCTCTGAATCAATCTAAAGAACCTCCAAGGCCCTGGCCTCTGCGCCAGATTTCCACACATCCTGGAGTCCTGGCAGTGATGGATGAAGTCGGCAGCCAGAGACATCCTCGGAGAGAGGCAGGGGGTCTCAGGGAACAACCAACAACTCTATTTCGCCATGGCCCTAAAATGCACATAATAAGTGATCACTCCCTCAAGCCACTACAATGCAGATTGGGGTCAGCCAAGCACCTGTGTGGAATCTTAAAGATCCAAGGGCTGGCAGCTTTATGAGTTTGCAATTTCTGGTCACAGTTAGAGTCAGGTTACCACAATGAACACAGAGCACATAGAAGGTCTGCTCCCTGTTACGTGTCATTCTAAAGGTCTTGTGAATTTTGGGAGTAGATTAAAAATGTTGCGTGACATGACCTTCCTCAGAATCATTTCATTATGTGAAGACATAATTTCTAAGACAGAGATCTGACAAAACAACAGTCCATACAGCTCTCAGAGTGATGTCTCTTTTAACTTAGAAAATATGGTGTTATAAAAATGACCTGAGAATCAAGTGCCACAAGAGACTGTGACAAGCCATGAGTCACACTTTAAGGACAAGTCCTGCAATGATGGCAATGGCATCAACTAAAGATAGCACTGCCACCTCCCTCCATGCAATACAGCAATATATATACCTCTGCCTCATAGACACAAACCCTAGTATTGCCTGGCCGGATGTACACCATATCATTTCTTGGCTCACAGTTAGCATTGTCTCAGATCATATCTGTAGTTACTAAAAGAGCGTTGCTTTACTCAGCTTTCTTACTGGTAGGCTGATATTTGTCATTCAGGAATAGTCAAAGAAACATGGTAGAGATAACACAGGGCTGGATCCCATTACATTTGTTTCAAACTGAAGTTTCTCTGCAGCCTTTGTGGTTTGAATGAACGTATGGTGCTATGTCAAAGAGGTTTCAGGTTTGAGAGCAGAGCTATGTAATCAGCATATGTATGTGCATAGTGGGATGTTCATCTCAGCCCCATTTAGCATGGTGAAAACCTAGACGGGTAGTCCCGTTTCTACAATATCCAAACATGCTTTTTTCCCAGTAAACAGGTTCACATTGCATTGTAGGACTATGATTCTGTAACTTGGTAAAAGTATACCACCAGCATATGACCTTGCAGCTGTGTCTCTGCTGTTCTATGGAATACAGAACTGCATGCCTGTGGCATAGATCAGCCCTCATCACATCACATCATGAAAGCTGCACTCTACTCCTTATCCCTTTGTGAGTACACTCCATCAGCTCGCTCTTCCAGCCGGAAGAGAGACAGAGAATCCCACCGCACCTAAGTTCTTGTAAGTCAACTGTGTTCCTGCACTGAGTCATTAACAGCAGCTGCATTAGCCACTGCACCATTTACCGGAGTCCTCCATGTGCACCACTGACAATAAATGAATTATCCTCATTAGATATCAGATACTGAAGACAAATATGTTCATCTTATTTTTCTAACTGTCCAACTTCCCATAACCTAAGAATACAGAACTCATGAGCCATATAATATGTTAAATGATCAACGCCATGTTAAACTTTTCCTCAAATGGTTTAATTTCTTCACAAAATATAACATTTAATCCAATAAGCGCACCAAAATAAAAATTCTTACATGCTACTTTTACCCCTTTTTTAGTACAATTAAGCAAAAATATTCCTCTGTCACAGAAAAAAACTAAATTAATGTAATTCAGAGAATTGTTGAAGTGAACAAAGCCAGAGTTACTATTGTCTGTGAAGTCAAATACAGCTTATTGCCTAAAAATCACTTAAAACACTCCTGTAACTGTTGTATACTTTTATGACCTGTGAAAGCTGTAATTGTCATTGTTAAGGTACGACAATATAGCGTTGCACACAAAGAAAACATTTGGCAACCTACTTTAGTTGCTATGGGAACCACGCAAAACTTGAATAATTTGAAGCTTTAAAGTCAGCAGGCGATAAACTTTCATTTTGCACACACTTTCTCCTGCAATCTCCATGGTGCATCATGGGCACTTCAACCTACTCCCAGGGGCAAACAAGTAACCATGGCAACATTGCCATATCTCAGGAATTGAATGAGGAAAAAGAAAAAGCTTATTTACAGCAAAGAGAACTTTTTTATTACACACAAATAGAAGTAGGGAGGTTACAGCTTAATTCCAGCCAACCACAAAGCTGCCTGCAGACAAAGGTGTCCCGTCTTGTTGGCCAGCATCCGTTTAAGGCAGACTGCATTGTCTAAGGAAATAAAATGGCTTGTCTCGCCTTGACACCCACAATTTTTATTATCAAGTCATACTGTGGTGGCCCCACTCAGATTAGAAGTGCCCACACAGAAAGCAGAGAGGAATAGTTACAAACAAGGTCTATTTATAGACAAAGGCATGCTTGAACAGCTGACAAAAGGTTTTGTTTTAGACTTTTATATAAAACATGACAGGGTTAAAAATGTCATAATCTGTGTTTTATGAAACTCAACCCTCTGTGTAAAGGTTCCTTTTATTTATGTTGTGAAACATTAAAAAACTGCTGAAAGCATGAATGTTGTAATAATACAGTAATAGTACTGTTCAGAAACTCTAAATGTTTGTTGTTTCACAATAAATTTCCCTACACAGATCTAACAATGTCAAGAGAAGCAACTGGAAGGTTAACCACTTTTAGGTGGCCGTAATCCTGGTCCAGAATACAGGTCATGAGGTCATTATCATTCCAGATTTCCCTAAGATCAGTTCAATTGTTGTGTTCACCACTGCATTTATGGTTGTTGGGTTTACCAAAAATAATCTTAAAATGAGAGTAGAAGTATCAATCATGATAATGTTCACCCTGAGTTCAAAAAGCTCAAGTTCAAAAAGGAACAGAGAGCATTTTTTTACAAAACAAAATTCTCAGCAAAACATGTTCTGTTTCATCTGCTCAATGCATTCCAGTATTGTACAGTAACACACACCAGTAACTCTGCCCAAAGGTATTTCAGGAGATAACTTCTCAATTCAGCACTTTTTCCCTTTTTTCCATTCTAATATCTTCGGGGAGTTTAATGATCTCTCTTCTCTGAAAGGACGAACTCTGAGAACCCCCTCTCCTAAGATCTGAAAGTAATTTCACCATCTGGTTCAGGGTCACTCTTTTTTCTACTAACTCTGTGGAGGAACATTTAGAGCTCGGCCAGGTGGTCCACACTTGAAATAAACAAGTCTATCACAGCACCTTCTTTTGAGTGTTTCTTTCTAGAAATCAGAATTGCTTAGTGGCAACTCCTAATTAAACCTTAAAAAGCCATTCTGCCATGTTATTGGAAAGGCTGGACCAACTTTACATTCTTAACAACCACATTCTTCAAAGGAGAACTGACCAATTTACTTTCATCTAAAAAACTTTTTTATCTGTCAAATCTATAAAAGCGGAACAAAGAGATCATTGTCTTCAGCTAAGTGCATTTGAAGTATTCCCACCAATTAATGAAAGCTTTAGAACTAAAGATTGCATATGAAGTTCAAATTTAACTACAGTGGCAAGGCACAAACCAGACATTAACATACAACTACCCAGCAGGGAGACAACACACTAGAGATTGGTTTTATCTTTCAAGGCAATATACATCCATTTTTGGGAAGAAAATAACTGGAAAGTCTTTTCTTTGCTTTAATGTTGACAGCAGAGAATACCACACACCTGGAATAACAAATGACACACCAGATAAGTATTATCCCTTTATTTGTCATTGTTTGTGGCCTTAAGAAACCAGCTAAATTTTTGTTGTCTCAACATTAGGCAAAATTATTCAACAAGTCTATATTATCTTATGACCTAGCCAACAGGTTTACATGATTAAACACTTTACAGGGAATTAAAACTGGCATGAAAATAGTTTTATGGGAACCCTAAGCATTTATGAGGCACATATAATCTTATTTGTAGGTGCAATTATAATTTAACACCAAACCAAAGTAATTTATTGTCTACGGAGAAGCAATGCAAATGTGTCCGATTCCAGAACACTGCCAAGTCATCTCAAAACTAAAACCTGGAAGACGCATCTACCTGGGGCATCTCAGACCCCTTCTCATTAAGAATGTTCTTCATTCTCTCAAAGGTGAAACCATCATCTGTGGTGATAACAAAAATCCTATTATAATATTCATATTGTGAGTTTTATGTAGATACTGTAGCTCCTTTATGCTTGTTAAGTACCAGTACCAGCCAATCTTCAGCTTTTTTGTTGTCTGTTGGCACCACCATTGCAAACAGTGCCTTTTTGCATTAAGCTATCCAATTTGCATTACCCAAAAATATTACACAATCATATAGAGATACATGTGAACTGTTTATTTATATGCATATAAAAGTCAATCTGCAGATCTTCAAATGTTTGATTCCTTTGCTTTCATTCCCCAAAGCCATTATGATAGTAATTCATAAAATAAAGTGATATGGCCATGTATCCTTTTCCCAAATATATATACAAGTATTTCACCTATATTTATCTGATTATTTGATAGCATTATAAGCTGGACTGCTTCATGTAACTACATATGACTATTTCACGTGTGAGCTAACATTGCCTTGTGTGTGTGTGTGTGTATGTGTGTACGTGTATACAAGTTTGCAATTTTTGTCATTATTTTAAGAAAATATTATGGGAATAATCCTACCCCTAATCCAATCACTAAACTCATCTGGAGATGTTCTTAAAATGTGCATGTACTTATTCAACACCAGCTCATAAATCACGTGGTATATTGACCATGCGTTTCAATGTGCCATTGAATATAGATGTGATGAATTCAATTTATTATACCTATAATGAAACTGGTAACGTATTTAAACACAACTGTCATGGATTTAATTATATATTAGTGGCAGGTGGTTTATCCCTGTTCATTTTTTTAAACCCTACTAACAGAACAACTTAAAAGCACGATTAAACTACAAGGAACACATAGTTGCACCAAATGTTGATATAAACATTAAATCCAAAAACTTTGAAATTAGACTACAGTTGCCGTTGAACTACGTTTGATTTTAGAAAATAATCTCTCTGTTACTACCACCTTGCGGTGAAAGTGCATAATGCTACACGACAACAATGACCAAAATATCTATATTACATTCATATGGATATTACTTGCATATTTTTCATGTTGAATTCGTTTTAATAAGATTTACTACGAACGAGTTATTTTGCACAAACAACAGCAAATCAACCAACTTTACAGTAAATCGACTGTTTCCCAGGACTAGTCTAAACCCCCAAAACTTGATCATAACTTGAAAACGGACATTATTTAAAAGCTGTAGGTGCTGTAGGTAATGGTTTTTATGGGAGAGATTTAACAAATTGCGTAAAAAGTGACATCAGTTCAGTGCCACTCTCCAAATAGTAACTGTACTATCGAAATAATAGCAAAATACAGTCTCTAGTAACTGATCAGTGCATTGTTTATTTCTGTTAGGTCAAAAGTAACTACGAGTCACCGTTAGCAAATGGGAACACAAATGTAGCAGAAAGGTACTTCGGATACCCACTGTCTATTTATGAGGCAAATAACAATATGACTTACCAAGTAAGGTATCCAGATATTCCAGACCATCTAGTTGGGACGATGCAGCAAGTCAACCAGTCTAAGGGATGTTCTAAAACAGTGCCGATGCGCGCAATGTAAAGTTGCAGTAATCCCCAGTTTCGTTGTGCTGTCCTGGCGACAGTCAAACGACCCTGTATCTGCCTGAACTAGAATGTCTCCAACTCACTGCCTCCCCGTGGACTCGCATACAGTACCTATTTCCCCCCGTTTCTCCTTCACTTACTGCTCGTAATAAGAAACCAGACACCCACTTTACTACAAACAATGGATGCGGCCAACCCGTAGGGGAGATATACGTCAGTGAAGTCTGCAAACTTTGTATTTTAAACGGAACTCGGCATGCTGTGCACCGCGTTGCTGTTCAAAATAGTCAGCGAGAGCGTTATAACGTATTGCTGTTGTTTTTTGGTATCACGGGTTGCGAAGTAGGGGAAGAAAAGTGTGCACCCCCCTTTTCACACGTCCGTCAACTCGGACCTTAAATGGACCATTCCAGCATCACCGCTGCTCGAGACGTGGCACCGGGGACAGTCGGGGAGATCTAGCCGCGTCAAGAGTGCATTTAAATGTCTTGACTCTGCACGTGAATGAAAATCCGAATGGAGCATTTTTCAAGTTTCTTTTCAAGTTGAGGTTGGAACAGCTGTCTCGCATTAACTGTCTTAAAATGCGTATGTATATAAGTGACACTGACCCAGTGATTATTCTCATATTAGGTTTATCGCCCGTCTTGTCTCATACCAATAAAAATATTTATTTATTTATTTATTTATTTATTTATTTATTTATTTATTTATTTGTCTGTTTGTTTGTTTGTATGTATGCATGTATGTATGTATGTATGTTTGTTTGTTTGTTTGCCCTTTGTGTTACCTAAATAATCTCTATCTTGAAGTATGAAACTGAATGTAAATGATAATTTCACTGATAATATCTTTTGGTCGACCGTAAAGAGCTAACAGTTCAGCTTTATTCATAGAATATTTATATATCTACCGCTGTAAAATTAGCTCGTGGCGGTATAGTGTTTTTCACTGAGCACGTTCCAGTTCTTGTTTGGCTCCTGATATGAGTGGCTTTTTCAGTAGTTGCAATAATTACGCATTGTTATGATGTGATAATGACTCACTCATTTGCGCTATCGCATTAATCTCCTACATATTGTACAACATTTTGCAGAAAGAACACCTAACCAAATTAAAACACGTCTTCCGTTATATAAACAGTAAACAATGCAGAATAGGTTTGGTAAACCACAGAACATATCAAATTAAATATTTAATGTGTTAAGAATAGATTTATTGCATTTGTTAGGAACATAATGCATTCCCATTTATTTTCAATGGGCAGAAACATTAACCTCTAAATTTGGTGGAAAACATTCTTACTAAATCAAATAATAAACAGGAATGTGTTGCAGACCCTAGAATGCATAAATCCAAGAGTCAATTTAAAGGCTGCTGTAAATGGCGTATTTGTTATTTTCAAGTAATACAACATTATTAAGATTGTTCCTCTTTTCCCCTGGAAAAGGCTTTTTATTAATTTGCCCCGTTTCTAAAATGACATCTTTACATATTGCCTGTGTTATGGACATAATTAGAAATGATGTTTTCTCATTTAGTTGTGTCTCTTCATACAGCAGTAGCAGAAAGTGTGCCACTGGGAACAGTAAAATGCTGAGGCAGATGAAGCTATTCTGAAGAGAAATTCTTGCATGGTGCACAGGTCTTATGCCGTGCTTGAATGGGCTTCTCAGTACCGAGGCAACACTTGGTAACCTGCAACAGACTCATTCTTGAATAGCATACTCCAATGCCGTGGTACAGTACAAACAAAATTCAAACGTAACTGCAACGTTCAGCAGTTTCTGATGGAAAAGCAAACATGTCTTTGTGGCGCTTAAAGCAAAGTCCCTTCCGTTTGGTGTTAGAATTGCAGGTTACAGAAACAGCTATACATCATCAGAAAATTTACCTCTGGCTGCTTTACTGACTCTGTAGGCCCAGTGTGAAAAGCACAATGCTTTGGTGACCAATAAACCCCATTCCATGTACCACTCCCATGTTCCCTCTTGGGAAATACAGGCAATGACTGTACACTGCAGTGTAAATAAAGTTTGTTCTCTTGCTGCATTTGTTATAATGTGGTGCCCCTGGATCATACTGAGAAGACATGGAAGCAGTAACTCACTAAAAGAAGGTAATTCAAGACACGGATTGATGTAAGTTACTTCCCCCCAGTGCCAGTTAGACTACACCTGTGATTTTCTCTTCAGTGTAGTATAACAGAAAAAAAATTATGGGGATTATAAAATTTTACAGTCATGTGCTTTTAGCATAAAATTGGTGAAGACTGTCTTTTGTTGCCAATATACTATGCAATACCAAAAGGCTTCTGTTCCACTTGAACCCAGACTTTATCATTAAAGAAAATTATGTACCATTAGTTTCAGTATTTTTAAAGCTGAAATTCTAATTATCTACACAATCTCTCTACTTTAGTGTGAGCTGTTCTCACGGTGTGGTAACTTTGGAGAGTGATCCACACTCCCTTCCCATCGAGGCATAGTATTTGTGGAACTGAATTTAAACGGATAACCTGAACTACCAGAATATTACCATTTAAAGCAAGAACTGGAGTCAGTAAGTGTCTAGGTGTGGAAATGGGTGCCATGTATGAAACATACATTATTTTATACATTTCTGGTCAAGAAATAGCATGATGTAAAACATTCACATATGAGGTCATTCTTCAGTTGATAAAACTGTACCACTGAATTTAATTATTTATATTTATTTCAGGACATAGTAGAATGTCTGCAATTCAGTCAAACCGAGTTGCTGTTTATTTTCCGTTTAGGTCTGTGTGAACAAATAGCCATCATTTGCACATGAGTTAATCTCAGACTGCATAGGAACTTTTTTTTATAATTTGAACTCAATCCTGGTTGTAGAGCTTTCATGAGACCCACCATTAGATCAGAGCTTTTGATGTATGACAGAGTGGATCAAAAAGCTTGTATTGGCATTTCATCTGAGAAAATCTTCACAGTAAATACTTGAATGAGATCCTCAGTAAACAGAGATAACAAGCAAGATGCAAAAACTCAACAGATATTATGGGAGTGGTATGATGTTTTGTCTGTACAGGAAACTGGGAGACTTCACCAAAAATAGTTTAATAATGGTAATCATATGTATTCATAAAGGAATTACATGTCTTATGAATTGATTGTATGCATTACAAAGTTTTGGGCCTTACATCCTGTAATGAAACAGACTGGGATCCAAGTGCGGAAACACAAGTTTAATTCCAGAATTTCAGGGACAAAACAGGTCGAAAACGGTAAATCCAAGGAGCAAACAAACCAGAATCCAAAACACAAGAGCAAGGTCCAAAAACCAGGATCAAAAACACAGGAACAATCAGATAGCGAGAATTGTACAGACTCAGAGAGACAATTCAATCTAACAAAAAAATTAGGGCTTGATTGCTTGGCATCACAGGTGTGGTGGAGCCAGGCTTTGAGCTTTACTGGCTGAACAGGCTGACTGGGAGCAGGTGTGACACATCCAGGCACATTTGTACGATTATTCATCTAACAAATAAGAGTGGAGTGCTTTGTTACTTCAGTTGAAGTGTCCATATAGACTATTTCCAGGTAGGGTTATCCTCCCCCAAGGTAAATTTTGACAGATTTTAGGGTGCTGCTGCTTGTGGCCTCTGTTTTCTTCTCACTTGTGTCAATGCCTAAAACTCACCTTTTAAAGATGGTGCTTTTTATTGATATATGTTATTTATGTCTTTGTGTATTTAACACATCTGCATTGTACCAAGGATACTATATAACCATTCCAACCCAAATATAAGTTAGATTCCCATAATGAAACATCCAATCTGTGACTGATGTCTTTCTCTGTATATCAGTAGTTTATTGATGCTGTAATTGTCTAATATGACAGCAAAATAGTATGGCAGTATGGGCCTCAATACAGTCAGCCATTCCAGAAAAGAAGCTAATATTGCTGTGCATAAAGGATTAGATATAATGATCAGAGAATCTAATGCAATCTACTGAAATGTTACATAGCATCATAAAAATAGTCAGGGCAAGTTTCACAGAGAGGCCTTATTTGAATTAAAATTCAAATCAGACACGTTATGTAAAGTACAGACCTCCTACAAAAGGAGAAATAAATCTGTGGTAGTCCGTTCCATGTGGCTTCCCTCCAACAAATTCTGAGGTTCTTCTGTGAAGTGTGTGTGTGTGTGTGTAACCTTTCTTTCCTCCTGATGAAAATGCTCCTAGGGAGTAGACCTGCTTTGTATGACCGAAGAGAGAAAATGCAAAATGCCACACTTGTCACAAAATGTTAGCAAATATACAGCTTGAGAATAAACAAAAAACAGATGGTCCAAGATTTATGGCTAGTTTACGCTCCAATACCAGCAAGCTGCTGAGCAAACACGGCTAAAAAACACACACAGGGGAAAATAATATTTGATAGCATTAATGTGATTTCACTCTCACTTACCAGATTTAAGAAACCCTCCATTCCATAGATATGACAGGAATGAACTAATATATTCTGCAATAATTCAAGACATAATTTACCAAATGGTAAGTTTTAAGGTTTAAATTCAGAACCTTTTGTTTTTGACATTATTTTTGGCAACTGTGTAGGCAAAGTGTTTTTGTCTTAACTTTCAATAACAAATCAAAGAAAGCGCTGGACTGCTTATTAAATTGCTTGCTCAACATTGTTCTTTATGCCAGCTTTAACAAAAATTAATATTATCTTCAGATTCTTAAATGAAAGTTTGAACAAACAGCTTGGCAGGAGCATAGAATGGGATCCAAGAGCGTAAAGTGTCCTCTGGATTCTCTGGCCTCATTGTCTAATAACCTACTTCTTTGCATCCTGATGCAAGTCTAATCCACTGCTGTTGCTTGGCAACTGACACTAAAAAGCCAGGATGTGGCCCCTCTACCTGACCTTTGCTGAGAGTTCACTGTGACGGTACACAGGGTGATGAGTCACCAGCCACTGGCCCTCTCCTGCCGACACATCCGGTGCCCTGTGACACCTTCAGCTTCTGCCGTCCTGAACGTTCACACACCTCCATCCGTCATGCACAGCTGAAAGCTAATTCCAGCCACGCCAACCACAGGGAGCTCTAAAACAAACAGAAAGTGCAGAGTTCTACAGTGGCTTTATAAGCGATTCAATCCAGTCTGACAGCCGTCCTTGGAGTTGTTAATGGCACATGGGACCCTAGACGGGACAGACGTGGCTCCTGTCCTATTGGGCCACACCTACACCACTGCTTACCTTTCATCCCTGTGTGGGCTCACTGAAGTGACCTGTATTACAGACTAGCTCCATTACATGTGTGCCGAGCTATTCCTCAAGGTTACTCATGCTTGGTGCTTCTGAGGCAGAAGATGAAAGGACTTTAGAAATGAACCGCTTGACTGAAAGGACCCAGTGCTCTGCTCTCTGAACCATTGGAAGTGATGGAGTGGGCCATTCAGCACAGCTGTAAGGGAATAAATGGCTAGAGAGCAATAATGAAATGCGCTCAAGAGTCAGTCAGGTTATCTTTTTTTCTCTTTGCAAGTAATATTTTATTGCTATATTTGTCACTGTCCACCTTGTTCTGCACATGATAGATAGTAACAGTGTTTTACTGCTTTCCATACCAGATGAAAAGTTTACACCATGAAAGCTAGATTCAACTAACGAAAAAACCTTTAGTAAATTGGCTTCCCAATTGCCACAAACTGGAAAAGTAATTCATGTAAATATGCATGTCGTTACAGTGATCCTATGGCCCAGAATTCTGTTACAAATCAGCATTGTTTAGAAACAATACTCTTAAATCAAGAGTCTATCATATTTGATAAAAGTAAACTGCCTTTAAGCATACTAATCTACAAGCTGACCTATCCTGTGTCTTCATCAAAAATAAAAATTGTATAAGAACCAAATTAATTAAGACAATGTTAAAGGAAGGACCTTTGCCTGTTGTGTTGAGCAGAAGTGTGCTAAAAGTAATATTTGCTAAATCATTCATTGTATGAAAAAAAACTGACACAATCATTTAAAACATAACATGGGAACAGTGGTACAGAAGTACAGATTGTTCCGACAATAGCAATTAATAACTATGAATGCATTTGTGGATGGATGATAGAGACATTTTCGCTTACAATTCAAAAGTTGCTATTACATATGTAATAACTGTATTTTCCTGTAAATCCAAATCTCAGTAAGATACATGTTCATTAGCACTGCAGTCCATTTATTGATGCTGTTGTTTGCATGAATTTGTGCAAACAATCTGCCCTGTCCCTTTTTCACCATGCATACTGATGGCCTATTAAATTAGTGTTGGGGATATATGAGGGCACATGAAGAAACGATTCATGATAAAATCACATAGGTGCAGAAGATAGTCAAGCGTTGAATGAGATGCTTTATCTGCATACTTTTATGTACCACGCTATAGGTCAAATACAGTACATGGGGCTCTTACAATATGCTTCTACGAACAATGCGTGCACAATGAATATGCTTTTTAATTAATTTCTATCTTTCAAATGGCCAAAGGCCATTTGAATCTCTAAGCAGGCTTTTTTGGTTTCAGAAACTCTTCCTTGCCCTCATCAGTAAACGGCCGTTTCTTCTCAAGTGGAGGTGGTAATGTCAGGTTGACATCTATGCCTGCTGTTTGCCAGCAATCAGCGATGGTATCAACCTGCTCTGCTCTCCATTTCCTGGCATGTGCCCTGTGTCAGCCCCTTCACAGTTATGCAGGGTGACTGAAGATCACTTTGGTTTATTTTGTATCTGTTTGAAATTCAGTGCATCTGCAGTAAACGTGAACTTTGAGAGAGGATGATAACAGCATTAGAAAAGCGGACAGTACTTACAGTACCAGAAATGTATCAGTGGATTATATACCTTTCAGACTGATATAACAGATGGAAAAGGTCATGAATGTAGTCTGGTGTGGCCAGCAAATGTAATATATACATGTTATTTAATACTCAGTCTGTTTCCTTCTGATGCATTTCACTTGCTATGTAAATATATTATTTTGTAGACATTTGTTTGAGGACATGTCTGGAGATTGGGTGTTTTGCTAGATTGATGTTGTCGTTTAGGAGTTGCAAATGCACACCTTGATTAATCTCTTTTTCTGCTTTTGATGTGAAAGCAAGGAAACGCATCGAATATTGTGAAAATATATGCAGTGTTTATTACTTATTCTGTCAAACAAATAACATGTATCTAGCAGCCTGGCTAACTCACCCAGCATGCAATTTCACATTCTGTATATTTCTCTAGACAAATAACAGTTCATTAGAATAATTCCATTCTCCACCAGAATGTGTGAACACAGTGTTATAACTTCCCATCAGAATAATCATTTAATCTGAGTTTATTCAGTTTGCACTCAGCAAGTGATGGAGGTGTTACTCCCTTTTGTATAAACACTCATTGACAACAAAAAAAAAGTGGCCATCCATGTTTGTCTGGAGTTGGCTGCTTGACATCAACAGCAGTGAAACACACAGGAGCATCTTAATGTAAATTTGAAAACTGTGATGATTTATCAATGGTTCACAGCTCTAGGTACCAGCCATGGTCACTTAACCAAGCTTATCGTTGCATTTATAGTAAAAAAATAAAGCATGAACAATTATAAAAATCACCCTGCTATTTTCATATCACTCATAGCATTAGACAGCTAAAATGTGGTTGAAATGTACCATGGTTCTAAATGGGAGCAGAAAGTTAGAAAATAATAACTTATAATAATAACTTATCTGCACAAAATAATAACAAAATAATAACTTATCTGCACAAACACATTCCATAAAGAGTTATTTGGAAATTATTGATAATATTTCTATGAATACTACCTCTACTAATAATAATCTGGTCCTCTTTTGGAAAGAAGCAGCAGCTTGGTAGAGGTGCTCATTAAGAGGCAGCTGCCACTGTTAAGGCAATAATCCATCATCTCTCAAGGTCTGCGGCAGAGGCCAACGGCGTTGCATTTTAACAAGCTGCCTATATTTTTCACATGAAAAGGACTTTGTTGACAAGCAAGTATATACTTGGGTAATTGGTTCTAGCTGCACACCAGACAAGTTAATTCATTCTAATTACTCATAGGACACGGTTTGGGTCAAGAGAATCTGCCAAACAGGGGAGACGGGGAGTTGCAGTTTGTCTTCTTGCAACTTAGGAGAGACAAACATTTCTCAGACAAGTGAGCTCCTTGTCGGGATGATTTATTTTCATTTAGTTTTCAGCTTGTTGCTAATTATTAAAAATGCAAACAAGAATTTTAAACTTGAAGGGGCTCAAAGTCTGAAACTTTTTTTGCTCTACTAAGTATACACAAGACAAGTTGTTCAAATGTAAGCAGGTGTGTAACTACATTCTATTGTATAATCGTAAGATTTTATAGGGAATCGTTTCATCTGACATTTGAGTGGAAAGGGTCTGCATGAGAAAATGTGTTTCAATGAAGGTTGATCTTCATGGGGCTATGAGTGAGGGCTTAATTTCCCTACAGAGCAATGATGCTGTCTACCCTCTCACCATGTCTTCATCTAATAATACAATAAAACCTTGTTTGTTTCAAACCAGCCCATGCCTGGAACACCCTCTGCTCTGATCCCATTCTCTAGGGTACTCATAAGCCTGTGGGGTCCTGCTGTTAAAGCTTTTGTACGAAAAATGTATACCACCTAAAAGAATGACAATCACAAATCAATTATACTGGAACCTCATGACACATCTAAATAGAACATACCTCCAATGTACAGTAAGAATGACAATACTCCCCAGAACAAGTTAATTGCTTTATTGTCTGACTAGTTATATCTAATTTTTAAAAAATCTGTGATAATAAGGCCCTTGCATTGCTTTTGGGCATCTCTTTTCAACAATTCAGACAAAAAAGCAGAATATTTAAGCACACAGAGAAGTATTTATGCAGTTTATGTTCATGGGTGTTGCAAATAATGAAACCACACCCAATCTAAACCCAGCTATGAAAGCAAAAACCACTCCCTACACTTTCCTGTTCCTGTTGCTTTAGCAGTTTTATTCCCTGCATCACATTTCCTGCTCTCTCTGCATTTCTAATGAAACCCCATTAAATCTAGTTCAGTCACTTGCAAATTCCACTAACATTCTGCTAACATTCTCTTCATACTGAAAGAAACGTGAATTTTTTTGTCTGTAAACTCAACAGTTGTTTATGCAGTGGAATCACAGTCAACACTGCCTTCTCCCGAGAGCTTCCCCGTCAATCAACTAAAGCAGTGGACGAAAGAATCAGGGGTGTGGCAACAAAGCTGTGAGTTGAGGGTTCACGTAAGGATAAGAGGCCAGAAGCAATTTTATGTCTGGGAAGTAATATTCTTTTTCAGACTGGCAATATCTTGCTACTGGCATATTGTAATTCAGCTGGCAGAGAAAATAAGAACAGTCTTACCATGTCGATCATTGCACTTTTTATAACACAGACATTCAGTGTAACACAATGCCAAAAATACGGTGAAAAAGAGAAACTCTATCTGTGATATACTGCAACCTGTAATCTGAGAAAGACCATTGTAGTAGCTTATATGGTCTACTTACTTTTTAAAAATTGGATTGTGCCTCAAGTCTTAAGAGCTAATTTCCAAACTGGGTATATTTTTAAGGCCTGCTGTAGAAGAGCAAATCACCTGTGTTACAAGATTAGGCTTAGGATCATACATGGCACCCCACATTTTAGAGTCTGACTGTTCCATTTTGTAAACAGAACAGGCTTTGAAATATAATAACCCATATCTGATTAACTTCGCTGCTTGAGGAGGGGCAAATCAAACAATGACTCCCACGGAGCTTGATGTTAAAACTCTGGTTTATCACACTACATGTATCAAGATGTCTGCACTGAATAGTTTTTTTGTTCTTTTTTCCTGGTATGTTCTATTTGTGTATGTATCACATTTTGATAATCTAAGTCAAACTGTGCTAATTCTAATTCTAATACAGAATTATAAGAAACATTCTGAACAACATGGATTTCATCATTCAGATAGCAGTTCTTATACACATCCATTCATGAAATCAAAGGAAACGAAACTACTTCTGCTACATATAGTTTTTTTAATGAACCATTTTTTGTGTTAACTACATTTTAATTTCAGTTGTTACTAATTTTAATTGCACGCATTGAATCCGTTTGTCATTATTTCTATAAACATTTTAATAGACAGATGAATGAATGAAAATGAATTGTTATTAATCTTAAATGTGGGGCCCAGTGGTGTATTGTGACCCTAGAAAGAGTGTTTGTATTAGTATTGTGGCCTTCCAAGATGTGTGCTTTCAGCCACAGCTCATGCAAAATATAAAGACTGATACTGGATGTAATTCAGGAGGATTTGATGCAAATGACCTTTTAATGGAGTAAAGCACAGTGTCACTGATCAGATTATCCCAAATGGTCTGAATGGAATAAACAAAAGAACAACACAATTCTGCAAATATTGTTTTGTATCAGCCTGTTCCTGTTGTCAACTAGCTGTGCCCCATGTATCTGTATACAGAGCATTCAGAAAATATCAGAAAATATAAAAACCCCTTCACTTTTTTCACATTTTACTATGTTGCAGCCTTATGCTAAAATCATTTAAAATTAATTTTTCCCTCATCATTCTACACTCAATACCCCATAATGACAAATTGAAAACAGGATTTTAGAAATGTTTGCAAATTTATTAAAAATAAAAAACTGAAATATCACATTGAAATAAGTATTCAGATGCTTGAAATTTAGCTCAGGTGCATCCCATTTATCTTGATCTTTGAGATGTTTCTACACTTTGATTGGAGTCTACCTGTGGTAAATTCCATTGATTGGACATGATTTGGAAAGGTACAAACCTGTCTATATAAGGTCTCTCAGCTGACAATGCATATCAGAGCAAAAACCAAGCCATGAGGTCGAAGGAACTGCCTGCAGAGCTCAGATACAGGATTGTGTCGAGGCACAGATCTGGGGAAGGCTACAAAAAAAAATTCTGCTGCATTGAAGGTTCCCAAGAGCACAGTGGCCTCCATAACTCGTAAATGGAAGAAGTTTGGAACAACTAGGACTCTTCCTAGAGCTGGCTGCCTGGCCAAACTGAGCGATCGGGGGGAGAAGGGCCTTGGTAAGAGAGGTGACCAAGAACCCGATGGTCACTCTGGCTGAGCTCCAGAGATCCCATGTGGAGATGGGAGAAACTTCCAGGAGGACAACCATCACTGCAACACTCCAACGATCTGGACTTTATGGCAGAGTGGCCAGACAGAAGCCTCTCCTCAATAAAAAACACATGAAAGCCCACTTGGAGTCTGCAAAAAAGCAGTTAAAGGACTCTCAGACTGTAAGAAACAAGATTCTCTGGTCTGATGAAACCAAGGTTGAACTGTTTGGCCTCAATTCTAAGCATCATGTCATGGAGGAAACCAGGCACCGCTCATCACCTGTGCAATACCATCCCAACACTGAAGCATGGTGGTGGCGGTATCATGCTTTGGGGGTGTTTTTCAGTGGCAGAGACTGGGAGACTGGTCAGGGTTGAGGGAAAGCTGAATGGAGCAAAGTACAGAGATATCCTTAATGAAAACCTGCTCCAAGCGCTCAGGACCTCACATGGGGCAAAGGTGGACCTTCCAACAGAACAATCACCCTAAGCACACAGCCAAGACAACGCAGGAGTGACTTAGGGATAACTCTATGAATGTCCTTGAGTGGCCCAGCCAGAGCCCGGACTTGAACCCAATTGAACATCTCTGGAGAGACCTGAAAATGGTTGTCCAGCGACAGTCCCCATCCAGCCTGACAGAGCTTGAGAGGATCTGCAGAGAAGAATGGCAGAAAATCCCCAAATCCAGGTGTGTAAAGCTTGTTGCATCATACCCAAGAAGACTCAAGGCTGTAATCGCTGCCAAAGGTGCTTCAGCTAAGTACTGAATTAAGGGTCTGAATACTTATGTCAATGTGATATTTCAGTTTTTCTTATTTTTAATAAATTTGCAAAAGTTTCTAAAATCCTGTTTTCGTTTTGTCATTGTGGGGTATTGAGTGTAGACTGATGAGGGAAAAAATTAATTTAAACAATTTTAGCATAAGGCTGCAACATAACATAATGTGAAAAAAAGTGAAGGGGTCTGAATACTTTCTGAATGCACTGTATATGAGTTTAATTACATAGGTATAAAAAACATGTTCAAATTTGCAAAAGGAATACAGGGCTTAAACAGTAAGAATAAAATTAATAAGAATAAGAACAAGAATTCATATCTAAGTAGGTCTGAAGTTAATACAGGAGAATTTTCTCAGGGCTGCAGAAGCATTACAATGACAACATGCCTATTCAAATTCAAACAGCTTCACCACACTATGATGGACTATGTTAGTTGCCTTGGCTGTAATGAGGTACTACCTGCCTTCCCTTGTAGCATCTTTTACGATGTTTAACTCTATCAAGGATTTTAATTAAAAGCCTTGGTAGCCTGCTCTGTCCATTTCTCATGTTCTCTTTCTCCCGTTGGCGTCCTTTCACTGTCATTGCCCTGTGTGAGAAGAATTGCATTCTCTGTTAATTAACTGCTATCTGCCACAATAATAGCAACATCTTTCAAAAAGACACAAAACCATAATCTGCTTTGCTTAAACCGGTGTCTACTGTTGCTTATTAAAATCTTTAAGATGAGACGCATCAGTGAAAAGTAGGTACAATAAATTGTTTTTATTGTGATTTTATAGAGCCAAGGACACTGTAAATAATGTGTTTAGTGGGCGCATATTAAATTTGTACTTATGTATATCGAACACTAAGGTAAGCAGGTTTGCATTTAGAGAGAGAAATAGATTCACAGACAGACAGACAGACACACAGATAGACAGATGACTTTTGATTGATGTTTCTGACTCATATCATTCAATGGTGTTTATGGCCCCCATGGAAACTCTTGAATGAACCAAAGGCTCATCTTCATTTTCCTGAATACTCTGAGGTGTGTCTCTCCCTCTGTGACCCCAGCCTTTCTGATTCTTTCCCCATTATGTTGTGATGTGCAACATTTGAGTACACCGTGACAATGTTTCTCTTTTATGAATTCAAATACACTCCTGGCTGACTACTGGCTCATTTGTCAGGGAAAATGTGTCCTCAATCCTAACCTAAAGAAGAAAGAGGAGGGAAAAATCTGACATGTTCAGCAGGTCACCTCAGTGCTCAGGTCTGAATAGTCATCAGTAATAGGCAACATAGTACAGGGAGAGACATGAGTGGTATATGTGTTCTGAATAGTGGCAAATATGGCCGAGGGGAACTGAGTCAAACCAAAAAAGAGTGTTGGCATGGCTGCTGTCCTACAGTAGTATGACTATCCTCATCCATAAAGTGAACAGTCAGTTTCCCTGGACATAAAGGATGAATTGAAAACAGAAAAATTGATACTCCTGTGGATCCAGACAAATTATTGCTGTCTTTACTCAGTACTTTTACAGCAAGCGTTGTACCACTGAAGTGCTATTTTGCACCATCCAAACACATATATAAACCAAATTGCCTATATCATGTACCATGGTCCCACAATAATTTCCAAACTTTAATCATTCATCCTTATCTTTTTCTTCCTCTCCCCTTCCACTCCATTTTCCAAATAATATTGATTCTGTGAAGGTGTTGATCACTTAATATATTACACTAGATAAATCCCTCCAATGTTTTTCAGCATTACCTCTAATTTGCACTGGTTGAACCTGTTTAATTGCCAAAGGATAGCTGTGCTCAGCTTACAGTAATTGCCATTCATCTGAACCAACACATCAGAAAATGTACCTTTGATATGAGTATCGCTGTAAAGGCTCTTGACATGTCACCCGAAATGTAATTTCTTCTTTAAAAATGGGCTTCTTTTACTGCCTGCCACAGGACTTAAGGTTACTGGTATTTCAATTCGACACCCTTGACATAATCTGTGCTTAATTGCATCTTTCAAAATGATGTACATGAAATCTTGTGAAACATTAAGATGACTCTTATTGCAAAATGGCATTTCAAAAACACGTCATTCAATGTTTACCATGCAGTTGGGCTTTTTGTACCCTTTACAACAGAGAGCAGATGTTAATGTGATACTCGAACAAAGTAGTGAAAATTAAAATGGAAACTGTGTTCTTACCTTTGATAGTTAAATTTGGAGATTTTGTAGGATACTTGCTTTTTCAGCTGATGTTCTCAAATATTGTATATCCTTTCTGGCAACGCAGAATCCTTACAAGCCCATCTTTGTTAAGAAATGAATACCTTATCAATACACATTATAGGTATTACAGTTGCTTGCTTGTTTTCAGGAAATACAATTACAGGTCAGAAGGAGTTCTTCCATCTTGCTGGATTACTGAACTTATTTCATGAATCTTTCCACTGGGGTCTTTCATCTTCCACATATATGGACACTTCACTTAGATACTACAAAAATGCTATGATAATATCTTTGTGAATATGTGCATGATGTCATTATCATTGTCTACATGCATTTCAAGATTACAATATCTCATTTTCAAGATATCTGATTCAGACTTCAAAATTAATTGACGTTATTTTCTAAATATTCTTTTGTGTTTGTGTGTTGAAGAGTACCCCGATCAACAATCCATATACATCTTGTGGCCACACATTACATTCTAAATATATGATAAATATATTTGTATTATCATACATTACACACAAGAAATGCACAATTTAATTGATTGAATATATTATTGTATACACAAATGAAGCTAAATAATCAGAATTAATGTCAGCCATTTTGTTTCCACAAAAAAATAAAAAAGTCATCTTCAAAGCATCATCAGAGTGGTGGTCAGGTGGTGTTTCTTTCAACATGGCCCTGCCTTTTTCATCTTACCATCTGAAAAGAATATGCTTATTAAAACAAGGTGTCACTTTCAAGGATCAGACGGCACACCATGCAGTAGCTATATGTTTAAGAAATTCACACTAATCATCCCTGTCCTTTACCATTGTTTAGCATCTCATGATATGCAGGTGGCATTCCAAGGAAAGGACATATTAACGGGTCATCTTCAATCAAATACCTGAAGAATGACGCATGAGAATATAAATTGAACACACACCCCCATAGCCCCAGTGTTGTCTCCAGTGCTCATGTACGCATCCTTCAAGCCCTTGAAATCCCTAGAGGAGCATTCTCCAGTAGTATCTTGTTTCTGTATAGCTAATATAAACGAAGTTGACTGCTTGTCATCTCAAGAGGGAACATAATGCAAATCTTGAACATTTCATTTATAACCAGCTTAAGTAGAGGCAGTTCTAGATCATCATTCAATTAAAATGTAAATTCACATCCTATTAATATAACCAAATAAAGGCCTTTGACTCCACTACAATAAAGGCAGCGTTGATCCAACAAAGTCCTTGTGTTGTAAGTGAGAGGAAAAGACCGGCTTACTTGAAATAACACATAGATCAGTCAACACTAGGTCACACAGAGTGTTAGCATTTTGGTGACAGGCATTCCTAAAGGATTCACATGGGGGATGGCAGATGACCTTTGACCTTTGTGTTTGCGCTGCTTCTCCATTCAACTGTGAACCATGTCTGGTAGAGAACCAGTAAAAACAGGCACCTAAATTCCTAGGAAATTTCACTTGGTATGCCGTTGCCATGTCACATTACTATGTGCTGAAGCAGAGGCGGTTGATTATTAATTTGGCAGTTGCTACTTCAGAATTCATTTGAATGCATTATTTCTTGCAGACTTTGGAGGAAAGCACAGCCCCACACAGACAGTGTTGTCCCAGAAAAGCTAGTCCCTGATGTTATCTCATAAGAAAAAAAGCTTTTGTGTGAAGCAGTTTTACAAATTGAGTTATATTCTAAAGAGATATGACCAAAATTATTGCAGATTCCACTGTATCCCTTTTCCAGATCTGATGAATGACAAGTCTCATTAACTCCAATTTAATAGTTTTATATACTCATCAGCACCGGTGTTTAAAAATGAAGGGGTTCCAGCTCACCAAAAAATGTTTTAATTTCAACATAGAGGAAAAAGTACTTTTTGATAATTGTACCAAGTGCTTCCATTGATTAATGCAATGCAACATTCATGAATTTCATTTGTTTTTATTGAAAACAGCAACAAGCACATCTGGCAAGACAAAGGATTGGCACGAGCAATGTTCTGCAATGGTTCTGCTTTGTGGGAGTTTTACTTTCCTGGAGATCTCCCCCATGGTCCATAATGACTGTTTTATTTTTAATATTTTTATAGATGATTTCTTCACAAATCACAAATTATAAAAATCAGAAAATTCATCAAATCCCATAGGAATTATGGTAATGAATTAACAGGAAACACAGTGGGAGACTTTCAAATCTAGATATTTAGGAGTTTCCTTTACAGTTATCAGTATATCTTGTTAAGAGATTTGAAGATATGATGGATTAAAACATGTAAAACACACATTATCACAAACTGATAATTTGCCATTAGTGCTGAAATGATCTCTTTCAACCAAGCTGCAGCAGCATGGGTCAAAGGACATAATGCATGCACGGCTTATCCTAATTAGTTGCTTTTCTTATTAGAAGAAATTACTTGTTTCACTTGTCAACTAAATTACAATTATTTTATTCCATTAATCATTATCTCTTCTCTGTGTTGATCCTGAGAATGTACAGTACAGGTTCTCTGGGGGTTAAGGCCTTATTCTGTGTCAAAACATCAGTATTTGACATTTTTATCTGGCATTTACTCTAGAGCATAGGACAGTAGGGCAAGGCCAGCCATCAGTGAAGTTTAATTCATTATAATGTGTTAGTGGCTTCCACAATACCATTTCTTTTGTTGTCTGTGGTCTTTCTCATGATCCAGTGTAATTCAATGAGGAAGAGGAAGTGGGATAGATGGCTGCCTTGTCTCACCTCTTGTCACGGCTGAAGAAGGTCAGTCAATGTCTCTGCATGTCATGGCAATATACAGTGCTACAGATCAGAGAACTCTGTAGTGCCTTGGGAGCTATCAAGGAGTTTGTCCGCCCAAGCTGTCAAAAGCTTC
The DNA here is from genome assembly GCA_019176425.1 of Megalops atlanticus. Classification (NCBI taxonomy): domain Eukaryota; kingdom Metazoa; phylum Chordata; class Actinopteri; order Elopiformes; family Megalopidae; genus Megalops; species Megalops atlanticus. Next base: position 57,098,026 of record CM032876.1, on the reverse strand, counting down.
CTTAAACTCAACAAAGCTGACATGTGGTAATGCATGGACTGTAGCTGTCTCGTCATACCTCATTTTTTAGTCTTTCTCAGGTGTTTCTCTGTACACTTCATTGGTACAGCTACTTCTAGTTAGATCCTTCCAAACAGGTCATAGAAATGTTGAGTAGATGTCTCCATGTCATTTCTGATAGCTTTATCTAGTCATATGGTATTCAATATAACCAGGATGTGCTGCCATTTTTGTCATACGGATGGCCACTCCTTCCTAGAATAGTTTTGCTCAGTTTACATGAGGGTCCAAATCAGCTGGTGGAATCTCAGGAGGGTTTAATGGTATTTGTTTATTCAGTGTCCCCTCACATTGTTATGCCCATCTGTTAAGCTGTCCATCCTCTGTTATCTGTGCTCCACTTTAGTCCTTTTTCTGGCATTTTAATGACAATTTCTTTATTATGTGGCTTATTATCATCTTATTATATGGCTGGTGTTTCTTCAGTCACATTTCTTATTTGATGATGATGTTCTTTTGTCTGTCAAGGCCTTCAACAAGGGCTATAGATCTGTGTTGTCCTCCATTACATATTTTTGAGTTTAACATCTGTTCCTCCAATGGCAGTAGACAAACAGCTCTGTCTTGGAATTGTTCTCTTATGTGTGTTCTTTTGTTGTTCTCTGTAATATTTCTCTTGTATGTGGTAGCCAGAATTATTTTATAGTATAAAGCTGTGCCTTGCTGAGTTCTGACATCTTGAAGGGACCTCTTGAACTTCACACAGATATAGATGTAAACTCTCTTGTTTTCTGTCTTCTACTCAGAGGAGAGCCATCTTACCTTATGAAAAAGTTGCTGTTGTTTTTTTTTTTTTGATGGAAACACTTGATAATCATCTGACTGTTCACACAGAAGTCAGCCAGTATTCTTCCATTTTAATTCATCTGACAAAGTCACTCCATCTGCAAAGTTGTCAAAACTCTCTTCAGCATTTAGGTCACTCATCAAGGTGCTCATCTGACTCTGAAACTATAATTATAGTAGAAGCCGGCCTTAGTCCCCACTTTTTTGTTTGTTGGGGGAATTGTGTCTCATTCAGGAATATCCTCTTGTGATTAGTCTGAAGGTGGCTGAGACTTTTCAGGCCTGCGGCATTCCAGCTGCCTAACACTCCTCTTGAGAAAGCATTAGTGCACCTTCTGACGTATATGGATCTGTTACCAAAGTTGCATGTCTAAGTGGGTTGTGTCCTCCTGGTCTTACAAAGTCCTAGTCTGGACACACTGTGGTTTCTCAGTTCTTTTGCAGTTTTTGGCCTTTATACCCGCTGAGTACCTTTTCCATGTGCCTCTCTTGGAAATGAACTTTGAAGAGAAATGAGGACTCAGCAGTGTAGCTTCCCTAAGACTTTTGCTGCATTTTTTCCTTTCCTTTTATGCAGATGCTATTCCTTTCACAGATATATCAGTGATGAAGTTATTACCCTCAATTTATCTCTAGCCTGTTATCTTAACAATGTTTTTAAAGGGAAGGCGTGCTGATGCCAAACCTCCTTCCTAGAGGGCCAGGGGACTGATACAGCATTTAGCCGTTATCCTTTCATGTGTCTGATATGGTTGCCCCTGTCAACACTGCTCCCTGGATCATAGAAGCACAAATGACATCTCATGAAGGCAAGGTGTAACTTCAGAGGATGGAGAATGACATGAGGTGCAATTAAAAAGCTTTCATGCAAGGGTCAGTAGTTTAGTAGTTTCCTTAAGATAATGAATAATCTCATACTCATAAAACAGCCAGCAACATATAAAGCATTTATGAAAAACTGCAGTTAAAACAAGCCATTGGAAACAACCTTTAAAACAAAGGAAAGCAATAAAACGTTTAGATACAGAGGGATAGGGCTCATGACACAAAACCTCCTCTCGCAACTTTCAGTGACATGGTTTCATTACATTAACCTGGCACAAAGGCACGATAATGCACATTCTATTCATTCAACACAAGGATCATAACTTCTCTTGGTAAGTGGAATTTTGGACGTAAATTCTTTTAGTTATATTCAAACTATCGGTGTCTGAATTGAGTTTCAGGCACTGGCATCTCCACTTTGAGGAAAGTCCTACTCCCCAAGGCCTTTACATAAACGTGCTTTTTTAAAACACTAGTAATTATCTGATTACATTCTGCTGTAAACCAATTCACTTCCTTCACAGTCTGCAAAAATCATTCAAATGTGAGGCATACTGAAACACACCCACTACTTTAAGGTAAAACTGATACTTAAGACTTTCTGGAAAAAAGAAATAATAATGGAATTTGAAAGGCCAGACCTGACACAAAATGTAATCAAATCATTCACCAAAAATGGTACCATTAATAAATGGTTAAAAGGTCCTTTCACCAATAACATATAGATTACACTATTACTACATGTATTGAGCTGTTAAGATGAACAAAGAAACATTTAGTAAGGCTGGCTGACACCTTTCACATCATAAATATACTTCAACATTTTTCTTCCTGAACGTGAACATAAATACATTACCAATCATAACATTTATAGAGAAAAAATTTCATTAAAATCAGCCGTCTTAATGGGGTAAAACGCTAATCAACTCATACCTGCAGCCAGCTGACTATGCAAACATTATTCTTCTCTTTATGAAAATGGCATAGATCGTTTAAAACAGATTGAGCATTACAGAACAAAAAAATCATATAATTACTCCATACTCCATATTTTTCCCATACACTCTTCAAATCTCCAAGCATTCAGATAAATGTAATATTATATTGACAGCAGTGTTGCGGCAGCATTTCAACAGTTTTTTATTGTACTCCTTCTCACATTTTAAGGATATCTTCTTTGAAAAAAGGGAGAATCTCACTCTTTCCTCCATGATTAGTTCAGTGCCTGGGTTTTATGATTCTGAGTCACTTCTTTTGCTAAATGGCTGGTTTAAACCATGTTTCATTTCAAGACCTACCAGCTGTCAAGGAATAGTAATACAAGGCATGCTGTGTATGCAGTAGGAAGCTGTGGCATTTTCTACTGACAGTAAAAATTGCTGCCTTGGTCTGCAAAGCTAGTTACACAGATGGCAATGAGATGAGAATTACCCAAATGACACATCCTTCCTCCTTTCAGATGTTCTCTGTCCACCCTGAAACAATCTCAGAAACAGAAAGTGCACAACAGCAGCCACTGCTGGATGTTATAAGACCATCTAACTGTCAGAACAGGTAGATGCCACAAATGATTCATTTAAAAAAAATTGTTCAATGTGAGGATTTTGCATAACACTGCAGTGTCACAATGGAGAGTGAAAGATTCAAGGACAGAATATTGTAGCATAATACAGTCATATGGCAGAAAGACAGATTAAATGTGAGAATTTTTCAGAGTACTAGTGTCACATCTCAGGGAGAACGCATCTTAATATAGACCTTACAAAAAGATTCAAATCACAGATGCCTAAATGCAATTAATAGAGTCTTAAGCTTCCTGTTCCATAAGTGGATGGCCATATTTATATCCCAGGCTTTTTTTCTCCTGTCGAATTGTTTCTTTGGAGACAAGTTCTGATGTGACATTTCCTTTTAATCCGTTAATCCCCACCCTAATGAACACTTGACAACTGCACTCTCATGAGTGAGATAAGCTATTGCAGGAAGATTGGTTTTATGTGGATATTAAAGGGATGGGAGACTGAGATATGAGTGACTCAAAGGAATCACGATGAGTCAGCTCATTAACTGTTTCAGTTCTTCTGGTCATGTCTCCTGCAGTCTGTTTTGTCTTTCCTAGATGTGTTCTAACATCACTGGCTGTGTCAGAACTTCCTATGCCGTATGAATAGGGCTGACATTTTTGGTGTTTTTGATCACCAGTCTTTACCATTAAGAAGCAACTGTTCTCGGATCAAAATACTATTCATTTCTGGTGTTGGAGGCACACACAACTGAGAACTGTCACTAAATTCTGCCCGTTCTTCATTGTTTTTTTTTTGAGAAAAGGACTTAAGCACTGCAGATGTTGCAGATGACCTCTTCAGTTTGTGATCCATTTTCTGAAACAATCTGTTAAAGCATTCTGCATGTGAATGCAAAACTAAAAAGAACATTGAGTGCAAATGTGATTTTTGAGATCCATTTTATTTTGCATTCAAAACTCACATTAAAGCAGGCAGGTTTCACCATACTGTGATGGTGAAAGCTAAGAGGATCACTTCCCAGATACAGGTTTCATTCCAAGAAAGGTTGATGACAAAGTGAATATTACTTGAATCTCAGAAATTATGTGGCTGAACTTGACATTGAGTGAAACACATATGATCAAAAACAAACACAAATCATGCAAGATCTGTGCATGAACTATGTGAATTTTTTTAATGGTGAATTACTAAAGGAGAAAGCATCTCTGCTGTTACAAAGAAGTAGAAGGTAAATGTGTCATACCACAATAGCACATAATTAAAACTTGCCCAATCAGACACGCTGCAAGATAAAAAGACCAAGGAACTATTTTGGCAGCTCTGTGTGTTGAGAAATGAGCCATAAGTATAACTTAGTCTGATTATTGACAATGAGATAGACCAGTCAGCTATTTGTACAATCACCAGCTATCAATTAAAATCAGTGAATCATGACAGCCTTTATGATATCTGCAGCAAAGCCAGAAATAATCAGCACTATGCACTGGAAATGCGAGATTAGCAGGTGGGTCCTCATATATCTGGTCTGGAACTTAACCAGGTGTTTCAGTAACAACTTGTGCGGAAGCATGTTTTCAGCCTCTGAAGAAATTATTTGGCTCAATGGTATACACATCTAATGAACAACACATTTAATAACAAATACAATGAAGTTAACTCAATAAATTCTGATTCCCTCCATAGTGTAAATTCTAGGTATGGCAAAGCCAGACATTGAGTGAGATAGGGAAATAGATTAATAATGACATTTGCTGGGGATTCAAATAGATTTGAAATGAGAAAGCCCATTTGATTTCATATCTGCCATTTCCGCTGTTCTTTCTCCCCATCACCACAGTAGCCTCTATCTAATGATGTCCACAGTAGGGTAGCAGGATCAATAACCATGTCCCAGTGGCCAGGCAAAATGCAGTGTGCTCCAATCCAAGGATTACAGCATAACTACATCACTTTCCACACTTTAACTTTTCTGTAAAATCATTTTCAACAAATACCATAAAGACTCCATTATTGTCAGGAAATACATTTACTCTGAATTTATACTGTTGACAGAGTACAACAGACTGTTCTCTGTGGACACAACCACAAGACATTTTCAAATGCCAAACAGCACTCTTTTATCTTAATATCTCTATTTTATGGTTGTTGTGTACTTGCCAGCTAAGCTTTGTTTACCTTCCTCAAATGGAAACTATAGTTGCACAGAATTTAATATGTATGGAAGTCCGCATCTCAAATCATTTTGCTCAAATTAAAAATAAGAGGTCCAAAGTGGAATGAATCAACTAGAATGAGATCTAGAATTAAATGTGAATCATAACAGCATTTTGATATTTTCCATGCATTCCACACCCAACTTGAGCTGTTTTTAAGATGAATTACCAATAATCCATTTAATGTTATTAATACTCGACACAGTATTATGCAGTATCATAAGTAATTGCAGCATCACAACTCTGATATGGTTCTACATTACTGCTGCCATTTATTTCAGAAATCTTGATATTCGTGTTCAGATCTGAATTCTCCTCACAGGTTTTTAGCCACATCATTCTCTGAGTGCTTTCTGTTCAATCATCCCTCCTGCAAATTCAAACGACTTACATTCAGTGCAAAAGACTCTATGCCAGTTTTTGTATTCACCCAAGACCCACAAAATGGTAAGGTTCAGTAGGTACAGACTGCAAACCCACTTTTCCAAAACATAAATTCAGTACTTGCTTATGTGAATCCCTCCTTTTTTGTATGTCAACACAGAACTAGTACAAAGTACAGATGACAAAACCCCTCTTTAATTCTGCCTATGTTTGCAAGGGACAAAGAGGTAAGAAAATTCAAAAATCTACAATGTATTGTGATATAGCTGCCAAGGCTTTAATTACTCTCTCACACAAAAGATTTGTCCAGTTTTTCCAATGGGATGCACATAACCAGCTCCAGACTATCACATCAGTGATTTTGGGAGACTGATGAACTTTTAGGCTGCACCTGTTGACAAAATGAACACAGCACAGGCTTCCAATATTTTTGACAGGACACACTTGTACATTTCTGAAAGGTTATAAAGATGTGTTGTCTGTGCTTCAGTTCTCTGTGGTCATGGCCTGCTCAGTCCCTTGTTGTGGTTTGAAGGACTTGGCGTCGTACACCCACACTGTGTCTATCCCTTCCCCAGCCGTGGCATCCGGTACCCATGTGGGGAAGGGGAATCGGCAGGCCACCACTTTGGCTGTGCTCTGCAGATCTCCCTGAAGCTTCTCCTCTAACTGGGCCATCTGTAGAGGGAAGCACATGCAGTTCTCAATACTGGAGTGAAAACTCTTTTAGCAAGACAACACCAATAATGAACAGTACTTAAAAGAAGATCAGTCAAAAACACCCTGCACAGTATAGACTATTTGGTAAACAGAAATAGGACTGATAGATTGCTTTATTATCTAAAGGAAATTCTCTGTGCGTCATTAAAAAGCAAACTGGCAAAAAAGACATACTGGATGACACACAGCTAGCACAAATTAAAAACATGACACCAATGTACTGCTATATCACACCAGTAATTCAAAAGTTTACACAGTGTTTCAAATGTTTTAAAAAATTATTTAAACAAACAGTGAAGGACACATATGTTTGCATTTTAGATAAATACAGGGCTGTACAAAAGCAGTTAATCTTTTTTCACTGTCAAGGCTAGGCCTACTTTTGTTGTCAATAACAAATCCTACTCAAAAGAAGAAAAGCTGAGCTGTAGAATTCTGCATCAGCTGAATTGAAGGGGACATACACTATATACATACATACACTATATGGACAAAAGTATTTGGCTACACCTGTTAATTATTGAATTCAGATATTTCAATCAGACCTGTTGCCACAGGTGTATAAAATCAAGCACCTAGCCATGCAGTCTCCATTTGCAAACATTTGTGATACAAAATGGGTCGTTCTGAAGAGTTCAGTGACTTCAAGCATGGAACTGTGATAGGATGCCACCTTTGCGATAAGACAGTTCGTGAAATTTCATCCCTGCTGGATATTCCACGGTCAGCTGTAAGTGATATTATTAGAAAGTGGAAGCATTTAGGAACAACAGCAACTCAGCCACGAAGCGGAAGACCACGTAAAATCACAGAGCGGGGTCAATGACTGCTAAGGCGCATGGTGCGTAAAAGTCGCCAACGCTCTGCTGATTCCATAGCTGAAGAGTTCCGAGCTTCCACTGGCATTAATGTAAGCACAAAAACTGTGTGGCGGGAGCTTCATGGAATGGGTTTCCATGGCCGAGCAGTGGCATGCAAGCCTCACATCACCAAGTCCAATGCCAAGCGTCGGATGGAGTGGTGTAAAGCACACCGACACTGGACTGTGGAGCAGTGGAAAAGTGTTCTGTGGAGTGACGAATCACGCTTCTCTGTTTGGCAGTCCGATGGGCGAGTCTGGGTTTGGCGGATGCCGGGAGAACGTTACCTGCCTGACTGCATTGTGCCAACTGTGAAGTTTGGTGGAGGAGGGATAATGTTATGGGGCTGTTTTTCAGGGTTTGGGCTAGGCCCCTTATCTCCAGTGAAGGGTAACATTAATGCTACAGCATACAAAGACATTTTAGACAATGCTATGCTTCCAACTTTGTGGCAACAGTTTGGGGAAGGCCCTTTTCTATTCCAACATGACTGTGCCCCAGTGCACAAAGCAAGGACTATAAAGACATGGTTTGATGAGTTCGGTGTGGGAGAACTTGACTGGCCCGCACAGAGCCCTGACCTCAACCCCATCGAGCACCTTTGGGATGAACTGGAACGGAGATTGCGAGCCAGGCCTTCTCGTCCAACATCAGTGCCTGACCTCATAAATGCTCTACAGAATGAATGGGCACAAATTCCCACAGAAACACTCCAAAATCTTGTGGAAAGCCTTCCAAGAAGAGTGGAAGCTGTTATAGATATATATACATAAAGTATATGTATTTGAATACAATGTCATTACATTCCCTGTTGGTGTAATGGTCAGGCGTCCGAATACTTTTGTCCATATAGTGTACATATCCTTGCAAGCACTATGAAACTATAACAGATGCATTAACCACTTGAGGATTTCTTGATAATTTAAACCAGGAAATTCTATTTTAGATAAGCACTTACCATCTGCGGAACTCCAAATATCACAACATTGGTGTATTGCGAAAAACTGACCTGCAATGATAATATAATCAATTCACGACAGGTCTGAGTGGAATGCATGACAGCAATGGAACCTGCAGTGAATGGCCACCATAATTTCAATATCAATTCAATATCAATTGTGACTATTTTTAAAGTAATACAATCTTCAAAAAAGAAACATTGAATTTATTCATGTATTCTGAACATATTCAGCAAATAACATGTCAGCTTGTCCCATTATAGCAGGCCATGAACAACAGAATTATACACATTCCCAATATTTTACCTTTAAATACAGAAATTAATCATACACCTGCATTTGACCACCATTTCCTCAGGCAACCAGTGATAAAACTACATGCTGATGCAGTCTAAGTAGGAGGCATTAATGACCATACTGCTGTTCTGCATCTCATTTAATGTTGCCTTTGGTGCACTATTTCTATTCAGGTCCCCGTTGTATGCTGATGCTGAAAAATATCTATACATGGCACATTTATATTTATTTTTTTCTAATATGAAAACCCTTTCAGTTGATCTCTCTGTTTCATCTGCTTTTATTTAAAATCCAATCCGCTTGTCAGCATTTTATTTTTGTCAAGGTAAAAATGCTTAATATAACTTTTTTCTAAAATGACATTCTGCATCAGATGATTACTTTGGTCTCATGAGTGCAAAAATCATTTGTGCTTTCATTCATTTTGATATGTATTTATTCAGTTATCTACTCAGCTTTTTACCAAGGAACGTACAAACTATGTTCAGAACAGCTGGGGGGGCAACATTTCTTTTGAAAACACAATATTAGTCATTGTGTGGTATACAAAAAAGGAGGAACCTTTAAAGAATGCTATTACATTATATCCATTTTATTAACGTAATATTACAAATATTTCAAATTAGAAACGTACACAGTTTCCAATCAATTCTCAATGTATTACACAAATTAAAATGAAACTATTTCAGACTATAGTCTGTCAGTAATGAGACCAGAAGTCATTTACAGGTTGTACAACAGCTCACTCTGCTGGTCAAAGGCATGATATTCACAGACATAGTGATAGCCAGTGGAATGTGTTACCATTATACACAAACGCGCACAACCAATGAAACTGTTGGCTCATTGACTCAAATGAGACCTTGCTTTTTCCTTGAGTCCTCTGCCTGCATATCACACGACATAAAAATTAATGAATACAAGCAAAAGGAAAAATGACAGCGCAATTTGGCAAGCGAGCTAGTTGAGACCACACAATACCTTCCAAAGGTCTGATATGTAGAAAGACGTTTCGTGGTGAACCCCCTCTCTCCACGCCCTATACCTGGAGTACCAGACCAACCAAGGGTTCAACTCGAAGCCCACAGCCCGGAAACCTTGCTTTGCTGCTGCTATAACCTATGGATTTAACAGACATCAAACAGGACCCTAACAAACACCACAGATAGTTGCACAGTTAATTGGGCATTAGGTGTCCAGAGAGTACAGACAATGCACGGTCTGACAGAATTAGTTACACAATCTACATATCTGTATACGTTGTGTAATGTTATTTGTAGCTAACGTACTTAAAACCGTACTTAAAACTTTTAACGTTCCAACAGGATGCTTGCAAATATGACTTCATTAATTGTGCTTTTAAAATGCATCACGTTTGTAAATTTGAGACCGAGGAATAAAACCAATGACACAGGAAATGAATGCTGATATCACGGCTTGTAGCTATACTTACAATTCGTCCATCCCCGCTTCCAATATCGACTAGCGTCCCTGTTCTCTGTTGCAGAACCTTCAAAACATTCTCGACCTGGGCTGGAGTTGCCGGTACAAAAGGCAGACACACCTTCCTCAACGCAGGTGCAACAAACGGAGTCGCTACTGCATAAAGTGCCACCAATGACCCCCCAACAAGTCCTGTTGCAATCAGTCCCCATCGTTTTTTCTGACCACTGCTACTGACAGAACTAGCCATATGTTTTTCCTCCTTCAGGATACTTGTCCCGTGATTAAGTTCTGACATGCTTAGGGAATGAGGGTAGAGAGCTACCTACAATTATCAATACAAATAAACATATTTTGTGACTTCATAACGCTATGTGACGCACGTTTAGGAATCGATACTGAACATAACATTCGTGAAGCCCTACGAGTTCAAAGTCGCAAGCTCATGCCTACTTGCTGAGTGTAACGCTGAACCTTTCCGCCGCGAAACCAAACTGAGTGCATAAAGTTCCTATTTGTAGGACAGCGAGTAGAAAGTGTACACAGTGAACTAAAACAATTCCATTCTTTTTTCCTTTTTTCAAACCAGACTCAGATTCACTGGTATGTACATCGATTGAATGTGTGGAATACGTTTATTAATATACAGGTGACTGAGTGGATGCATGCATATTCTTGGTCTAAGTACTAGGCTAGCCGAAAACAGAGGTAATGGAGCTTGGAACGAAGTGTTGGAGCCTGGAACGTGTAATACCTGGAATACCAGTCTATTTTAATCTACCAATCTAGTTTAATATAAGCAAGTAATAAAAGTAATTTTCACAAAGTGGGCTATAACGGAAATGTTTCACACAGCTTTTGAACCAATACTCCAGATACGAGCTTCTCCTCAAACAATTCCACATGCACGACTCTAAGATTTTAACTTTTTACACGTGGATTTTCATGATATTTTGGATATTCATGAACACGGATCGGTTACGTTACTGCCCGTCATCCGTAATGAAACTTATAACCATTTAGATTTTAGAAAATATAGTTATGGTTACCTTGTTTAAGAGCAATTGAAAAGATGCATTTTCAGGGGACAGATACGCCATAAATGATGTGTAATCGGATTCAGAAAGGTCTGTTGTTTTCTTGCCATGATTTCTGTTTTCAGACCGTGTTCTCCTTCTTCATAATGTATAAAATTGCACTGATGGTTGTTCTTGATGAAACCTTTTGTCAAAAAGGTGTCATGATCAAATTTGATTATCACTAAACTGAATTACTTATCAGTCTAGTGATATTCAATATGACAGGACCGTATTGTATAGTGTATTGCATGTAAATATAGCATAATGACATACTATTCCATGAAAAATTTTGAAATGGCATCATCCACTCGTGTTAAGATGGCTAAACCTGGACCAGGCTGATGAATCTGGTCTAGCTTTCCCTCAGGCAGAGTATAGTACCCAGAAAGCATCTGCTTGAGTTAAAAGTAACTGACCCCTCCATTTTGAAAGGCCAGTTGGTCTATCTTGGGCATGTGTGTAAAGGCTGCTACGTCCTATGCAAACATCACCACAGTATTAGTGCACCTGCTGGGAAATAGTATGTAGATATTATTTTCATTGATATTCCACTGCAGTGTGACACAGGCACTTGCAGTCATGTTTCAGTCTCTTTGAAGTCTCGTTCAATTGATTTGATACTCCTGGTGGATCTCAAAGCTGAACTTGTCTGACTTAAATTCATCTTAGTCAAATATGAAGGAGATTGGGGCATATCTGATTTATGGGTATGTTTAATATTTTCATTAAATCTGGATTCTCTTCATGAAGGCTGATTTCACTGTTTGCCCTTTTGACTCAAGATAGCCAGTCTTGTATTTCAGGTAAACTGCATCCCCAGTCTTTGCAAGGTCTGTGAATTATTCCTAAAAGTTCTGTTGAAAGTATTTTAGGAGTTACATATGGAGTAATTTAGTTATTTAGGAGTAGTTTAGGTATTTATGAAGCTTCCCATCATACCTTCATCTTGGAGTAAGACCAATTTCTATGAGTAAATCTCAGTTGATTTCTACAACGTGAAGTTTGAACAAGCGACAGTGACAATGACATTTTCACAGTTTGTCTCATAAATAAATGCAGATGCTGAAGGCAGTAGTGTTGTCATAGCGCTGTAATTTTATCAAAAATTCATGAATGTGAATAAATGCCAGCAAATTAGCATGGATGGTTGCCACTGAGTGGAAAGCAACAAATACAAAGCAACAATTTGTTTTTGTTCATAATCACAATAATGTGTTTGTAAAGACTACATTGTTTTATTTCTTTTTGTTATGGTTAATATAGTCTTAATTCCTGATTTACTCTAAGGGTAGTAGGCTGGAAATCCATCTTATGCCAATGTCAGTCTGCAGCTTGCAGATATTGTGCAGAGTTGTGCACATTGTTATGCAGCTGGCTTTTTATGGGTTGTTGGATTTATTCATGGAAAATATGAGATCTCATTTTCCAACTGCCTAATTCTAGTCTCCACATTACATGTGATGTTATGAACCCTATAGATGGAATGAGTGACAGGTCTATGTGAACTCCTTTTTGGTTTAGTCGATGAAAAAGAAAAAAAACAGATGACTGCTTGACCAGCTGGGCAACCACATTCCAAAGTAAGCATCAAGCCCTGTTAAAATCATCACATTTTACAATATGTTAACTTCTTAACTCTGTAATAACAGTAGTGATCTGTCTTTTTATATATTTTTTATAATCTTTTTTTCATTGTTTCATTTTCCCACAAAGGTTTATTTAGCCACAGAGAAAACCACTTAACTTATTTTTCTTCACTTCAGGGTAATTTGTTCAGGGAAAATTAATTTGAATTTGCTCAAATTTTCTGCTTTCTAAAAGTGTGACCCATTCAATGCCTGTGAAGGAGGTAGCTTTGGCCTTCCAATATAGTTAAGATGTAACTATGACTAACTACTTTTGTCAACTGATCCTTGTGGCTCCACAACATTAGTACTGTAAATTTTATCAGGAATCATGGCATGAATTGCCTCTAGTAGGGGAGGTCATGTTTTCCATTAAAAAAACTTATTTACCACAGCCAAAAAATACTGGTTTGTTGCAAACAGTCCAGCTGGACAGTGATCTCAGCAAACAAAGACACACTTCTGTGGAAACCATACATTAATAAAGTAGAGTAGAAGGAAATGACAGTCAGTGAGTTAATGGAAAAATTTCATGGATATTCACAAGGTCTGTAATTTAAGTGTCTTGATTCATTTATAAATGAAACCATTAGAGTATAAATGATGCTTTTCCAGAGATTAAAAAAATTCTTCACCAGTGTTCTTCCCAATGCACAGGAGGTCCAGCGGTGTCCCCAGATGTAAGACAATAAACTCTGGCCCTGTTCACACCTGGCATTAACATGCGTCTTGGGTGATCCGATCACAAGTGGACAGCTCTAAGTACAGGTGTGAATGCACCCAAGACGCATTGAGGACGCATTGAGATCCGATTGCTCAGACCACATTCGGAGGTGGTCTGGGACGCATATGGCCACATTCTTTTAGCAGTGTGTACGCAAATGTGTCCTGGGCTACATTGAAGGACCGCCTACTCACAGGGATTAAAGTTCTCTGTCGCTACGACACCAGAGAGAATGGGTGCGCATCTGACAGTAGCGCAAACTCACAGTGTCCCGTAGGCTATACAGCCACTGGGCTCATGGTGTCCCAGACAACAATATTTTAATGCTTCAGAAAAGATTAGTCACTGTCAGGTCAGCAAAGATTTGTGTATGTAGATAAAGTTTAGTATCATGTCTTTTAAATGAAGTTACACCTTGGATTTACTGACAGTGATTAATCTTTTCTGGAGGTAGGTCTTGGTGGACTTTTTTGCAGCAGAAAAGGTGACCCTGTCCCTCACCTTTTCTGCTGCAAAGAAGTCTGCCCCGACCTACCTCCAGGACCTCATCCTACCCTACACACCCGCTCGACAACTTCGCTCTGCTACATCCGGACGCCTCACTCCTCCCACCAACAGAACAAAAGGCCCACGCTCCTCTCATTGTCGTTTTTCCATCATTGCCCCCCAGTGGTGGAATAAACTCCCCACCCCCCTGAGAACAACCCCTTCAATCCAACCTTTCAGACGTGGGCTGAAGACACACCTCTTCAGACTATACCTGGACTGACACCATTGCCATTTGACCTTGTAAACTCTAAGATTCTCTTACGTTGTATTTGTAGCATGTTGTATTTGTAGCACGTCTTTGCCTAGGTAGTATAGCAGCACTTTATTGTCCCAGTGACTGTATTTGATGTATGTAACCTCAGATCAGATTAGCTCTGTCTTGCTACACTGACCTTGTGCTCAGCTTCAGCACTATCTGCATTGTATGATCTGTACACATCTTGCCCTTGTGCCTGTTGTTTGCCCACTATTTGCACTTTTTTTGTCGTTGCTTTGGATAAAAGCGTCTGCTAAATGAATAAATGTAAATGAAGCAAGGCTCAAGTATCCCTATGATTCTAAAGACCTGCCTTAAATGAATCCCGTACGGATTTTCAAAATTAAATACACATACATGACATTTTCTTTTCATTTAAAAATAAAATCATGACTTTGACACACTCCCGCGGTAATCCGCCGATTAACCTCACCGCAGTTCCAGTGTTATATAGGCTAATGGTGTCCGGGACACCATGAACCCGGCGGCTGTATGAAACTGTGAGATGTAGAACGTAGGCTATTTGAAAGGTAAACAGACAGTTAATGACCCAAACGCAAATATTCATGTAGGCTAAGGGCGTGTACACACTGTCCGCCTTTTTTTTTTTTTTTTTTTTTTTTTAGAAAAAGTGGTGGCTAGACCAGATGACAGCAGTCAGACATCAGTTCAGCGCAGCAACTGATATTATCATCATTGTTATTATTTTTTAACCTTTTTGTTGACAAAAAAATAGCCATGGCGAAAATTAAGAAATTATTAAATCATAAATCCTCTTTAAAAATATGATTTTAACTTTAGAGGACAAAACATAGAAACAGCTTCCTAGCACGTAATCCATCTCTTCGTTGTGATTCGTAATTTGGTACGTGTACGTGTTTATTTGCATATAGAGCGGTGAAGTGACATCCGATCACAAGTGGCCACTCCAGACGCATGTGGAGACGCATTCTAATGCCAGGTGTGCACTGACGTACTTAGAGCTGTCCACTTCGGATCACCCAAGACGCATGTTAATGCCAGGTGTGAACAGGGCCTCTGTTGCATACAATACAGAGGCCCAACTGCAGGCGCCAAGTAAGCAAACTCAACTGTAGCACACCTAATCTGGAACTTCTGTTTACGGGGATGAAAACTAAAAACAAGTGCTTTATGCTCCCATGAGGGAAATACAATAATGATAAGTGAAATCAAAGCCCTTAAGATCCACTAGGACAGAGGAGGCAAATGACAAGGAGGCTACCTCCTTGAAATCGCAGTAAAGGTCAAAGGTGAAGTACAACCAGCAAAAGTACATATATCCTCAAACAGGATGTGTCTCAGCAAAGCCCATGAGGGGGCTACACCTCTGGTGGAGCATGGTACAACTCCAAGTTAGAATACTTGTCAGCACTGCTGTAGGCTATGGATATTTTGTCCACTATCCAGTGGGTCAGTCACTGCACAGGCAATGAACAATATTGTGCACTACCACTACCACGAAGAAATGACCTGAATCCCTGAAAGCCTTAGTGTGACAGTGTCACGTATTCAGACAGAGCCCAGACTGGACACAGAGTATTCTGTATTTCCTTATCTATTCATTGTGAGGAGGAGAGTGAAAAGCCTCTAATACTACAGGCCTACACACAAATAAACCAGGACCTTTGGATGAAAAGAAGGATTTGGAAAAAGGGAAACTGAGCAATTTAAACTTTTTTTTTCTGAAGCTCAAACAAACAGGCATCATTTCCAGTAAGGCAACCAGGATGCAACATCCCCCTGCACACACACTTTGCATAAAATAAATAAAACAGGAGTTGGTAAGTACATTGTCTTTGTTTATCAAGTTTCAAAGCTATGCACCTTGATCAGTAGAAGATGTTTCCTTGTTTATTTTGTTGTTAACGTCCTTGCAGTTTGTCCATTACCTTATCAATTGTCATTTCTTTGTTTCATTTGACTTAATTAATGTGTGCCTGCTATTGAGGTGTATTACAATTTTGCTGCTGGTTGGATGCATATGGTCTGATGACCTAAACATAAAATGGCATGTTGACCTACATTTCTAGAAATTGAGTCTCCATGCATTTATTCTGTTTAGCTTTGGTTAACATGCCATGGATTGGGTCAGCAGTATAGCAAATGAACAATGAGGTACCTGTTGTGGACAAAAGCATATTATCACTACACACATACCGCAAACACCCACCTGCAGTTATTAGCTGAAGAGGTAAAAATTCCGGCACAAATATTCTTCCCATTGCCCAGGAGATCCAGCGATGTCCCCAGATGTAAGACAATAAACTCTGTTGCTTACAATACAGGACCAACTGCAGGTGCCAAGTAAGCAAACTCCATCTGTAGCACACCTAATCTGGAACTTCTATTTTCAAGAGCATCAAAACTAAAAACAAGCCCTTTTTTGCTCCCATGCTGGCAATACAATTGGAATAACTGAAATCAAAGCCCTTAAGTTGTCATTAGGACAGAGGAGGCAAATGACAAGGAGGTTACCTCACCAAGGTTGTACAACTAGTAAAGATCAAAGGTGATGTCCAACCAGCAAAAGTACATATACCCTCAAGAGGGATACCCCTCAGCAAAGTCCATGAGGAGGCCACGTCTCTGGTGGAGTGTGGTACAACTCCAAGGTAGCAGACTTGTCAGCACTGCTGTAAGCTGTGGATATTGTGTCCACTGTTCAGTGGCCAGTCACTGTGCAGACAATGCACAGCATCGCACCTTATCACCACCACAAAGAAATAATCTGAATCCTGAAAGCCTTAGTGTTACAGTGTCACGTATTCAGACAGAGCCCAGACTGGACAGAGTATTCTGTATTTCTGTGTCCAGTCATTGTGAGGAGAATGAAAAGCCTCCAATGCTAAGGGCCTCCACACAAATAAACTCCACGCAAAGGGAAACTGAGCAGTGTAAACTTTTTTTTCTGAAGCTCAAACAAACAGGAATCATTTCCATTAGGGCTGCCCGGATGCA
Source organism: Megalops atlanticus (assembly GCA_019176425.1). NCBI lineage: Eukaryota > Metazoa > Chordata > Actinopteri > Elopiformes > Megalopidae > Megalops > Megalops atlanticus. The sequence continues at coordinate 57,080,741 of CM032876.1, read as the reverse complement.
ACATCCGTCTGTACACACACTTTGAATAAATAAAACCACAGCTGGTAAGTCCAATGTCCTTGTTGATTAGTTTAAAAGATATGCACCTTGATGAGTGGAAGATGTTTCCTTGTTTATTTTGTTGTTAATGTGGGCAGCAGTGTAGCATAGTGGTTAAGGAACAGGACTCGTGACCAAAAAAGGTTGCCAGTTTGATTCCCTGCTGGGGCACTGCTGCTGTACCCTTGGGCAAGGTACTAAACACACCATTGCCTCAGTAAATATCCAGCTGTATAAATGGATAGCATAAAAAAGGTGGAACTTATGTAAGTCACTCTGGATAAGAGCGTCTGCTAAATGCCAAAAATGTAAATGTAATGTCCTTATATTTTGAACATTACCTTATCAATTGTCATTTCTTTGTTTCATTTAACTGAATTAATGTGTGCCTGTTATTGAGGTGCATCACAATTTTGCTGCTGGTTGGATGCATATAGTCTAGTTTGGCAGTGGTCCATGGGCGATTATTCCCAACCAGCAGAAAACCAAGAGACATCTCTGTGGCAGCTGCATATTGATCAAATTAATCACAGTAGAAGAAAATGACTATCAGTAAGGTAATGTACAAATTGCAAGAATATTAACAAGGTCTGTAATTTGTATGTATTCATTCATGTATCAGTGAGAGCCTTAAATTATTGATGACCTTTTCTAGTCTGTAATACAATGGAAAAGTGCAGAATAGGTGGCATTTCCAAGTAACTGCACAATGTCAAATTTTAAACAAGGAAATGTGTTGTTTGATCAATCTAGAAGGAGGTTGAATTGCTATATCATATATTCACTGTATGCAAAGCATTAAGCAGGGGAATTGATGGGTGAGTGGTAGTGTGTCAACATACTGGAAATGATTCCTGTTTGCTTAAACATTAAGGAAATAAAACACTTTATACATTGTCAGGTCATAGCAAATACTCAAAGTGCAGGGTGACTGTCAGCAAGAAGGACGTGGTTGTGTCTCCCCTTTGAATTACTTCATTTGACTTTTTGTTTTTACATCTTTGGTATTTTGTTCTCAGTCTGTTGAAGGTAAATATTATAAATATTTTATTTGAGAAATGGATGTTAAATAGTCTGCCAATTTTTCATACATTTAGTGTAATTTGGTAATATTTCAAGTAGTGTTTGTATTTTTTTTCAAGGGATGTTGCACTGGATAGCAGTCGTGTTATCTGCTTTGCTGGTGTCAGAAATATACGAATTGAAATCAAGTAAGCCTTTTCCAAAGTCTAACTATGGGATTTATGTGGTATACAATACATTAAACTTCTTCAGGTGTATACAACTCTGTAGGTCAACTCAACAAAAATCAATATAGTGCAAGTCCTCAACACCAGGGTTTTAGTCCCCAGGTGTACTTAATGAATTGTGTAACTCGATGGTTTAAAAACACAGCTAAGAATGATGTAAAAATGCATATTTGAAATGTTGTCATGTTTAATCAATTGTTAATAAACATGTAAATACCGCAGAAACTAATAAATTTACACTGTTTTCACAAAAAGTGGCATGTGATGTTCCCGCTTGGGAAAATCCATATTGCAAAAAAAAGGAGGCAACTTTTGCCAGAAGCTGTAAAGAAATTCGTGAGACCTATGGCATCACTCAAGGTATGTGATTATGAAAAGGTATATGATTCATGACTATCACCTCATTGAATATGTGATCTGTCCAGTTTCATTTTGTGAATTCTGTTCTTTCAGATGGCCTTTACTTCTTAACCTCCAGCAGTGGTGTCACTTACCAAACCTTCTGTGACATGACCACGGCTGGTGGTGGCTGGACTCTCGTTGCCAGTGTGCATGAGAACAACTTGTTTGGGAAATGCACTGTGGGGGACCGCTGGTCCAGCCAACAAGGAGACAATGCAAATGTGCCTGAGGGAGATGGCAGCTGGTCCAATACAGTGACCTTTGGCACAGCAGAGGCAGCAACTTCTGATGACTTCAAGGTAAAAACCGTACTGTAAAAATGTTGCAAGGCACAGGAGGGTGTGTGCATAATTATCAAGTGCTGTGATCTGTAATGCACTATAACATGACTGCTCTATAATTCATGAATAAATTATCAAAATTTGCAGGCAGGATAACTGATAAACCATCACTGAAACTGACTGTTCAATGAATGTTGAATTCACTGTTCTTGACTCCTTACTGTTTCTCAGTAAAATTACAATATCAAAATGCCAGTCATAAAGATTTTTTTGACAAGGTGCAGAAAAGCATCTTTGGTGAGTTTCTTCATAGAAAAAGATGGCTTTTAGCTGAAAACTTTTCTTAAGCAATCAAATCAACAAACAGGACTGTAACAGCCATTTTTATTAAACTATTTTTATACCTCCCCCCAACTGTCTTTTTAATTATCACAGAATCCAGGATATTTTGACATAAGTGCTGAGGATGTGTCAATATGGCATGTTCCCAACAATGCCCCTGTGGTTAGCTGGAATGCAGCCTCCATTCTGAGATATCATACCTCAAGGAAATTCTTAACTCTACACGGAGGAAACCTTTACAACTTGTTCAAGGTAATATTAAATTATAATAGGGAATTTTTGCATTTTTAGAAAAGGAAACCCTAATCTAACTATAATCTGCTTTGTCCATAATCTTGAGTAAACAATTTAAGCAAGTATTATAAAATACCTCAAAATTATCCATATAAACAAAGCCTGTCATTCATTTATGTGTTAAACATAAACTTGCTTCTGCTGATTGGAATGCTTTATGTATTTTGTCTCAGAAATATCCTGTGAAATATAAAGCTGGTGTTTGCAACACTGACAAAGGACCAGTTGTTCCAATTGAATATGACTATGGAAGTCATGAATCTGTCACTAAACTTTATGGCCCGAACAGCAAAAGTAAGGAGTTAATCAAGCCTTTATAAATCATCATCTCAATCATCATCATCAGTTCGTCTTTTGCAAATCATTTCATTTGCAAACCATTTTATTACCTATGTTGAATGTCAATGCATTAAGTTAATAGATTGTATATGTTTATTTTTTAATACATTTAAGGATGCTAAAATGATAAAATGATACCAAAAGGTGATATAAACCATGTTGTATATGTGGTGACTATCATATCTCAATACAAGTTAGCCTCATACAGAATTAATAAATATGTTGTATGTTCATCTTATCACATTTCCTAATGTGAGCTGATCATTTACAGCACAGTTTGAGCCAGGATTCATCACATTCAGAGTTTTCAACACCGAACAAGCTGCCATGGCAATATGCTCTGGAGTCAAAGCAGTGTTGAATGTCAATGCATAAATTCAATTGGTTTATTTTGAAACACATGTGAGGATTCTAAAATGCTAAAATGATACCAAACGGTGATACAAACCATGTGGTGAAGATGTGGTGAATATCATCTTTCAATGCAAGTTAGCCTCATACAATAGATATGTTGTACATTCATCTTATCACATTTCCTTTACAGCACAGTTTGAGCCAGGATTCATCACATTCAGAGTTTTCAACTACGAACAAGCTGCCATGGCAATATGCTCTGGAGTCAAAGCTACAGGATGCCACCTTGAACATGTAAGCACAACTTAAGTAACTATGGTGCTGTAACATCAAAAGCAACAAGTGGATCCTTAAGCACACATTTGTTAAAATTTAATACTACTTTAATACTATATTCTTCTGGGCACCCTGGACACATCCCCAGAACCAGCCCTGAATCTGTATTTATTTCTTCCCTTTCACGCAAAGTGAAATGCATCCCAAATACTGGACTGATCAGTTTGGCCCATAGGGTTCAAGTGAGAGTCCTATCCCTGTTTTTTTCTCTCTTTCACTTCAGTTCTGTGTTGGAGGGGGTGGTCACTTCCCAGAGGGAGGGGGAAGACAATGTGGAGATTTCACATCCTTTGACTGGGATGGCTATGCAACTCACGCTGGATGGAGTGCATCAAAGGAAGTGACAGAGGCTGCCATGCTGATATTTTATCGCTGAGTCAGACACCTTGAACAGAAAAGACCACTTACTGTCAGTTGACACTGCCAGGTCCAGGTCAATGTTTAAGGCTTACACTGCAGTCTATTGATGCATCTTTTAGCATACCTTTAGTGTTTAACACTTACCTTGAATCACCTCAATTGTCTATCTTTTCATTTACCAGTCTAAATGGTGTTTAAATCATCAAATTCTGTGGGTATATCATTTCAATTGTTTCATTATCCTAAACATTTGAGTAGATTTTTTCATTACCCTCATCATTTGTGGACCTATATAAATGATGATAGTAATCAGATTGATTTATACTGTACTTTTTCCAAGATGCATTAAAAATTATTCTAAAGCATTAAAATGGTCAAAAGTCTATGTCTTTAGTGCTTTCCTGCTCAGATTATTGTGCAATGGTTTTAAAGTGGTTTGCATTTTGTTTCTTTTTAGGCAGATAATAGGTCCAGACAACAGAAATAATATAATATAATATAATATAATATAATATAATATAATATAATATAATATAATATAATATAATATAATATAATATAATATAATATAATATAACATATGTCTCAGTCAAACTCAAACAAAAGCAAACATATAATTTATATGGTTATCTTCATGTGACATTTTGAATTAAAAGTAAAAACTAGCCCACAACTTATTTCTGCCGTTTTATTGATGAAAGATTAACAAATGTTTTCAGTATTTTCATTACAGTCTGTTGAACGTCTCCCATATTTATTTCCTTCGTTATTCTGACCTGTTATATAAATGTGACTTTTAGTTAGTGATTAATGACATGAGGCAGCTCTATACAATGGCAAGTTGTCAGGGAAATAAAAGTGTGCACATAAAAACAAAATGAATACTATTCTCATTTCATGACACCTTGCTTGCCTCTGAAAAATATATATGCTTTAGGGAATATATAACCAGTTGATCTCAATAGCATGCTTGTTTTGTCCCAAACCTTGTATAGTCATATTAGGTTCTTCCTCTATAAGTATTCAGTAAATTCAAACACAGATTGAACATTTCTTGAAAATGTAGTGTTCTGTTAGGCATTTGCTACAAGTAGGAATCTGTGTAGATTACTGTGGAGTTGTTAGAGTTGGGGCTGACACGCCACATGAGTTTTGAAATTGAGGAGTCATAGCATGTGTCACCACCTCAGAACTCCACAATAATTTCTGTACCATATGGTGCTGCCCACTGTTGCTGCACCACAAGATGTTTCAAGACTGAACATAACTCAGACTGTTTCTTCCCACTGATGTCACGGTAGGTGTTTTGTGATGGACCAGATAAATCCTTATGCTCTCACCTCAACTCAATAAATTCTTCATCTTCCACTTCAGTCCTTTGTGTATTTCAGGTTTTTTTGGGAATTTTTCTTATTAGACAGCTCTGTGACTTCATCTTGCTGTAAGCCTACAGAATACAGAAAACAACCGTTTGTTGTTGGCAACTTACGTTAGCCTACTGAATGGTTATTATTCACTGGCTGATGGCCGCCCCTTTCAGCTTGTGAAACCTGAAAAATTTCTTGTCTGTTAGAAATTCACTCATCACTTTTAAGCACCTGGCATCCTATGTGATCTAAGGTGTGAAGCTGATGTATGATTTCAGCTTGAATATGCTGATTTTAAGCAAGAATTGTACAGAAGTAAACTTGTAGCTGCTAATAAAACAGGCACATCAAGACTAGAATTGTAATATGCGTACAAGCCTTTAGGAATCCTTGTGACAGTGCTCATATAATTCCAGTTTTAGTGCCCTTGATAAACAGTGTGAGGCTATATATAAGTAGCAGATGGTGAGCTATAACTAGAGAAGGCAGTGAGTGTCACTTGTCATTGTTTTGTGCATTTTACAAGCATGCCAGTTTAAGTTAGCATTAATCATTTGGAGCATATTACTTTGATTTTTTAAACTTGATTATATCTGTGTATCTGTGTTAGCACATTTCTTAAATTCAGTTTCAAATTTGACATCCGCAAATGCACAGGGTGCTGGATGATTGTTATGCTTGTTAGTTGTGTAAAAACATCAAAAATGGTCAGGACAAATAACTGGTTCAAAGGTTCAATGCCTTCTTATTTCTTGCTCTTCATTGCCACTGCTATATGGACCATTGGCAGTTTGGAATAATGGCTTTCAGATGAAACATTTGACTGTAACATAAAAACTAAATCAGAGAGCAACAGAACAATTGGATGCAGGATGATGAAAGTCAGGCTACCCAGCCACTGCGATGTCAGAGTACCAGGTATCAGTACTCTTAAAGTTGTACCAAAGGAACCCCTTTGGCAAAAGAAGCATGGTCACTTATTTTGACCAACTTTTGCCTCCTTCCTGGTGGCTGGTTTCCACACTACACAAACATTAAGTGTTGTGGCAAGATGCTGTAATGTAAGCAGTTAGTTCAGGCTTGACTCTTGTGGCTGTCTACTTTGTGCCAGGAAAAGCAGATCAGATGGCACTACTTGAACATGACAGCTTATAATGAGTAAGAGGCCCTTCCAGCACGGAGAGAGGGGTTTTCAGTGGGAGTCTCAAGAAGTCTGCATGAAATAAATAGCATCTGCTAATGTGCCAGGGCCTGTTGCTCTAAAGGGAAAAGGATGTGTGCTGAATCATACCTCTTTCTGTCTTTCTGTGTAATCCGTGGATGGGCTTTGAAATGATTACTTTCTGGTGTGCTATTGACTGGCGTTGTGGTCCAACTGGTCTCACATCACTACAAACCTGAGGATGTGTGATGCTCTACTTTCAGCCTCGCCTCTATGATCTACTGAAATGAAAATGCTCCATAATCAGTGTTATCAGGGCAAAGCCCTGGCATGGCCTGACAAAGTTACTATCGGGGTATGGGGTATGCTGGTGCATGTTGATGAGCTAAAGCCTGTCCATCATTCTGATTTGTACTTTTTAATCATTAATTTAAAAAATCATCTATAGATTGATGTCAAAAACTGGCCTAAGCTTTAATGCATATATATGAAAACTGTATTGTACAATATGTCAATGTTCTTTGCATTTAATTTGTCCCTATGGAATAAATTAATAAATTATGCTAAACAAAAAACAAACAAGCAAACAAGAAAAATCTAATAATCCATAATAATTTGGTTGGGTGTATTTATTCATTATATTTTCAGTCAAAAATATCAAACTATATTGGATATTTTATGCAATTATCTGTCTCACAGTTTCAGATGTGCAGAAAGTTGAATTTTGACAGTTCTGGTATCAAAGCAAACTGAAGTATTTTAGATTTTTCTTATACTCCCCACCAGATGGCGCGACTCTGTACTTTCAACTTCACAAAAGTAAGTAAAGAAGAATCAAATGAAAAAAATACAAAAAGCTTTATAACAATAAAAACAACCCTGAGCATACACATTACGTTTGGTATTGCACTGATTTAAAACAAAAACCCTCAGATTATTATTCCCGGCAAAAGAAATAAGAACCACATTTCTGCCTAAAGTTACATCTGAATTTAGCATCCAATTCAGGCGCCAAAGCTGCAGCATGTGCGTATATCTTAATTTTTAATATTTTTTCATCTCTCCCCAATGAAATTTTATTTCAAGTGGATTTTTTGCCTTAGAGGCTTTAGTGAAGCAGGTTTTAAAATCAGCAAATATCAAATGTTTCTTTACTCCAGTTCAATGATTTCAAAATTCCACAGAGAAATCTGCTGACAAAGGCCCCCCTGCAACACATGGGAAACCCTATTATGACTATAGAGCAGTTTGGAATTATATTACATGTACAGGAGGTAGACAAAATAATGGAAATACCAAATAATACATGAATATTTATTAACTTACAAGGTGGTGGGCCACCCCTTGCCTTCAGAACAGGGCCTTCTTGGAATGCTATTGTACACATTTTGCACTGTTTCTATTGGGATATTGGGTCATTCTTCAAGAAAGCCGCCAGCTCTTTGACAGATGAAGTAGGTGGAAATCTACTCTGAACTCTACGTTCCATAAATTTCCATAAAGGGTCAATGATGTTTAGATGTAGTGATTTGGGAGGTCTTGCGAGGTGTTCAACTTTTGAATCCGTATATTAGTGAGTGTGGGGGTATTCTTGTTTTGAAACATCTTGACAAAACAATATTTGCATCATAGGTTGCACCCGGTCCCCTAAAATGGCTTTGCATTCCTTGACTGTAATTTACCATATAGAGTAATAATCAGACCCAATGATTCACACTATGTTTAACAGGAAGGAAAAGGCAATGTGTGTTAAAGGCTTCCTCTGGCTTTCTCCAAACATAAACCCATCCAGATGAAGAAAAAAGAGTAAAAGATGACTCATCAGACCATTTTGCTGTATTCCACTGCTCAGAAGTTTAGGTTTTCTGTTCATTACACCAGGTTGCACATTGTTGTGCATTGACCTTGGTTACAGGCAGTTCCAATTGGCAGCACTACCATAAATATCAGACTTGTGAAGCTCACAATGTGATGGTTTTACTGAGACAGCCACAGGGGTATAGATTTAGTTGTAATTTTTGAGGCCATTGTTTTGTGGCTTTTAGCAACTATTTTGTATTGTCTGTCTGTCCCTGCCAGTGAGTTTCAATTTGCAACCAGTTTCTTTGTCCTGTATCAGTTTTTCCTTGTTTGGTATTCAACATACAACATTAATATGAAATAAATAAATAAACATTATTGTATTTCAAGTATTGCAAGTTCATGCTTGTAACAAAGGATGACAATTTTGAGGGTGCATTGTTGTAGAGGAGCTTTGTGGGTAATTCTCAGTACCTTGTTTAAACCAGTGAATGCTTACACATACGTCCTGCAAACATACAATTTTCTAAAAGTAGCTGTATACAACACGCATTCAGGATTAATATTTGTTTTCGCCAAAATCTCTCAAAATGTATGCTTTTACTTTCCTTTTGACACTACAGAGCAATGGATTCAATGGATTGAAGAATCAAAGGCAATTTAATTTAAATGCACATAGTTTGCAGATCACTGTCTTTCTGGAGTTTCTAAAATTGTCCTTTTCAGTATCACCAAGTCCTATTTTAAATTTTGTTTTATGGCTCAAATAATTTACTATTTTGTAAGGGTGCAGATTTTGCCACACACTTGATTTCAGGGACAGTCAGAAATAAGTACATTTATCTTGGCAAAGGAAAACAAGACAAAACTCCAGACAATTTTCAAGGTAGACAACACTTTTATACACCTGTACAATTCAATTATTATACACTGGATTAGTAATCAATGAATGTACATTAAGAAAAGACACCAAAAAGGTGGTATTCTCACTTCGTTTTTAAAGCCAAAATGTTTATGGCATAATAGGTTACTTTATGTTCACTACAGTTGAACCAAAGCCACTGTTCTTCCTCTAAGCGCCACATTTATGTTGAATAAATGTGGAACAGTTTGAATGCAGTTTATTCACATACAGAAATATAAAACAGTATATTATTTGAGTTAAAAAAAAATACAAATGTATGCAAATTATTCTTGTAAGTGGCAAACTGAAAATACCATTACACTGGTATTAGCAACTCATCAGCACGTTAGGGCATCATTCTGGAGTATTTGCCAAAATAAAAAAAAAAATGCAAGTATAACACACCATTAAAAACACCCTTTTCCCACAAAGTCCTACAAACACAACTTGAATCAATGTTAAAACCATCACAAGCCAGCTACATTATCAGTTTGGAATTGTTTTACTTTTACAATAAGACATGTTCAGCTTCACATCTACACATAAATGATCCAAAACTGATTACAAACAATTCCCTGAAAATCAAGCACATGATCATATTACTCAGTGTTGAATTGCTGAATGTTTATCCTGTCATATTACAGTATTCATCTGATACAGCTTGATGTTTTTCGCTGACACTGTTCAGCATCACCGATTTCCTCTTTTCCGTTTTCTACACATGAAGATACGAAATGCCGTGAATGAAGAACAGTTTGTTTTGTTAGCCCTATGAAATGATACTCAACGCAGTATGCAACTTCCTACATTTGTTTGTGGATACTAATAGCTGAGAGATGGTTACCATTCTGGCATGTAATTGTACGATTCACAAGTACTGCTACTGCAAGAATAGATGTATGATTATTCCAGTAAATTGGTATCAAACAGCACTATAATTACAAGGAAATGCAGGGCTTTGTACACTGCGTTTACTTCAGATATAACCAGTGAATAGCTATGCACCGATTTGCTGACAGATTCACAAGTATCCCACACAACCTGGGCACTTTCACAACAGGTAAGCTGGAACAGAATGTATATCCCTGTGAATAATTGTATTTTATGTCGTGGTATCTCAAAGTATCCCCTACAGAGTACAAGAATGACACAATGGGAGTACACAACTTGCTTGAATTACAGTAATTTTGGCATTGAGACTAGAGATGCATGTATGACAGATTATGGTGGTTGGTTATGACGTGTTACTGACTGAAACATTTGGCAACTGGTGAGTTTTTCTAAAGGTATGTACTACTTCATAAGATCCACTTCTGTCCATAATGGTATAATATTACTTATTTTCAAGTGATTACGGCACTGTAACAGAATTATCTTCTAAGCAGCCTCAATGACGCACCACAGTAAAAGCAATTGAAAATAAAATTAAAAAAACAGTGGTCAAACAAACAAGTCAGATTTGTATTTAGTTGAATCATTGAAAGCACTGAAGAGTAGTGCTGCACTGAACTTTGTGAGAACAGTCAATAGGCCACTGTGATTTCACGCTGCATTATTTAAAGTTGCCTGATCAACTTTTCTTTTTTTTCCACCTAAGCTCTCTGTTCCCTTTGTAGTGGGTCAATGTCCTGGGAAAGCTTGCTCGGTTTCATAATCCTATCTTTATTCAATTTTTGTAGATGTACAAGCTGAAGTCACACTTATTACATCCTATAAACAGAACAGCGGGACGGCTGGAGTGCTTGGCGAGGACGTGCAGTCTGGTCATCTGTGTGGGCTTCGTGAGACAGCAGCAGCTTGGCATTTTCCAGGGGCTGAGAGGGCCTAGCTGCACGAACTCACACCAGGGGGTGCCTCCTCCGCCCTTGGGTGGGGGGCGGCTGTCCCCTCCTCCTGCGGCGTGGCTACTGTGGGACAGGGCGTGTAAGGGGAGGCGCATCACTCATGCTGCACGAGTCGCAGCTATCCAGAATGGGGACGGCCAGGGATTCGCCTGTGGCTTCGCCCTGGGCGCACTCACTGTACGGGGGAGGCTTCAGGTCATCTGCTGTAAAGGGGGAAAATAAAAAACAAATGACAAACTACAGGTCAAGTAAAAGTGCTGCAGCGCTTATGAATTTCCCCTGCTTTATTTGGCTTTGTCACTTCGGTTACCTATCATTGCCTGAAATTAACTTTTAGTTTCTGTTAAAAACTGGTCAATATTCAAACTCTGCATAAATGCCTCATTAATCATTATAATTCATTAGGTCTCTCCATGTCCTGAGGCTCTTAATATATAACCGCTGAGTGGCAGAAGTTTGTGGCTCCTGCACAGTGTGGAGCTGTATGATCTAAGCACCTCAGTGGCAGTCATTTAAGAAGGACATTACACCATCCTTCATTTTAGCTAAAAATAGTTTCATCACCTGACTGAAGCCAAGAAACTCCAGGTCAGCAGTTATAATAATTACACCCCATCCAGGGCATTGTTTATACATGCTGATGAGATGGGATGTGAAAAATGTAACAACAGAGCACTACTTGGCACCTAAAAGGAGAAAGTAACAAGCTGTGTGGCATGGTAAGAAAGAGCAAGAGAGGCGATCTGTAAATTCAGGACTGCCCCTTTAAAACTCAGCTACTTGTCAGGGCGGAGCTCAGTTTGGAAAGGCAAGGCAACTCACTGAGGAGCAAACAGGACAGCCAACCCACAGTATAATACTTTAGGTTGGTTCTTTCTCCAGAGGGACACAGCTGTGTGTTTTCCCCAGTCCCACTCCCACCACACAACTGCAGAGTGAACAGTTGTTTTGGCTCAGACAAGAGCTTTGTCTCCAAGACCAAACATAGTGCTCTTCCTGCAATACTTCATGCGCTTTCTTCAGACTGATATTACTTTAGTCTAAATCCTCTTAATTTGAAACGTCACATCCTGTCTGTCTGACTCCCAGTAACCTAGATTTGCAAACGGAAAGATTTGACACACATAAAGGAGCACGATGAATAAATGCTCCCATTTGAAAACAATATAAAAAAATACTGTTGTAGATCTCCCACTGTTATTGCTGTGACCGTTGAAGGACCCAGAGAAAAACTGCATAAGACAACCATTCATTAAACAGAAAGAGAAGTGGGAGTGGTGAGATGGAAAACAAACCCTAATTCCAAGTTCTTTCCATGGTATTCTCTACCGCACCGTAATTGGTGGGTCTTCCTATTGTGGAATACTGGCCATCTGTCAGAAGCGATAGATGTCTCTGAATGTTACTTCAGCTATATTATGGCTCAGACTTCATGTTGCTGCATGCATGTCTCTCAAAATAGGGGCAACACACTGGAGGAGACTTGCGCAATAAAGCCTACAGGTGCTCTATGACCCCCCAAAGACTTTGCATTTGTAGATGTTAAAAGCTCTGGCAGCCAGTACTTCTGGCTGTTTCTGACAGTTAGTATGGGGGGGGTTGACTGTTCTACTGGACTCGCCCTTTCCTGTTTCTAATGCATCTTCTCTCCTGTGACTCCCAAAAGGAGGGTGTGTATTTTGTCCAAACGCCCAGCCATTTAAAACATGTTTCAATAAATGATCCCAAAAAATTCTAAATCAAGGTTTAGAGCAAACATTGCTCCTATTATGGCAGGTTTTTTGAATTACTTTAATTGCTTCCGCTCAAACAAGGATATGCTTTAGCCAACCCATTACTCGAGGTTTCCATTACTCGAGGTTTCCATTACTCGAGGTTTCCATTACTCGAGGTTTTCATTACTCGAGGTTTTCATTACTCGAGGTTTTCATTACTCGAGGTTTGTGGTGGGTGCACAATGCGGCGCACATACACAGGTTCCTCCAGGAACACTAACACTTCTACCCTGCACTTACGCTTATTGGTTTCAGCATGAATACAGCTTAATATTAAAAAGCAGACAGCAATCACACTGAAGGGGCTATGTCTGTTCAAGTGAAGAACTGAAACCAGGGAAGTTAAACCTGGTCTCAGAGCAGTGAGATCTACTCTCAAACAGGAGCTAACTGTCTTATGTAAAATTCATTAAACAGTGACAGATTGCGTTCGTGATTAAGACTGCGGAGAACAGAGAGGTCCCTTACATCCCGAGACGGCTTCGTATGGAGGAGGCACGTCCAGATGAGTGTACGAGGGCGCGGGCGGGAGGGATGCAGAGGGCTCGCCGACAGAGCTGTCGTCCTGGATGCCATACCAGCTGGGCCAGATTGACGTCTGCGGAGGAGAGCGGCAGTAGGAGTCAAACACCCACCACAATATCACACATTATCAGGAAAAAGGGCTGGAATTGGCAGGCTAAATCAAACCACTTTCAAATGCAAGTGGCTGCCCATTTGCAATTCAACCTAATTGGACCAAAATTTGAGGCAGATTTTTCCCCATTCTTACCGTCTCCTTGCTCCAAAACCAACCATCGTTCTGTGTTTCAATCAAATCTGTTCACAAAGCTGAGAAAAGCAATGGAAGGCTAGGATGTGGACGGGTATAATGCAAACAGCAGCACAGAGTCAGACACTGGTTTTGAAATAAAATTCTTTTCAGAGACACCACAGATATGACTGAGCAGCTATTTCACAAAATCATCTTTTCAGCATGTTTGGATACACTTATACTCACACAATATTCCTACAGATCTCAGTTACCATCTTTCTTGTGTGTGGAAGAAACTATAAAAAAATTTCACAATAGCCACATTCTTGAATGTGTTTATGCTCTGCAGCTGCATGAGGGATTTGCTTGTTAGTTTTTCCCAAGGTTCCTTAGCAGTGAAAACCACTTTCTTCCTTTGGCATTTCCTCTTTCCTCATGTAACGATTGACTTTTCTTGGCCTCTTTATCAGATATAAACAGTGCTTTAGTCAACATGATTTATAGGTGACTTGGGGGCTTTGTCATTGCACATTCCATTAAATCCACATAAAAGAAGGCATGCACTGGGGATTGGATTGCACAAGTGAGCCAGGTGATCACTTAGTTATCCATGAAGTAATCTGCATGACTTACCAGTCATTCAACAGCTCACTGCACTCTCTTGTAAAGGTGTAACATTCAGAAAATAAAAGACCAAGAACTGTCCCAAACCACTGTGTGATTAACTAGACATTCTACATATCAAACAGCATCGATCATTCCTCTGTGGCTTACTTCCACAGATTGTAGATACTTGAGCAGAAATCAAAGTCAAGAACACATGCCTCTGGAGGCCCCAGCTAAGATTTTACAATAATAGCACTACTAATAATAATTTGCCTGATGTAAGATTAATTTTTGTGTCTGTCTACATTGGTGTAGATTATGAATGGTCAGTAGCATTCAAATATGAAAAACACAGAACAAGTGCTCAAACATTGAAACACACTTGTTACTAGAAATATGCCAATATAATACATGAAAGTAATTTCTCAGAACTACACATGCAACATTCACCCAACAATCATCTATCTCCTTAGGACAAACAATACAACGTTACAAGAGGATACCTCTCTGATACCCTTACATGTTTTATTGGTTATGTACAGTCAATTCAAAGTATTAAGTTGGATCATGTTGGAGTGGAGGCCAAAAACAGGAAAAAAGCACTGATTCACTCAATTACTTGAGCATGGCATCACAGCTGTCATGATAAACTGGCACCATATGAGAATAGTTTGATATATCAGCTGAGATGTTAGAAGAATGCAAACCTTGCAACACTGAACTAGCAAGGGGAAAAAAAAACAAAAAAAAACAGCAGCTCAATGCCAAAGCACATGCAATCAAAGCATACGAAAGAAAATATAGACAGGACAACAGATGGAGGAAAGCAAATGCCCAACACCGCAATGCACAGATGTAGCTGCTTATGTCACAGTCAGACTGTGTGTGAAGGGTCTATGCATGCACTCAATCACATCTAAAACAAATGTGAGTTCAAAGGTGAAAAGGCAGGAAAACAGTGCAGCACCACTGAAATCACTCAGCATGCAAACTAGGTAATTAAAACATTCTAATCCCCTATTTTATATTAATGTCATATTAACTTGTGCAATATCCACTCTTTGAGTAACAACTGTTCTCAACAATAAACTTAGCTAGAAGTACATCATAACGGTACTAACCGGTACACACCATGATTATAATCCACAGCCACATGCTACTGTGCAATACCACAAAATGTTACCACACTTTCACTGTAAACCTGCCTCCCTGAATATTGCTTCAGTTTTACCTTAGCACTTGCCTGCACAGGAAAGGAGTTGGGTCATTTGAGTTATCCAAGCTGTACTCAAAACTCTCTGTGCAAGTTTTAAAAGGCTAGACAACGTCATCCATCACAGTCATCCATTTGTAATCCTGTCCATAAAACATTTTCCAGACAGATAACGGTAGGAGCCATCGTTCATTTTTTAAAGCTTTTTTCCATTAATCAACCCTGTTTAGGAATCAGCCATTGAACATTAGCCTCATCTCGCCATGACACCCTCTGCACTTGAGCACTACAAGTGACACAGAGCACCACAGCAAAGTGGACACCTACTCAAGGATAGGCGCTACTCCAATGATGTCTTCCAAGTAATTTGCAAATCACAAGGTGCCAGAGAGCCGTGAGTTGAGGAATCGCTGCCCTCACCCCCATCTCCAGTGGAACACAGCCAATTTGTTCTGATGCTCTGGGCTTCCAGTCATTGCTCCTGGATGCCATGGCCAGATGGAAACCTGTGTCATAGGGCCAGGTGGGAGCTTTTATGCAAACTGCATTGATCACATTTTTATGACGACTTCTATGATTTCAGACCTGGTTTACATCAAGTGTTCCTCTGCTTTGAGTAAGAAAAGCACAAAAGGAGAATTCCAAAGCATAATTACTATGGTGGACACATAGTCTAGGTTAGGTGTGTGTGTTTGCATCATGGGTTTCATCCACAGGCAAACTCTTGAGCCCCCTCCAAAATGTTCTGTCATTATTAGATAGTTGCCATGAATAAAGTTGCTCCTGCTCCAAACAGTGAGAACCTTACAGAGAACCTATTAAATTATTGTTAAAAGGTCAGAATAACTCCATGAGTAAAATGAGGTGATGTGCCTCCCACAATACCTTTGTGATTCAAGCATCTGGAACTTCTTAATCTTTATGTGAAAATTGTTTTCCAGATGTTGCAGAGGCACAAAATTTGCAATACAAAACATTCTTATGTGTCTACATTTCTACAAGTGTTTGATGATCAAAAATGGTGACCATCAACAGAAGAAATTTTCATAATCATGCCATAAATGGTTTTAGGCATGCAACTTTGGTGAAAAAAAAAAAAAAAAAAAAAGTTTGACATGAAAAGCAACATTGCAATGAAATTCCTTTTAAAACTGTCCATTTAAGAACAGACAGTTTTAAAAGCTACCCAGACTATGCTATGACCCAAATGCTTCGGTTGCCAAGTCTCTTTGAAGACTGGACCCTAGGAATATGACATATCAGCCATCAAAGACATATGTCCCTCCAGTGAGACCTTAGCTTTTAGTGAACAATGAAATGTCTAGCAGATGTTAAACATTCCTGATAAAAAAGGCAGGTTTGAGCAGCATATTCTCTCCTGGGCTACAAAGCAAGGCCACCATATGAAATTTGTTCTCAATTTTCCTACAAAAAATGAAATGCTAAGACAGAGTAATTGTTACCAGGCCTGTCTTGCCCTCACCAGGTTTGAACAACTGCGCTCCTGACTGCAAATCAGACATTTTTGCATGCTAAAGTTACGCTTGATGAGTCCTGCACACCAAGGTGTGACCTGGAAAAAACCACTAAACAGCAGACCCTCTATGATGCTTCTTTCACACTCAGACTGGAATTGTTCAACTGCTGAATTAAAGAAAATCCAGTTACAGGAGCAACCGCACCAAAGTCTTTGATTTAGAAAGTCTAGCTAGCCATTTTAGCTGGGTACTAGGCATTGGGTGGTTCTCGAACTTTCACACATCTAAAAAAAAAAAAAAACAAAACAAAAAACTGTTCAATGGTTTAACTGTGGAACAGTGACAAGCAACTCACCACAAGGGGAATATTGAATACAGGAAATTTGTGCGACTGAATACACATGTACAAATGGTATGCTAATATATCAGATTAATAACGCTAGCAGTAACAACAAAACTACAGCAACCAAGCAATAATGTCTAAGAAACTACTTCTACCGAGTGAAAAAGATCACTGGCAATCATCTCTATTTTTGCCTCTGAAGCTGATATCCAAATAATCTGAAAGTGAGACTGAAAGCGATCCTCCTGATGAGCTGGGAAGATTTCTTATTTGGTGCTAATAAGGCAGATCATGTTCCTTGGCATTGCTGCAGCGCAGAAAGTCAGCATGCCATTACTCTGCTGAAGTATCTAGCTGGCTTGACACTGTGGCATCATGAATCTATTCACTGATTTATGTCACAGCTGTGTAGCTATAGTTAGGTATCAAGTTGCTCATACTGTCCATGAATGTAAAATGGGTGGGAACTGAATCATTGTATTAGGGAGAGAATCATTTGATTTCACAAACATTCAAATCCTGCTATATACTCCCCATGAATACCCCACAGGATGATAAGACACACTGGAATTCCACTGCATATTCAATTACAGCACTATGAATCTGGACTCATGTAATTCTGGTGGGTACAGCTTGATATCCAGGACAAAAAAAA
The DNA here is from genome assembly GCA_019176425.1 of Megalops atlanticus. NCBI lineage: Eukaryota > Metazoa > Chordata > Actinopteri > Elopiformes > Megalopidae > Megalops > Megalops atlanticus. The sequence continues at coordinate 57,062,843 of CM032876.1, read as the reverse complement.
AGCTTTCACATACAGAATGAGACTGTGGACACAAGGTAATCCGGCTTTCAATTGTCTGAGAAACGTTTTTTTTCCCCCCCAATCTCAGCTTGGACATTAACACCACTAAAGCTGTGGGAAGCGCCTCTGCCTGCACTCCACTTCGATGTAAGACACACTCGAGGTAGGGTCACCCAAACACAGCCAACCTGAAACGGAAATGACGCGTTGCTGGGAAAAGTCTGAAATTGTGTGGAAGACTGCGTACTCACGTTTTGTCTCTCACACATCTGGTGCAGGTATGCCCTTCCTCCAACAATGACAATTTGTGCATTGCGTGGGTTGCTGAGGTAAGCAGCGAGCTGCCGCTGGCGTGACCGGTACCAGCAGATGTAGAAGAAAATCTTTATGATGATGAATATTATAACAATTCTAAAGAGAGATGCAAAACAAAGCAATTGTGCACATATTAAATGTTAATTAAATACAACGTAATAGGGGCACTGACCACCCCTATGAGGACCTAGTCCAAAGTAATTGCTGCAGGAGAACAAGGATGACAGCTGATGCTCTGTGAAGCTGCAATGAGTGCACACCACCTTTTCAAATTTTCCCCTTAAATCCAGTTTTAGAGATATCATACACACTCATAATTCAGGAAACTATTTTTAACAACTGCAGAGTAGCATTCTTCTGGGTCTTCAATATTTTGTTGCCAATTAAGATGGCCATCCTGGCATAAATATAAAACATTCTGAGTAGGCATTACGTTTTCTGGTAGGCTAAGCCATAAAAGATTATTGTTCTCAGAAATGCCTTGGACTAACCTTGCAACGGCACGCAAACACAGCTACTGAATCCAACTGGAGAGTGAATACATGGTGGGGAAAAAAGACTGATTCATCATGAATGCAAGTGTGTGCCTGTGTGTGTGTGTGTGTGTGTGTGTGTGTGTGTGTGTGTGTGTGTGTGTGTGTGTGTGTGCTGTGTGTGTGCGTGTGTGCGTGTGTGTGTGTGTGTGTGTGTGTGTGTGTGTGTGTGTGTGTGTGTGTGTGTGTGAGATCCCTTCCATTTGGTTTTACAAAATTAGCATGGATACATTTTAAATACCCACATGTGGTTCAATTTTTAAAACATGCATGAATTGTACTCACATGTACCAGTATAGCTCCATATTCGGCTCAGTTCATACTGTTTCAAAGAAAAAAAAAACATGAAAAAGACATAAGACATAAGAATTTAAGAGACATACAAACACAGATAAACGATTATGAAACACACTTCTGGCAGCAAAACCAAACTACCGTCTCAAACTGCATGATCGTATTTCGAGACTTAAAAAAACCCCGTATCTAACAACAATGAACACTGAGCGAATATTCCAAGTCATGACTTTAGCATGAACACATGCTAAATGTTGAGTTCACAGAAAACCTTGTGACTAAAAGGTACATAATACACTACTTGTGTGTTCTGTCTTCATATTGCAAAACACAGTGCCGTAACAGTACAAGGGCCAAGATCTTCAAATAGGCTACTATTGTGCAAGATTACAATTTATATAATTATGGCAGGTACATGTGAAAAGGCTAAAGCATTTTCATATGATTTTCAAACACAATTCTACACAAATAATTTCCCTAAATTACTAAGTATTAAGTTAACCATTTCCTTTCATGCACAATGAAAGGTAGTTTTGAATTATCGTTATTATTATTATCATCATTCCAACAGCAACTGAATCTTTAAGATCTTTATCCGTTTGTCACATGAACACCATGTTATGTCAGACTGATGTGGATGTGACAAAAGGCACTGCTATAGGAAAATGCTGGGCACTGCTGAATTGCAGTCCTTAGAGCCAAATTACACCCCCTCCGTTTCCGCTTCAGACATCGCTGAACTCCAGCTGGGGAATTCACACTCCAGCCTCCAATAAAACCAGTTCCAGGTTTCTTGAATGACTGTGTATCTACACACGTCATAATAGCAGACCGTTCAAAATTGGGTATAAAAAAAAGGCACACCCAAATTACATACCAGCTGTTACAGTGCTGATCACTACAGTTGAAAACCATTTGTAGGGGAAAAAAATAATAAATAAATAAATAATACCAACATCACATAAAGTCCCATACTAACTCCTAGAAGTGCACAAACATGCTCTTTTTTTGTCTGCAGAAGACTCACTGTTGAAACACACAGGAACTTGTCTGGGATAAATTTTTCCTTTTCATTTCATATCGGGGGCCTCAAACAAACCAAATATAAGCTTTTCAAAACATCATAAATTACCTATCATAGAACGTCTGTGTGGATGGATAAACAGTCTGTAAAGAGCTAACACAAGTTCTCGTAAAGTTCAATATCTAAGCTAGCCATATTTTATTCATACTAACAGCACATGTTAACTGTGTCATCACAGAAATCCAGTTGTATTTACTTATGTTTGCCACAGCTCTAAAACACTTAGTGTATGAGGTGGTGTCTAAATGTATACATTACATAACTTGCCATCAAGCACACTGCTGCAACTGACATCTAAAAATCCTTGAGGAAACACTGAAAACTAGAAAGGTTAGGGCACTGTTACTGCCAGAGTAAGACCACACATGGTGAAAACATGCATGTGAGAACTGCATGTTGAAGCCAAACCATTGTCTGTTCTACACCTGCACTCCTGAGTGCTTTTTGAAAAATGCATCTTCACCACATAGATTTGACCAAAAAAAAAAAAAAAAAAACTCAACTTCCTCATTTTATTTTGCAAAAAGCCACATAAGGTCCCCAAATCTGGCTATACTGGAATGCAATATACATTTTTTAATTTACATTTCTGACATTTAGCAGAAGTGATCGTAAACACCTGGGGGGGAAAAAAGTCAATGGTTAGATGCACATAAATCATAGCCACTACATCAGTATGCGGTTCAGATGGAAACATGAACTGCACAATCATTCTCACCAGTATATGCTTCCAAGGGCATGTTAGCAGTTAGTTCATTTAACTTTCATCACAAAAAATAAATTACTTCAAAATCAAATAGATTACTCATTTTTCCATTTCTCACTAGCTGACACACTGCGTCAGCCGATCCTTCTCTCACATGCTGTTTCTGAACACAAAAAGCATACTGTCTTTGAGAAGCACATGTTAAACAATAATCAAAATGGTACATGAACATCAACACAAGATGTATGATTTAAGAAGATGGGCAGATAGAGCCAAACAAAAGGAAGTCCTATGCTAGTTTAGTCTGTAATCTACTGCTAGAAGAAAACAATGAGGAAACCACAATGTAGGATTTACAGTTTCTGACAGTTCATCTAGGCCTATTTATTGTATTTGTCAATAAGAAGTATACCATATATGGCATCAAAACACAATACTCATTAATACATTAACCACTTTTCAATGATAACTGAAAAAAATGGAATGATGAAAAACAGCCACACACATCAAAACAGTGGATGAGATTCACAAAATTGTCAATATTTTACTTGACCACCATAACCTAGCTACCAAAATAGACCTGGACACAGTCAGGCATAGATCAAAGCAGAGGGGCTTGTAACTTACAAGCCACTACTTGCGTCTTTTCTCTAGCCCTGTGAATCAGTTAAGATCGAATTTCTTAAACAAGGCAGACATCCGGGTAAAGGCATAACAGTTCTCAGAAATACCTTCTCTTTAGTTGTTTCCATCATTGTAACTTTGATTCATTATCTGATTGTCTTAAATGTGCTCATAACCTAGTGGAGCTAAAAAAGGCCATCTGCACAAGAGTTTTTGAGCAATTGTTTGCTCTAGTACAAGACTGCCCACTGTCTCTCCTCCACTGCAGTTCAAATAAATTACCTCATTTACAGACTTAGCCTAACTGGATTTATTACACGATAGAAATTAAACCAACTGTTCTTCAGGTGAAAAACAAAATATTCATTCTGTTAAACAGTGCTTTGCAAATACTGTTTATTGTTTTTATTGTTTTAAATGATGACTTCTACACTGCTCAGTTGCATCAGAGTATCTTCAATTAGGCCTGAATCGAAACAAAGCCATGTCAAAACACCCAACATTTTATGACAACAATTTATGCAATCAGAGGCTCAAAATAATCTATATCCGAAACCTAAAATAAAGCAAGCATATGTCATCTTACTATGTAGCATGCGCAGCATGCACGTTCCATGTGTAACATGTTGTTCTGTATTTTCCAGATGCAGATTAGATGAAATTAATGACCAACTGATTGGAAAATCATTTACTGCTCAACTTACTGTTAAGGGAACACTGACCAAAACAAACTAAAAACAAGGGGCTTTTGTAAATGTTAAGTCAAGCAGGTTGGCACCGATAAACATGAGTCAACCAATGTAGCTGCTTAAATACCAGACTGAAAAATCTTATTCTGTTAAAGAAAATTCTTGTTTTTTTCCCCAGATACTTAAAAACTGTTTTGGTCATTCCAAAATTCCACTGCAAAATGGGCCCGGCATAACTCCCTAAACCCTCATGTCATAGTATTGTTAGTGAGTTGATTTGTATGTTTGTCAAGTGGATATTCAAAAATGGGCATAATTTCTAATCTATACTGCGTGTAATTTTTAAGATATAATTCACTGAATTAGTTGTTTTCTCATTTTAATGCATGCTGACATCTTTTAAGTTGCTGTAATTTGTGGCCAATACAAGATTGTAGTCCACCATTGCCTGCTGTAGACAATGACTCAGAATTAGCAAATCTGTCTTCCTTATCACCCGAATGGCTCACAACAATAGCATCTTGTTTGAATAACTACATGAACTGACCCTTGAGCTTTACAATCTTGAATGAAAATCTTGAAAATCAGGGGCCAGGTAACAGAGGGGACCTGTTGGCATCACTACACAGTTTCATACATATATATACATGATTGAGTATTTCTGTTGGCTGTTGTTCAAATTGTGAATTTCACAGCAAAAATCATAACTATAAATAATGCCAGCTTTGGCTAGCATTGGAATTACTGAACTGATCACAAGCTTGCTATTGACCCCAAAATCACACACTGTGCTACATAGCCTCAAACAAAACATGCTCCATCACCACTCTGAAGACAGAACAGAGAATTCCTCAAGGACTTGAGAAGTCCATGTTTGGGAATATGGCTGGTTGCTAACAGGCGTGCTGCTAAGACAGACAAGGCCACCCCATCCCAAGCAGACAACCCACACTACTGCTGGGCTGCGAGACAGGAGAGCTTTTGTTTCAGTCCACGAGATGCGGGGGTAGTATATTTAATTCTTATAGAGTCTGCTGGAGGACTGGAACCATTTGATTTTCCAAAACACACACACACACACACAAAACCATGTTTCTGGAGTGAATGCTACAACACGAGTGTCTCCGGCTTCCTTGCGGGGCAGGGTAGTACTATAAACTGACGCACAGGGAATATCAGTTTCATAGTCTAAACCACATGGAGAAGCGTTTGCTTTTGATGTGTGTGTGGAACACTATTTATTCGCCTATTATTTCTTTATTTCAGAATTGCAACGTATAAATCTCAGCTATTGGACTTTGGGGCATTGCACAGTATTGTCTGTCAGGGGGCATTCAGATACAGTGATACTTAGAATGATCTCATTTTGGAAAAGAACAGCACACACAATGGGTACGTCTCTAACTGGCCATCCACAGTAAGTCACATAATTAACCGATGGTGCTTGCGCTGCCCTCCAGCCTGCTCTAATTGCATGACCAGTATTCCTTAAGCTCTGACACGGCTGTAATGAGATGATGCGAAGATCAGTATGTGTAAAGATGTGCCCTCTGGTCAGGCACTTCAGCGACAGACAATCCTGATACTAGACAACAATGCTTATTAAAAGTGGAAATGCAAATCTGAGGAATTATTTCTATACAGATTATACACACCAAAACAAAAGCAGCCCATAGCTGTATTTCTATAAATTTCCTCTTGTACATTGAAAAAAAGCCTTCTGGACATCCAAACACCTACAATTTTACAAAAATGTTCATTTTTTGGAAGAAAAATGTGTACTCAAATTAATAACAGGTGTCAGTTACAAATCTAAAAAGGCATATTTCGGACGATTAAGGTCAAATGACTATGACAGAAATGTAATTAAATCACTTGAACGGAATTCATTGATATGCAAAGCAAAACACCACATATGACGTGAAAGGCATTGGGCTGAATAATTTCTTCCTCGTCCCACAGGACATCAATTCATCTTAAGCGTCATCCAAATATGTTCATACCTTTTGTAGTTATCCTACTGACAGGCAATCCCACCACCACCCACACGATGACATAACCTTCACTCCACCTACTGATGATAACTAGTTCTTAATCCATAATAAGGGGTTGTCAGTTCCACAATTACTAGGTCTATTTTCTCCACATGGTTTACACAGAAATTTGTATCAGACGCAACACTGCTTGCCTTTTTAGGTCACAGTAATTTGACAAGGCATAGTTTGGTTTATGTGTGCTAATATTCATAAGCCATTAAAGGGTGTATGCCTCACTGAAAACAACCAGGCACACAGTATGCTGGTAGCTCAGATGCCCCTTACCCCCATTTCATGGATCACTGCAAACACATACCCAACACAATGACGCAAATGTCCTATTTGCCTATACATTTGAAATTTATTTTCTAACAGAACACCTGAAAAAAATAAGTTGAGGGAGAGAGATGGTCAGAAAAAACTAAACAAAAGAGAGCCTTGTACAGTTTCATTTTCAAAAACCAGACTTGTAATCAGTCAAATATTCAGAGAGGAGACCAATACCATAGTTGATAACATCGAGGAAACAATGTCATGCAAATCAAGTTCATATTTCACCTGTCTCTTGGGAGTGCACACCATTTCCCCTAAAGCTCTCTTCTTTTGCCAGTGCACCAACAGTTTCACACTCAGGTAGTCTAATTTCTACAGACAGTATTTAACATATTGGTCAGGAATATAAGGCAGGTTTCTTCCTTAAAAAAAGGGCTTTAAGAATACAATTTCAGTTATACTAGCTGATATGTCAAACTGCCGACACCAGTGCTAGCTGCCAAAACGATGCCAGTGAATAGTGTGCATTCAGCAGTGCTGACAGAATAGCAGTAGACAAACGGACAGGCCTACCCATAGAGACCAAGTCAAAAAAAAAAAAAAAAAAACTCTAGATCAAACACCAGTCAAGTATCTGAAGCCAATGTGCAGATGGTAGCTAATGAAGCAGAGGTGTCAAACAACTGGTGTGATGCTGAAAGAAAATGTTGTGTGTTGCCAAAAATAATGTGAGATGATAGTGCAAGGTGTGAGATGTCACGGCACTTTTACAGTTGGCAACTTCAAATTCTATTTCCCTTTCTGCAAAATGTGTAAATATTTTTGGTGACATATTGATTTCAAATCTCGTTACTGGATTACAATCAACTGCTGTAGCGGATTTATAACACTCTGTATGGTGAGTAAGAAAATATTTGCTTTTTGGCAGCAAGATAGCTTGCTGTGCCTCTATCATCAGCCATGCTTCCTCTGTGTCCTGCACTGAGGACACTGTAAGCTTTTCTGTGGAAGAACTGCTGATTCTCAGAGGAAATCTCAGTCCGCCACTAACTTTTAGGAAAGCAAACAGCCAATGGGAACATGAATGCCACAGGTAACTGGTCAAAGATCAAAAGTGACTAGAAAAAGAACAACACAATGCAACTGTGCAGGTCATGTTGAAAAATGACCAAAATGCATACACACTGCACCTTTACACTATGACATCTCTTAAACTGTAAACATGAGGGCTTTAAAATAACCCCCTCCCAAAATGATGTATTGCAAGAGTGAAGTGATAGTCAAATTGTATGGCATTTGTATTTCATCAAGCTGACTACGTCTACACTACATAAGTTAGAATCAAAATTATATCTACATCTGTTAAAGATCTTTAGCCTTTCATAGACGCAACTGCTTTTAATGTGTTAAGGAAAGACAGCCGATTTAAAAACCATGCCAAAAGCTTACACCACCTTTTTACAATGCTTTCAAAACCAAATGCTTTCAAAACAACAGTCTCCTAGGAAACACACCCTGAAGTTTCATCAAGTGGTGGTGGGAATCTACTCAAGGACTGCCACATGACTTTTGAGTAGGTTTACTTATAGTAAAGATGGCAAGACTCCAACAAAAGTGAGTTCACCTCAAACATAATACATGTCTGTAACTGGAGTCATTTTTTCTAATTTGGAACACATAGTGCTTTATTTTAAACAATCTGCGTAGTTCTAGGCTCACTCAGAAGCTTCACACTAGCCTTCAAAAAGGTACAATGCGGGGGGAGGTATTTTTGTAGGTATTTGTAAATGTAGGCCAACAGTAAAAGAATAACAGTCCTATGTGACCTACGCCACTATTAAAACCTATGACTGCGTAAACATGCCAATGCATAACTGGGATGTGCAGTCATATTAACTTAATATTCACATATATTATGGCTACAAAGACCACATGCATTTTAGGCAGGGTAATTAGGCTCTCCCTCATGCATATTAACAAAGAAAACATTTCTTTTTATCAACAAGTCTCTGCATTTTACTTCATATGACAGATCAGAAATCTCACTGTCGATCATTCAAATACTTGAAATACCTAATCCATATCATCACTGCTACCCATGCAATTCCCTCCATTTATGTGCTCAGACTTGGGGATGTTTACTTTCAACCATGTATTTTCCCTGCAAAACCATTTTTCTGCAGTAAAAATGGTTTTCTTTTCAAATAAAAATACTGACTTATATTAATCTTAATTATGCAGTTTTATTTTTTCAGTAAACACTATTACATGGTGACTGGTTTGTATGTTATACAATCAAACACTTTCAAACTACTGAATTTATACCTATAAAGTGAGGCATGACAGACATTATGGAAGAAGTACTACTTTGAAAATCTATATCTTTTTTACTGTAGAACAAAAGAATCACATAAGAAATAAAACGAAATGGCATCTCCATGCAATTCTACCCACAGGTGGTGAAACATCAATATTTACTAAAAGTCCACCTGCCCCTGATTAGTAAGACATTCTTGTTCCAATTTCTTCCAGAAAATAGACTGCTCTCCTGGTAATGCTCTACATTTTCTTGACACTTTATGTCTGAATCTGAGTAATCTGATATATGCCTATGTTCCTAATGTTATTTCCCTCTTTTGAGACATTAAAAAAAAAAAAAAGTATACATTCACATGCACACATATGTGTGTGTATATATATGGTGGTAAGGTAGGTGTTTGCACGTGTTCGTCTACGTTAGCAAACGTATCCAATATGTAATTTCACTACACATACCATATACACATGACAAGCAGTTATAAGTAAAGAAAGTACACAGGATAGATTAAATTCAAATTCGCATATCTAATCAAGTGTATACAACAGAAAATGTACGGTACAGTAAAAAAAAACTGTTAATATTACTTCTAGCGACCAGTTTTCTGACCAGAATTTTAATACTCTGAATTAACATGTCTTTTAAATCTAGTGCAGTTACGTCTCTAACAGTGAACTGTGGCAAGCTACGATGTCCGTTGTTATTTCTACTTAATTTTGGTAGATAGTAACTTTTAGATAGTAGCTTTTCTGAGTACATGGATAAAATCTTACCCAGTTATTGGCATGTCAAGCTGTTTCTGGACCTGCGGTTAAGTGAAGTCCGGGAAAATGTACCAGACCACAGCTAACCTAGGTAGTCTCTGGGTGTATCTGGCCAATATTGTCGTAGAAATGTTGTAGATCACGTTCACGGCGCCACTGTATTTTCTAGCTGGCCGGCTAACATCAATGCTGCTAGTGGACAAGGAATCTATCAACAGCAATAACAAAAACGAGGATACCACTGCGTTTATCTAGAAGACCGACGGCTGACAAGCAAACTATCAGAGGTTGATAACTTGCCTTGCTAGACAAAAATGGACTTGAGCATTCGTCAAGTTTTTCCATTTCAACATGTTACCCAGGTAGCTAGCTATCTAGCTAGATGGGAAAACTACCAATGCAGCTAACATTAGCTAGCGTTAGTATATGTTGCATATCGTAAATTTGTCGACGACGGCTACTTACAACTCAAAATCACGACAGACTACGTTATCTAAGCTAACTTCAATAAAGACACTTCACCAGCTAAAGAAAATGATTGCTAAATATGAGATAGCGTTAGCTAACGACCCCTTAAAAGCCAAATGACAAGCTAAAAACCCAACGTAGCAACTTCAGCTAAATGGTTAAGCCAACACTGGTTAGAGGACTGGCGATTACGAGAGAACGCTAGAGAAACGATTTAGGTAACGTTTGCTAACGTACACGAACACGTGCTAACAGCTACCTTACCACCATCAGCTGTCCAGTTCCTCTCTAACTGGTTCATTTGTACTGGATAAATAGCTATCAGGCTACCCATGTTAGAACTTTACTCCAGTTAACCAGCTAACTCACAATTCTCACCAAAGTAGCCAACTATCTATACAGTTAAGTAAATTCACTTCTTTCAAATCATGCGAAAAATGCATGTCTCTACAACTGTGTGTAACGTTACATGCCTAGTCTGAAAGACAAAAAACTTACTGTATCAACGTCGCAAATCCTCGAGAAGCATTTTAGCTGGCTAGCAACCTAGCTAACTAGTTTCCATCGACTGTACCAAAATCAGGCTGGTTGGCTAGCTAACTTGTTAGCTGTTCGTGCACATGGCATAATACTGTTACGTTATGCCTATTTCGCCGTTTCTTTACAGGCCTGTAGCTTTATTTTGCGAACAGCGATTATAGTTAGCCTACCACTCAAGCAAACACAACAAAACCCATTTGCAAGACCTCCTCAGACAAACGAGCAGTTGCTTTGTAAACTACGAGTCAAGGACATAAGAATGAGTGTACCACGTCTAGACGAAAGCAACAGAAACAAAATTAGCGCCCCTACTGGCCGTACACTAAGAAACTCGCTGACGCCATTCAAGCCAATAATTTTTGTTATATTTATTATGTTAGAGATGAGTGGCCGTTTAATGCTCATTTTCAACCAAGGTATTGTTTAAATTTAAAAGTATTAACTACTTACACCATGGACATAATAATTAAAACAAACTCTCTCTCTCTCTCTCTCTCTCTCTCTCTCTCTCACACACACACACACACACACACACACACACACACACACACACACACACACACACCAGGTTTAGTTTCCACTGAATAAGTTATGTCTAAATATTTAATGTATAATGATAAAAACAACATCTCTGAGAACAAGGTTTTGCAGTGGTTTCACACTGGAATTGTTTAACCCTGCTGTGTTGCAGTTATTTTTTCTGTAAATTTGTTTTCTGTAACACTTACAACTCTAGATCACCTTCAGTTCTTGGGCACTCCATCTTTTAATCCAGTCAACTCAAAACTTATATTAGGTAGATAACATTCCTGCAGATGGGAGTGAAGCACTTGGGACATGATTGAGACTTTGTGAATCCATTCTCCTGAGGCAGCATGATCTGCTTATTTCCCAAAAAACAGCTCCTGGACTTCATCTGCATCGCAGACATGGCACTCCTTTGGGCATGGCTCTCCACACATGCCAATTCATCGCCAAAGCTGGCAGGCCTTGTTACACAACCATTCACATTTCTAGGGGTAACACTGGTTTTAACAAGCGCTAGTGGTACTGTCCTCTGAATATTTCTCTTTGCGCTGTTGGGAGTAAAACAACCGTACCTCATGTTGAGCTACACACGGAATATGCACCGCTCCACTGATACACTCAAAGCAGTTTCCAGTGCAACTGTGGCCACATTCAAGCTCTGCACCACATATCATTACACACTTTATCTTCTGCTGTCTGGTCTTGCACTGTTGTTTCACATAGCATGGCACGACCCTCTGGTGTCCACACTCCAGGTCCACAATATCTTTTTGGGGGCATTCACCCATTTGGTATTCTGCACAGCTATGAATGCTGGCCATATGGTAAAGGTCGGCTGCAAAGAGCACGGAACACAAAAAAATTACCGGAGGAGTGAGCAGGGACTTCTTGCTCATGGCTGCATTAGGGAAGCATTTTGGTGATGATCACTTGGCACTAGCCACATTCATCAGAGCATGTTTTTGGTTCCCCTGCCCATCCTGGTAAACTGTTTTCATACAGTTTTGGACACATTTAAATGGTCATGGATCATACCATCTGGATGATCACAGTTCAGCTGACTGTCAGAAAACAAAGAGCATGCACACAGGGATTTTAAGACATCCTCTGCTTTTGACACAGGTGTGAGAATTCCAGGGTGCTATTTGCAGCTCAACAGCAGTGTTTTGCCAATCTGTCCACAGCTGCCTAGCACATCCATGATTTTAATCCATGGACAGCAGAAAGCATTGCCATGTTGCCAGTGCAAAACAAGCCTCTTTTTGCCCTTGACAGAGCAACACAAATTTGTTTGTGTATTTTCAAAACACCCACTTTACCTTCCATATTACTCCTGACTAAGGAGAGAACTATGATGTCATTTTCCTTCCCATGGTATTTGTCTACTGTACACAGATTAGCACTTTGAAATGTGATCTCTGACATGATTTAATTCAAGCATAAAAGTTTCCCTGGGTACAGTGTGAGGACTTAACAGGGGTCATAATTACAAATTATTAATGGTAAAGGTTTTTAACTTTGTATATGCCTTTATCTGAACCCAATTCAGTTATGTGTAGAACAATTTCAAAAACAAGACTGGGTATCTACGCAGAAGACACATGATTATTTATCAAATGGAAAGTCAGTAGATTGTAACAAGGTTAATACACAAAGCCAAAGTAAATGAAGACAAACATTCAGTTTTGTTTTCATGTAATTACCTGGATGTATTCATATGCTTGTACTGATTTATAGTTGGAGTTTGTTGTAGATGTGTAGAGATGTGGTGTTAATCGCTGGGAAATTTCTGGGTGCATGGAAGGACATGAGGTTTACTTAATTTCAACATTTAGTAAAACAAAACACATCTGAATGATCATTTATGCATTACTCAAAAACAGCAGATATGTCTTGAAAAAAAGAAGGTGATGAATGGTGTATTTAAACAATGCAGCAGGAGGGAATTTGATATTCATTGTTTTGCTTACATATTCACTCACTTGAACGTAATTGTTGCAATTTGGGGTAATATATGTGCAAGGGCAGTAAATATATTGGAACTGTTTTAGGTCAAAGGGTATAAGACAGATTCTATTTCATGTGTAAGAATTTAAGAAAATGGTGTTAGTATGGTTTTACAGTCCTAGGGCATGTATGATACATTTACTGAATTTGAAGGAAAAAACAATATGTTGTGCTTCATTATTTTTCATTCCATGTGAAGAGCCCAATCAAGCTGGAGACCTTGTCGTATTTTCCAAATGAGGTTATATTATTACTGTAAATATAGTGGTGCTGGTATCTGCTAATCCAGCAAATCCATTATGACCTACTATAATAATAAACACATTCAAGGGGATGATTCATTTTCAGGGGGATTCATACACTTTACCACACAATGTAATCCAACTCTAATGTAAACTTGGATAGGGGTACTTACGTATGAATATTTACAAATGTTTTCAAAATGGTTGAGGAGTAGCAAAAATGTCAACCTTTTTAATTTGGATTATTGCCCTTCTGAAAGTTATGAAACAAATGTGACACATTAGTGAATTCCTTAGACTGGATTCTAAGGAGTCTAAGCCAATAAGTAGACTGCAGCTCTGTCCATCCTCAATAATGTTATATTGTGATAAAACTTGCAAATCAACTGAACCACAAAGTGTGTACATTAACACAAGCCAAGAATGACCACACCCTTACTGTACCTGATAGTCTGAGCACACATATGTAACAACCATTTGAATGAGCCTTTCAAATAACAACACCTCCAAGTTAGCATTTCTGGCAAGGTCATGCCCAGCAGCACTAGGCTGTTGCTGAAGTAAGTAGAATCATATGCAGTCAAAGGGTAAAAAACAACATAAAGGATAATATTGAAAAGGCTCAGTAATACCACATTACAAAAGGATATATACAAGATCGTATACAAGAAACTAAACAAAAGTGACTTGAATTCCAAGAACATATTGGTGACACTACACTGTGCATAATTAAGACTATCCTTTATTCTGCACTGTTCATTTTAATTCAGCAAACCCATATCCACACCTGCTGATGGTTAACAATCAGGATGAGGCGCGGATAGGCAGAGGTCAGTGTTACCACTATGTAAGCCTCCAGCACTTCTGCAGCTTCCTCTGCCATAACTATCCTGGGCATGACATCCTGCAGTGTCCCTCTGTATCAGGCTGCACCTGCACAGACGTTATTCCACTACGTCATCTCCACTGAAGCCCTGACACCAAACATTGACACCCATATCACAATGAGAAGGGCAATGCTGTTATTAACACTTGACCATCAATATGCCAAGGGTATTTGGGAACTGAATTTGTGAACAGGTGTTTGAATCCTATATACAGGTGAGACATAGCTATGGTCTGTCTTTTACCACAGCTAGGTAGTGTACTACTCTTCAGGTAGTGTCTAGCTATATGAATACATAATGTGGAAATGCATTATGTGTATAGTGCTCGGAAATTCAATATGGAGGATGGCATCTGCAAAGCAAACAATTATGCTGTGTGTAACAGTAATCCCCAGTCTTTACACACTGCTGATTAATTAATCTTCATTTTATAAGCACATATAGCAGACGTCCTGTTGTTAATACCTTAACAATCCGTACCAAAACAGTGCTATCCCCCTCGCCCTCGATGCATTTGATTATTTATCGGTAGTCATTCTCATGCTCCAGTGTTCTGGTTCTTATGTCACGTCGTTACATTGACAGTCAAAGCCTACAGGATACAATAAACAATGACACCATTTGAGTCCTTTAAATTAATGCAGTGAAATGACTGAAATACATTCACAGCTGTGACTGTATTCCATAGTTGCAGATCTCACAGTGCAGGTAATAATAACAATAAGGAGTAAATCAGCTCCATCCCCATCTACACCTGCCACTTCATTCACTGTATCTGCAGAAACACACGAGACTGTACAGCACTGCTACTCTACATCCTGAGTGAGCAAACATGAAGAACTAATCCAGTTCAGCATATTGACTCATTAACATCTGTGTCTCATTAACATCTCATCAACTCCCAAAGCACGACAACTCTGTATTATGAGATGTAACATTCCGTACTAACTGACATATACCAGCACCCTCCCCGCAGTCGGCCAGCGAGAGCAACTTGGCTGCTCTTGCCATATCATTCTCAGATGTGAATCCCTCTCCATCTTCACTACCGCTGCAGCCGTCAATATATTCTCCATCTGCAGTGTCAGGCAGGGAAGGGAATTCCAGAACTGTCCCACTGAAAAAGTTAGTCTGTGTATGTTTTGTATTTCATTTCTAACATCAATCACATCATATCATAATTTCATTTTTGCACATTGGTATTATTAGCCTATAAAAATGACAGAATATGTGCAAAAACAATGGTGGAAACTGAAAGATGGGGGATTGAAAACAAAGCAACAGGAGGGAATTTGCCATGAGGTGAAGATAAAGAGAAGGGACCAGCCACTGTACAATCAGTCTAACCACTTTTACAAGCCTCCTCATCCCCCTCAGACAGATACATGCATTCGGGGTCGACGATTTAATCAAAATCCACGTAATCTGGCATGAAATAAACACCACATCAGATGAAACACAGAACACAAGAAGATAAAGAACACACAAAGGGACATTAACTCCTCAGATTATTCTTCAATTTATAATACAAACTCCACACTTCAATTAAGTCAATCAATTTAAAGATGATTGCAAAAAAGCACCTATCAATCTATGAGGGTAACGGCGGTAATAAAAACAGTGGTATTTTCCTTAAAGTGACCACTTTTTGTTAATGTAATGTCAGGTGGTATTGTCAGGGTTTTGGCAGCTGCTGCTTCCTGGAATAACCACCAGATGGCCACAACTTCCTATTTGTTCCATGTGTCACTTAGTTAATGTTTACCGCTTGTGTTGATTAGCTAATGTTGTCATCTGTGTTGTCTGCTATTTAAGCCCTGCCCTTTGCCTTCCTTGTTGCTCAGTCTTGAGTTGCCATGCTTTGTGTATACACTCTTGTGCCTGCATTTGCTTTGTTTCTTGAGTCTTCAGTGAAGAATTTTTTTTCTCTTTGAACCAGCCCTTTTGTGTCCTGAGTCATCTCTGCATTTGGCTTCACCCTGCTCCTTGTAACATGTATTGGGGGTTGTATATTTATCCTGATCACTGGTAACCTCATTCTATGCCCAATAGGCACCTACAGACTACAGAGGGTATGGCTCCCACATCTCCTCTGAATCCCCCTCCTCCAGCTCTCCCATCCCACCAGATACATCACTCATGCTGTATTTCCTATTCTACTCATCCTCTCCACTGCCACGGGAGGCCATGCTAAACCTGTCCCCTCCAGTTTCCGCTTCTGATTCTCCATTGCTGCTAGAGACCGTGCCAAACACACGTCCTCCGTCTTATGATTCTCCATTGCTGCTGGAGGCTGCACTCAGCCTCCCTTCTCCGTCTTCATTAGGATCACTGTCTTTCCCATCTTGCCATGCCTCTGTATAGTCTCCATTTCCACTGTCAAACCCAATGTCAATGATGTCTAGAAGCAGTAAAACAAACACACACACACACACACACACACACACACACACACACACACACACACACACACACATAGACACACACATATGTTTCCTCAGATGTTTACTTTGAATCTGGCCTTAACATCAAGTGGCCAAGCCACTCCAACATCAGTTCCTGGGCTTTCCCCCTGCAGGAGGACCCCACTCTACCGGGCTAAACGGAGAAGGGCAATCATGTTGATAGTGCCAAATAGGTAATAGAACATGCAAATGCCTGTTAAGATACATCAAAATGAGTAACAGTCATAGAATACATTTCTGCTGTTCATACCTGACCTTTTCTTCCCTCAGGCTTCTCCCATGAAGAGAAGTGATGTATTCCCCTTGCACACTCTCATGCAGAATTCCCTTTGCAGAGCTTTCAAAAAGAGCTGCACTTTTTCCCAGTTTCACCTCTACAGCAGCCTCTCATCAGTAAGCTTGGGACATATCACATGACATTTCAAACACAGTAGCAATATACATAAAGAATATGCTGGCACTGTTGAAGTCCAAATAACCAGAAGTACCCACTAACTCACCTGCGCCTGCATTGCTCTCAGGTGTGCAGGCAGACTCTTTTGAAAATGTTCCTCTGTCCTATGACTGTTCAGAAAGAGATCCTTTAGAATGGTGCTGGAACTCCGTTCTCCTACCCTGACCAGTCCTGAGGTGTTCGTCAGAAAACTGACAATGCTTGTACGGACATACAAAATAGGCAGGAGATCAGTTCAGAGTTTAGCATCATTTTATCCCTTGACAACAGAGAAAGAAAAATAGCCTACTGAAATGTACCTAACAATTCAAATTAAGCCAATGTCATTAAAAAAAACAAAAAACATGGAATAGCTACTGTTTTCAACTACCTCAAATACCTCATGATTGATTAGGAATTGGATAATTTGCTGTTACTGTTAAAAAACTAAAAAAAATAAAAATGACAGAAGTAAACAGATAATATTTTATTTGAACATAATGGATTTATCTTTAGGATTATTTTAAAAACATTACACCCTTTTTAATGGGTTAGGAGGGAAAGCTATTTTTGACAGGAATACTGCATACTGCATCAATGGTAGGAAGTCAGAAAGGATTCAAAACAAATTGCTGTTCTTTCATTGTCATTCTTATATTTCTCAGTTACTGTGAATCCAAAACTAGAAAACTGATGAAAGAAAACTCCATATTAAGAGTTATTAAACTCCATATTAAAAGAACTCCAATTAAGAGTCCTCCAGCACCCACAGACAGGCCTCTCTGGGTCTGCTGTCTGGGTCCATCATCCCTTGATTGAGAAGGTACCCTTGTATGAAGAAAAGCACTTTTTACAACAGACCCACGTGGCATATCGAGCCACAGTATGCCCTTAATACTGAGTGGCAAATTGATGTGTTAAATTCATTCTTTTTACTATTCATTTTTAGTTTTATTCATTTCACAGTCCCCCAAAGTTGTGCAGGGAATGACAGACCTAAGACTGGCTTAAATCTATCATTTAATGTTAATGACGCACGAAATTGCGATAAAACTGAAGTGCATCCAAAGATCCAAAATTCCAACATCATGAGACACTTGTGATGCAATCCTTCACAGAACAAATGACTTACTTTTTCATAGCTACCATTTACAAAATATTTTAGTCCATGTTTACATGTATTTCCATTAGCCCCCCGTGAGTAAGTGTCTCATCTAATATATCATTGTAACAGTTGTGCTTGTTATTCCCTTCCATGTCTAAACAGTCTTCAGACTTGTGAATCAGCAGTATCACAGAGATAACTGAATCCCCATAAAGGGATCAAATATCGTCAAATATGTCGAAAAAGCACGATATGTCAAATATCGTGCTTTCCATACTGGGCATTTTTCCTGTTTTAGGCATGCTTTTGCCTGCTGCAGCTGTAGATAGGCCAGCTTGGGGCTGTTGTTTGGGTCCACTATCTCCCAGTTGATGAAGAAAAACATTTCACACTATGAAACCAGTGTGGCTTAAAGACCTAAATGAAGTCAAAATTTCAAAATGCAAGCATTCTTTGTTGCAGTGCTTATTTAATTGTCCTTTTTAAAAAGAAGTATTTTATTGTATATAGTACCAAACAAATCACACTGCAGGGACAATTTATGGGTGCAGTATTCTTTTAGCAATCAACATACCTGTGATCTGCACGCCTTCACAATCATGTGAAATATATAACTAAATAACTTAACTTATGCATCCTGCTCAATCTAACCACTGTGGTGCCTTGTCCTTAATTTTGAAGAGCATAATTTAAAATGTGTTTTTATATATATAATACCATCACAAATTCAGTGGACACTGAAATTAATAAAGTAAGCTGCATAGTGTCATTTTTTATTTTATTTTTTTTAAATTCTTGCAATTATGTCAATGTGCTATGTCAATGTGCTATGTCAATGAAGCTATATATTAAGGAAAAAGCACCATAGCATTTATGGTCTATTTGGCCTAACAATGATCTATGGTCTTATAACAGGTATCCAACAGAGGACTCTTACTGATTTCAAGGAATAACCTTACCATCACAATCAATAACACAATCAGCACAATGAATACTAATATGTGATACAGCTAGTATTCCTGGCACTCTGGTTAGTGTGAAGAAGTAGCTTTTACTGTCACCAAAACTGGACTTGTAACAATTTGTAGTAATTATGTGAAACTGAAGAGTGTAATGTTTATGAATTTCTGATGTGCTTCTGTTTGTTTAATTGTGTCTAACAATGTATATTACACCAATTGGCTCAACTGGAAGGCTGAGCCAATTGGTATAATATACATTGGGCATGGGCTGAACCCTATGGCCTGGGTTCAAACCCAGCTGTGTCATGTGCTGACAATGACTAGAAGTCCACAAGTACCAAACAAATTGTCAGGCACCCAGGAGTTGCTCAGATGATATCAGTGTACTAACTGCTACCTTTCAGCCAGAGGTCAGTTCATTGTATTGCACTGTGTGACTTGCAGCACAACTAGCCATTGGTTTCATGTGAATGCATTTGTGGGCTGCATTTGTCTGGCTTCAATACTCCAGCACAATTGCAGAAGCTGTCACAGTGAAGGTTAAAATATATAAATAAGTAAAAATAAATACATGAAAATTACAAATGTATATTTTAAGAGCTTCTTTTCTATGTATTTACAAAAATACATGGCAATTACAGATACTGACAATATTTCATTCTTTGTAATTGTTGAATGACATACACATGAATGTCCCTGTCTTGTAAATGACTTGATAAAGCACTGATCGATTATTTTGTGTATAACTGAATCTTCTCACCTAATATGTGAATGCATTTCAACTCATGTATGCTAACAAAGATAGCACATTATATTTTTACATCAGTAATATACATGTTTTTACTTGTGGCCTACAGACAGTCTTCTAAATTAGTGGTTGGCTTTGTGGCAACTAACACAGTTCACAGCTTTAGTCAGATACAGTATCCACGCTTTTCTCACAGTCTATAAATCTATAAATTATAAGAGTTGATGAGCCTGGCAATTATGTTTAGCAGTATTGCTATTTCCCTCTATACCTTGAGTATAAGCAGGTCACCCAAAACCCTCTCTATGTGAGAGACCCTCTCTGGCTTCCAACAGCTGACTAAATATATACTGACGTCGATGGATAAATAATCACCTTAGTATAGTCTCCCAACATATTATTAAAGTGAATGCAGAACATGACGATAAATAAATGCCTAATAAACTTTTAGACAGACAAATGCAATCGAATTTGAAATTATTTGCCAGAATCATTTTAGCTTCACATGAAACTTTTCAATCGGAAGGTGGAAAACAGGCTGTGGTTATTCTGGAGAACTCAACATGTGCTGCCTTTTGTGTCTGTTACTTGTCACTGTAAATGCAGGGGAATTTGAACATAGAAAGAGGTGTTTCTTTGTGGAAGGTGATGGCCCCCTCTGTAAACACGAGGTAGCTGGACTGAAAAACTTCACCTCAGGAGACCGACCTTCAGTGAGGTTTTCTTTCACATAATAGGTTTCTTTTGGGGACCAAAAGCACAGACACTCCAAGTTCAGGCGTGACATCACCTTAAACACCTTGACACCTTAAATTTTCAAGTAAGCCAAATGCAATGTCCTTAGACATCCCCTAAGAAAAGTGACGGAATAATTGTTTACTTTTTCACTGTCTCATGACAGACATACCTGTCGAAACTCAGTGACTTACGTTTCGATTAAAACTGAAGTATTCCAGACCAGACGCGAAGGGGACGTCCACCCGACAGTTTGGCAAAATGATGGACAATTGAATGTGAGCATGTATCGATGGACTTTATTTTTTTTTTCCAAGTTAACACCTATTAGAATGGGTTTAAATGCTTTAAATGGTTAAAGAACACACACATGCAATATCTACACAGCTTTATTCATGCTATACTAGTCGTGGGTATGAAACGGCATTGTGAGTACTGATTCACAAATCATTTTTCCTTAGTTGCATAATCAGCCTATTAGGATCCATCTCAACTATAGTCTGTGTGCTCAATTTCACAACATTGTATGAAACAGAGTAACTCCACGGATGTAAATTGCAGCTTAATATCCAGTCATCATTCTGTGTTCCACAAGATGGTGTCCTTTCCTTGGAATCTGTGTCACTCGGAAAGTGTCACCATCTTACGGAAACAAAAATATTACATATTTCTCTTTTGCTCACATCAGAGTGGACTAACTGCACTACATTTCACTTTTATTTTTTTCTGTTTTTATGTTTTTCTGTTTATTCAAATAAGTTAAACTGATACGACATATGATCATAACATGTCTCTCCAAGCAGAAACTCTATACCCTACAAACAATTTGATTTTCATTCTTTCTTTTTTTTTTTTTCCTGGAATGATTGCAGTAAAACTCTTCGCTCTATGGATTACAGAGTTTGTGGTACTTACACGTGCATATCATGTTGCCCTGTGGAGATTAAAAATGTCTATATGAATTATGGTAACTGCATCTCACTGAACTGAAATTGGATTATTTTGAACATTTAAATAAGATACACAAAACTTTAAATGTGTAGTAATGAAGGAGGAAATACCATATCACCAGAGGTGGGGAGTTTATGCAGGACTGTAAGGTGTGATGATCAATAGGAAATGTAAGAAAGAGCTGTGCCATTTGCTACACAGTCGACCCATACCTGAGTCTCAAATCTGATGCAAGCAGTGATCAGAGGCGAAAGACGAGGCTAAAGCCTAGCCAATGACGAGCATTCTGAATGAGTTGAAGTGGCCTGGTAACACAGACAAAGCAGCAGGGCAAGAGAGTTGCAATAGTCCAAGCAGGATAACACAACAGCCAGATCAAGGAGCCAGGGATAGCTATAGCAGCAGTGGTGTCAGTTTGTTTTGAAAAGTGCTGGAGACAACGACAGGTTTGATGTGTTTGGCTTACAAAAAGTGGTGGGGATGAAATGGGCCACGACAAAAAGTGGTGGGGACATGTCCCCAGCGTTCTCAGCGTAAATGATGCCTATGTATAGCAGTATTCTATACTGTATGTGACCCTACAACTACATGTACTTATTCGACCACAAAGATCATACTCTTATAATCTACAATTATAAAACAGCCTTAGAATAGTGACTGGAGTATCTATCTGCTTGTTAAAAAAATCTGCAGTTGTGTTTACTCCCTCATATAGTTAATTATTTTGTAAAATACGACCCCCATATGGTCATACCCACCATACAAATACATACATAATACAGTACTTCTTTACAAAATGTCAAAGTGGATGATAGAACAAGAAAAGTACAACTATTACAGATGTGCTTTGATAAATCAATTCCAACAGTCACCACCAAATATATCCCCATACAATCAAAATGTATTAAGTAATAATTGACAATTCAGGGTCCATTCAGATGATTTAGCAAATGGCATGAATCAACTACATAAATGATCAGCTGGGGATTAATTTGTAAATAAGGAGAAGTAATTTGCATGTGCTAAATGCAGTGCTTTTATTCAATACTCAGTGTTTGAAGTGGAATGATTTGAATAGATTTTGTGAATTGGGGAATCCACTGCTTTAATATAAGAGAGAGAGAGAGAGAGAGAGAGAGAGAGAGAGAGAGAGAGAGAGAGAGAGAGAGAGAGAGAGAGAGAGAGTGTATACATTTCACGCATTGTGCTGCCAGTAATGATACAATGGATATATCAGAACAGCTCCCAGGTATCATAGGGCTTTTGAATTTCAGCTGTTTCAGCAGAGCTGGGCTTCATCTTTGTATTCAAGTTCCATTTCATCAGTTACCCTCACTCCAGACTACCCTCTCCTGTTCCTCTTTAATCTCGCAAAACATTTCATACATTAAACTTACCTTGATTATTTCAAAGAAAACAGAAAGCAAAGTGGATTCCTCTATGGTTAAAGACTGCATAACATTTGTCAGAACTGGAAAGCCTATGAACAGGTAATGCATTTTGAAAATGGTGCATATGAAGCAGTTTCACTTGAAACTGACCCAGTGCTAGCACAGATACAGATGTGAAAATAGATAAGGCTTCCAACCTGAAAAAGAATTCTCTGTCTGGTAGTTTTGACTGCTGACCAACCCAGTGATACATTACCGTTTTTGTTCTGAAGCCTATCTGAAATTTTAGTTTATGGCTCTGACTTGTTGTTTTGACAGGGACATTTTTCTCTCAAGAACAAATTAGAATGCTTTTGAAAAAAATGACAAATCTAGCTTTTAGGCTATTAAACAATACATTGTAACCAGGAGGTATAAAGGAGACCACAAATTATAGGTGGATTTTTCTCAGAGTGGGGTTTCTTTAAGAGCTCACATTTAAACAGCAGAATACGTTCATTTAACTCTATAACTCTGTTATCTTTACTGGAAAAAAACCCTGATCAGTTTTGAATGAACTGTTATTTACCATGCTTTAATTACAATAATTAAAATGTTTTTGCTTGTTAATCTCCATTATGTACTGTTCCTTTTGAAAGAAGGAGAGTTGTAAAAACTTATTTGAGGGATCTGGTTTTCACCTCATATTCATAGCATCTGGATAATACAAATGCAGGAGGATTATTGATAACACATGCAGACTGACAATAATGTGGATGTCATGAAAGTCTAAGTCTGATAAGGTTTCAGGAGGTCAAAGTTATCTTTAAATAGGAGCTACATTATGCCAATATAAATGTTTAGGGGAAATCCTGAAACTGACATAGCGACTGTAGATGGGCTATCACACATTGAAAACAAAGAGATGCTGCATGTGTTAAAAAACAAACATGGCGAGTGAGGAGTTAACGCGGTACATCCTCTTCAATAAACCTCACTGATAAAACAAACTAAAAGCAATTATAAAAGTGTGATGGCAGACATTTTACTTGATTTAATAAAAATATTACTTTATTAGATTTCATCTGAATTGTGCCAAATTCTTTCATGAAAATACATTTTTACAAATAGGCCTGCATCTAAAGAAAAAAAAATGGAACTAAATTTCACTGAAATGTGATGCAATTACTTAGTTCAAGACAATATCACACACCTTAAACAATTACTATTTAGCTGATCAAATTGTCAGCAGCACAGTTCTTGGACAACATTGACACTGCAGACAGGTTAGAGAGGATTCCTCATCTATAAGTGCCTTTAGACACTGCTGTGAAAGATTCATGGAGTATTATATTGTAAGTGGAACAAAATGAACAAGTAGGCAGAGACCTGAGAATAAGAATGCGAGAATAAATGCAGTGGTTCAGATTCTTGTTGTAGCAAAAGTATAATTTCAGATCCACTCTTCCACCGACTGGGCAAGGGAAATTTTTCTAATCTAACTGTGATTAGATCATGCAGCTCTGGTAATAATCGGCAAATGGCTCCACACGCATGTTTCTAAAAACCACCAAAAATGTTCTGAGGAAGAATTGGTGAGGCAGAAATGATCAACACATCTCTACTCAACAATTGACAATAACTAAAAGCTTCTGACTGCTATTTTACAGGCAATTTGGGCATAAACAGAATCTTTTTGTCTTATGTGAATCTGCAATCCCAAATTATCTTATTGGGGGAAGGGGTACATATACACACAGGTATATATTGTTGAACTGTATGTTCCACACGTGGGATATAGGGTATGTCAGGTCTGATCCGGTACCATCTCATATCAACTTAAGAAAGGTCTTCTGATTGATTTCAGACTGATTACACATCTGTTATTTATTCGTTTTAGAGAAGAGATGAGCAGAATTGGCTTCATTGGCTTCACAAGCAAGGTAGTTATGACTGCATTACCACAAAGTGACACCAGTAAACATGGTGTTCTCTTAGAGCCCCTGAATTGTGAGATAAATGGTGATACCACAATCATTTACCAATACTATCATTGTGTTTTTTTTAATTACTGGTATTTGACAACTGTAATGCTGACTGATAAACTTGATATCAGTTAAAGGTCTTTTTCAATTTGCCAATCAAAGCATTTATTCCTACCTCTTTTAACATTTTGTGCCATTGTTTCTTTACAGGGTACATACAGCAGCACCATTTTCTTGTTCCTTGACAGAAAAGGCTGCTTGACACATTTATTCAATGTTCAAAGGTTTACAACACTCTACTGCATAACACTTCATTATTAAAAGTAGCCTTTCATCAAGAAGGCTTAAACCATCAGAGATTCATCAGGATTCAGCAGTCATCACACTCTTCAAAGAGAACATCAAATACATGTTCATTTCTGAGAAAACTCTTTGCAGTTTCATTGTCTACAGAGCAAACTGTTATTGGCAGTACTAAGCTGTGTTTGTTAACTTTATGCATTGTGTGTACAGTCATTAAAGTCTTTATTTCAGCAACTCATTGTGTGTTTCCATCCTGTTTACAGACCATAAAATTAATAATCCACAAAACTCTAGCCAGACTCAGCTTCATTTTAATGTTCGTTCTAATGCAGACTGACTTCCAATCCATGAGTTTCTTTATTATTTCATTAACACTTAGGTCTTAAGAAGAAATTGTCTGAGTAATTTATACAATTACATTCAGTGGCAAACTCTTCCTGGCCTTCACAAGCCACAAAGTTAAAAACAAAACAAAAAACAACAGTGTCTGATCTGTTGGAATATAACCCCACTTTCATAATCTCATCTGTTATCTTCAATGACAATGGTTCTTCTTGGGTATGTATCTACGTCCACAAATATGTAGCGGAATTCATACTTCCCTGTTTCAGGGTTCTGTGCAAAGACATGAAAACAACAATAACAAAAAATTCTAAAATCACAACAACTGGACTACATTAAAAGGTTATGTTTTAGCTTGTTCACACATTCTATGAGAAAACCCATTTCACTTGACAGATGATTGAAATTACTGAGGTCATTGACTTTCATTGAAAGGGGAAAAAAATTAACTAACTCTCACCTCTTTTACTTCTGTATGCACTGTCCCTTGCAGCCGTGGTTCTGAGCCCTCAATGTAAAACTTCAGCCTCATATGTTTAATGCCATCTCTCAGGAATTCTACATGGCTGTGGACAGAGAAGAGAGAATACTTCAAGGGTCCCAAAATATCATGCAGATATATTTTGTGTTGCTGTCTTTATGTCCTCACCTAACTTGTTGTCTTCGTCCACGGCGAGACATCTCACCATACCCCTTTATTGGCTCCCCAAAAGCACCAATGACCTTAGTTTTGAAGACAGAAAAACAAATGGTGCATACAGCTCCAAGTTCCTCCAAGTTTTATCTTATGTTTAATACTAATTTCAGGTATTGTACACAGTGCATGCAAAAGACACCTGTTACCATCATACTGAAGCAGTATCTTTTTTAAAATACCAAAATTCCAATACTTTTCATTGTAATATAACTGTTTATTTTTGTGCAGGTGTTTCTAATGAGAAGAGAGAACTTTGTATATGTGAAATGATACCCTCACATAATATTGTGTTTAATCTGTCTGCAAAGCTGTGACATCAAACTATCAACATATAATTTCCTTGGCTCACCTCTGGATGTGCTCTACATTTTTCCAGAGCTTTCCCATAGATTTTACTTGGGCTCGATGATGAAAATAGCTCCTTGAATACAACATACAGCAATCCTCCTGTAAGTAAATGACATTTGTAAAGTTCAAAAAATACAATAACAGTGTAATGGATTTTAACAGATTGAGCCGAATGTACACAAGAGTTGGTGATCTGTAGAATACATATTGTATATGAGGCACTCCAGGTCAGAGGTATGTTTGTTTTTTGGGTAATGTAATCAATTATCAGCACAGTATGTCATATAATCTGCTGCGAATGCAACAATGGCCAAACTAAGAGCACATACAGGTTTCCACAAGGAGCAACTAACTTTAATGCTTTTGTGAGGCTGTTAGGCTTTTCAAGTGTCAGTAAGGACGAGGGTGCATAACATATTACAAGTGCATTGAAAAGCTATTTCACATACATTCCCTTGCAAACACTGAAAACAAGCAAAGGTAAGGAAGTTACCTGTTACTCCAATCCCAATGAGCACAACTATTAAGTAGGAGAAATCTTTTCCTGCTTCCTTAACTGTCGAGAGATAAGAACAAGGGTGAACTAATTTTTGATAAAGCCTGAAACTACAACCAGTCAGGAAACCATTGAAGTAACATGAAATTTTCATTTAGTAACATATGGTAGACATAGAATTAATACTCTGTCCATCTCTATATCCTACCTTCCTAACAGCTGTAATATTAAACTAGAAATCACCAAATTTTGATAGCTGCAGTTAGGCCTAGGGCTATCTGTTAACTAGTTAATAGTTACGTTTTTGGTTAAAACAAGTCAACAGATAAACAGTTTAAATACTCGAATATTAAGTGTAACTTAATAGCTACATGACAGACGTGACCTACAAATTTGTGCACCATGCCATACTGTTAGTGTTGTCTCACCTTTCTGTGCCGCCGACAGTCCTGAAGTACTGCTCGGACTTCTCGATAAGGACAACTGACCCTTTTCTTTTTCATCGTTATTTCCTTTACTCAAACTGGTACCTACTGAAATAGCTCGCCTCTGTGAACAGGAAACATTGTAGACTCCGACTACATGAGAATCCTCTGACAGGTGGCGCGTACTGTATTTTAATGCCGCTGCGGCTAAATTGTTTTGCTGGGGTGCACTGCTGTAGTGGATGTTTCTAAATGCTTGTAAAACACACAGCGTCGATCTCGCCAACTTAAGGTTACGGTGAGCTGCTTTAAACACAAGAGAACCCACCATGATGCCCTTTACCAGAATTATGCTAGCTAGCAAGCTAGCTAGCTAATTTTTTAGCCAGTTCTTATCTAATGACTTAGCCTACAAACTATCTTGCCAACTAGCACAGCTACAGAGGCAGGTAAGGAAAATGTGATGCCTTGTGACAATGATAACAAAGTCAACCACACGTCACAAATAACGCAGGTATTCCTGTTATAAGTTATAGTTTACTATCCGTACGCAAAAGACATGGATGTGATGCAGTACTCCCACCATCTGAATTTTGTGGAACTATGGGAGTAAGAGTTCCATCTGAAAAGCAATATATCGAATAATGTAATGATATTCAAACGGAATGACTACAGCGCCCACAATGCATTGCAAGAACTCAGATCCTCCCATCAAGCCACCAAACACGTTTAAGATTGCCACTACTTTTACAGTTAAATGTTGCGTTAGTTAGTTATGAATAATGTTTTCCCTGAAATGTCAGTTATAGCCATGATAATGTGCAGTTAATCTGTGTATATTTGCATTGCACGGTACAATGTTCAAACCCGGAATTACTCGCAAGAAACAAATGCTTCCCCATGTTAATGTATAGGCCAGACATGGACGTTTTCTTTAATGAAGGGATAAAGGTGGGGTGGAAAAGCAGTAGCCAACGTAGCTACAACAGGGAAAATAACCGATGAATGCCCAAAGAAACGTCTTCCCACTTGCACATTCACGTGGAGGGTCTGATTTCATTGGTGAATAAATTAAGGA
Source organism: Megalops atlanticus (assembly GCA_019176425.1). NCBI lineage: Eukaryota > Metazoa > Chordata > Actinopteri > Elopiformes > Megalopidae > Megalops > Megalops atlanticus. The sequence continues at coordinate 57,034,093 of CM032876.1, read as the reverse complement.
AAGGAAACACGTTGCAGACTTAAGGAAAACAAATTGCATGTGAATATAGCGATACATGTTTTCCTTGCAAACAAGTGTATTACCTCTACTATCTCCATATTGAACGTGATTTACCTTATCCAAGGTGGTTATCTGTAGTTGTATCTGCCTAAAAGCCTCCACTTGCCGTTTAAAAAGGATTCTAACAGATCATTAAAATATTATATTTAAATACTCCATTGCACAGAATGTTTCAATGGGATACTGTGATACGGAACCTTTCTTTGTAACAGGTTATGTCCGAATTATTCTTTCGCATCACATTTGGTTAACTTGTGCATTTTCTCTGCCAAAGAAACACTTGGAGTTGGTAGGTAGGTCTCGACATCATATTTTGGTATGGTCCCAAAATTGTATATTGCTGCATCATTTATGGCAACAGATACACTGGTAAGAACTGTGTGACTTAGTCACCATTTAATTATATTTTCTATCCAAACATATTAACATGCCCTACTGTTTTCTATCTCCCAGCTGAATTTCCTGATTTTAGTGAATCACTCCGAGGATTTGATTAACCTGGCAGCAGGCTGTGTCCAACCCCTGGGCTTTAACATGGGCACCCCTGGCTTCTAGCTATAGCTGGACGTTTTTGGCTTAAGCGGAATGTGTGATTACTTTACTGCCATTTGAATTACAATGACTAACCCAATGTAGTTGCAGATCCAGACTGATGACCTGATGAGATGACAGTACAAGGAGTCTGGTCTTATAGATGCTTGCAATCATATGTATTATTTTCTGCTGGTCATCCATGTGGAAGTACGGTCAGGAGTGTCCTGTTGGGAGTATCATCACCAGTTGATATAATTTCAGTCATTCATGGGCCACAAGGACGTTCATTTTGATCAATGGTTCCTCAGAATGCAACTTGAGCACTTTAAAAGAAATGCAGTGTAATTCCACCATATAAATGATAGTAATCAGGGAACCGTCTGTCTACAAAGCCACTGAGTAGATATAAATAACATGCAGTTGGTTTTAAGCACTTGCCAGTGTAATGACTTTATTCAAAACACATACTGTCCAGAATAATTTCAGTTTGGTATCAAATAAAGTATCAATATTGCTGCAAACAGGCTTCAATCATGTCTATTGTGGAAAACACCCAAGTGTAAAAAACACATTTTCTGCATTTGTTATTATTCTGGGCAGATCTTTTCCATTTTGGAATGCATAGTCAAGCCCTATTTTTGATATGGTATAACCTATGTATTCTATTGTGGACAATACTTTATGAAGTGTGTAGTGAATGGTTACCCTTGACTGAATTCCCTCTTAGAATGAGCTGTTACATGATTGCAGTCCATTCAGAAAGAATGAGTGGGAAGAGAAATTCTGTCAGAAATTCAACTCTGTCAGCTCTGTGTAGAATGTTTTTGTTAATTCTCACACTGAACTAATTTTAATATTACAAGGTTTCTGGCATAGGTACAAAAACCAAGGGTTCTAATCTGAATGAGCTCTTCCACTATAACATCTCCTTTTAATAACAGCTGCCTTTACTTTCTTTCCTCCCCTTCCTTCTTGTCTTTAACTTCTGTTCTGCATGTCAGAAAAACTCATTGAACATCAGTGTTTTTCAACACCTGTGTATTCTTTTACACTTTTGTCATTATATTCACTTTCCTGTCTAAGTATAAATGACATTCAGCATTTGGCTCTTAAAAGGGACTCTAGGTATCCTTACTATGGAAACACAGGACATTGGGACGATCATATTAATGATTAAAATCAATGCAAGAACACAGAGGTGCCTTACATCTTTCAACAAAGAAAAGAGCCAACACATTCACAAATAAAGAAAAAAATGCTGTATTTTCTTTTCTTTTTTTTGATCACAATAAATTGGTATAGTCGCTTAGAGCAACAGTTCTCTCAAGATGGATGAGGGGGTTTAGAGTTAGTTCCATAAGTGGTCATACTTGGCAAGATGCAGAAGAATGATGTATCTGCCTGTAGAAAAATGAAAACACCATTAGGTCCACTTCAGGTCCAGCATTTCTTCACTATCAAGTTGAAGCCTCTGAAGAGGGTTGCTTTGTATTAACATCAATTGTAATGAATCTTCTTACGGAGCCTCGTGTCAGTGGTGACATTCTTTCATTTGACTTACATTCACCTATCTTTATTCAACTTCCATAAGACTGACAATAATTAAAAACAAACAAATAATAAATAATTAATAAATAAACAAATTAAACAAACTGAGGTTTCTCTTATTCATTTGTAAACAACAAATCTGCAAACCAATTACTTAATTTTATGAAAAATGGTACATTTGCAAAGGAAACACACTCAAAATAACCAATTTCAAATTCTTGCATTGTCTTTGCTTGGATTAGTATGGAAATGGTTTCTCCGTTTGTATTTAATAGAGCCCTTGTTAATGGGGCACAGAATCATGATTATCTATTTGTTGAATCTTTAAACATATTTTGTCACAATTAAATGATGTCCAGGCTTCATAAATACAGAAAGATAATCTTAACACAGTTGAGTGTGTTATCTATGCAAGCATGTAGAAAATGGTGAAGAACTGAGGCTATACTGTAGATACACTGTACAGTACGGACAAGCAGGGCCTTGAGGTATCTACAGTATCTTTGTGTTTTGGAAGTCTTGGCATCAAAAGTTGATAAAAAATCTAAAAAAATAGTGACTAATTATTGTAATGAATTATTTTAAATTAGCCATTGAAGACAATGCTGAACAGATGAAACTGAAGTCAAACGTCACATTGAATGTTTTTCAACTCATAAATCGTAGTCCTATGCAAGGTCATAATTTACTGTTTGTTGGAATTAAATAATGAAATTCTAACATTTGATGAATTAAGTCATAGAATGATGGAATTCCTAAAGTAATACAAAATACTCACTGCATTCTTAACATCATATGACTGACCCTATGACAAAAGCCTCCATGATAAAGAACAAAACAACAACATATGTATCAATAAACACATACAAACATCAAGCAAACTGAAAACAGACAGGAGGACACAATAACATTTAATGAGTCCACAACTGGTTATGGAAAACAAAAACAATAGATGACACACACTAAAACATAAATATTGAACATACCGCGTCTATTATAATGATGAACATTTTTTGCACTCATGTAAAATAATGGCCATCTAAATAGGGCTCACATTATGGAGATAAAATTAAAATTTAAAACAAAAATATGCTGTTGACATAATGGTAAGACTAGGTTGGGATGCTGAAAAACATATCCCAAGAGGATTCTGGGACTGATGGATTTTAGGATCATTAGAAAAGGGTTGGGTAATTAAACACGTATGGGTCATAACGTGTGTTTTTCATGTAAAATTCCATAGGGAGCATTACACACAGTATCAGCGGTCATTAGCAGATTTCAGGGAACAGATCATGTTGTTTGTTGAGTTGATGCAGCAGGCAATTCTTTGATTATAGCCATACACTGACACGATTGAGGGTGATTGCCTGGCCAGACCAAACATGACCTTCCCAAAAATAATTTTGCGAGCATCTCAGACAGGCATCCTTTAACCTGAGAGGGCAGGAAACTGAACTTTCTCAGATTGATTCATTTTGTTTGATCACAGTTTTGCTGCCATTTTAGTGTTGCTTCACCTTGATTACTGTCCTCTGTGTCTTTCTGCTAAAAGTCATGGGTATTTTCTTGAGAGTTCACTGGGCACAAGTGTTCATTATGAGATTTATTTTGTTAAGATCTATTGAACTGGAAGTTCTGTTGCATCCAGTTTGACTGCATTTGAATTTGCTAGCAGGCCAAATAGATGCAACAGTCTTAGGGGGAGATTCACACGGGGGAAATACATGTATAAATGTTAACCTGCAGCATCTGGATGAGAAGAGAAACTCTAGAAGTTCAATTGCTTCTAGAAGCACTTCTGTAAGCATATATTAGCCTCCTGTATTGTAACTAAAGAATAGCTTTACATGCCAGCTTTATTATTTATTTATTTAATCTATTTTGTTTCACAAAATTTCAGCTCATTACTCCTTTGATGAATGTATCCCCTTTTAAGACTACCCCATAATGAGGTCAATGATATTACATTGTGCTAATGGCAGGCATTCGTAGTGTTAGAGTCAATTTGTATGAGTTTGTAAACAAGTTGATAGTTGTTGTTCTTTGCTCAAGGGCATACAAAAATTACATTTTAACATATCTCCACAGATATTAACAACACTCTGCAGTAAATATTAGCTACAGGTGTCTGTCATAAACTTGTATGGGCTGCAATTAGCTGTGGTTTTCAGTTCTCTTTTCTTTCAGTTCCCTCCAGTTTTATTGTCTTTGAAGCAGGTGATTATGTGTACTCTAAAACGGTAATAGATAACAAAACACTACAACTGTCCAATGGGTATGTGCTGCAGACAGTATCGTTGCTTACCTTCCTACACTGTCAGTGTCTACCTTGCCTGTCTTCTTCTCAGATTATTCATCAAACAATTTTCAAATGAAAAGCATTACACGTGCAAACCAATAGGAAACAAAATGAATTTAATGAAAACATTAAAAGAAACTCATTTAGCTTTATTTCCTTTTACAAAGCATGAATTGAGAAGAAAATAGCTACGAAAGGCATCCTATATAATTTGTTTAATCTGTTTTGCGTTATTCCCAGTAAAAAGTTTGTTTTGTGTACAAAGATTACTTTATACCAGGAAACAAAGTGTGGGAAACAATATATTGTCTTAAAATTAAAACATGTAATTGAAATTATTACTTCAAAATGTAAGACATAAATTCTGAAATCAAATTAGGCCACTTACAATGCATGTGCTGTTTTTGTGAGTTTAGAACTGAGTTAATCTCTTAGCATGCATTTTAATTAGTGATTAATGAATTGTCAAATTGTTTCTCAAATAGTTTGCCATGATTTTATAGGTGTGTCTGACGGGCATAAACTAGTTGGAAGATGAACTTAAAGGTCAGTTTTTGAGATTATCCAATGTTTTTGATAAATATAAAAAGCATGCATATGTTATGCCCTTTCTTGATGAAATGTATATAGAAAAAACACAGAAAAGGGACAGATTTGAAATTAGTTATAGAAATAGATCACTAAATGAATACAGATGTTACATATTTCTTGTACAGATGTATGTACAGATCACAAGCATTGAACACAAAACAAAATATTTATACCTGGTTGCACAAAACAAATAAAAATGACATGCTCTTTAAATGAATGTCTATCTATGAAAACAAATCCGTTCACTTTCATTCCTGTCAATGAATATTTTTTGAGCAACACAATTATGTCAAACAATCTAAATTCAAAGTACTTTAACTTTATATCTTTCATTCTTAATTCTGTTTGATTAAGTTACAAAAAACTGTTATGTCAATGAAGGCAATGGAATAGCCTACCTGAATTCAAGTTTCATTGCGTACTTTTGAAAGGTCTGATTTTAAAAATTCATTCTCATTGCCACTCAGCTCTGTCATTGTACTAGTATATTTACATCTACATATTTAAGGTATTGTACTAAAAGTGTCCATGTGTCATCATGCTGGTGTATATCTCCGGTCCATTTGTTCATATTTCATTGAAGCTTGCTCGTACTCATCCAGGATTGCACTATTTTCAAGAAGTCTACATAATGGAAACAATGCACATGTGACACAATGTAAAACATATGCAAATACATCACAAAATTATACATTGTATAATGTGACAGAACAAAGACAAACAATTAAATGATCCACAAACACAAACTGAACCCAAAGACTGCTGTGTCAAAAAGTTGCAGATGTAATTATTGCATATTATACATGTAATTATAATGATTAACAAAAGTGTTGTTTTAGTAGTTGTCAAAGGGAGTACATATAATTAAGAATGTTCAAGTATGTTAATTATCCTGTGGTGCAAAGTAACTTATTTTTTACATTCTAAGAAAATATATTAGTTCTGAAAAAATTCTATGAGAATGTTTTTGTCAGTATCCAAACTGGTCCTTGTACTTGTGAAGTTATCTATTCACTAGATTACTATGAAAAATATACACATTTTTCATAGTAAACAGTTGTGTAATTGTCATGAGAGATCATTTCAAATTGTATTAAAGATTATTTATAACAAAATGAATAAAACAGAGCAGACACTGTATTGGAATTTCAACACCTATGGGGGACAAAACAACATGGGGTGTGAATATCAACTTCTACTTAAGTGGTTCAAATATTTGTGGAATGTGAAAAGTTCATTCTCATTTCCAGTAATAAACAAGATATCAGAATAAACATACATGCTGATGAGCTACTAAAACCAGCAACATTTACAATAAAAACACACTCAAGCAAAAAACAAAGACAAAAATCATAGAACACACCACAAAACATGGCTGCAAGACAAAATAATCACACCTTAATGAAAATGAGTCAAAAAAAACAATCAGTAAAATGTTTTGGATAAAACATAAAAAATCTACTGTGGTTGATGCTGACTTACATTGTCAAATGATGACTAGACACAAAGGGAGACATTTCCATTGTTTGAAGTTGCTTACCTTGAGATTGCCTCTTAGACCCTAGTTGTGTTGTACTCAGATTCATGTTTGCTTAGAGACCCAATGAGGCAGAACCTGTAATGTTATGGCTCTTTCATTTAATGTAATACTCTTTTGCATAGAAAAAAATATATATGCATACATATGCTACATAAATGCAGTACATTTGATTATAAGTGTTTTAAGTGAAATCGGAAACACTTGCATGCAAAAATTAGCAGAAAATACTATTTTGTATTTTTCCTGGACTTGCAGAAGAACCAAATGTACAAAACAAGCATGTAATGTATGTATACACATCAAACATATACGCACAAGCACAGATGACGTGCATGCACCACAAAGGTACATCAAATGTATGCTGTATGAATCGTTATGAACATTGCTCATATCGTATGTTCTTGTAAACATTTAATCTTTCCAACTTAACAAGCAACCAAGGTGCAGTAATACAATAATTTCCCTTTTTATGTTATAAAAACCTGGTTCATGCCAAAAGTTTGCACTTCACTGAATAGAAAGACATTTTTATTAATCACAGTTTATCATATGCAAATATGGTCATAAATGTATTATAATTATTTAAATTTGACATAAGAAGTTATGTGTGCTACATTTAGGTAGATTTCAAAAAGTGCTATTAATATTTAGTCACAAGACAAGCCCTTATGTTTGGAGAAAAAACATAACGTGTAATTGTAGATTTATCTTAAAATGAGTACTTAAACTCACCAGGAAAAACATTTTTGTGTCTGTCTTGGACTATAGATCCACAGCAGTCTTCATGCACCATATAATATATAATTGCATCTCATAAATCAGTATTTTATCCAAAAAGTAAGGATTATCAATACTGCAGTAGAGGCTTGGGCTGCTGGTGGGACTAAGCATGCAATCTGATTGGAGCGACAACTCAAACAACATTTTAGCCTTCTTTGGCTGAGAATAATCGGGTTTCACCATGTTAATAAACTCCGTAATGAATGATTGCAGAGGTCTTAATGGGAAAGAAGGAAAGATCAAAGCAAAAAAGGAGGCTGAAATTTCAAAAAAGAATGAAAGAGAAAAAAGGAAAAAAGGAAAAAAAAAGGAAGAAATTAAAGTCTGGGAAAAGAAGTCCCCAATGTGATAGTCTTCATCAAAAATCAATAGATACTGACCGCTGCACTGCCTTCTCGTGCCGGGACAGCCTGTGGCTCGTGGTGGGCACCTCTTCCAGGTCCTCGTCCAGATCGCACCCGTCAGCGGCGTCCTGTGAGTAGCTGTGCTTCATCACCAGGATGCTCCTCCGGTTGGTGGGCGGGATCAGGGGCCTGACTGGCTGAGGCGGGATGTCTGTCAGGATGGTGGCGTCCCGTGTGCTGAGGTTGCTGCGGCTGCCCTTGAGACTGGACATCTGAGATCCACAGTGGTGGTCGTGAATGCATCGGGAGGAGGACCGCCTCAGTTTGTGATAGTTTTCAAAGTCGTCGGCCAGGTCCACCAGGTCGGCCGAGGCGGCCGTGCTGCGCAGGGTGCACAGTTCATAGTGGGGGGGCTCGAAGACCTCCTGGAACATGGTGGGGTCAAAGTCCTCTCTCCTGATTATGTACTTTTTGCGGGGCTGTTTGATTTGAACTATAACGGACACAATGAGAAGGATAATCACAATGCAACAGGTGACCCCGATTATTGTCCCATTGGTGTTGTTGAGGTTGTCCAAAATGTTAGCTTTCCTCTTCTCTGTGTGACACAAAGATAAAGAGTTAAAATTATTCCCACAGCTAGAAAATAATTCAAATCGCATATTACACCTGGAGTCACAGCCAGTGCAGGCCACCATGTGTGGCAGTTCTAATGGGAAAAGGCTGAAGAATTTGCGGAAAAGAGAAGCTCAAGGAAAGGTGTGATATTTGTGTACAATGCTGAGAAGACCGCATCAAAATTTTTATTTGTTCTCAGCCTTACCCTGGGAAATATTCAGGCTAATGAGGATTTTACCTATAATGAGGATGGATGTATATACAATGCTGAGGCCAATATCTAATGTGACAAAAAGAGGGGAAAAAAACAAGAAGCACAAATCACATCCTGATAAGGTGCTGACTACAGCACATTTTCAGCTCAGCTAGTTGTAGAAGTGAGAACTGTGCTTGTGTGAAAAATAAGCCCACATGAGTCTAACTACTTTTGGAAATTGCAGTCATTTTTCATTTGTGCTGGTTATCGCTGCCTTGAAATACAAGTGCCTAGTTTTGCATTCAGGTCTTTATTCCATCCCAAAGGCCACCAGCATGGGGAGCCTAATCCAAGCACCCATGGCTCATCAGGAAAATCCATATACCAAGGTGAACTGAGACTGCTGTGAGACTTCAAGGATCTTATACCTCATACCACATTCTGCCTGCTGCTTATGTTGGGCACAGCTTTGATGCACAGCACTGGCTGCTGACAGAACACTGTTAAATGCACATAACCTCCTTACCTGCACACCATCAGTGGTAAACATTATCCAGTGCATTTACCAGATAAACCTGTGGTGTTCACAAGCTAACTTTTAAAAAAAGGATTTGTTCACCTTTGCAGTGGTTCTCATCCCAGGGGTAGACACAGTTCTGTACCCCGTTGCAGACCAGAGTGTTGTTGATACACATATTACTGTGGCAGAAGAAAGCATCGGCTTCACATGGGGCTACAACAGAGGAACAAAGATTAACATTATACAGTAAACAACACAGCAATGTGACAAGGAGAGTGAAGCGTGCATTTAATTTAAATGAATGTATTATTTATGTGGAAGCTCCACTTAATTAATTATTTGGGAATTACTGTCTATGAGCAAATTAATCAAGAGAAATTGATTCAATTCTATATTACTATGGCTTGTTCATAAGAAGGTGGATGTATGTACATGCATTACACTCAAAGAGCATCGAAGAACACCACAGCCTAAGAATTTAAATCTGCATTATTCTGTTCTAAAATAATTTTCATTCACCTTCTGAAATATGCATGAAAACAGCAGCTGAATAAAAAAATGTTGAATAAGAGGCTTTCACAAATCCATTCATGTGTGAACTTGAAAGCCAGATGAGGTGGCATGACATCTTGTAGCTATCAGAGTAAAAGTCAGAGTAATTTGCCTGGCCGTGAACTCACATCAACCCATCCCCCCCACACACACACACACACACACACACATACATACATACTCCCACACACAGTATTGACATGCTGGTTTTTACTCAAAATGTGTAAAAGGTTGTAACTCAAGGACAATACCAGTATTTCAGAGTATTTTGAAATTCATTTGTCACCACTTCACTTGTCAATGCCCATGTTTCATGAAACAGCAGATAGAGCGCTTGACCTTTGTTCAACCCTTATCTTTTTGGTGGCTAATTTAGACCCTGCAGCAGATTTAATCTATATCATCCTGATGGGCATTGTTCAGCCACACTGTTCTTAATTAAATTGCCTGCAATTATAAGATTGAGAAATACTGGATGAAGATTATCAGACATGAAATAATCCAATTGCAGGCTCCTCTTTATGTTTGCAGTTATGAATGGAGAGGCCATAGCCGTCCTGTAATTAAAAATGAAGGTGACTTTCAAAGGGAAAACACCTCTCTTTCAATCACCAATCAAGCTAATGTACTCTGTAACCACACACACAGAATGCTGCTCCCTTAATAAGATTGGGTCTAGTCATAACGAATAACATTTTAAGGAAATATTGATTGCTCCTGAATTTACTGATTATTTATTGACGTGTCTAATGTTTATTTTCTCCTCCAGCTCTCTCCAACTTGTTCATACATCACTCCCTGAAACAGAGGGCTCAGGGGTGTGTTAAATTGCCTTGAAGATGCATCACTATGTTAATCCTAGGTGAATAATAACAGGGAAAAATTAGGATGAGTCATCACTCTCACATCTGACCACACCTGTATCACCTCACAATCACACCATGTTGCAGTGCTTCCTCTTGCCAATAGGTGGCATTGCAACACCCCCTACCACAAAGTCTCATTTTATTAAAAGTTCAGACTAATCCTCTGTGAAACTAATTTCTAGTCACATTATAATAAATTTGGCCTTTTGTTCACACCAGAATGTTACTACTTAGTTCATCAATTAAATAATTGAGTGGCAAGACAAAAGACCAAAGCTGTGGATGGAGATCTAAACAGTATGGTTCTCTGCTTTGGAGACATTTGACATTTTCTCATTCATAGGGACAGCCCCAGTCCATGTATTTATGTACGCCAAACTAGGCTGTACCTGAACATGTTAATAACCGAAAGGGGAATTTAAAGGTAATATTTCTTTACTGATTCACATACATAGCACAAAAAAGGCCTGAGATGGTTCTGTAAGAATGGAAATGTAAAAGCTTGAGAGGACTCAGTGAGGACAAGACATGCAACAGTTCAAAAGTTCAGTATTATCTAGTCAAATTTAAATCAAAATTTTAGTTTTATTATTCTGCAGGGCTAAGGTTTTTGAAACTAATGGCCAAAACATCACAACATACAGGCTATTTTACATAACTACGTATCAATCCCAACCACACTCCTGCCAGAGTAAATGCTCTTCATTGAGAGCAGAGGTAAGTCATTCTCTGTTTCTATGCAGAAATGTGGAGATAGGATATTTAACAACAGTCCTGGAGGGTCACAATCCAGCAGGAATTTTAGCCCTCTCTAAACCAGTTGCACTTTCAGAACATCACAGGGCTGATCAGTGTCAACAGGCTGTGTTTACACTACCCTGTATTCTCTAGTATTAACATGAGTTATATGCATACTTTGACGGGGTCTTGGACTGGCCTTTCTGAGCTACAGTTCTGATATCTGTTTTGATGTGGACAAAAGTGGGCAAACTGTAAAAACTGCAATGTTGTGCACTGCATGTGAAATGTCGTGTTACTGTGAAAGAACATGAATAGCTTTTAAAAATTCATTCAATAATTATTACTTTTACTATTCTACTACAAAGGCAGTTTTAAACCCTCGTACAGCTGCTCATGAACAGTGGCAAGCGCAAGGTACTTTAAACCCTGAATGCACCTGAAAGAGGATATAAAATATTCCACGTCCTTGATCTAAACTCCTCTCTGCTGAATTGCTTTATAACTCCATTGACATGTCTCTCAATTCGCACTCCGGAATAAGGAGTATGCTCTCAACTCTCATCCTCAGAGTGCTACATGTTAATTAAGGCAAAAACAGTCTATGAGAAATGAGAGACAAGGTCTTCCAAGCCCTGACCTTACAGCGCAAACAGAAATATTTCAGTGGAAAAAAAGGGGGCTGATTGCTATTTCCTTTTTATCTCTCTATCAGAGTTGAGTTTGGTGGGATGCGGCTGAGTGGTTTGGGTGCTCGGGGAGTCCTGGGAGAGCGGCTGCAGCAGGCTTTGGGGCTCCAGGCCGCAGGACCATTAAAGGGCTCGCCGTTTGATCCCTGCTGCATGCTCTAATGATGAGCCTCACCCTGTGCTGCGCTTCACATCGCACATTAAACACTCACTTTTCCTCATCCGCACCGTGCAGGATTCCCGTACGCAGCAAGGTCCGGGGTTGTACGTCTAACACAGCTGAGAGACTGGTCCATGTGCTTCCCTGAATCAAGGGCCAGGTGGCCTGTGACCCTTTGCCCATTCTGGGATGGGATCTTTTCATTAAGGAGCCCAGCACCGCAGATGCACAGACACCCTATAATGTTCAGATTATGTGGATGCCTAAGCATTGAAGGCACACAAGCACCATGTTATTTGTGCATGCCTTTTTATTTTTCATTTTTAGAGAGGTTTAAAGGTTTCAGTGGATTACAGATTGAGTATCAATCAGTTAACTCAGGGTCAATATGTGGCAATGAAATGTTGCTCAAAACAAGAATTCAGAAGAGTAAAAATCTGCTCATGGTAACTATTCATGTCATACTACCACCGTTTAGTTTCTGCCTGTGCTTCACATATAAACCAAGACATTCCACTTTTACCACAATACAAAGCCTTGGTAGTACTGACAGCCAAGTTGGCTAGCAAGCTAGCTTGCTATGTACCTGCAAACAAACTGCAGTAATATAGCTTGTTAATACAACAGACAGAATTACCCAGGGACAGAATATCAATAATGTATTTGAGTCATATGTCAGTAATAGACATAGTACATCAGTGTAAGAAACTGCTTCTCTCCACAGATTATTTTGTAAATCAGTATGATGAACATGATCTGCAATTAGTAAACTGCACAGCAAGTCACTGGTTCACTGTAACATACCTGGTCAATAACTGTTAGTTCTTCTAGAGCCATGACAAGGGAACGAATATCTCATTGAGCATTTATACAACTAGCTGGCTTGCTAACATTACATTAAAATGATCGTACTTCCTTCCATCTTTCACACCATCACAAACTGTACTGAGTCTGACCATGACACTAATGATTGTTTCTGAGAAGATCATGAGTTTGAACTTTCTGACTTAATTTGCATGGACATAAGGGAATTAAAATCTGAAGTACACTGTAGCGAACCCAGGTTTACGGGGTGCCAAACATGCAACTTGACTGCAACACCAAAGAGCCAGGCTCATTGGTATGGCAGTCAGAGTGCATACTCAACTGTAGTGACGGCACTCCGTCACACTGACCTCCCCTTCGGGAAGCCAGGCTCTTTGGCATCACGGTCAAGTCGCAGGTTTGGTACCCCGTAGACCTGGGTTCGAGGCCAGTTGGGGTGACTGCTCTCTCCCTTCGCTACAAGTAGTGTCAGTAATGAGATGGCTTGCCGCGAGGCCATCGGAGGCATGCCCAGTGTGTGAGCCGTATGAGGGACCCCCAGGTTAGGTTAATCCTGGTGTGAGGGACCCCAGAGATGGGTGAAGCACGGTGTGAGGGACCCCAGAGATGGGTGAAGCACTAGTGAGTGGGGCACCCTGGGATGGGAGAAGTATGGTGGGGGAATGCACGAGGGACGCCTCTGTGTGTGAAGCGCATGGGAGTGCTTCCTGAAGGGGAGGGCAGTGTGACGGAGTGCTGTCACTATGGTTGAGTATGTGCTCTGACTTGACAGCGTTGCGGTCAATGCTGCAGTTTGGTACCCTGTAGACCCGGGTCCAAGGCCAGGTGGGGTGACTGCTCTCTCCCTTCACTACATACACCCACATATTCCATGCAATAGGCTTAACCATGTTAATACCTTCTAACTGGAAAAATACATTATAGCAATGTAAACGGTAGTGAATAACCATGGTTTGATGGAGGTGTTTTCATTTTAAGTATTATTGTGAAATTACCCCTTCAAGAAAGAGAAGAACCAGATTTTGGCTGAAATGAATGACAGATGTGCAAGAAATGAGGAAACCTGACACTTGCATATGTTTTTTACTCAAATTTAAAGACAAATCACACTACAGTCCAAGTGAATCTCAGCCTCATACTGTTTACAGACACTCTGCAAGAAGTTATCATGCAGAGGGTGTTTTAATGAATAAATATATTTGGTCAGAATATGTCTGCATTCAAGAAGACCAAAGCAATATCCTTAATAAAAGGTGTTCCCCACCAGTTTTATTTTACGAACTATTATTATTTCATTCTAACTGCCTAAGGCTGTAATATATTGAAAACAGCCTACTTTCAAATGAGCAGCCACTGACACAATGACTCATTTCAAGTTCTGCAATATATTCTCTATTTGTCACTTGTTTGTTACAGTAATCTTCTTCAGCATAACGGCTGTTGTTGAAAAGCCTCTATAATCATATGCCATGAAAAGATTGCGCCTTTACAATAGCCAGCAATATTCAGTCAGTGGAAACCCATAAACACCCACAGACAAATGCAATTCCTGTGCTTCTTTAATAGGTTCCTCCAAAGTTAACCTATGGTTCAGTTGTTTTTATTTTCAGAGCTGCTCCCTTTAACGCCTCCAATGAGCACTAAGTCCCTCAGGTGATGGTTAATTTGCCTTGCCAGAGAACTGGCTCATTAGATGCCTTACGCTCTTGGAAGGTTGTGAAGAGGATCCGGAATCGGCTCTTGCGGCTGCCCTCGTCTGCCCACATCCGGATCACCCCCAGAGCGGTGACCAGCATCACATCATTAGCCACCGTGCTGCAGAACTTGCTCTTCAGGTCCTCCACAGAGCTGCTCCCGTCGTACACTGCCACAAAGTTCCGCTTGCACTCGTTCGAGTTCTGCATCTCGTAGTCCAAGAACCGCAAGTAGATCTGCAGGGGGTGGAAAAAGGGGGGAGAGTCCTGAGATAAATCAGAGGTGCGCGCCTAACCCTAATTTTAAAATTTCAGTTGAATCACATTTTCGCTGCTGGTGCTGGTAGCTGTCAAGAGCATACAATGGTGTAAAGAAGTGCCATTGTTAAAGCTTGGATCAAAATAGTAGGAGGCCAATCTCCTGTATCCATTGTAAAAGGTTTATGAAAATAGAGAGCGTTTAAAAAAATGCTAGTTGGGGATTAGGTTTGAGGAAGACTGAATGTGTAAGTCTTAGAAACTGGCTGATCAAATGAATTCCACATCCCTCAAATCTTTTGAGATTCATCTAAACAGTATTATTCACAGCAGAAAGAATATTTTTTTTCTATCCCACCAAATGCTCTCACAGATACTCTGAATA
Source organism: Megalops atlanticus (assembly GCA_019176425.1). Classification (NCBI taxonomy): domain Eukaryota; kingdom Metazoa; phylum Chordata; class Actinopteri; order Elopiformes; family Megalopidae; genus Megalops; species Megalops atlanticus. The sequence goes on along the minus strand of CM032876.1, from coordinate 57,018,893 downwards.
GGCAAAAACCCTCACCTGTGTCCTCACTCAGCCCCAGTTGCTGTATTTAAAACAGTACCATAATGCTTTGTTATAATAACCCTCTCATTATGTGTTGCAAAGCCACAACTTCCACTTGACAGTTTCTATATCCAAACTTACCATTAGTACATTAGACTGGGGTTGCAAACAATCGCAGCTTTGGTTTCGACCCATGGCCAATGGCAGGCTATCATTACATTTAATGAGAGCTCTGCACTTCCATCATGACGCAGAAAGAGCAACGCTTTAATTCCTTAAGATACATGGCACTAATGCAAAGAACTAATGGAGCCTACAGTGTCAGTTTGGCTTCAGCAGGACTGCAGGCAGTGGGACGTGGCAGTTAAAAGCAGGTGTCACCATTCATGCCCTCTTCACAGCGGGGTTTTCGTAACACACGGACAGTGTGCTGCCTTCCGTGACACCGTGAGGGCTTTTGCACCTTTACAGCGTACCACCGTTGGCACATATCCGCTGCCTCTCCGCCCACGCCTTCGGCATTATAAATGGCTCTCTCCTCAGAATCCCAGCCCTTTAGAAATGCTCCAGTGTAACACTTTTCATCAGCGAGCCTAAATGGTGTGGGTGTCGAGAGGCAGCTTCAAATAGAACAAATGATTGTGCATGAGCCACAACACTCGAGTAAAAGAAAAAAAATCCTGGAGAAATGAGATATGCAAATTTCCCCACACATCATTTCACACATTTGGCGCTCCACACGCCACGGCATCTGGCTGGTTAAAATGAGCACTGCAGCAGCACACTCACAAGGGGTAGAACATCAGTTGGTAAATGCATTCATTCATTTTCCCAAGCACAAAGAATCAAAAATCTTACCCCCACCCCCCCACCCCCAAAATAAAACATCATTATGAGATAGCTTTCCGGAGGCAGCTTATTGTAAATCACAAATGAAGATGATGCATCATACAGCTACCATCACTGTTACAGATTAATACACTCATTGAGACCGGGGACTTTTCATTGATCCTGGCTGTTGACTGTTGGCTGTTGGCTGTTGAAGAAATTCTGGCTTAACCCTCGTGCTGTCTTCACTTTCTGTATACTCCCCGTGTCCTCAGGGTCAAAAATGACCCGCCTTCACTAAACCCCTAAAATACAGCAGCTTAATTGAATTTTAAGTCTCAAATCTATTTTGCATGATGAAACAACCTGTCATTCACCACAAACTTTGTGAATATCTGGGTTTTGCCTCTTCACACTGCAGAAAGACTGCATTTAATCAGTGGACACCATTCGTTTTTATTATAACACACCTGTCATAATAAGTACAGGTTAATTATTATTACTATTATTCTTGCTAAAGGTACTGCATAGGTGTAAACATTAATTTTGCAGCAAGAGATGGCACTTATATAGCCTAAGAAAGTAGCAGAAATGTGCAGAAAGTACTTATGAATGTATTTTATTGAAGGTGAACAATAACAGTTTTGGCAACACAGTGATACTAAAAAAACAGAATACTTTTCTCATTTTTTAACCACTCCCCCACCCACAAAGTGTACAAACAATAACAATAAATAAGAAGAAAATAAGATAATAAATACAAAACAAAAATGTAATTTTTTACAACAAAAATTTGGCTAAAAAAGTTTAATCTTATCTTATCTTAGTAAGCAATTAGAAATGTTTGTTGGAAAATTAGAAAATTTCAAGAAATGTTTGTTTTGTCTGAAATTGTTTTGTTTTGTCTGTGAACTGGAGTCATGTATGGGGTCATTGGAGGGGAGATGCTGCACATGCGCAAGAAAGTTATAGTTTTGTCTGAGTTCAGTCAGTAGCACACATAATCTCAACTTCTCATTGTGTGTGTGTGTGTATGTGTATGTGTATGTGTGTGTCTGTGTGTGCTTTTGTGTTTTTTGTGGTGTGTAAATGATCAGATAACTACCGGGTCAAAATGACCCCTAGGACAATCTTTGGACCCTTTTTGTGTACAGCTGTCATGGAAATATGAACAAAGGCAATCTTTCACTTTTTCTAATGTTTGGGTCACTGGAGGAAAAGTCATCAAATTTCAAGATGAAAAAAGATGATTTGGGGGTTTTATGTGCCCTTAAACATGGACTCGGGTCATTTTTGACCCTGAAGACAACACGAGGGTTAAATATAAAACTGGGAATGAAATGGTTTGTCCTCCCATCACTATAGATTATCTCATTGGGTTGCACAGTCAACAAGTTGATGCTACTGAAATACAGCATTATGCAATGAAGTGTGGACCCTTCATTATCAAGAGAAAGCCTTGAATCTTCTTCAGAGGGAAATGTATCTTAACTACCACACTGAGAGACTAATGCACTCCCCACAGAGAGAGGCTTTATGAAAGGAAACCAGATTTTCTGTGAGCCCTGAATTCTGTGCTCAAGGCTAAATATTTACTCAATTTTCCCGGTCCTTTATGCCACACAGTGCTACTCATGATTTTCTCATATCTTTACTTTTACATATTCGTAATACTGTATATGCTCCTACAGCCAGTCAGTTATAGAATGGGTTTATTAAAATGGGCCACAGCATACACAGAGGTAAGCAGAATTACATCAGCAACACTTTTCATTATTCTTCTCTCTGAATTCTTTCACAAAGATTCAAACCATATTTACACTGCAATAAAACAAATCTGGAACAATTTAGAAATACAGTACAGATTTATTTGCAATCGGTTCTGAAAACAATAAGTAAAAGAATTGGATGTAAGAAATATATCCTCATTCCCATAATCTAGATGTGGTCTGCACCGTTGTACCATATCCCATTGAGATATACACATAACAGGATGAATTACAATGTCCAAAACAGAGTCAAAACAAGAGATTACATACTTGTTACCTCTTCCTTCTTTGGAGTCTTATTCGAAAGGATTCATTCGCAAAACGCCTCATCGGACCAGAACTAATTTAATATGAAGGGCTTTTGACGTGGGGGCAGGGTGGGTTTACCATCTGAATCATCTCTTTTCCCTGTGAATGCTGTGGACTCTACATGTCAGCTAAAGGGGAAAAGGATCTGACTACTGATGCACAAAATATGCTGCCCTTTGCCCCCACAGCCTCCTGCTGCCTGCTGAGACCAGCACTCTTCACCACTTTAGTTCCCTAGAGAATTCCTGTAAGAACTGGGCTAATACTATGCTGTCCCCTGGTCCCCTTCTCCAAAAACCAGAAGCCAACATCCCACCCCCTGAGCCAATCAGAGGCACTCCTCCTGTACTAGAATCCTCCCGGGACCGGCCCGAACATTTCATTCGTCACTTCACCAGTCTTTGAGATTTTGCGTGATTGCTCAAGCATGTTTTAATTAGACTCTTCAGCTACTTTACAGTATTTGATTTATTTATTTTCTCCTGATGCATTGAATACATTATCAGGACGCTCCATATTGAAGCAACAACCTTTGGGGGAAGTTGGATGATATCTATCTGTTCCTGTGGACATGTTTGAGGTGCAGAACACGTCTGCTGTGCTGACTAATTTGTACCCAGTGCCAGCTGATGTTACGGGCAGCTGGAGTGAAATGGGTACATTATTGTACTGCATGAGGATGCAGCATTCATACGTCTCAGGATGAATTTGCGCTAGCAAATGAAAATGAAAGTATACAGCCTGACCAGAAAATAAATCAAAGCAAGACGTAGCCCATTACGGCCTGTGCATCAGGAATGCTAAGAGAACTTGCACACTTATTTGTCTGCAAAATATAAGAATATGGAGATCTAGGACTGACATCTGCACCGAAACGTAGATTTACAGAACCTCAGAAACAATCCAGCTGCAGTTGGTTTTATGTCTATTGGAGTATACAAGAAATAAACAGAAGTCGTGGTATTTGAGTTCACTTGCGTACATAGCTGACGTTTCTGTTAGTGAAAATACAGTATGACATTGATTTTACCTCTTTATATAATACATCCTCAGAGATCTGAAATAAAATCTCTTTATTTTTTGTTGTCCTTAACACAGATAGTGTCAAAAAAATTGGAAATATTTGTAAGAGAGCACACAGAAACAGGATACTGTAGATCACACCTTGTGAAGTTATCTATTAAGTGGGATTGAGGAATCAATGAGAACTTATTGAGTTTGTCATAACACTGATTAATGACATAATCCTTTCTCAGATGTAACATCTATTATATGGTAATACCTGGAAAACCATACATGTCTTTCTTTCAGTTGCCTCTGATAAGGGGGTAAAATATTATGAATGATTTGAATGGCTCCATCCCACGGATATCTGAAGAGGGAGAGAGGGCGTATGGTTTTGATTTGTGAGCCTGGAAGAACATCAGATAATACCAAAATCAATTGCAGAGGCAATAAATCACATCAAACAAAAATATCATCTGCAAGCCATTGCATAATTACCATGGGTCACATCAGTGCACACCACTGAACAAACTGTTCACTGAAGAGTGTTGCCAGAAGAATACGGAAAAGACAAGGTAAAATACACTCTCTTTGCTTGAAATGTAATTATTGATAAGGGCCATGGCTAACCATAACTCAGGCTGAATCAATCTGCTTCACTGATCCCAACAAGCAATAAAACTACAGATTTGTCAGGGGAAAAGGGATTGATAGAGTGCAATAACACATGGCAGATGAAGTAGGACCACACTGCAGAGCTACAATAAAGCTGCAGCAAGCCTAGACTTCTGAGACCCCTTTATCATTTAAAGCAGTGAATGGCTCTTTCTAGGCATTGGAGGTACAGCAGTAAATACCATCTGAGACAGTAAATTCAGAACAAACCATATCTTCCAACAGGAGATCCCAATTCTTTTTGCACTTTAAATCAAAAGATAAGGGGTATGGATTTCCACATAGTAGTAGAAAAGGGGAATAAAGGCAGACAGACAAGACGCCACTAGCAAAAGTTACAGAAAAAACTGTCAAAGATTTTCTGACTGAAACCATCTTGGCAAAATTGCAACATATATTAACATGGTTTCAAGTTTAGATATCAAATAGTGAAAATAGAAATTACATCAACTGAAAATTGTCTTCAATAACTTCAATAATTTGTCAAAATTATGACAATAAAACATTGGTATTGGGGAAATGACCAGAAAATGGAAGGGGCAGTGGATCCAATGAAGTATGGTTGCCTAGCAGTTGCTAAGGAAATGAAGTCACACTTCCTCACTGTATGGGTTTGGTCCTCTCATTAAGCCCGCATGCCCTGGTGTTTCACACACGACTGCTGAGCCAATGAGATTTCTTTCCTGTAGTCTGTCAGGTCAATGTATTGAATTGCTGGAGTTATAAAAAGAAATGCTGGCGCCAAGAAGCAGTGAAGCGCAGAACACTACTGTGCTGAGATTTTGCTAATACTCAAAGGGAACAAACATTCCATTTAAGTGGCAAATTGATGTTTTGCACAGTGGGTCCATATACATTACAAGAAAGAAAGAGGCTGCAGCAAACATCTTGCAAGTACTTTCCATAACAAGCATGTCAACTGGGCTTTACAGTGGCATGACTGGTGACCTGGTTGGTAAAAAGCTTTTTATGTAAAATAGTAAAAAATTCCAACATCTGTGACTGTTATGTAAAACCGTGATAAATTTCAATGTCTGTGACTGCTTCTGGTCAACCTGCTGCCAGATCACAGAAAACCTGCAGAGCTTTTGGTCATCACAAGGCCAAAAATCTGGAACTTCCATCATTAAATGTGTGTGAGTCTACTGATATTTTTACAGAGAATCTGTAACAATAAGTTTTAGGAAAAATTAATTTTGGGATAAAACAGATTCCTGGGCTTAAATTACAGCACTATTCATGATCTTTCACAACAATCAACTCTCATGAGCGTATGGAACAAATTTATTGTCTCACTAGTTTCATAGTAATCTCACATTGAAGACATGAACCGTCGGGTAACATTGGTGTTAAAACCACTTATATGTTCTTACGCAGGACGCTGGTAGTTGCAAGCTATATATTTTCATCCACTGTTGACATCCGATAGTGCTGTTATCTAAAGAAATCTCACTCTCTTGTCAGACTGCATGCTTTGATACCAGAAGTGCTTATAAATGATAATGAATAATGAAATCTCACAAAAGTTGATGAATGCCTTTACATAGCATTATATAGCTTTTAAGGTGTCATTATTTAAAGTGTTCATTATATTATTATAATCGTTCAAATGGAAATGCTACACCCACAGCCGTCCACCTTTACAATTGCTTTGGGGAAACTGCATCCAGTAACCATCTTTAATTTTAAACACTTTACACAGTGATTGCACTTTGTTAAAGTTCTTCCTGCTGACTGGAAATCATGATCAAGAAAATAAGGCAATTTACCAGCAGAGAACACTGTTGACACACAACATGTCAGAGCAGGTAAACAAACAAACAACAGTGGCCAGTCTATAGCGGAATAAAGCTGTGTGCCACAGCCATTTCATCAGCCATAAACCTTTCCTTTGACAACATTATTCCAGATTAAAAACATTCCTGACCCCAAGTGCACTCCCCTGCTCTCTGTCTGACCTTTTTAAGGGAAAGCTTTCCTTTAATATTTCACTTCTGGCACAATTTCAGTATTATCCACCAGTACCTCCTGCTTCTTTTCTTGATAAGATAGCCCTCAGCAGTCACTCCTTCACTTAGCGAATATAGTAACTGCAGCACATATATTTTGCTTCTGGCCATTTCTGTAGTGGGTTTTTGAAATAAAATGGAAATGTGTGTGACTCACCTCATTGTCTTGACACATTATTGCACTTTTTATAAGGAGGGGGGTGTAGGGTGATGAAGAAATGACAACCATTTCTGATGAGCACAATGACTGCAGGGCACTGACCTTGGAGCGCGGTGGGGCTCTGATGTACCACTTGCAGTCCACTGCCTCTGTTTGTAAGGCTTTGCCGTCTTTGGTGATTTGCTGAGATTCGACAAAGCCTTCAGGCCCTCCCATTTCAAATTCACAAACTGAGTCGCAGGAAGCACATAAAACAATAGATTAGAGAACACTTGGGAAATGCATCAGCTGTAAGGTACGTTTATTTGGATGGTACTTAGTAGAGAATAAATTATACCTACCGGGCAGAGGTTTCGGGACTCCAAGGTCTTTAAAGTCAGGATCTGAAAAGAGAGCATATTTATTTTTAATGAAGAAGCACATATTTGCATAATAGCAACCCTGGACTCTTTGGGTAAAACACATCGCTCATACTAAGGAAATAAATGCAGATATATTGCATTATTATTAAGATGTACCAAATACAAGGCAGAATGATTAAAAGTTTAACATTTCACTAATAATTTATTTGACCAGACACTAATAATTATACATTGGTAAAATAAACAAGCATTTGGCTTAACTTGAATACTAATGTTATGATTTACATATAATTACAATGTAATTCAAGATTGCAGCATATTAATATCACATGGTATGTAGAATACTAATTGCGTTGTGTCTTGCACAGCCTGTTAAACTTAACTGTGAGTCCAACAATATGAAAAATGTCTTTCAGCTTAAAACAATTAAAGTTTTCTAAGCTATATATTCTTCTATATCTCTGAAGATCACTCATGGAGCTCCTCCTCTAACATTATCAGGTATTTGTACTGTCGTGCTCATACTTAAAATGTGCAAACAAAGGTTTTGGCATCTTCATAGGTTTAAATAATGCAGTGCATTCTGGGAATATAGTAAGAGTTGGCTCCAAGTCTTTTCCTTTGTTGTTGTGAATATTCATTGGAGCTGGGGGTATACTTTTTCATGGTCAGGGTTCCTTGGCAGCTACTACCCATTTCTGGCATCTTCCTCACACTAGCATGATGCTACGGAGCTTGCCAAAGTGTACTACAGCACTACCCCAGTAGGGAATTGAATCAGCAACTTTGGGGTTACAAGCCCTAATCGTCACTGCTATCCCACTTGATATGATATCATACTGCTACCCCCTAATTTGTAAGGCATGGCTAATAATAATCCTTGTCACTTGAACACAGTCCTTGAACACTTCTGAATTGGTCAACTAAATCTCACACTACCAAACACACTTAGAAATACAACATGAAACACAGAAACAGGGCAATGAAGCAAGAAAACTGAATAAATAGTCAGCTGTCATTATCTACCCACTGTAATCTGTTTCCGTTGAATCTTAAAACGTCAATTACCTAAACAATATATTGGTCAGGCCCGAACTGGCTATCGATAGTTTGTTAGTAAGCTGAATTGAGCTACTGTGTGTGATGGAACTGTAGTTTATCAGTGGGGCTTCCTCCGAACCACCTCTTCTCTCAGTCCAGTTGACCCTGATAATACCTTGTAGTAAGAGAGTAAGCAGGCACCAGACTGCAGCTGGCAGTCACCAGTGCTCATCAAATACTTAGCACAAGCAAAGTACCCCTGTGAAGCACTTATGTAAAACAATAATGTAAACTGTGAAGTTCATCCATCTAAGAAAGCAAGGTCTGCATTCACACTTTGGCAAACTGCCTCATGACATAAATAATCGAGTCACAACAGAAGGGAGGGATGGCACTTCTTGCTTTGCAATATCTTTTGTAAGCAGTGAGGCAAAGGAGGGGGCACATTATATGTATTTGATAAGATCACTATCTGTATTTAATGAGTGGGGATTGTCAGGTTACTTTCAGGGTGGAAAATGTCTCTGTGCTGCAGTGTATGCCTCATTGACATAAACTACACATTGGTACTGTATTTGTATGGAGCAGTCCCCTTAGTGTGGTGGTGGAGGACTTTAGAAGAACACTAATTGCCTTTAGAGAAATAAATCTGTTGCTAACATCAACCTTGCTAACATCATGAGCACAGTAGTTTCTGAGACTGATGAACAAATATGTGAAAAGCAAAATAAAAATAGTTTAGAGATCTTCATAATATTTAAAGGATTTCTTTTAAGATAATTTTTGGATCAACTTTTAAGATGGTACAAGTTAACTTCACCGTTTAAGATACCATTCAAGCATTGTCGAGTTATTTGGGTGTTCTTCTTCTTCATTAAAACAGACACATTGCAGAAAGAACTGGAATGCCATTATTTGTGTAGGACATTTACTGGTTTGCTGTTGCTACATTTACTTGCATGTTTTTTCAATGTATAGCTAACAGCATTCTAGTCATTCTAGGAACACAGAAGATTAAATTCTAGTGCACCTCAGTCCACTTTAAAAGGGACAGATATTGATTTGTGAAACACTATTCCCCTTGCATCTCCCTCAGCCACTGCCTCGGGTTGCACTGAACACAATGATTGTTTTTCCAATATGTTAGTTGCTGAGGATACATTGTACAGCAACAATAATGGATATATTTGAAAACCACCTTTGCCATGACTTGACTTCATTGGCTCAAGCTGTGAGGGTATATTCAGTATGTGTATTGGAACGGTAATGTATAAACTGTTCAAATGACTGCATCTTCAGGAGTCACTGTATAATCAACTCAATAGCATTGTTTTACCTCTACCATTCAGTGCAAATGTCCTCCCAATGAAAAATACTACTGGCTTCTTCCCCCAACACGTAACCATGGATACATGCATACCCTTCCATTTTCCATTTTCCGAAAAATAAGAGATTTAACAAAAAATGTTGATCTGTGGAAAAAAAATTCAGTAATTTTGACTACGCTTGTCTGAGGTGCAAAGTTCATCGTGCTTCACTGCTTATTCCACAAATGAAAATGACTGCACAGCTTGCACAACTTTTCCTGCCTTAAAATTTTCAGGACAAGAGTCACACTGCACTGCTACACAGGGGATTTAGACCAGGACATTGCCTGCGGAAGAAGGGATTATGTGTTCCCGACTGTGGCAATTATACCAACACCACTCTGATTGCAGATCTGCAGCATCAACTTGGAAATGAAGTCATACCAGGCCATGATTTTAAAATAGTCAGAATATAACAGATAATCTTAAAGAATCATAAAAATAAATATTACTGCTCCAACATGGTGTGAATGTATTGCCAATATAAAAATGCTCACAGTGAAAAACAACACTTAAGAGGGGAAAATTCAAAGAATAAGAGTAAACCCCAATAAGGCCCTAAGTGTAAAAAACAGTGAGCAACATCATTCAAAAAGCCCTGCAGATCCTATGATTGCTCATAAAATGGCAAAAGGTTCAATGTACTAACAAGTGCTGAGAGTATGTTCAGAGCGCTGAGAATGTGAAGAGAATTCAAACAGCAGATAATATGACCATAAAAGCTCACAGTTTTATCAAAGATAAATAAGCTGTGAGCTTTCAGGTCTATGAGAGCAATGAATGACTAAGAAAATGCTACATTGAAGACATGAGAAGAAGAGGGTATTACACTGGGCAGGAATTTTATTTCTGACAAAGTAAACCCACCAATCATAACATCAACAGAAAGGAAAAATGTCACCCCCTGAAGGAAAGCTGTGACAAACCTGCAATATTTTGTTAACGTGTAGCTACCCTAATATTGGTCTTCACTATGCTATTCACAGCCAGATCTATATGAAATTCTAATTACATATCTATGGAATCCATTTTACAGAGCAATCAGACAATGCAATTTGTTTTACTTCACACTACTACAGTCTCTTCCTTTGTGTGTGCATACATATAAGCCTATACTGAAATCTGACAACTTGAGCTATTACTGTAGAAACATTTACGGTACATATATTTACAAATGATAGGGATATTCCCACTGTACTATTCCACACAAATTACTGGGCACAACTTTTCCTTGTAAGACTAATGACAGAAAGAAACTCCTATGTCCATATTTTTACCTCTTTCCCAATTCTTTGCTAGAGGTACTTATAGGGCCTTTATGAATACACTCTTCGACACTCTGCAACTTTTAGATGAGAACGATTTCTTCAAGTCCTTTCTGAAGTGTTAAAATGAGAATGTTTATGCATACAGACTCCATGCTCAAGGGAACAAAGTGTGATAATATACAGCAATTAGAGCACAACGTTTATATTTGTAATAACAATTACACCACGCATCAGTGACTTAAAAGGATTTCTGGGCAGAGGTGGACAGGGAAGAAGACTTGTAACCATACTGTATGACAGTAAATTCAAAACCCAGGTGGGCCACTGGCCTTGATCACAATACTTTAACTCGAATAACTTTGTTAAATCCCTTACTGTATGTACAATATGTATAACGTGATCTGCTGAATGTAGGTCAGCCAGCATGAAAATGTCTGCTGAGCAAACATATAACTAACAATTTTACACCGATTTTGTTGCAGGAGCAGCTGGATCTGAAAAGGGAGGCACTCTTTCTGCTGATGCATTTTCCTCAGCGAGGCCCCTTCAGAGAGTGTGATGAATCCAGTCTGTGAAAAGGCCAGGGGTGTCCCTTTTGTGCCAGCCAAAGAATCCCCCTCCAAAATCCAGGGGTTTTACATCAAAGTCACTGGCTCTTTCCTAAATGAGACTCCTGTTGCAGTTTGGTGAAGTGAAAAAAGGCAGCCTTCAAAGAAACAATATCTGATCAGAGGCACGGATCTATCCTGAACAGTCTGCTAGACATAGCTGTAAGAAATCCGCCTCTTATTTCTTTACAGCAATGTTTTGGAGCTACCAGCCCCTGACTTCCAGAATCCTGGCCAAGAGGAGGAGGATATAGAGAACTACAGGATGAGGCATTGGGAGCTTACCATGCCCCATCAGAATGCTTCTTGTCCATATGTCAAATGAAATGCTTTGCCTGGGTCCTGTCTCTCTGGGTGGTGGGTAAAAATGTGGGACAAGGGCATTGTCAATTGCAAAGTCGTGCTCTCGCCACATGTATGGGTTGTGTTTTTTCCCTTTTCAATTAGTCAATCAGAAGTTTTAATCATCCAGGGAATCTTTAAGGTGGCTTTAGAGTGCTACTTTGTTCAATGCCTGTTTTTTTCTCTCCACAAATTAGTTCCATGCAATGTTTGGTCTCTCCAGAATGAGAAAATCAAAGTGTCAGCCAGCTAATGAAACAATGACCTTCAGGTCAAGTGAGGTGGTTACAGAGCTGATTTATTATTTGGGTTTGGCATCACTTAACCCAGCTTGTTCAAAAGGCCACACTGCCTCAGACAGATGTTTACTAAGCCATTCAAACTGCAAGCCTTTATCAGTAGAAGTACAGAATCTAAACATTTACTGAATTAGAATGCACCACATTTAAAATAATATGTATCTGCTTAGTAGACACCCTTATCCTGAGTAACTTGTATGCAGCACAAAGTATTTTATACAGTTGGATGTTTTATGACGTACTTCCATCAGGTGCCTCAACTGCTATGCCACACAACTGACTTTACAGCCTTACAAAGAGTAAATTCCATATAAAGTTTGCAGTGGGAGTCAGTCTGAGGACTTTTACTACTACAATTTGGCATTAATATTGTAGCCTATCACCATTCCCAAAAGTGGTCAGGTCACTGAGGGCCAATTTCTTTTTCTGTTGAAAATGGGACTTATAAAACCTAAACCAAGTCACACACAGGGGATGGCTCGTGCATGTTCTTTTTCTTGCCTGTGAGCCAGGGGGATACATCAAGGTGATGCTACAACCAGGAACTTCCAGTAATAAATTTGAGAGCTGCATACTCACTCAGTATTTTCACACTGGCGTTTCTGCATTTCAGTCGTTTCTGCACAGCATTTGTGGTAGAATTGGAGAGGACCCCTCGGATCATTCAAAGTCAAACTGGACAAAGCACTGGCAGGTAATCCCCTCAGTAAACACTCAGTGTACAAAAATGTCAGGTTGCTAACATGAACAAAGAAATTGCCTAAAAGTCAGTAAAATTCTGGAAAAAACAGTTCTGCCAAAAACTTATTAATATCAAAATGAAGCCAAATTGCAAATCCTGTATGCCAAGTGCCACATTACCTCACACAGTCTTAACAAGCACAATTAATAAGTCTTTCCTGTTTCATAAGTCTTTCCTGTAATGGGCCTGCTTTTTTAATTTATTTCATTAAATTATTGGAGGACCTCATGTAACTTGCCACCATTGTGAGTGTGGACTGCAGTACTTTCTGCCCAGTATGTCTATGCTACATAATTCATTTGCCAGTGCCATTCTCTGGCAGAGAGCTGGAATTCAAATGCCTCCGATTGGCTCAGAAATTATTTCCAGTATCCACAGTCTGAGTGCGAATGGAGGTGCATTCTAATTCAGACAGCATATGTGATAGGCCTGTAAAAAGAAGTCACAGACTCATATGATGTATGCCAGAGCTATTCTGAGCTGGTGTTTGAGTGAATACATTTGATGTGGTGATGTCAGTCCACAACCTGTTTTCAGGCTAATTTCCACCGAAAAACACAAATCCTCCAAATGCCTTCACAGGCGGTCATAAGGAAAAGTGTCTTAATACCTCTGTGCTACATCGATTCAGACCTCTAAGCAACACCATGATTTTGTTAACTCCTGTCTACAGTTGTGTCCTCTGTATCAATATCCTTCCACTGTCAGAAAACTAATACACTTGATTTAATCATATTTTTACATTCACCTTGTGAAGTGGAGATTAAAATTAGGTAAACATGAGGGAACACACTTCAGTAACCATACTGAATTTTGTTAGGCTAAGTAATGGCAGAAGAAATATGACTACATTTATGATGTCCCATACTTATAATAAATGCATCTAACTCTTGCATGTAAGGTAGTTTGCGGATCTTAATTTCGATGCAGACATCATCATTGCACTAAAGGTCAGCACAAACAGATTTTTGAACAAGCCTCTTTATTACTAAGCAGCTCAGTGCTGCTTGAAAAGATAGTTCCCCTGTTCCAGCACGGAAATGAAAGCAAATCAAATCTGAGAGAAAAGCCATTGAAAAAGGGTTTTGCGAACATGTTGTCCAAGCACAGAGGAAAAGGCCTCGTGGAAGATGATGCTGTGCAGATGAAAAGAACAGAATGAGTACCGGAGCACTGTGAACGACTATAAGGGGATACTTACCTTGAATTCCTCCCTCTGCCCCAAAAACAAGGCTTAATGACTTTTAGAAATTGAGGGATTATAGTGCAATTTCTGTCTTTCCAGAAGTAGCACTGGGCCCTAATGGAAAATACAAACAGAAATTCCAATCTAACCAATTTGTATGCATTATCTCTCGGTGTAGTCTGTGTCCTTAGTGAACCTTGGTCACTCAGTACTTTCACCTCCCTTGATTACAGCCGCAAGCTCACAATACACAAATCATTGGAACTGTAAGACAGTAGTACAACTTCCCGCAGTGTATGTGTGACCTTAGTGAACATCGCCCCCCAACATCCTGACTAGATAGCATCTAGTACAAGGAAGCAGAGTTATTGTAACGTCTCCTGCCTCTTCTCTTCCACTGAGGGGAAGGCCGTGTGATCAGAATGGTTAAACCTTTCTCGCTGGCTTCGCATGAGGCTTGTGTGCAGCCTCAATTTGTAAACACTGGCTTACAGTGTAATCTTCAAAGCTTATGGTATTTACCCATAACTGAAATCATTTCTTCTGCCACCGAAATTGTGTTGCCTTGAAGTGTTACTGGTGTTGCACGTTAACATGCCCGACGCACACACGCAAGCACAACACTGAGGGTGAGGGAAGGAGAGCCCTTTTTGGTTTCAATTATAGAAAATCATATGGCTATGCAAAACTCTACATAATAACAACTCCTACAGTACTTAAGGAGAAACCAAACCAAGAAGCAATTAAGAAAATCTATTTTGAGAGCAATACTATGAATCATTCTGCAATATAGTTTCTGTCGACTCTTTCTCTTAGGGCTGTTTAGAACAAGAGCAAGGCATTAAAATCCACTAAAGCATACAACAAACTCAACCCCTGTGCAGAAATTCACAGGGGTAATCTGGTTCACAATCAAAACATGCAGAAGCAGATAGCAGACAGACCATTGCCCTTCAAAAACCCACTGACAAAGTGCTGGGTCTATCATCAGCAACATGATGACAGACAATAGGATATAATAGGGTAAACTCCCACCCGTAGTCACATCCAATTTGGCCCATTATGTTTCCTTACACTACTATGACTTCTCTTACTGCGTCCTAACATGACAGAGAAAAATATCTTCCCTTCCTCAGCATGACAATACACTCTACAATGTAGGACTACGATGCCCACACTGCCGATAAACCACACTCATCTTCATTTCCCGAAGGGCTCATTTCAGTTCAACAGCTTTTGAGGCTACATTTAAATAAGCAGCTGATTAATATCTTCCAAGGTGTTAAATTTGTTAATGAAGCTAGTGAATTAGCTCAATTAATCAGTGCAGAACAGAGCTGGAAGAAGAAACAAAACTGCCTCTTTCCACTGGATAAATCCTCTGATGGCTTATATTGCCCAATGCCAAGTGGCATCCTCTCTCCAGTACCGGTCTAGGCAGTGTCACCAGATTGGCTAAACTGGCACTGATTGTGCGATTCTTTTATCTATGTGAGGTACTTTCCCACTCTGTGTCTTTCGAAAGCAAAAATCTTGTGTGCGCAAAACATACAGATCCTCCCCACCAATGATCACAAATCCTTCCTAAAAGCCTCACGCTGGATTTATCACATGGGGGCTGTTTCAGAGATGTTTCATGATGTAACAAGCAAAACCCTTCCTGAGATTTCAAGCTTTAGATGCTGGTCTAACTTTCAATATTAAATGTTAAATGCCAATCAAAACAGTCAGTCAAAGAATAATGAATGAAGTTCCCAAGAGACTAAAAAAAACACATAAAATAAAGCAAACAGAAGGAAATGAGGCTGATAGAAAGAAATTGCTTTACGAAAATGGCCGTACGTTTTAAATAATGCTTTACTTCTGTGTTGGGAAATTATAACTCAGTGTGTTGGTATAATGCCCATAACTGAGATTACAGAGGATATTTGGTCAATGCTGCCTCAGTCTGAGTTCTTTAGGATTTAAAGCTGGTTAAGCACTTGCACACTGTCCTTGGCTAAAAGCCACAGCTGATTGAGTGCTATGTCTGTGTGCAGAATACCCTTAACCGCAAACAGTCCAGAGCAGTGTGCGGTTATATTTCATGTGTTAACTTTGCTTAGACAGGGAAGGGGTGAAAAAGTGAAGAAAAAACATAAACCAGATTCTTTACGTTGACCTTTTAGCTGATGACTCTGAAGCACAGGCTTATTTTTTCCCTTTGTCCTCATTCCAAGAAAAGGGCTTCCATGCACTCCAGTGTTTTTGTATTGCAGCCACCCCCCTCAAAACAAAGCTGTATTGGTGGGGGGAAAAAAGTCCTTGGAATCCTCAATAGACTGGGATGTGATCCTTCACTGTCATTGATCACATTGTTTACTCCCCATTGGTTTAGCTCCATCAGCCTGTGCTTGGGATTCAAATTCACCAGGGACCTGGACATATCTATTTCTGATTGTGGGTCAATACTGCCCACTGACTCACTCCTCAACTTCATCGGTAATCGTTCACGCAGAACGAAGTACTGACAAGGCAGTTGTTCACTTGGAGGTGATTCTATTTAAATTAATGCTGTCTGACAGTTACAATCACCGCAGTTCACTTCCAGCTAGTCATGCAATAAATCAATACTGGGGGAAAATACATTTGTTCATATTGCCATACATATTATAATTGTGCAACTGTGTTGATCTCAAGAGCATGAGCAAGAGTAATGCGCACATATGACATCATTCTTAAGTTGGATTTGGGCTAATTTTATATAATTATGTAGGCGATTTATATAAAACACCAGCATTCATTACTGTGTTAATATTGTTACAGGTATTTATAAGAAATGATATGGCATTTCCTGGGAATGCATATTACCAAATCGTGAAATCCATTCAGTTTAATTTTACAACATTAGCCAAAGTAAAATAATTTTTAACAGACAACCAAAAAATGTAAATATTCAGATAGAAGTGTCTTTTGTACTCAGTATCTACCATCATATATGAGGCATTGTTCAACAATAACTTTTATTATTACTAAAAATGTCCAGAATGTAGACAGAGATGTCAGTGATCCACCTGTCCATCTCCTTCCTGAGATGAACTTTTTGTGAGCTGTGAATCTGAAAGTGAAAATGATTAATCAAGCACTTCAAGTCAGAGCTGATATGCTCTATTGGGCACTTGCCTCCCGTAGCAGTTGGAAAGAGGGCATTGCCTGACAGCAGCCATGTTCTCACTGATAGTGCTTTATATGGAAAGAGCAAGACTTTTTTACATTACATTATGTTACTAGCAGCCTAATCCTAACACCTGAATCCACACAGACACACACACACACACACACACACACACACACACACACACACACACACACACACACACACACACACACACGTTATATGTATACATATACTTGTTGCCAGTCTCCAGTTTCTGCAATATCTTTCATTAAACTTAACATTTCATATAAACTACTCCTGGAAAAGGGGAAAACGAGCTCTCTGATGGGACAGGCTCAAAGGACGCCGTTATTCTAGTTGAAGGTTACACAGAGGTTCCCTACTGTAAGGGCCAAGCATGGGAATGATTGATATGTGCTTGTTTCAGTTATAGCTTTGAACGTTTCCTCTGGCTTGGGGTGAATATGGTTTAAGATGGATAATTGAAAGGCCGGGGCTCTCACACTTATACAGAGGGAGGCTCAGAATGTCCAAAAGAATAATAATCGAATTTATGACTGCATTAAGAATATTACATCAGTACTGATCTCCAACGTGACTGTGAGCCAGGGAAAATATGAGAGGGCCCACACATTATTGGAATTTGCTGCATAAAAGTGTCAGCATTTGCACCATAAATCCTTCCATATCCAAACTTCACCTGACCTCTATGCTACTATAACAATTTCAAGCATTAACAAAATTACAACTTCAAAAGAAGACACTCCAAACAGAAAAATAGCGTTTTAGGCTCACAGACAGGCCACCCCTTTAATAGCTTAAGGTAACAATCTGTGTACGCATTTCCATGTATGTATGCTGTACAAACCTCTATCACAGCTTCATTCACTAAATCATTCTAGAATCTCTCCAACACTACCCAGCCTATCCCTACCTAAAATTGATGTACTTTCACAATCTGGCTTACAAATGGCTAAGATGTTATACTTTACAGTAAACAGTTCAGACACTGGAACATAGCCTTGTGTGTTACAGAAAGAACACTTAAGTGGAGTCTGTAACTGGTGATTTGTGAGATAGCACCTTTAGGGTCCAGCATCGATCTCCCTGTTCTCCAGGTTCTCCCATGAGCCCTGCTGAAAATGCTTTGGAGATCTTTGCCCCATCATTTTCAATGACTTCCAAGGAGTAATCACCACTTTCCCACCAGACACCCGTGGCGATATTGACATACAACACTGACCATGTGGGACAGTAATTGGGACAAAACTGTGGCCGTGTAGCACAGCTTATCAAACAGCCCGGTCTGACACAAGCTCCCTGCTTCGATCCTTTGTCTTTCTCACTCAGCTCCTCAAGTTATAAAAGTCACGCTTGAATTGCCTAAATCAAAATACTAATATTCACTCAGGAGACATCATCTCTATTTTTGGCCCTTTTATCTGTTTTCTGTTAAGAATAGAGACTGAATAAAACCCTGTCTCCTATCAGATGGTAAACCAAGCGAAAAGAGCATTTGCAATGTGAACCTGTCCAATTCAAATGCCATAAATGGCAATTATTGTTTGTTGATATACTGGAGACATTAAATCTAATAGGACTGCACATCCTACTAACAACTGTCTTTACAAATCCACTTACTGACTGAGGTGATAATTTGCAGATTGTTAAAAGACAAAGCCAAGCTTTACTTTCAGGTCTGCAGGGCTTTGCGTTGACCTCAAAAAGGCTTTATTCACACATATGAAACCAATTCATTTTTATAATAAGCCCTTGTAACTACCAGAATCTGGGAACATATAATGTATGTTGAGAGTTGTGCCAATTTTAATAAGGCGCACACATGTTAAGCATTAATGAATTCATTCCATTGGCAGCCAGTATTTTGTGTTTGAGCTAGATAGATATGGGTAGATGTAATACCACTGTCTGGAATAAACGTTGGTGGTACCAATTAAAAATAGACCCGATTAAAAGTTTAACAAATTGGTTTGTTACAAATCATTATTTGCAAGTGTTCCACGACATACATGCCAATGCTGTAAAATAAGCATTGTGTCATTTTAAAAGTGGGTTTTGTGTAATGAGGATGATTGTATGTCTAAATTCACAAAGTTTCTGGGAAAACATCCTCCTCTATTGCATGATGAGCTACAATAGTTTCCTGGTAGAGGTGAATAGGGGGTTGGAAAAATGTTGACTAATGGAAATTGTTGTACACAACACTCAAGAGCATAGATGCACTTGTACTGTGAAACCAAAAAAAAAGATGGCAATGAAAGAAGCACCTGCTACAAATAATGATGGCTCATCCTGTGCAAAATCCAAACTCTGACCCACCCACTAATCAAATAAATACGCAACTCCCAACTATTTCCGAACACCCCTTAAAAATCCATTATTAGCACTGCTCTTGTTGAGGGCGTCCCATGTTAGCTTTAACCACAGGTTTAGCACTACTACAAAAGTAGTAGTAGTACACAGAGGCTATAACTCAATTGTCTTGTTGGCAGGTCTGTAGTGAAAATGAATTCAGTGACCCTGCATACTTCACACACATATTTTTAAAAGAAAGATTCAATTCAAAGTAATAAATGGCATCTAATGCATCACTTCATAGTTTCATAAAAGTACTAGAGCAAAGACGGTGCATCACATACACAAACATGTGGAGTATGAAAACCCTTCACTGTCTATCACGTAATTTCATCTGCCTCACAACATAATTGCATGAAACATTTACACATTTCCAAATTAGATGTCAACTCATGTTTGTCTTTCCAAATGACTTGAGATAATGCGATAAATTGTGTAATTGGGTATGACTGGGTGTTAAACTTTATTTTTTGGTACATTAAGTGATGGCATTTCTCCATTGTTTTAAGAGTGCTCCAAAATCACACTCATTACTTTTCACTCAGAAGTCTTGCTGAGCAATTTCCTTCAATGCTCTTTCCCTAAGTATTGTTGGACAGTGAAAATAGAAAGTATCTGACAACCAGTGCAAATATAAGCCAATACTTGTGCCTGTAATCTCAATGTCATGAAAATGAAATAAATATTGAATAACAAACCACATGATTTACTTACATAAAACAATATAGCTTTAGGTTTATTATGGACAATATCAGCAATTATAGACAACAGTATAAATTGTTGAATAATACCTATAATCTGGTGTGGGAAGTCCCATTGTTCAAATATTGTATCCTTCAAATATTGTGCTTAGCAAACGCCTGTTTCAACTTGAATTTTTTACATAGTATTCATTCATATAGCTGAATTTCCTTTGAAACAATTCAGCTTCAGTGAGTATGTGCAAAGGCACAACAAAGTGCCATATCCTGGATTCCATTCTACAACCTACCTGTTACAGGTCGGGTTCTCTTCAGCTCCACATCACACTACCTTAGGATAGCTATTGTGAATATGTCAAACGTCATTCAAAAAGCGCCTTCCATTCATCTTGAGTGAAACATCTGCCCCACCAAATCAATGGCTAGTGGCAATCCCTAATTGTGTTTCACAGTGTGTGTATGCCAGCAAGCACACAGGCACACGCTAATCTGAAGCCCTTGCCTTTTCCTCACTGGATTGGCTCCCTCAGTGAGGACAACAATGGGCTGCTCAAAGTATATACAGGCTATTCCAAATCAGACTGTCAGTATCCTGTTAGTATTACTACTGTGTGTGTGTGTGTGTGTGTGTGTGTGTGTGTGTGTGTGTGTGTGTGTGTGTGTGTGTATACACGCATACTGTATATTAAAAAATCATGCTGATAAAATGTGTGCTTGCTCGGTGGCAAGGGTGGGACTCGTTTGAGATGTATTATAAACTCATAATAAAATCATTAGTTGAACCAATCCCTTCTAAACATACAAATGCATCACACTACGCAATCTGATCCTAATGGCTTCAAACTAACACATACATCAACCAACCAACTTTGGTATGAATAAATTAAATACAGGTGCTGGCCTGCGGATAATGGACTACACCACTTTATATTGCCACTGTAAGTAATTATTTAACTGCATTAATAGATAAACAAGCAAACACATACCAGATTCCAGGAGTTTGAGCTGACTTTTATCATTGCAGCAAAAATAACCTATACTGACTGGAAATTTTAAAGACTAGAAATAAAAAAAAAGATTAAAAAAAATGCCTAGGCTCTACACGGATATTCTTGAGACCTAAAATGCTATGGCTTCCGGATTATTTGTGGCATGTTTGCAATTTATATTTTGAACAAATATACAAGGAGGGGAAGGGGCGAATGACAGCCTTCCATAATGATTGACCTGACCTTGTGATCACACCATTTTCTTCTTCACTGTAATGCCTGGACACACACACATACACAAAAACACACACACACACACACACACACACACACACACACACACACACACACACACACACACACACACACACACACACACACACACACACACACACAGAGCTTAGGCACACGGACCCAAAAGAATGAAAATTATGCTGCAAATCTTCACAATGTTGATTATCCTTGGATTAATAATCCTTATACCCAGCTTTATGAAGATTACACTGCTGTGCCCTTACAAGAGGGACTGATGGTTTTTGAGCCAGACAGCATGTTTCCCTTGACTTGATTTGTTTAAGAAAAAAAAAGTCACAAAGAAACATCATGGACATATGTGACAGTCAGCTTTATTCTGGAGACGCATAACGCTACGTGGGGGCAAGATTACTCTGAAAGGGGTTAATCAAAAATCAATGAATGAGCCTCTATCAAATCCCCTCAGAGCTCCATGCTCACGCATTTATGGATTTATCATCTGTGAGTTGCACTGTACTTGTATTACCATTTTGTTGAAATGTAAAAGTTATATCTCAGGGTGGCATCAATACTGTGGGTCGAGCTTTCTTAATTTGTTTGTGATGTTACATGCCTTATCAGCCTTTACATCATCTAACATAAACATTGTTACCTTATTAATGGTGTGTTTATGCAGTATACAAAAATGGTTCATTTTAATCCACAATCCTGCGTCCCCTTTACACACATCTCCTTGCTAGTTCTTCTACCATTTTGGAGGGCCACATGTTGCCATCCCTCTGAAAGGCAGTCTTTAGTTTTCCTCAGAGAGGCTGTCAGGCCTCTGCTTGTCTGTCACTCAGACCCATGGAGCAGAACTGTGGAGGTATTAGGAAGGCAACACTGCCAGGTGCCTTCTGTATTCAAATCTGCCTCTCACTGCTGGCTGAAAGAGCCTTCTCTGGTGAGGTGAAACCAGCTACTGTGAATATCACGGCTGCATGCACACAGCGTGAAACCTCTAACATCTACCTGATGAGAAAAAAAGAATCAGTTTGTGTCCACAGTTTCAACTATTATCAATACATTATTGTCATTTTTAGCAGATGCTCTCATCCAGAGCAACTTACATACAGTAGGTTACAATTTTCACATGTTATCAATTTATACAGCTAGATATTTCCAGCAACCTTTCAGTTACAAGCCTTGCTTCTTACCTCTACCCCTGCCCAACTTATGGTCTACCCCTATGTTTCCCCACTTTCTTTGTTTACTTTGTAAATATCACTGTTCAACGGAACAATTGTGGTCAAACAAATGACTATGAGTGCTATGAGTGGTTCAAGACTATGACACTCGATCATGCAAACAGCAAACATATTAATGAGAAGACAGCAGTACATACATCCTCTGTATGGAGAAAATGCCTTTCAGACACAGTGAGAAACACGTGCTCTAAGTTAAACATGAAATCGAACAATGTAGCATTTTCTTTGCATGCCCCCTTTGCTGAGAGAAGACAGAAGAGATTTTATTAGAATGAGTTATAGTTGCATCTATTGCTTTGCAATAATGACAGTTAAAATGCTAACAATGCTGTTAATTCTACTACTGCTAATATTTGTACTTCTATTAATAGTGCTCTGTTTAAGTGCAATTATTCAAACAGCTCAAAGCTACCAAATGGACTTGAAAATGCATCTGAAGAGACTGCACATTGGCTCACAATGTCCACTGGTTCACACTGTACAAAAATGCAATGAATCTAATTGAGAGGGAGCTTCTTTCTCTTTAATATGCACTTCAAAGAAATATGACTCTTGAAGCATGCGCTCCTTCCATACAGTCTTGTACTGGGTGTGAATGACAATGTTCAGATGCATTCCCCTGTAACCCTTCCAAAGAGAGTTTTCTGGAAAGACCTGGTAAGTACTGTAAGCCTCAACTGGTCACTACATTAGATGTTAGAAAGAAGGACCATATAAAATTCCAGTTCATCTGACATACCCTAACTATAGCTGCAATAAAATTAGACTTATATCACAAAAGAACTCTCATGCACCTTTATCCAGCATTAGAAAGGGCAGGATTTATTATTTCTGTTCTGTAGTCAAACTTAAATCTGACTGCTGTCTGTGAAGAAGCAATACTATGGGACACTGGATTTATTTTAGATTATTCTTCACAAATTGAACCCTGGAGAGAGAGTGAGAAAGCCACTGCACCACACTATAGAGATGATGAAGGTAAGCTAGATGCCACAGACACACAAGGAGTCTGTTCTACCAAATAGCAGCCAATCATGCCATTTATTCACACAAAACTAAAAGAGTGTCAGATAAGGAAGCCAAAAAAGAGATGCAGTTATTTGTTATCAGCGAGCAATATAACAAATCTGAAAACAAAGCATGCCCTCCAAAGACCTGCACACTGAGCTTTGAATAAACCTCGGACAGCATACACAGTCAAAACCCTGTCATGTGTGACAAACCAGCCATTCATCTCTTCTCTGACTGTACCAGTATCACTGGCGATCCCTTTGTTCTGTCCCTCCATTGCTCTGCTTAATATCTGCTCGCAATGTGCACGGGCTCACCAGATTTAAATGATTGGTCAAGTTTTCACCACAAACTCATTATGTTTTCAGTGGTGCAGCACTTTAAAAGTAACTACAGTTTCAATATAATCTTTGCAAGGAAACCTGTTTGTTAATTTCATGAGATAAACTACGGAATAAATTGCACTTAATTTTCAAGTCTGGGAAGACAATCATTTCTTTAAATGTCACGGACTGAGGAATGCTCTGACTCATGCATATACTATGGTGTAGAATTCAAACAGATCATTTTTGTAGCAGCATCACCTTAAAATCAAGGTTTCTGTCAAAAAAACATGCCCTTAAACCTTTGGCTAAATCTACACTGCAAGACTAACAACAAACAAGCATTTGACTCACTCACATTATCCTAATGCAGCTTTCACATTAGAGTGGTATTGTATGGTACATTAGATCTGCAATCAAAGTTAGGATGCAGGACTTCACTTCAATATCACTTCAATTTTTGCAACAGAAGGGGATAAAAGCAGGATATTATTGTCCATAAACAAGTCCTTAAACTGCCTTTACTGAACAAAAAACATAAACACATGCAGTGATCCCTTTCAACACAGGGCATGAGCAATGATTCAACCTTTGAACTTTGAACTGACCCCTGTCAACTGCACAGTTAATCTGCATGTCTGCCCTCAAACAAGACACTTTGCTGCCCTAATTGAAGGCTCTGAATGCATCATTTACAGATTCATTAATATGCAGATTTGCTCTTAAAATTCACTTCCAACACAGTTCCTATGCTGCCATGATGAGAGTGCCTTGTCATGTTGGAAATAGGAGAGAGCCAGGCTGTAAGCATATGCATCACAGCAGTTCACATGTCAACTGCACTGCGGAGTCAAGAGTGAGTGTGGGAGAACCACTATCAATGAAAAAGGGGTAATTTTATTCAGATTTAAAATTGCTCTTGTCGACACAACACACTTATGTTTAATGCTGTTGTTAGACTGTGCTCAACTGCAAAAACTGATCACAGGTCTTGACAATTCATTGAGAGGAAATAGTGCAATAATTTGTCATGTGTGAACACTTGAGAGAAAACAGCATTTCATTTTGAAAATAATGGACTTTATAGAATAATTCATTAAAAAAACATCCAATTCAATTGCTGCTCTAATACACATTAAAATGTGGATACAAGTTTAACCAAGTTTAACCAAGGAAACTGATAATACTCCTTTGTTTAACCAAAAAGAAATTAAGGTGGTAGTAATACAGATACCCCATTTAAATATTCTATTGCATTAGACCTGTTTTAAAGGAAGAAGTATTACTGTGAAAAAATGACATACTTTGCTAATGTTCTGATAATAGTGTGGATTGCAAACATTGTAGTATGTGTTTAAATTGGCAGGGCAATATACTGAAAGCATTCCATCCTTTTCTGCTGGTTTCAATCCATATTAATATAAAAATGAAAATCATGCATGACTTTATAATGGGCCTTCTCCTCCACGACATTTAAACCCCATGATAAGCTGTCAGCTCTTGAAAATACATTACCATTTACAGGTACAGGTGTCAAAGAGTTCATATTGTAAGTAAACACATAGCCATCTCATCATTCTGCTATCAGTCTGAAAAAATCCAAGAATCTATTACACTACAGATTTTCCATTTGCAAGCAAGTGCTCAATCTGATGCATTAAAGCTGGCATTCTGGGATGAAGTCAAGCTGTGGCCACAGTGACATTTCTCCATGTCAATACATCAAAGGGCAGGACAAAAACTCAACAGGCTTCCCTTCTGAAAAATTCAGGTCCCGATTTAAGTCATTCACTTTGTCCTTAATCACTAAAAAATAAGCATTGATGTTTTCAATTCCTATAATTTTTTTTTTTCTTTTTCATGTCAGCCACTGCCATAGTACCGATGTTCTGTATCCAGAAGAAAATAAAATACTTCTTTCAAGGACATGTCAAGGACATGAATTGAGGATCCTTTTACACAGTAAGGAAAGAAGTATATGTATTTTTCTCTCCCCAATTCAGTATCATAGCCTAGTGACTACAGTAGCATTTGTCTAGCAAACATAAAGCATAATTATCACCATGTTCTCACCATCCGACATAACAGTGTCTGATCATGTGAAAAACAGTTTGTTTCAGCCCAGGGAATAAGATGAGAACCTTGGGAGCTTGCAGCAAAACTATGTGGTATATTTTGCAGTCATCTTTATATCCTTAAGTTATCCTTCCTGGGTTTCTTGTAGTGTATTGAAGGAGCAACGTAGAATTCACGTAAAGCTATAGCATGTGGGCCTTTCAGTAATTTCTGCCATAGCTGTGACATTATCTATTAACCTGTTAGGTTTTGCAGCAAGAAAGCCCAAATTATTGCAACTGCTATGATGGGTGCACTCTTTGCCTGAAGACACTGGGTTCCAGGCTCAAAGCAGCTCCTCGTTCTTCATTTGACCATGCTGCCTTTTTACTTTTAGTTATATGCTGCTTGCTTTGGGCATGATGAATACCTATATGTAAACTCCTGGGTACAAAGAGGCATTGCAACACAAAATGAAATGTTGAATCATTCTGCTGAAAACCTTAAGATGAGCTATTAAATCTCTACCTGACAGGTCCTGCTTTAAATAAAGGGTTCATGCAAAGATTCCCCATAAACTTCCATTCACTGACAGCCTTAAAACACAAGACCTTGAAACCTGAAATGAATATAAATGTGTTTTGTCAACACAAACAATGAAAGCTGCAATGTCAGACATCATCTTTAACAAAGATGCCTGGATTTTATAATTCAATATGTTTTTTTTTCTCTGATTTGCAATGGATTCAAACCAGTGGAGTACTCTTGATTATTCCAGGTTTGACAGGATAAAGGACACCTGCACAATGATGCACAGACCGCATGATTTGATTGATACAGAGGCAAGACCAATAAGCAAAAAAAAAAACACTTTTGACATCTACAGTAACTAGAACACAATATTGTATGTGTGAGCGGCCAGTGAATCAAAACATAAGAGCTGCAGACAAAAACAAAAAAAATGTTTATATAAGGGGTTTGGAACCTTGGACAGAACTCAAGATTGACTCTCAAGCGTGGAAAAATCATCACTGCCCAGAAAATTTAAAAAAGCTGATTAAAACCAACCATCACAAAATGCGCATCTCGTCCTCCAAAACAATCAAACACTGAACTGATGTTCTTTGTTTAAAATGAAGGAAATTTAAGTTGCTGAAAGTACAATATAACCACTTGCTCCTTATTCCAATTTTATCTCACACGCCCCTCATGTAAATGAGAAGCATACAAAATGTGACATTTACTAGGATATCTTACTATCTGTACGTAGAGAAGAAATACAGCCAGACTGAGCGGGATGTCCTTTCCGATACCTTTAGATCTTTCGCTTTGAGACGTAGTCTGTCAGAATTATCCCTAAACATTCAAACGCTTTTGAAGTTAAATATCATTACACCCCTTTGTAACAGAAGGAAACATGATACCATTATGAATGCATCCAAAGCAAATATCTGTCACTTTCAGCGTGCCTACAAGTTTGATGGTTACAACCCCTTAAAATGTCCTGTTCTGTTTATTTTTGATTCATTTATTGGGAGGTCTGTGTAATACTAAGCACATTTGCATGCACTTTCCCGTAACACGTCAATCCACAACTAATAAAACTTTAAAATGTGGTTTCAAAACAGGGCATGACAATAAAAATGTGTTCAATATTATGACTGGAGGATAAGAATATAGATAGAATATAAACACCTCTTAAGGTGTCTTGTTTTTATACCCTAACACTTGGAGGTTGTGAATTCAGTTCAATACCTGAGTCATATTGATCATTTTCAAATGGCACCCATTTCCTCTCTGCTTGGCGCTGAGCATGGACTGAGGTAACAGCCCTGCAATAGTATTGCTTCTTAGTCAAAAGGCACGCTTGTATGTCAAGCAGCTTTAGACCAGGGAAACCAGGATAAGCTCTGACCCTATGAGCTAGGCTTGACCTTCAGTTAAGCCATAGTGTGGACTCCACTCACATAAGTCATGGATAAGTGTAAGTAATGAAAAAAACCTCTGTTACAAACCAACACAAAATGCTCCTGTTTAAAAGGATCAGACACAAGGATTAAATGACAATCGACAAATGTGACTCCCTTGGTGCGCAGTTCAAACACATTTCAAGGTGATTTCTTCTATGGGTTGTCCCCCATTCCTACATGAAGAGGTTTTCAGGATAATCTCTTACCCCAGAATGTTATTGTTAATAATTCTCAAAGAATGGTAGATTGAGCTCGGTTGGGTTCACACAGCTTCTGTTAAAGCTTAATATTATTCTTTGAACATATAACATAATCATTTTCATGATTTAATGACCATAATAAAAACTTAACAAAAAACAAAAATAAATGTATATAAGACTGGGGCAACTTCTCAATAAAATCGCTAACTTTAATCAATCTAAGACAATTTTATTATTATTTTAGATTGTAACTTTACTTTCTACATTCATCTGTGTGACCTTCAAACTACTAATTTTGTGTATGTTGTGGACAAACCATATTGTGGAAAGATTGCAAATATATTTTGACTAAAAATGTCTGTGACTAAAAATATATGTATTAACTCTGAATAAAGACACCAATCCCTATTCTCTTCATGAGCAAACAAACAAATATAAAACAGAACACACCCTACAGCTGTAAAAATTTTGAAGTACAATTGCATCATGTTTTGATACAGTGCATAAAATGGTTTTGTCCTGTACTGCAGCAATCAAAAAGATTAAAGGAGCACTGCAGCTTAGATGGAATCCGTTGGATTTCTCCAGCATTTATAAAACATCCCCAGGATAAAACCTACTTGGCTGAGAGACAGGCTTGCCACAAGGACAAGAAGACCCAAGAGATGTTCGCCATGTGATTTTAGCCACGAGCCAGCTTCCAGGCTGTAGCACTAAAGAACTGATCCTTCACAATGAACTTGATTCCACGTAAGATCAAAAATGCAATCACACTGAGAATTACACTGGTGATTTAATTAAGATGGGGTACAACTGTTATTTCATATTCCGCATGGGCAATTTCAATGAAAGAAGCAAATTATCATTTTGGGATTGTTGTCATATGGTACACATTGAATTCACATAGAATTCAAAGTCTGTTTCTTTGTTATACTGAAAGCACAATATGCACATTTGGCACAGTATTAAAGACAACAGATTTTTTTTAAGAAAAAAGGATGTATAACAGTATAAATAAGTATCCTTCATTTGTGTTACTGCAAAAAGACACAATGTATATTGCAGTATTTGTTTTGTCTATTTGTGATCCTGCATTGCCTATACAACACTTACAAACTTTTGAGAAGAATAAGGAGAGCATAAATGTTTGTAACACTTAGTTTTACAGGTAAGCATTTTAAAGGCATCACAATTTTCACTATAGTTATCATTAGATTCCCAAGAGGAAATTGCAAGTACTGTGTTGAAATGGACAAAATTCTTTTATCAATACATTTTTATATACAAATTCAACTTAAAATAATCCTGTGATTCTTGCTGCTTTTAAGTCTTTCCCCGGCCAAGCAGAGTACAAAAATCACCAGCAAACCTGAACCTGAATCGATTCTGTGAGCTGTTTTCCCCAACAATAATTTTTCCAACACTCACATTGAAATATTGATCTCTCAAAGAGCAAAGTTTCATAAGGCCATGACATTTTCTTCTGATAAGACTAAAGATTTTCCTCTATTCTTATTCTTTTTACTCTCATCTATAATGTCATATTTTAATCTTATTTTATTTTATGGCTGGAACTTAACAGCCAAGGATACTTTATATCACTCTATATAATCTGAGGGGTGTCACATATGACAGTCTTTGTCCTTACACAATATTCTCAAGTCATTATTATGATTGACTCTGGCTCTAGAGTAAAACCATAGCTTTCATGACAGTGGACAGAAGGATCATAACATAATGTAATTTTCCTTGAGGAGAAAGAAAAAAAAGACACAACACAACCCAAAATGTATTCAGTGCACTGGAGTCAATACTTATGTTGAAGAAATCCGTATCGTCATACAGATGTGACTTTGTTAATGTGACTGGATACACATTCCACAGCAGCAGTGGCGGCGGCCTCGGTCTGAGGAAGGCAAAGGCAGCACCCACACTGATGCTGACAGTCTGCACACTGTGCGGTGGTAACTGGCAGAGCTGCAGAACACTGCTTCCAGAGCATGCTTGAGTAAAGGCGAGCGGCAGCGCAGGAAGTGACAGACGAGTGGACGTGCTGACTGCACTTAGGGGGCCGGGGCCGGAGCCCAACAAAGACACGGTTAGCAGAAGGTGGAAAGGACCCCAGCTTCGCCAGACAGGCTCCACAGCCTGCGGGGGGAACATTTACATGCGCGCGTGCGCATGCGTGCGTGTGTCGTCTAAATTGACTAGAATCCATAGAAAAACATGAATGTGTTTATTTTATCAGACGTGTCTGCATTGCTCATAATGGTGATGTCAATAAGAATAAAATGACATCATTTGTATATTTAAAGATAATAATTGTTGCAGGTGTTTAAGGATAGGTTAAATTGACTGTGTTTACATTGAAAAGAACTACAGGGCCAATTTGTTTGCTGTTTCCCTTTCATATAGTCACCATTTCTTATAGAAAGCATATTCATTTATTTATTTATTCACTTTTTATTTATTTTCATGTACCTGTATTGGAATTTCTATCTGTTGAATTAATGGGAATGTTGACATTTGATGATGACTCATTTCGGACATTTTTGTAATACAAATGTCCATTGGCATTAGCATAATACAGCAGCATGAATATTGTGCCACCTGCACCATACACTTAATATCCCACAGAGTGTAAATGATATAATTTACTGAGACATATGATCAATTATATGCAAATGCACTGTGCACTGACCAAGGCACATCTAACATCTGACTCCCTTGATGTATTTCCATTACAAGGGCAGATCTGCAAAGACTACCCTCAGTAGCCATTTAAGTGTCATTTAGAAATATACACACATACGCATGAACATGTGCACACAAACACATATTTTTGAAAGCTATTTAAAAACATAGTTCTAAATTGCTTGATTATCTTGTAGTTTTCAGAAAGATGGAGTGGCTTAAAGACAAGCAAGTGAACTTCAAAATACAGACATCAAAACTGAGTGATGACTCAGTAATCAGGGTTTGCATTATTTAATTAAAGTGATCTTGAGCTGCAATTGTGATGTTACCATTATGTGAGCAAATAGGTAGAGATTATAGGGCCCCTTAAGATAACATCTAAAAATAGCTGTATGCTGCATTATAAAAGCATAGTAACAGCCAGATAGCTGTCTCATTGATTTATTCCTGGGAACCCTGCATAGACAGCTGACATAAAAGTCCAACACGCCCCCCCTTCCCCCATAACTAACACCTAACCGTTCCAATGTCTGTTGTGATTTTTGTGCCAGCACTGATACCATATACAAGCTGACTCCAGTATATTCTAGTGATGCTTAATTTCACACTCAGTACACGTACCCTCAGAGGACAACAAAACACACTCAACTGTTTGGGTATCCTGTTAAACAACAGCAGTTTAGATCATAGCAGGGGACCGGAGGTACTACACTCAGGAACACAGGTTGCACTGCAGACAAATCTAAAGGCACTGAATTGAGCACAAAGGTTCACTTTCTCTCCCTGATCAGGTGTTGTTTTTTTTTTATTCTGGAAAAAAGGATTCTTATGTAGTTTGCTCAATAGTGTGTAGCTGCTACCTTCTCTTTGATTTTACTTGAAAATCATGTTCAAAGAGATGGTGCGTGAATGTCATTTCTGTCATGAAGGAATGACTAATTCTGAGGACAAGGCTTCAGGTCAAAGCTTTATACACAGTAGATCCATTCAGCCTTTCCCACTCTATCTAAATTGAAAAGAACATTTATACCAACCTGGGAATCAGAAGTTAATGGAAGTGGTCATGCATCAATTGACTTACATAAAAATGTCTATTGGAACAGAAGATAAATACATACTTTTAAAAGATTTTTAATTTTCTTAAATGAGCTTTTTTTGGACTGGGACCACACATTATGGCAAGGCTGTAGTTAGAGATCCCTCTAAAATAAAATTACAAATCCAAGCATAACATAATTATATTTGTAGAAATAGCGATGAATTATTGGTTTGTGGAGGGGCAATAACAAACTACACCTAACAATAAGCTATCCAGATCCTATTAGGTTTATCTATAGACTTTACATTATGTTGGAAAATGATTTATTCACATTTATCAGCTAGGATGTCTGCAGGGGATAAATGGTTAATTATCTTCCAAAGAGGGCCTTTACATTATTTTCAGATTTGACCACTACACCACATTGTTGCCTCAGTGTGATTCACAGTATTCAGTGTGATAATAAGCTCTACATAATAAGCTGTCCAAAAAATAGAGTACTGTCACAGTTATGAAAAAAAAAAAAAAACATTACACAAGCGCTATGATGCAACTTCCTGTTACAGCTACCATGGATACTGCATAGATATGGTTGCCGTGATTAAATTCCACAGAAAGAAAAAAAGAGTGCAACAGAACAACAACAGGTTTCTGTCACTTCAAAAATGAGGATACTCTAAAGTTCCTTGGTCACAATGACATACAGCAGTCATCTGAATGCAATCAAAAACCTATACATTAATCCCTCCAGAACTCGAATGTTAGCTGCAATGACATAATGTAAGGTACCTCCAGGTTTCCATGCGCACTGGATGGTGTGGCATTACTTGGATACAGCCAGGGACATAGACATGTTTGACATGTTAGACCTGTCTGATTTATTTGATTCCTCCCACTTTGGCATGCAACATCAAAATTTTGGTAATACTGCTTCACATAAATATTGCAGCCAGATACCTAAATTATCATATTCTGCAGCAAGATAATAAATACTCTGTACAGGTTGTGTGCATGTCGTTAAAGAGCTAGACTTACCTAGCTGGACAGCAGTTTAAAAAAGGTTTTTCCTTGATGCTGAATGAGCAGAAGTCGCTGATAATGGCAGTGTTGTCATATCACTGCTTAAATGAGCTGCGCCCAGGGTATTGCGCAATAGCAAGTACGGAAGTACACATAGCATCTCAATCTCTGATACGTGCGTTCTCCATCCTTGCGATCTTGCAAGACCGTTCTCGTCAAGGACGCTTGGCAAGAACGTTCTTCTCAAGAACACAAGTACGTTCTTGCGTTCTTGGAACTGATAAACAGCCAATCTCTGATAGGTGCGATAACTGGCATTATCAGCGCAACATTTGATAAACTTTTGTTTTATTGTGCTTGTGTATTACATTTTGTGTTTTATAAGTGTTATGATGCCCCTGCCCTAAGCCAAACAGTCGCGTGAATAGCCTTTAAAACGTCATGATCTACCAGCGGGAAAAAGCAGAGGTAGAAAGATAGACAGACAGACAACCGATTGTCTTGCAATGTTAAATAGCATTTTAGTACTCATCCTACCATATGAATGAAATGACAAACACGAGTTTTGAGTTTGTCTTTAACTTTATTATATGAACAAAGCAGCAGCCTATACTATGGCAAAACAGAAATCACTGCTTAAATGAACTGCGCCCAGGGTATTGCGCAAGTACACACAGCATCTCAATCTCTGATAGGTGCGTTCTCCGTCCTCGCTATCTTGCAAGACCGTTCTCATCAAGGACACTTGGCAAGAACGTTCTTCTCAAGAACACAAGTACGTTCTTAGTCTTCTTGGTATTGATAAACAGCCGCGGACTGATAAACAGCCCCTGTGAAATTCGGCTCCCCTACTTGAAAGGTCCTAACACCAAGAAAATGAGGACCCCTTAATGAAGTCCAAATTATTGCCTCGTTCAAATTTAAATTATTTAATGTTTTTGTTTGATTATCTTTGATTGTACTGTAAAATTTTACTGATGCTAATGTTAAACTTGTTTTGCTCACTCAGTAGCCTGATGAAAAAAAAAAGAAATTATTCAAAAAAGAAAAACGAGTGTCTTGTGATATGCCTGAGTATAAACTAACTTTTATATATTCAGAGTTACTTTTATATATTCAGTTACTTTTATATATTCAGGTGTTACATTTATTTATTCAGGAATTATATTTATATAATCAGAGTTACTTTTATATATTCAGGAGTTACATTTATATATTCAGAGTTATATTTATATATTCGGGAATTGAATTTATATATTCAGAGTTACATTTATATATTCAGGAATTGAATTTATATATTCAGAGTTACATTTATATATTCGGGAATTGAATATATATATTCAGCTTTATATTTATATATTTCCTGTTTGGCCCCTCATAATATAGGGCCTATATATATATATATATATATATATATATATATATATATATATATATATATATATATATATATATATATATAGGCCCAATTCACCTCTTGATAGTGACTTGAGTTAGCTACATGTCTCACAACACAGGGTTTAGTCACTGAACCGATGGCAGTAAAATTTCCAAAGGAATTGCCACCTGGACCTGCATTCTTTTACAGTAAGGGAAACCTGCAGCTAGCAAAGTAAAACTATATTAAGGTACAACATGACATTCACAAGTAGCAAACTTGAGTTATGTATAAGTCATCTGTAGAAAGACGACTAGTTACATAGCAAGCTCCATAAAACGGCAAATGCAGTCACGTTTTCACTATACCAAAGTTAGCTGGCTAGCTAGCTCACTGTGCTACTTTAGCAAAGTGAAGTAAGTTTGTTTCTAACCTTTCTACATTGCGGCAATACTAAACAAAACACAAACTTGATTTTTTAAAATTATGTTTTCATGCAAATAATATTAACTATTCAGCTAGGAACATTCAAGGAAAAGTGCAAACTGTTAAAATATAAGAAAATAAATCTAAAACATAAATATAAAGCCATATTAAAAAAAAAAACTAGTATATTTAGATTTTATATTTGGTGGATAATTGGTAGATTACAAGGCATTTTGTAACATTTGAAGTAGGTGAAGTTTTTTAAGGGCCACAGACATTTGGTGGTTTGTCAATATCTATTTATAGTTAATAAACAATCTTGTTAGTTACATTAGAAACATATTAAAATTATAACACAATTCACATTTGCTTAATCAATACTTTAAAACCACTTTAAAAAGATTTCATGTTTCAGAGAAAAAAGTGCCCAGATTGACTTTTCAAATACATGCAATATTATAGAGAAAATGTGGCCAGACTGATACATGTAAAACCCTTACAAGATTAAAGGGTTCCCCCCCTGAGAAGATTTTGTTAGATACACGCTTAACAAATGACAAAAAATAACAGACATCATGAGACAGACTTGGATAACCCTCGTACCCTGGATAAAGAATTAACCCACAGGGTTTAAGGTAATCCTGTTTTTTCATCCTTCATCTTTAATTGCACAATAAAAAACATGATGGAAGGTTTCGAAGGGATTCTGACAGACAGTCTTGATGTATTAACTAATTCTTTTGACCAAAGGACTTATTTTAAAAGATAGCAAACATTCCAACAGAATTACATACTCTATGGTTATCAAACAATAAGAGCATTAAGAACATTAAAAAAGAAGAATGAAGAAAAATGGCACTTTTTTAAGGCTAAGTTTTTCTTGATAGAATCTGGATTTGATCACAAAATATACAAGGACACTGTCTATTCTGTATCATGTAACATATTTTGACACAGTCTGGGCTTCCATTTCACTGAGCAAAAGTTTCCAAAGACCCAAATGACAAATTAAAACACGATGACTGTGTTTTGAGTTGGTCAGACTGCAACAACAGTCACCAGCAACACCTAACACAGCAGAGTACAAAAGGGTCACACAAATGAACCATATTTATAGAGTGAATTTATTTCTTGTGCTGAGAAATGTGTTTTTTTTTTTAGCATTGCTTATGTAGGAGCCGCAAATAAAAGTCAATATACAACATGAAAAATGAATGTGACAGTGCACACATAGCACCAGGGTGGCCATCACAATTCTCTTCAGATATTCACAAACAGGTGAATAAGTGGATAGATAAATGACCAAATACATTATAGAATGTAAAGTAATATAATGAGCATGTTTCATATTCTGGCTACACCTACTTAGCTGGCGATTTACTGACCTATGTTGTTTGAACAGTTAGGTTGTTTGAAGCATAAATAAACATATTCAGTCTCTAAAGGCATCTTTTCACAGTTCAGCAGCCAACCAGAGGCTGTTTGGCCTCAGGGCAGCCTTCGCTTAACTCTACAACTCAACTCTCT
Organism: Megalops atlanticus; assembly: GCA_019176425.1. Taxonomy (NCBI): domain Eukaryota; kingdom Metazoa; phylum Chordata; class Actinopteri; order Elopiformes; family Megalopidae; genus Megalops; species Megalops atlanticus. The sequence goes on along the minus strand of CM032876.1, from coordinate 56,982,552 downwards.
CTTCGCTTAACTCCTAACTCTACAACTATGAGCTCATCCACTGAATTTGCCCTCTCCGGGGTGTGTTTCTCCCTGAGGGAGTTAGCTACTCAGGGTACAGATCCTTGCTAGATATCACACTGTTAATGGTTCTGCCTCCAAAATATAAGGCCAGCCCAACATTTGCATTAAAAGTACTGAAGTTTGTACGTTTCCTCTTCAACACTTATTTTAATTATTATTTACTTATTTAAAACATGGAACACTGAGTCTTGTCACAATTATTTGCCAAAGAGGAGTCAATCTTTTTATTATTCTAAACCACACTGACCTGCCTGAATTAGGTAGTCATCTGTTATTATACTCACATATCAAAACATGTACAACATGAATCACATGGAACAAGTGATAATTTGCTATATTATCAATGATTTTTTTCCCTGAATTAAATGATAAAGTGACAAAATCATTACTCAGAAAACCGTGTTTCTAATCCTGACAAATGGACATATTTTCCCACAGCAGCCTTTATACTGACAACTACAGTTCAGTAGAGCAGGGAAGAAAAATGCTGAATAGCAGGGTTTCATGTGGTTGACAAAAAAAAACTGCAGATTAAAATTAATTCAGACATTAGTGAACCATTACAAAAATTGTGAACGGAATATGAGATGAAACGAGAGGTTAATAACTATTTCCACACAGCAAACATGATAAACACTAATAGCTGTCACTATGTTAGCATGAAGAGAAATGAATATTCAGGGACATGTGATCAGCCTGGAACTTTAATCTGTGAACAGTTTCAATCTGTGCAAAGGCCTGTCTACTACATGTATACAGTAGAGCATGTGTGTTTTGTTTGACCGGTTGAATTAATTGAGCTCGCCAAACAAAAAATGAAATGGGGAAACAAAGCATAATTCAGCAGTTTGTTTAGTGTTTGTCTACGCTTCAGCAACCAACCCACATGAGCAGCACTGTGCTTTCCAGACCCTGGTCCCAGTGGCCTTCCTTGTGGGAGCGTGTGTTCATACCGTGAGTTGTGGCAGCATAACTGACTCTCCAGACCTGTTAACTGGTCAGTGGGCACAGAGAAAATATCTGATGGCATTGCAGCTGGACAGTCCTACATTTCACATTGTTGCACTGCCACTTGTTTCAGGTTTTTACTTCTGGGATGTGTTCTTTCCTCTAAGAAATGTTTATTTTCTGCATCAATAAACCAACAAAGCTTAATGCATAGGTGGGTACATTCGTGTACTTTGATTGTGTGCAACATTTATTTTTGGACTGACAGACAGCATTTTGTCAACATGCACTTAGGTCACCATGATTAAAGTATAGGACCTATCTAACTGTGTCCCTCTACCTTCTCTGTCAATATTGCATCTTATCAAAGCAGGATGAAAAACAGGTTACACATAAAATTACAAAGACTCTGATTTTTGAAAATATTTTGAATGTAGCTGTGTTAGTAATCACCAATATTTGCTTTTTATTGTAAGTATCATTTAAATTCAGTTGCAACTGAGACACAGTACAGTTGATTTTCTTCCTGCCCTGTGAACTGCGGTTATCATCAGCATTTGAGATTCAGTTCAGCATATAGGTGGGGCACAAAATATTAGATGCAAGGGGAATATAATCCACAACACCTGGATTTTAACCCATATTTAAAACGTTCACGATCCTGAAGATTATTGTGGACAGTTTCACAGTAGTTTAAGGCAATAGGGAGGCTGAGACAAGCACCTGCCACCAATGGCATACACTCTTAGAAAAAAATGGTTCCACAATGGTTCTTCTTACAGGGGTAAGGTTCTACCTAATATCATTAAATGTTCTTCCATAGGGGCAAGCCAAGAATCCTGTGTGGTTCTAGTTAGGACCCTTTTTCTAAGAGTGTATGAAGGAGTTCTGCATTGATGATCTCATACTTAGTAGATCAAGAATTGCATGGAGATATGGAGGACGTTCTGGCTGTAAAACGTCTTTGTGTTTTATTGAATTGCAGCTAAAAGTGAACAAGCCACTGCTTGGTAATGCTTGCTTAAAAGTAAATATAAAAACTTTAGTGAAGTCCCACAATAAAAATCGATAACAATCTATGTGATTTTCAGTGGTATGAAATGGATATTGAAAAGAGTAAAAAACACAAAACACTTCAGAGATTTTTCAGTTGAGAGTTTTGTGTAAATATGAAAACCTGAAAATATGACAAGTGCTCATACATTAAAGAGATGCAATGATCCCAACTTTCCAAGGACCCTGCCAATTTGTATGCATAGCTTATCTGTCCATGAGCAATCTAGGACAGGCGGGCAACCCATGCCAAACCCCCTGTTAGGTGAGGCAATGAGTTCAGGTAACATTGCAAGTTCAGGGAACCGTGGTGTGACTATAATTTATCTCGAGTGATGAACTGCAAATCATGCAGACACAGCATATTCCTCATAAACCCCTTACTACACTTATTTATTATCATAGGAGAAATTCATTTCCAAGACCAGTTACATACATAGCCCACATATCATTAAAATATCTGGAGAATACTGCTTAAGTGCCTTATAGCCAAGGACACCCAGCTGAGATTCAACCCAGCAACCATCTGGTCACAAGCCCAGTTCTGTGATCACTACCTGAGTTCAGGTTTTTTGAAACTTTCTGCCATCCATGTGCTTAAATTCATCTAACTGCAACAGTAATGCACTTCTGTCATAACTTCCATTTTTCTGTAACATATCAACAATGTTTTTAGCATAATCTTGATCATGTAATTGCAGTAGTACTCTGGCACAGAACTAATAACTAACAATGATCAGTCATAATAAATCATGAATGAAAACCAGACAGAAAAGAAGAAAAAATGGCTATATAACCATTCTGAGCCAAAGAGGAGATCACAGTAAAATGAGCTTACAGCAGTGGGAATTTTACTGAATCCAATACTTGTGAATTATTACAGACTGTCAGGAAGGTCTGAGTGACATTAATTAAACACATAGAAACCCCTTACACACACACACACACACATGTGCACATGTTCACCCCTGCACCTGTTATACAGAAGTTACCTCTATAAATACATCATTGAATGACAGCATGAGTAATTTGTCTCTCAATTTTCAATTTTGGCCATGCAGTAAACTGAATAGTAAAACATTTGCTTGTCTCTTGCCTCCATATCTACATAGACTGAATAATTTATCAAATTAATAGTTGAACTGATTGTTTAAACAGTCTGAAAGTGAATAGCTAAGCAGGATGACCTTTTAATAGCTTTAGAAGGTCAGAGTACTGAGATAAATACAAGTGTACAGCACAAAATAAGATACCAGAGCCCTTAGGACTAGTGTATTGCTGATTCAGCGATTTTGTGAGACCAAAGAGGGATAACTGAATACAAAAAATAAATACACCTATGAAAATGAACATGCTAAATGACTACTGTCACAGTACTGCACACTCCCTGGTCTGCTAGTGCAGTGGAAAGGTATAGAACAGGACCGTTCATGTAAGCAACACACATCAACAAACAGCTTGTAATAGTTTCATCTTGAGTGGACAGACAACAAAGCTCCTGTATGCTTTGATTTGACCAGAGATTATAAAAATCCTTTTGATAATCTCAAACGCAAACTCTGTTTACATGCTAGCAATCCATTGAGCCAGGCCTGACCACTGCAAAATGAGAAGGCACGACATGGTCAAAACACCACCAGCCTCCCTGCAGAATGCCTGCAGGGTGGAGAGACACGAGGCAAGGAAAAGAAAAAGCAGCATTCTAATAAAAGATAAACAAAAGGAAAATGCACATTTTGATTTGGTGCCTACAAAACTGATGAAAACACCATTCTGCTATTCAGCTATCTTATGTTTTTTTCACATTGTCAAGGAATTATATATGTCTTACATTCGGTTAGATCTGAAAGGTCCTTTGCGTTTTAACCCTCATTCAACTGATACATTAACACATAGCTGCACTTTATGCCAACAAAAAACAGGTATCTCTTCATGGTGTTATTAGTGAATGAACTGCAGTTATTCCTCACCAGTGTTCAAAAATCAGACAAGCCTGTACCAAATTTAGAAAGGCCCCAGCCTCACTGGGCAATGTGCCATTATGATTATGAATGAACTGCAGCCTGGTCCAGATATTGGGAGCTTTTCTTTTCTTCAGGCCTGTTTCAGGGTACCAGAGGAAATGTTTGCAATTCCTTCACTGTGCTTCACTTTTTTTTACTTATCTCATATAGCACATGCTTAAACCACTTTTAGAAGATTTCAGACAACCTGTATATCAGCAATGAGAACTACATCAAATATTATCAGCATCTGTCACTTCCTTTTCTAAATTCCTCCTCATTCACAGTTTTCAGTAAGGATACAATGTGTGTGTGTTGTATTTTTTTCTGCATGGAGCCCTCATCTACTTGACTACCTCAGAACAACCTAATGCATTGGACCCAGTACAGTGTCACATTAACTGGTAAAATTGCTATTCCACAATAGGAAAGAAATGACATATAGCATGGAGCAAAACATTTTTATGTCTGGAAAAGCAGACTAATATTAACCATTCATGAACGCCTACAATAGATAAGAATAGTTGCTCATCAGATAAATGACAAAAAAATGCACAGCATTTTCAGAATGCAATGAATTCTTGTCCAGCAACTAGCTTGATGACCTCCTTATCACCTCCAAAGGCTATATTCTTACCATAGAAATCACATCCAACTCACACATGACAATGACAAATATATAATTGCAAAATATATATAGATAGTTGCAATATTTAAGAAGTAAAGGTGAACAGCACATTCAATGATATGTTCAAGGCAGTGTCATTTTGTTACATATGTGACGTTTTCAGTGTATTTTAGCTTGAGATACATTGCATTACTTAATGAAGGAGGAGGGAAACAAGCAACAAATTTCTTCCAATCTAAAATTGATCTGTACTCTGGTAACTGTCTCTTGACTGTGGCAAACTGTGTTTTTTTACCATACTTTGTCACGTGCAAACATTTCCAAAGAACTAGAGGTTACCAGAATCCTACAGACACAACATATTTTACACAGTGATAATACCATAGACATTACATTCAATCACTTCATCCAGATGAACATACATATGTTTCTGTTATGAAAAATCCAGATGGCTGTTTAATGTAAATGAGGCACTCAACAAAACATTCCCCATTCCATTGTGTTACAAGATGCAGCCATGCTCATTAAGCTGTTATCTCACTGACACTTAATATAAATTTACTGTTGCAGAAATCTGATGACTTTTTTTTCTTGAACACAACTTGAAATATCACAACAGGCCTTCACATATTATTGTTATATACATTGTGGATACATTATATACACAATACATAAGATTTGTCATGAATCCAATTGGGTGACAAGACTATAAATAAATATGTAATAAAAGTCTGTGTCATTAAGTATAATAAGAGAAAACATCTAATGTTAGCACATGAAAAGAGTTACATCCTTCCACACGCATACTTACTGTAAGTACATTTCAAGAGGTTGGAGAGCTTTTAATAGTTTAACTACCTGTTGACTGAAAACAGCAGAATGTATTTGTTTAAAATAAATATATGCATGATTGCAATGACACATTTATTATTTTTGATGCTGCTCCGTCTGTTCCGCTTTTTTAATGAACATACACTTCCAGGTGTCAGAGAAGTCAAATGAGAACACTCCTTTGAGACCTTTTGCCATATGGGGGTGAATCTGGAAGAGCTGCCCATGTAAAAGTGTTTTTGATTTCTTCATTATCTAATGTCTGTCATTATGACTTCATACTGTGTTTTGTCTGCCAGGGGCTACAGCATCAATGATAAAGCTGATGGAATTCTCAGTCTGTATTTATATGGGAAATATGTTGAAAACAACTTCAATAACACTTAAGCCTAAAATAGTTTTTATCTTTTAATAACTGTGCAATGTTTTATTCTGAGAATGCACAAAATCTTTTAGCAAATGTTTAGATTTGTTTATTTTACATTTTTACCATTACAGATTTATGTTCATGGTTCTATATTTCTATTCATGTGTACACTACATTTATGCACTGAATCACTAATCAAGTAGAAGTAGTTGTTGTAGCTCGTATGTATGCATATATGCATTGAATCATATCATGCCAAATATTCCCCACATTTTTGATGTAAACAGTAAATCATTCTTCTGGTCATATTACTTCCGGTTTCAATTGCAAAGCCCTGTACTGTAGGGTAGTGCATACTGTGTTATCCTGTTGTTAAAAACAATTTAGTTTTCTTTTGCATCTGAAATCCTCCTTAAGTGGATCTACAAGTCAGAAACATATACACAGGACAAAGAAAGTAATCAACATGAAAAGAGTACTCAGAGTACCCAGAGTACTCTGCAAGAGAAAGAGGAAAAGGGCAAAAGAAATCCCTGAAAGTTTTTTGCTAAAGAAAAGGACAGCAAATCTACTGTCTCTTCTAGTCATGCAAAGAGCATAGGCAACTACATTTGTTTTACTAATTCATACCCCAACACATTCAATTTCATTTGATTTTACTGCACAGTTTATTAATTCCTATGCTAACAGTATTCTTGTACAAAATATTCAGAAGAGATGCCTGTGGGCTTAAAAAAGAGATGGTAGATATGTGTCCTGTCTAATACAGCATAATAGATAAAGATTGACTGGCATAATGAAAGCTGGAGATCTAACACAGCAGTGCACTAATGATACTGAACAGCAGGGATGTTACAAGCGAGTATCCTGCTCATTTTGAATGCAGTCACAGTTGTAACTACTGTATATGTGGTCACTGACAGCAAAACATCTACAATAGGTGACACAGCAGAAAGGAGCACGATTTTAATGAGCAACAAGCAAACTACTGAGTGGCGGAGGTGATTGGGTTGTATATAAGATCCGCTTATAGCAGAAAGGGCTCCTCTCTGAGGCAGATGCAAGGCTCGCCAGATACTGCAAGAGTGCTTGAACTGGAAGTTCACAGATTGATTTTTGAGTAATTGGCTTGGATGAAAAAATTGCAAGGATAGAAGAAAATCTTCCTAATGGGTACCCTGTTATGTCCTCTTGGTGATTAACCCAACAATGGGTCTCCCTTGAGCTAGGGCTCAGAGCTGACAAGCGAGAGCATGTTCTCCCTTCAACAGAGGCTTTCTTTAACTGGGGGAAGCAAAGGAAAAAGATGACCTCCCTCACAGCTGCAGAGTGTGTGCCTGTACTGCTAATGCACCTCAGCTCTTTGGTTAAACACATAGCGCAAAAACCTTTGCATCAAGAGATTGTCTGCTTCTACTTCAAGGCAAGGAGAAATGCATTAATTACTAATTATGACAGCATTCTCAGTAAGACATGAATTCAGGAGACTGCCATAAGGAAATGTGTTAATAAAACGAAAAACTGAAACAGATGTGAAAAACTGAAACAGATAAGAAAAAGGGGAAAATACATCTTCCAAAGGAAACCAGAATGGGTATAGATTTCACACCCCATCTGCTTACTTTGTGGGTTGCATGCTTTTTGATTCTGGTTTTTTGTCAGTTGTTACATTACATGCAGTAGAAGCTCTTGTCCATAGTGACGTACAAGGTGTAAGTACATTTAATGTTACATTTACATTTTTGACATCCAGCAGACAATCTTGTGCAGAGCAACTCCTGAGGTTGAGTACAAAGTGCATTCAACAAAATAACACAAACCATTATACTGACAAGGACAACATCACCAACACACAAAAAAGCACCAGAGCCAAACAGGACCACAAGTGCACGCTCAGCCCAACACTCAAGAGCAATACAATATATCCAACAGAAGGACTGCACCATTACAACGTAATAGCAATGCATACCCTGAAGTAAAACTTCCACATATATAATTGATGGGATTGGATGCACATTGTTAATTAGCAGTCACAATATGAGATAGTTATGTGATAGGGCCATCAGAGTGGCCCCCTTCAATGGACTCCCATAGACAGAATCTCTTGTGTTTGTATGATTGAGTCTTTGTATAATGAGGCTGCAAACAAGGCTGCCACTTCAGTGCAGACACACCCAATAAATGCCTTGCTCATTTAATGAGCAGATAAGCAGCCAGCTGAGCAGAGGGAGCCTAAACTACCAATTAATTAGACTAGCAGTTTAAATGCGCTCATGAAACTAACCAAGGCAAAAGGCAAAAACATGATCACAGATCAGTATATAATACTACATGAATTCTTGCAGTGGTAAGCAACACACTGTTAAAACTTAAACACAGTTTAACACAGTAGCAAGAAGTTATGAAAATGGTACTCTGCTTGGTCCTGTGGAGATAACGAAGTTCACGCTATGCAAGCAACATGGACCCTGAACTAATTGCCTTTATTCAGTGTTTCTTCAGGCAGCTTAGAGGGAAACCTGAACTACAGACCAATTAGGCTAGTTAAAATGTACTTGCAAAACATTATTGTGTTAGAAAACCTTTTTCAGTATTTTCAGACTGTGCTTTCCCTCAATTATTCTAATATAGTGAAGATCCAAACTGTAACTGAAAGACACACTGCAGGAAATGGCTGGGGGAGTCCTTTTCCACCTTGGCTGCACTGACTTGTGCCAAACATCTCCTGTCTGATAGCATTACTTTAGGAAATTACATTTGAGCTGAGCATGACTTGGATGTGCAAGGTACACTTGCATTTTTCCCTTGGCACACTGAATTCAGGGTTAAAACAACAGTTTTGAGAGTACAGAGTCTGAATGGCTTAACATCAAACATTACGCTCAGATTCAATTTAACTGAAATGTTCTTTGTTCTTAACTTTGAGTAACCAATTTAAGTTGTTGGCACCTTCAGAGATACTTACAGAAAAGAAGAAAACAAACACCTATTTAACTTTGCCATGCAATGTTAAGGACAAAGTGCACTATGAGGCCTATAGGAATAATAAAAACAGGATGGTGAATAAACATTCTGTAGTAAAGCAATATGCAACCAAGGCTATGGTGTACAATCATGTACTTGCAAAAACATGCATCGATCACCTTTATGATCAATCCTAAAAAAGTACTACTCTTCTTGTCAGTTCCATGCAAGCACTACTCATGTACACATCTCCACACTTTTACACATATATGTATTCCTGTTTATTATTGTGCTACACTGTTTGCTTTACTTGTGTTACTTTTCATTTCAAAAATTTTTAGGAGACATAAGAGGAACACTAATCATATATAAACAAGATATTACTAATTTCTCTTATTGCTCAATGATATTTCTCAGGTTTTACTGAACAAGACATTCTCATTTTAAATTTTATTTCTGTTTTAGTGAAGAAAAAAAAAATACTGCTGAGCTGTGATATTTTTTCCCTTTGGGTAGGTATCTAGCTGGCTGGTACTCTGGCTAACTAAGTAACTACTGATACCTAAACTAGGTAGTCTGTATTCATCAGATGTTAGCACCCTGTTCATATTAATCTGAACACTGCCATTAAAACCATAAGCACTGCAAAGGCTGTTTTCGGTGTTTTTCTTCATGTGTGCAATCCCCTGCTCTGCTGCCTTGATGTCACTAAATGTGTCCCAATGCCAACCATTTCACCAAAGTTTCATCAAAATCCACGCATACACTTTTAGTTCAGAGGTTCACAGATGGACAAACAGAAAGGGGTGATCACATAACCTCCACTCCAACTACAAGTGACAGGGTCAATTAAAAAAAAAAAAATCTCTGCAAAGTCCTCAGAAGGCTTGGCCTCTTCTGGAGTTATCCCAAGAGGACCACATTAAAGCCTCAGGTATCTCCTTTCATCGTGCTTCCATTTTGTCCAAGTTTAGACTGCAGCCCATACATTTGTAAGTCAGATTTGTAAGTCAGATTCCCTACTGTGCCACTGTTCACCGAATAAAATTCAACTTATAATGCCTTGGGTTCTTTATAGTAGCAAAACATGCTCTTCTCTCTTTGTTCTTAAGAGCCAAAAGCAGAATTGAATATCAGTGCCAATAACAAGATGAGCACCATAAAAGCACCATAAAACTGGATTTATTGCCGTTTTCTCATGGAATATCCGCATAAGCACCTACAAATACATGCAGACACATTTTCTTTGGATTCATGAAGTCTGTACATTAGTACAAGCTCAAGACTGGATCAAAGATTTGTCATAAGCACAGTAACTTCCATGCATACATTTCATGCATCTGAAGAACTGATAAGGGTCACTTGGAACTACTGTATAGTCCTAATAGTTATAACTGTCCTCCTTTATAGACCACACTCTTGCCTCACTGTGGGACTGTGGACAGGGAGAGAAAAAAAACAATACCTTCAACATAAATCTTCATAAATCTCATAAAAATAACCCAACAGAAACACTAAAAAAGAAAGCTCCAAGAGCTCTCAGTTTCCTGGTAGTGCTCTACTGATTTGGAGCAGCAGCTTGGAATTACAATATGCAATGGTGACAAGGTTCACAGGCAGTTTGTTTAGCAAGACTTGAGCGCAGTTTTTCATCTCACAAATTAACAAGGTGGAGGTTGCACGCAGTTCATCCATCTGTAAATAATGGTGACTGATTGCGGTGCCTCCTGCCAAAGATAAGAATGTCACTGACTCTGTCTTTCAGCAATTTATTAAAACTTCCAAGTACTTAAATGTCAGGAACAAAGTACGCCTCCCTGTTCAGTGACTTTGAAGAAACTCGTGAAACTGAAAAATGACTTCAGCCCCAGCCAAACCAACTGTTGGTGAAGTGTATTCACAAAAAGGGAGTTGAGGTCGATTCCTTTGGTTCAATTTTCAATTTTCCACTTCCTATTTGAATCTACCTCAGTTCAATCTCATACAAACTACTTATAGGATATATAAAGATATATTCTGTTCCAGTTTCAATCTTTGGCATCATTAGATTTAAATCAAATTCAATACACCAACTGGAATACCGAATAGAATACACTGCATTCAGTTGACATATGTGCTCTTATCTGGATCATTCAGTATGGCATTATTTATTTCATCTAGTGATAAAACATCTCATCATACACAACAATGACAATACTAATTAGAAGGGGCACTGTATATGTGTTAAATCTCATTATGAGACACACTTAGTAATTTTAATTTGTAAGAAGTGCTGAATATGAGCAACTGCTAAATGACTAAATTTAAATTTAATTCCAATTCTGGAGCAGAACCTGTCTATCCAGAGAAGGAAGGCAACATAAACTAAATGGGAAACATATTCTAAATCTTTGAATAAAAAACAGACCTTAATAATATGAGTTTAACTGCTAAAGTTAAAAACCAACTGATAATCTAAACAAAATGCTGTATTTAGCTACATCTGTTACGTAAAACATTTATCACTAATGCCAATCCTAACTTTTGTTCTGATTAAGTTAAATCCTTGCCATTAAAAATGTCTGCATGCAAATATGTTAACCAGCAAAATTTTCATAATGAAAACATACACTGAAAAGACAAAAATAAAAAATGCAAGTGCACTATATCCCTGTGGCAATTATATAAGATTATTTGAATATTGGTACTGGCCAAATATAAAGCATTTAAATTATCAGGCTTATTATCTGCTTGCAATGCTATGACATTCTGATGTATAGACATCTAGTTCACAGCTATTACAAAACTATTTTTGCTGTAGCTTGAAGTTCCAAAACGGAAGGACACCAACTCCACTCTCTGTTTTTACTTATCAGCACATTTATCAGTGACATTACTAATACATTCTTTGTACTCTTGTTGAGGTTAAAGTATGATGATCTTTGGTTGTTCATCCTCTTATTATCCTTATTATGGTTATGCTTGAGATGCTCACATTTAATGTTACAGAGCAAGGTAGCTATAACAGTTCTGAATGAGCTGGCTAAGCAGGGAGCTAACAAGCTAGCTTTACATTTCTGTCATAGTGAAAATATAAGCCCAAGGGGATGCCTGGTTGATTGAAATGAGCTTTTGAGAGGAGCTATTTAGCTAAACATTAGCTGGCTAGCTAACTATGTTAATAGTCACCTTGCTAATCCAGTATTAGTCGTAAAGAGAGAGGTAATGCTTCTGCTTCTTCCATGTTGATTTGTTCCCTTTATCAGTTTCACCTTACTGTTTTTAAAAACGGCATCAACCATTTTCTAAATCAGGCAGCAATCACACACAATGGGCACTGATATTTTGTGTAGGTACTTTCTGCCATCAGTATTTGATCCAGGATCAAAAAGCATTTCCCTTCACTACGACAGAGATGCCAGCAGATATAGTTAAAGAATAAAAATAAAGTAGTAAACCCCAGACATTCATGTTTTTATTACATAAACCAAACAGAAAAATACCAAACAAATGAACATCAAGACTCCTGAGTTAGCAGAGAGCAGACACAAAGTCACATCCGAAAACCCTAAAGAAATATGAAACCCCCAAGTTACAGTGGACATTTTATGACCCAAAATGAAACTAGTTTTAATTTCTTAAAATAATGTTGGGACTAACAATTATTGTACACTTATTACTGATATCCACAAGCCCCTACAACTCAAGCCATTCCATTTACGGAAACGTTATCTCATTCTTAACTACGATAATAAAACACTTGTGTGTGGCAAAGTAGTTGAAATATGTAAGCAAAGAGGTCTGAAACCAGATTGTTAAATGGCATTAGGAAAGTGGTCCCAAGAGCCCTGCTGCTGTTTCTGTTTACTGCTGAACAAGTCTTCTTGCACCCAATAAGATGTATAAGGAAGCATGAGAAAAGTGCTCCTTTTTACTTTACAAGGCCAGACCCTGTCATGCATCACTACTTTATCTGAGAGAGAACAGGAGTAACAAGGTCAAAAGAGCCTGCAAGCAGACTGTGACACCAGGAAGGGACACTCATCCAGCCTGCAACACCCAGGGAACAGCAGCCAGATTTCACCTACGCTCAACAACACATGAGACTCATGGGTGAACTTGTCAAGCTCAAACAGGTGTAGACTAGGTTTTGTACCGACATACATGTGGACAACAGCAGCTGTGTCCTGACGTACAGAGTGGACCACCAGGACTTTAGGGTTCACAATAGCGTGATTCCTTACACTCTCATGACACTTTGAGAGAGGCGTTTACAGTAACTGACACAGTGTGTGTGTGTGTTATATAAAGTGACATAACATAATGTATTTCAGTTGGAAACTGATATTTAAATAAATAATTAAGAAAATTTGTTATATAAACAAAACATTGTACAGGAGCCAAAGCTGCATATAGTAGAATAATTTGTCCATTTATAGTAATCAGTTGTGTTGTAAAAGAAAGAAAGGAAAGAACAGGACATGATCAGATGATTTCAGTAAATCTGTGAAATGTGTCACATCCAGAGTAACTGTATCAGGTTTACTATATACGCTTTGTAATCATCATTATGTTTATAAGAGGAGAGAAACTTTTCTACCTGCGGTGCTGTTTTACCTGTGGGGGAGTACAATTTCACAGTAGCAACACAAGCTGGAAGACCCATAAGTGTGATTGCTGACAAAAATTTTTCTCCCTTGCCTTTCTTTCAGCTGTTTTACAGTCTGCATTATCAAGTCTTACTGCTGGCTGAAATGCAGACATACAAAGTTTTTGAGAATCTGGCCAGGTGAAATCCTAATTAAGACCCAGAACCTATGCTGTGATTTTCTCCACAGCTGTACAGGAAGAAATCAGTCTAGTCACAGCCAAATCCGGGAATTGCAAGGATGGGTGTCATAGATCCTTATGTGAATTATGGGAAATACCTGAATTTACAATAGAAATGAACAGACTATTTTCTGTTTTATGAGAAAAATCACCTTGTCCTGTTTCCTTTCTGCTGAGCCAATACATTTCAACATTTATTCAACTGAGGTTTCTGAGGTTTTCTCATCCTCAAATATTCCCTAACTCTATTCTGCAACTGTTCCAAAGCACTTAAGTGCAACACAAAAATGCTTGTCCACTCATAAAAAGTGAAATACCTACTATGCTGATAACACCTTAAATAGTGTTTCTTGCCAAAAAAAAAAAAGAGTCAAACAGACAGCCTACTGGAATTACCATACAGGTCCTGGAAGGGCCCATAAGCTTCAAGCATGGCTGTAGGGAGAAAGGTCAGTGCCTATCACATTTTTCTGATTAAACAATTTGACCGTAAACTGCCCACCTTCTCCAAGGCACCAGCTTTGAGAAATTAAAGTATCTGCCTTAAAGCATGCTGCTCAGCAGCTGCTTAACTGCTGACTGGCTCAGCTATCCATCATAAAAGTGTAGGAAAGCACAAACTGGAGCAAACAGGAAATGAGAGATTAGTCTTAGTTTCTTTTTTTGCAGGAAGCAAATTACTATTAAATACCCACAATAGCCAGTCAAACATGTAAAAATATAAAAATATACTTGGAGTAACATTTTGTACAATAGGTAGCATTTTAAGATGAGCATGAAAAGAATGTGAGATTAAAAAATTGCAAATATATGAATCATATCTATGATATATCCAGCTGACCATACCTTTTGGCATTTATGTTAATGAAACAACTGAGCTGTTAGAGCAAACACTCTAAACAATGTACTGTGTACACAATTCCAGGTGAAATGGGAAAAATGGAAGCTGATTTTCAGGAAAACATAAAATTTAATTGTTTTACCTGCAGTGAAGTTGTATCTTGCAGAAAATCCTATTGCCTCCAATTCGCCATCAGCGACAAATTTTATCCAAAGGTATCGGCCACTGGATCTGATATAGGGAGGACTTTGCTGGCCACAGTAGCGTCCAATTATTGGCGAGAAACCGAATGGCCCATCCCGAACTTCAATATGATCAAATTTGCATTCCCACGAAGGCTCTATTGAGTATGTTTCATCAAAGTAGAGATCAATACATTGTCTTGGTGCAGCTACAACAAACAAGCAGGAGAAAAATACACAAATGTCAACTTACACATCATGTGGTCAACAGTTTCTGTTAAATCTGTACTGGCTGTATATGACATTCTAGTGCAACACAGTAGTTAATTTTGTCAAAACAGTACAGTACAAAATTGCATTCAACAATAAGCATGTCTTTGTGAATTACTTTATTGTTAATACTGCTTTGCAAAATAAAATGTATTACATGTACTCAAAAGATAAGTCAAAATGACAAACTGAACAAATGACAAAAGACCAGGAGCCTGTCTTGGCCACCTGGGGAATCTTGCTTTGCAGATTGTCCTTTACTTGAATTAGCGATTTTAACTAGTATTCCTTTTGCATTACTTACAGAACAGAAAGGGCATACTGTCAAGCAGGAAGATTAATTAGGCTTGTAAAAGTAAAAAAAAGAACTTGCCCCATAGAACAAGTTAGAACACAAAAGAAATCAGTAGTCTTGTGCAAGACACTCCAGTCCCCATTGAAACTCAAGTCACTTTATTATCTATAAAATGTCTCAATGAACAACAGTGATTTGTTGTTTTTTTGGAGGGTTAAATACTCTCATCAACCACCTACTGTAATTATAGTTACAGAGGGGGTTCAAAGTTTAGATATTAAAAAGTACATGGTGTTGTTGCATGGAGTTTAGGATTTATGGAGAGATTAAACTCTAACAATTCTTTCGCAAACTTGTTACGATGTAGCTAGCCTCATGGTTTCCACAGAGTAATTAAATGTGATCTCTGAAGTTAATTAGAAAGACTGAAGTTGTAATCTACCTAATTCCATTTACGTTCAATGGAGGAAAACAATGGCATGTAAAATGCCTGTTCCCATAAAAATATACTACTGTATTATCAACTGCATTTAACAATACATTAATCAATGCCAAAGGAATATTCAAATTTATCTAAAAGCCTGTTCTGCTGTAAATTCATGAATTACATATGGTGTCTCAGTAGAAAAGCATTTGGAGATATTAGCACCTGAGCACATCACTAAATCATATACTCTTGCTAAGATTTGAAATCCCTGCTGGCAGCTTTGTCATGGTGGATTTGTTTTTGGCTGATTTAATTTGATCATGCTGATTTTTTGACCAAGACAACAATTTAAGGGATCAGTTATGGATTTCCTGAACTGTGGTACAAAGTAAAGAAAAAAGAAGTGTCGCATGTAGGGGTCTTGGCATCATAAAGAATTTGTATTCATTCCCACATTTTTGTCACATTTTCCACCTTTCAACATACAAAATTGCACTTAGATAAGGGGCTACTACATGGTAGTTCATGATAAAAAAATGCTTTGCTGTGTTCACTGATGAAACCATCATACCATAATCATAAGCCATCATCATATCCAACTGATTAGCATGTTGCCATTTTGTTTAAAAATGTTATCTGAAAAAGGGGATGAAAATTATCTAAAGTAGATGCAATTCTGAAAACAGTGGTCTATCTGTAAACTACATTGTATAAATGTTGTAAGCTAGTTGCATCCACAATTCACATTATGAAATGCCTGAATTGTCAACATCACCCCCTATTAAACCATGAACGAAAAATAAATGGCATGACAGTGGTGAAATTGATTCTTTTTTCCCCAGCAGATATTTACCTTCAAGAATGTAAATGCACTCTCGTTCTGGTGGGTATTTGTTGGGGTAATTGGGAGAAGTGAATAGACCCCCTTCTGGTTCTTTCACCCAGGTTCCACATTGACCTGCTGGCTGGACTCCTGAATTGTTTTCCACTGAAACACAGTCACAGCTGGGAATGAACAGCATATCTTACAAGAAACAGCACCAGAAATGAATGTCAAAGGTTATGAAATGCATGCGGAGCAGTGTGCATGGACAGATGCTGTTCAATGTTCAGGTTTACTTCAGATTATTCAAAAATGAATGAAAGAAAAAATGTGTCTTGACGGCACTGAGACATCATGGAGGAATATAGATTTAAACCAGCAAAATGTGTTACCTGTTCCCTTCTTTGTTGCCCCAGACAACCCAAGTATGATGAGACTTGCAACAACTGCAAAATGAAATTAATTAATAAATACATTGGGGACAAAATGGATTTTTTTCTTTTCCAGATACAAGGTTGTGGGGGATAACTCTAAAGTCTGCATAGGTATGTTGAATATTTACATACCTTTTCGCTACTTTCCACATTAGCTTAGACACTTTTCGTGGCTTCTGCTATCAGCCCTTGCTCACCAGTCAAGCCATATTTCATTAGTTTCACATGCTATGTTGACAGCATTTCAAAAGTAATTGTAGAAGTGCAGTACACGGTGCAAGGGTAAAAAGCCTGAATACTGAATAGCACTCCTTGAAATCATAAATATTTTCCAGCGAAGAGAATACTTTGAATCTGCTGCCTTCGACACTTAGATGAATTCAGACAGCAAAACCCTTAGGTTTGCAGTTATAAGACATGACTTAACTTGACAATTATATGTATTATTGCTATGATATCGTGTCAATACTGCGCTCCAGATGAAAGATTTTTCAAAGAGATCTTTTTGTGAAGATAAGCATACATTTCAAATGTGACTAATTCATCAAAAGCACAGGGGATACATTTTCGTACATCAAGTTCAACAACTTCTTCAGTACGATGAAGATGTTTTACAGTCACATACAGGAATTACCGATTAAGAGCATTTGCGAAGTGGATCCTGGAAATACTGCACGGTTGCAAATGTGCCTTTGGCAGACGCGTACGCACAAACACGTACAGCATAATACTTAATAACAAAACATATAATTTCACACACACGAAAACAAATAAGTGCTTTCACTGCGTGTATGCAAGGAAGGTGATACTCGTTTCAGCATTAATCTGTCAGAGAAGCTATACCAGTCTGGAAGATACCGCATGGATTTTTTTCTGGTCAGACAGCTACCAAGAAATCATCCGAAAATGAACACCCGTAGCGGTAAACCAACAGTTATTCTCCTTCCACATCACATAACTAAAGCATTTCAAGCAGTGCATACAATTACATAAAGTCATAAAAAGGAGACTTACCGTGAAGCAAACTGCGCCCATGTACCATGTCTGTTCCTCTTACAAGGGGCTTCAATCTCAACTAATTCCATTTAGATATAGGAATACCTCAAGTGAAAACGATTGATATATTGGGGATTTCACAAATGAATAATAGTGATCATTACCACACCACCCAAAACATTATATTAAATGAAAAATGGGGGAAACAACGATAAATCATAAATAAAAAGAATCCACGAAGTAAAACATTGACTAATCACCAGTTTCATATAAAACCATAAACAGGTATAAACATTCGCCAGATTTCCATCCAAACGTTTCCAAGACCTTTTGGTGCCTTTGATGCACTGAAAGGATTAAAAGGTCCGTCATCAGCTTTTCCTAATCGCTCCACCTTTGCAATCTTCCGAGGAAAAGATTTACAAAAAGGGATTTTGCAATTCTTCTTCGATCCCTATTTAACCAACAATCCTTTAGAATCCAGTAAATCCATCCTGAACATATTTTCATGTGTTATTTCACTTATTTGCTGCGCGCAGAACCCCCCAACTTCAATATCAAAACTCACAACGTGAAGATCGGTGTTTGTCTCCTTCCCCTATTCTCCCGGTGATGAACAGTGTAGAGAAATCATCTTCCAGCCTGTTAGCTATGTGGTTTCCTCAATAAGAAAGAGTTAAACGCGTACAACCGCTTTCCCCTAGCAGCTGGCCATACATCCTCCTTCTAATCCTACGGGTTAACGAAATAATCTGAATAATCATGGCATTAAACAAAGAACTTTCTGATTAAAATTGTAATCCATCCAAACAGACATAACAGGATCAAACGGTACAAAAAAGTAGAGGATGTTTCTTTAAGAAACACCGCAAACCCGCGCAGACCGCAAGATGCAACACCTCTGACTGTGGCAGCACACCAAAATGTAAAAGGTAAGCAGAAACACACTCTCTGTGTGGAAACGGAAGAAATAAGCAAGCGGAGATAGATGTCTGAGGACGCCCGACCATCAGTTACTCCAAGCAATTGCACCTGCAGCGTGGAACTGACGAGAGAGATCTGCAGCCTGTTAATATGGCGGGGTAGAGGATGAAATAAAATGTACCGAAGCGCGAGGACTGAGTAATTTCATTCGGGACTATGAGTTATCAACCATACCAGTCATTACCACGAGAACACTATCTTTTAGCCTGTACTTCACTATACTCCTGCTCAGATATTCTAGTATCAATACATTCACTTTACATGCATCCGATACTGAATCCTACAACTGCAATGTAAATGACTTGGATACCAAGTTGCCAAGCTTTTCCATTTTCCTTTTAACTGACACATACACGACCTCATTTATTTAAGGAAATGTGGCTGCCCGCCAAACATAACTTTTTGTTCAGTGTGAGATGGAAGTACATAAGAGCTACTGTATATAGTTGCAGAACACTCCCTTGCCATGATTATAATGAATAATAAGAATAAAACGATTGTGCTGTACTATAAACTACATTTTAAAATCCCGTTAAAATCATTTTTACTTCGGAAAGGACAGACTGGTCTGAACACTAATGTGGATATTGTCAGATTGATCAGTATTGTCCATTCAATGACCCATTCATAACGTCATCGATATCAGCACTTTTGGGCAGCACCGACCGCCATCTCCAGACCGTTGATATGTTCGGCAGCATCAGTTCGCTTGTCAACGTCGTAGAGAGGCAGGCACGTGCCGGCTATTAAACAATTATACTAGGGAACATGTGGTTTTTACCACAGAAAACAGGCAGATATTAACATACGACAAAAATGTAGAAGCCTACAGCCAAAGCACCAAGAAAGCTGAATGGTGCATTGGGAAGATGCACAGTAAATTTTGTAAAGACATGACCTGTGATGCTAGTGGCCTAGAGTCTTGTGCTATACAATTTGTGACGCCATGTCAGTGAACACCTGTAATCATACCAAACATTTTGGGGCCTTCCAGTGTAACATTTGTTCCATTATAAATGTATGCGACAGTAAATGAGGACAACAATGTGCTTTCAATCTGTGATCTGGGGGGTGTTTTCATGTACCTATAGTAACCATAGAGTCCTGGATCACTGCAATCTGAATGAGCGTGCAGTTCTGCATGCAGATTGCTTTACCAAAAGGGATTCAGCCTGCCAAAATTCAGCAGAGGCAGATGATGTCAGCGAATGTCCAAGTTCATCCCAGAAGTGTTTAGTCATCAGCATGCTCGATGACAAAGCTGATCAAAGTGACTCGGGGATGTTCCAGTGGTCCTGGTACCGTAAATAGCCTTGGCAACCAGTGGACATTTCCCATCTTGAGATATTCAGATGGCAAAAACAACTCCTTGATTGAACCTGATCCTCTGAAATGCACGCTAAAAATGCTCATGCACATTCACGTAAAGATCTGGATCTGCATGAAATGCGTGGATGCTGATGAATGGAGGGAATTCTGTAGTGCCAAGATTACAGCCAATCAAACAGACAGACATTACTATGCGGATGACTGCCTGCTGGGAAAGTCTCAGTGAATAAAGCTGGGAGGCGCGTGTTGTACTGACTCTATCATCAACTGACAGCTGAAGTAGAATATGAGCTGTAAAAGATATGCTGCAACATGTTACAATTTGTACACACTTACACTGAGAAATGAGGCCAGAGTCTGTTTTTGTTTTTTTTTTAAATTTCATAATGTTATTGTGATCACTACAGCTTTTGAAGCATGCAATGGTGATCTTTGTACAAAGGATAGCTGTACCTGAGGTGGTCAAACTAGAGCCTACAGCCAGTGAAAATTGTACCTCCAGTCACTGGCTACCCCATTACTCCTACCAGTGACAAGTCCACAACCTCTAAAGATAAGAGGTGAAATTTTTAACACTCAAAGTTACCTATGAGCCGCTTTCTAGTCAGTAACTGTGTTTAATATTAAACTTCACAACATTGTCCTCCTGAGGCTTTGTGATATTATCACGTTTTACTAAAGCACTTCACTAGTGGAGGGCATTATCTGTATATGCATTCCATGTGACACTTTTAAGAATTGAAGAAGTAATGTTACATCAGCATTTATGGTATTTTTCCAATTCCAACATTTTCCAATTGGATGGCTTTTGTCCTGCTTTAGTGACCTCAGACTGAACCTGAATGTAAATGATAAATTTATACAGGAAATATCATAGCATTTTGACTAGGATAATGGACTTCTGGAAAATTTTTAATGTTTATCTGTACTCAGAGGACAGTTTGAGCCCATTAAAGATGTGTTACAGCTTGATGGAATGACAGCTGATTTCACAGATGATAGTACTGAAAGCTTATTATTGATGACCATTATGAGTTCAAATAACTCTGAAGAAAATATAGAAAACTCACCCCTCTGATTGCTAAATTCTGAGATGAATACTGAGAACATGACAATTATTTAAATGAGAGCTTATCTTGCTTGCTGTATGCAACACCAGTTCCCCCGAATTGAACTCTCTCCAGCTTAGCCATTCAGCATAAAAAACCTGTCAGTGTGAATGGCAATGAAACACTGAAAGCATCTCAAAGAAATGATTCATTCCAAGACTCCTAGTAAACTGCCATTTTTAATTAAAGAAGTTTACAAATTGAATAGAGATACCTTTGTGGTGTAACTGCTCCACTAAATTTGCAATTATATAAACTCTCTGGGGGAAATGGGTTGGTTAAAGTATGCATGCAATTTCTAAAAATAAGTAAATAGATGAATAAATGAATAAATATTACAGTGTATATCAATGTGCCAAGTCAACATATGATTCTGCTATGATATTAATGTAAATGGCCAACATGAGCTTACAAGTTTTTCTTTGACTGAAATTGACCAAGGTTGACCCTTGGTGCATGTTTCCTAAAAACAATATGGGGACTGAGGTTTCTTTTTTAAGTATTAGCATATAATGATATTTTTGGTATAATACTATAATACAGAAAGCTAGCTTGATGTGTTTTCCTAGCTGGCTCTGACAAATTTGGATCACATCTGTAGTAGTGTAGTAGTTACATAGTTGTTTTAGCCACCACATTAGAGAGAAAGTCAATGTGTACCTCAACCAGGATCACTACATTAACCATGCTACATTTTCATCATTGATAAATACTTAAAGTGTCACTTACCATAACTGGCACTGTCAGCAGTATGCTGTTAGAATACAGTGGGTGGAGTTTACTAGCAATAAACCCATGTAAAAAGTAATATTCTGAAGAGCGTATCACCCTGTATTTTAGGTTTAGCTTCAACTTTCTAAGTTAGTTTTAGAAAAATGAAAAATAAAATCTGTTTAATAAACTGATTAGGCAATACATTTTTCATGGCAGCCCCAAGGTATTATTTGGAGAAATTTTGCAAGCATTCATGAGTGCCACTTGACTTCCATTTTCTGATTTGCAGTAATTCTGACTGCTATTCAGGCTATGGCTCTATATGCAAACTGGAACCAAGGATGCAGCATCTCTCCAACTGTATAGTAATTTCAATGTCAGAAAATTATTAAGGAATTAAAACTAAAAATTAAAATCTTAACTGATATCACTATGAGATTTAGCATTAATATATGAACAAAACAATTTCTGACATTATGCACTAGTATGCATGCTGACTAGTAGTGACTGGAAATGTAATAGGTCAGCCAAGACAGACAATTGAATGACTGATCTGCAATTGAACAGAATACGTTCATTCAACGGAACAGAGATATAATGCCACTCACAATCGAGTCATCACATACTCAGACCATGTAAGAGCTTGTACTTGAAAATTCAGGAAGAGAAACAAGCTTCTTATATAAATTAATCAAGCATTTGCTGTCATCTTTGTGTCAGTATAAGCCAAGATTTTTCCCCTCTAACAGGGGATTGCCAATAATGTGCATAAACATGGAGGCTAATGTTTTCTGCCCAGTGGGACACAGCTTAACCTCATTAGTAATGCATTGAGGAATTTGTTAGGTAAAAAAGCACCATCTGTTTGTCATTCAGCAAGCTTGTATTTCATTAAACAAAACACTTTCAAGACAATATGCTAGCCTGACCATAAACAAATATTTGAGGCTGTCTTTAAAGGTACATTAGCAGGTTGACTTGTCAAACAGTGGACCAACTGCATCATTTTTTTAAGTGAGAGCATGCTTTGGATATTTTAAATTGCTTTAAAAATTGAGATAAAGGAAACATTCTGTCCAGAATTCT
Organism: Megalops atlanticus; assembly: GCA_019176425.1. Classification (NCBI taxonomy): domain Eukaryota; kingdom Metazoa; phylum Chordata; class Actinopteri; order Elopiformes; family Megalopidae; genus Megalops; species Megalops atlanticus. Next base: position 56,959,396 of record CM032876.1, on the reverse strand, counting down.
CCCATGTCATCATGTCAGTGATGATGTGGCACTTAACAGTTATTATAAAATTGATGGCAAGGCCTGCACTGAGCAAGAGTTCCATTCCACATTGCTAACTAAGTAATTTTATATACTGTGACTATTTTAGTTCTAAAGTCTATGTCTGTGTGTGTGTGTGTGTGTGTGTGTGTGTGTGTGTGTTTGGGGGGGGCTCTTGGACAAACTGCACTTGTAGTCTTTTTACACCTTGCATCATTTGACCCCCCACCCCACCCCTGTGTATATTGCTTTGTAAAACTTAAAAGGGAAAGGGAGTGATCCTTGAAAGTGAGTTTCCTGTTCTCTGTGACTTTGCCTAAAGCTTTTCTTTTTGACCCTGATTCTGATCTTCTTATGCTCATCCACTGAAGTAGCCATAATTATCAGTCACATTCACCTTGCCTTTAGAAGCCAATTTTTTAATATGCTGTATTATGACAGTGTTGTATCACTGTTCATAGCTCCACATCAAAAGATGGGACTTGTCCACTCACCTTTATCTAATGTTCACGAGGAAAAGGGATAATGCCTGGTATGGCCATTAATCTTGGAGTTTTCCATGTGTTTTTTCAGTATTCACCTTTTTCTTGGCACCATTTTAAGGATAAGTGGTGTTAATGCTGGTGTCCTGGATGCTGGCTTCAATTGTACCTTTCTCAATCTGGTCTAGCTGATTCTCCCTCAGTAGTTTAATTGGCCATGCAGTTCACTTGACCTCATCAGCAGTGTGTCGGGTTGCTGGTGCCGAGAGACTGTGGAGTGTCATTCTGTTGGGCATGGCACCTCGATAAGGGATCAGGTTGCTTCTCATCTAAACAGCAGAGTGGGTTTGGAATGCCTGTGGAACTGTGTAGTGTAAATCGATGCCCCTACCATGACAGCATGTTGGACACCTTTGATTTGTAGCTCAGTAACACTGTGGAGAGTGGAGTCACAGGCCCAAGTAACTGGGGGTGGGCTGTGGTTTACTGAAAATGGGATTTTTGCTGAAACACCTAGGCCCTATTGCTTGGACAGTATCCAGCCTTTGTCTTTCCCTTGCTCTACTGCAGGGTGATTTGCATGGCTTTTTCCTTCATGAGCAGTATATTTCAAACAGCTGAACGCACAGCTGAGCTACCATTACATAGTGTGACAGGCATTCTCACCCCTAAGTTGTAGTGACGTTCTTGTTCCTCCCACCCTTGCCTGCTCCCTCACTCAGTCACTCATTCTCATGCAGCTGCCTCCCCAAGGAAACAACAGTACCTTAGTTTTGACCACTAGCTGGTGAAAAGGCACTGATAGGGGGAAACCCTGAAGCAGTCACAGCCCCTGAATGATGTTTGCACTTCTTTTCATACAGCCTCTTATGAATGACCCCCATGTAGAGTTAACCTGTGATGTTTTAAATAATTAAGAGACTGCAAGGATCCTGAAAGGATGCTACTGTTGGTCAGTATGGTTACATCTTTTTTTTTTCTTGTCAGCTCCATTAGTTGAGACATGACAAATACAGACACACACACACACACACACACACACACACACATTATTATAAAAAACCTAAATTAATGTGTTATTTATTATTTATTCCTGAATTAAGGAAGAATTTCAACTCAATTTATCAGCTTTGATTAATCTAACTGATTGTTCTAATGCTTGTTGATAAAATTACATGTGGTATTCTGCCCTCTCTTCAAAAGCAAATGCTCATGAGAAATATAAGGCTGTAATTGTTGGAACTGGAATGCAATTCTGCCAACACCAAGAACAAGGATGAGAGCAGCTGCCACACGACTTCTATCAAAATGCAATTTGTGGTAGCGTGCAATCTAATTTCTCATGCCACTGCTTCACATATAATGTAAATAAAGTAACAGCGAATTTGTATAATAAAGAGAATTTGATTTGTGCGGTAAAGCTTATATCTGTAAATAAATAAATAAATTTGCTATGCTGAAAGAGACTGTTCATTATCAGCTGAAGTGGTCATATATTCAGCTTTAGTTTAATGTAGTTCAGCTTTAAGCCTCTGCCAATTTGCAAGTGGTTATCAAGGTCCTACTTTACTGCCAGTCAAAGGTCCCTATGCTCTGAATAATTAACGTATAATTTGCTGTTTAAAAATAACGATTGGCTGAAATGTAGTGAATGACTCTTTAATTAAACATAGCTCAGAACAAGGTAACATATGGGTACATGTCTGAATAATGAGCTCAATCCAAATGTTGCAAGATGGCACTTAAATAATTCATCCAAACATGGCCCTCTCAGTATCGCCTAATTTCAGTAACTTCTGAATACATATCAAATGTCCTTGTGATGGTGATAAGCAACGTCTTGTTACCCTGACCCCATTTAATTAATTCACAGCCTTTGGATTGGAGAGGTTCCCACTGTTACCATGAAGAGTCTACTTAAAATGTCCATTCACTTTGCAGAAAAGGGTGAAATTCATAATTAAATTTAGTTTAGTTAGTTAGAACATCACCTGAAGAGGTTTAGTGGAATGTGTTTGGTGATATATATATATATATATATATATATATATATATATATATATATATATATATATATATATATATATATATATATATATATACATATAACATGAGAAAGCTTGCAGTATAAATGAGGAAATAGCTATAGCTATTTATTGTACGCAGGTATGTTTATGTCTGTTAGTGACAGCTGGCAAAAATGTGGAGGCAGAGAATTTCCCTTTAAACAGAAAACTGTTCTGAACTTGTTTTTGATCACTTTTCATGACTAGCAAGCTTTCCATGTTATGTTTCCCCTAATGTTGTAGAGTTATAGTTCTTCTGTGCACTTTACACTACATAATTGTAACTAAAATAAAGAGACTGGGTTACAATAATCAAATCTTATTAGAGGAAATGATTGACTTTGACTTAAAGCAAGTTGTTTTTCATTATACTGTAACTATAATGAGTCAGTGTGAAGTGATGCAGTAGACAGCATTCCTTTAGATGCAATGGACTGAATAGGAATTAACTGGCAGAGAGTAAAACCTTACTTAAATAGGTATACTGCACTTGATAATCATCCAAACTATCAAAAATGGCTTCAGGATAATTATCAATTAAAGCTTATTTCTTTATCCCACCTACTGTATGTGTAGCTCACTACCCACCACTGCTGTCTGTACCAGAGATCAATAGAGTACATACAGACCAATAGAAACAACAACTGTGTTTGAAGTGATCTTTATTAATGAATTAGCATCGATTCTCAAGTCATTTTGTAATACCAACAGTATCCCTGATTATTCATCTCACGCCACGGGTCAGCCAAACCACATTGCCAGAATATGAGTGATTTCCTGTGATACAGTCAGCACAACTGGCTGCACAAGAGCTGATTAATGATGCTTAGAATGCAAGAATAAACAGAATCAATCAATAAACAATCTTGCATTGTTTAGGGATAAAGCACAGATAGGAGAATACAAATAGCACCCTAAACAGCAGAATAAATGGTCCCCATTGCAAAGAGATAAAAAAAGAAAGTTAATCGCACCATTAGGCAATTTTAATTAATAGAGATTAGAAGTGCAGTGATCCCTCAGAGAAACATTGGTGGGGTCTTGGATTTTTTTTTATGATGCATGTCTGTCAGCCTAGATGTTGCTTATTTGAGAATTTTATGTATACCTTTAGAAATAAGTGTGGTATAACCGCTTTATCAAATTCTCCTTATATTAATCTTAATAAAGTGCAGTTCCAGGGTTTTGGAAGCAGTCAGTGTCATATGAAAGATATTAATGAGCATGAATGGATCTTCCTTTGGCCCATTTTTAGGTGAGGTAAAAAATGAGATGGTCTCCCCAGACCTACAGCATTTTCATTATATTGATTGCTATGTCTGACTTGCTGCACCAACTATTCAGCAAATGCTGTGGTTTTACCAGTAGATCTAAAGAAAAAAATTAACAAATGAAGCTATTTTTGACCCACTGTTTGAGTCTAGGAAGAAGAGTGTTAGAATTAATAGTTCATTTTGAATCATTAATTTTAATACAGAGCCATTATGAGATGGTTGGAGAATGTCTTGAATATTAACCATTAGTTAAAAAGTCAAATCTATAAGTCTGGATTTTTTGTAATGAGTTGAAAAAAAAAAAAACATTTAAACCATAAACATACCCATTGTTGCACATAATACCACTATTGGGCTTTATTTTGTGAAAAGTTTACATGGTGTTAACATTTGAGTAGCAGCGCATTCAGAGCAGGAGCTGATTGATCGTGGCAGCAGAAAATATGGCCAAAAGGTGGTTTGTGAAATTAACAGAAGCTTAGCTGGCAGCAGACTGGAGGAAGCAGATGGCTGAGCTCATTCTGTGTGGCATTTTTCATATGAACTTTGTGATAACTCACATTACCAATGTGTGTGGAATGGACATATTCAGGGACAACTGGCATAACATCCGCTCCTGAAGAATTATGTATGAGATCAGAAATGACATTTGATCACAGTACTGATATCAGCACTGAACATATAGCTTAACATTTACTTTGCCAAAAGGTGCCTTCTATAGGATGAAAATCAGTAACACATTCAACAGCTTGTAATAGAGGTCTCCTCGATGTTGCTGCAATTGCAATACCTGTGCTAATACTTACGATAACACAGAATCATCTCTTCATTTTTAAGGGGAGATCTGCCATCAAGTAACATCCACTCAAAAACCCTGTCTCCAACTGCCACATGATTGATCCTTTGTCAACTTGTGGCCTCAAAGAGGAAAAGTAATGACCACAAAAGAATAGAAATGTCAAATGAGCAAATGGAATGTGAACTGAGGAAAGAGAATGTCAGTGTAGGATGGTTTTGCCTCTCCTGTTTTGAATTTCCTGTTCCTTCTTTGATGTTTAACTAAAATTTATTTTGCCACTATTACATTTATTTCCATGTTTGACATTTCTATTCTGCACGTAACATGCTCACAAATAAAAATTCCAGAAAACATAACTTAATGAGATTAAAATATAAATGATAATATAAATGATAGTTAAAAATTATCCAATGCATAGGTTTTTGTTATAAGTTAGGGGTATGAATAAATATCGAAGGCACATGTACCCTCTCTCTCCTTCTCTCTCGCTCAGTGTGTGTGTGTGTATTATTTGCTAATGGAGTAATGTATAGCACAGCGTAGCTCCAGGCATGCCACAATCCTGAGGAGGACTCTCTGAGAAGTGAAATTTGAAGTACTTCAAGAACATGTACACTTGCATTCATTTAGTCTTATAATTGATTCAGTTAAACAATAATGGCTCAGATGGAGTGAAAAAAAGGAATAAGTACAAGTGTGTCTGCCATGCCAGATCCAGGATTGCCTAAAGCTTATATACATTAAACTTTCAAGCATTTAAGTGCATTATGTGTTGAAGTCTTTTGCAGTGCCCACAAGGATATTAGTTTGCTAATGTGGGCTGCTGATTTGAAATCGCTCTACATAACCTAAGAAATGAGCATCCCTTGATATCTTGCAGCTCATTGTGAAGCATGTGACTTTAAACCGCAGACCTAAAAACATTTTAGCTAAATACTAACGTTTCTCAGACGACAGACAACCTGCCTAATTGAAAATCCATTGCTCTGTAAGATGAACTTTATCCTTTAGGAATAAAGTGTTTCAGTAGATGAAAAAATAGAAAGTACAAAACTATTTTTCATTTAGCTTTACATGAGGTTTTCATGACCAGCTTAACTGCATGATGTTGTGCTTTAATGATATACTCTCAGTTCTGATGGGTTAATTATAAAAATATGATAAAGCCTATAGTTGAACAGAGTAACACCATATTCAATTATATTTTTGTAATGGAGATGCCCCTTCATGGTCACTGGTCACATTACTGCTTGTTGTGGGTGTTGCTTTTTCTTTCCAAATTACACTACATTACATTGTTATGGGTAGGTTCATTTTACCTCTTAGTAAGAAGATAGGAGGACATATTATTGTCATAGAAAGGAAAGGTGTTGATTATTCTTGAAATTGTTCATTAATTGTGTTTAAATAAGGGATAACCTGTGAGGAGCTGCATCATTGTATTCAAATAAAACATAAAGGGGTGAAATGATTTGGACATGAGGCATAAATGAAAGCACTATACTTTAATACAACAGCATCGCTCAGAATGAGTTTTTCTTTGTATTAGAATAAAGATATGCACTTAATACATTTTTTTCAGAACAAATTTTACATTTATTGTCATACACATCTGTGGTGTTAAATACTCCCTGTGTGAAACTAGCAATTTGTAATTAAATTAAAAATAATGCTGATTCCCATTAGAAGACCTAGACAGGCACCAGGTTCAACTTTTTCTGGCATTGATGGATGGCATCCTGCAGCTTCTTAGCTAACTTTCATATCTGTGTCTGTCTGTGTGGATGGAGGACTATTGTGGCAGTGAATGTGCAGCCCTATTTTTGCATTGGTACTGTTCCCAAACAGTTGGATTGAAAAAGTCACTCATATTGGGTAGTTAACACCTGACTGATAATGTGTTGATGTTTATGTTAGTGTTTTAATGTTTTGTTAAGGTGTTTGTTAATTATGGAAATTTGAATTGGTTATATTTGTATATTGATTTCACACTATAATTACACTATTTCTGTGGCACTGTGTTATAACTGTGCATTAACATGTTTTAGCCCTGCAGTTGTTGAAATTTAATACACTCACTCTCAACCAGACTCAGAATCTGCCATTTCTCCAAGCCATGTTATAGATTACTACAATTTTTGGTTCCGGTTCCAAGAAGTACTGCATTCATTGAATAAGCAACATCTTTTGATTTATTGAACCAAAGGGAATGGGTGTGTGTGTGTGTGTGTGTATTCCCTTTCAGTCAGGTCACAAGTCTGATAAGGTGAGAGACTTTTCCACTCTATTTTAATGCAGTGAGAACTTAAGAGACCTTTTCTGTGGCACCTATTTTCCTGGTTCAAAAGTAGTCAAACTTTAAATGGCCACTTGGAAAGACTGCATAGTCTTGCAGGGAGCTTGAGTAATTTTCTGGGAACTGTGAGCAGTTTTGAAAAGCATCTGTCAGAGGTCTGCTTGCATCACTCTTCAATTTCACACACAACCCCCTCCATTTACCAGCAGTACAACAGCTCATCAGCCACAGCCCGTGTCACAGTCTTTATCCTGAGCTGGCCTAATGTGCATTATCCTCTGTGACAGTCAATTCGACACCGCAGCTGATGTGCGTCTTTGTCTCAGGCAGCTGGGAGAATGTCTGTGAGGGATCAAGACAGGAACATTATATCTTACACTCCAATTTCAGAGATCGTTCATCTTTGAGCTGAGTCCTTGCACATAATTGTTCTCACAGTTTTTAAATAGATTGCGGGCTGTGAAGTCTGAAACAGCTGGAGGAAAGGGGTGTGTCCTAAATAATGAAATAGGAAATACCTGGGTGTTTGAAATGTTTTGCCCAAGCAGTATAAAGCACACACCCCACCTTGCAGGGATTCTGTGCAGTCTCCACATTCTAGTACTTTCCATTGTATAAGTAAATAAAATAAGGCAAAGTTAGCTACTGGCTCATGGACAAAAAAATGCCCCAGTAAAAATAAGCTGTGCTTAAGTGGTTTGTTGAAAATTCACATGATGATAGACAATATAAAAATTGAATATGCTTTTGTCTGTATTTCCAGTTGTCCAATCAAACATCCATGTACATGAAATGGTTTGTCAGGCTATTGCCACACATGCCTAGCAGCAGATTATTGATGTACATTTGCCCTCAAAGGCATCACCAAGTCTCCTTCTGACTTTGACTAGTACTGCAAAAATTCATTCTTCATAAACAGTGCAGTCTCTGCACTGTACATAGAACCAATCTACTTTCACATCTTGTGAAAAAGGAAACAATTTATAATTGCAGCCATGCTGTCTTTTCTGAAAGTATGGACACAAGGTTCAGTGGGACCTTTCAGTCACTGAAAATGTGTTCAGTCTTAGGCCTCATTGTCTTTCCCATGTAAGATAACACAAGGCCAGCTGAACTGTAGAGTTCGACCCAGTCCTTGAAGGACCTGGCAGCAGAGCATAAACTCCAACAGTTTCTGTTCACCTGAGGAGAAGAGCATCTCACTGGGAAGCAAACTCAGGATGGATGACTCTGCTTTTCCTACATCTGTTTTGTTTGCATTTGGAAGGTGGATCTGTTATTGGAAAGACAGACGGAGCGAGGTAACTGAGCAATGTCAAAAGGAGAGTGAACACTCCTTTGATTTTGTGTTACAAAAACCTACTGTGTCAGTGTGAACACTGAACCAACTTGACAGTGTCTTCACCACATAAGTAACAATGTGTAATAGCCCCACAGTGTAAAATTGTCTTCCTTATCCAAAGTAAATGTTGTCCAAAGTCATCCATATGGTTCACTGACAAACATATGACAGTGTTCATGGAACCTCTGGATCATTGGTGAAGGTAGATGAAAGTGAGAGATGGAATAAAGAACAAAATACTTTTTTTCTCAGTTTGTGAGTAGGTGTTATCCTATGAATGCTGCAATTAAATTGCTCTGGGGATCTCTCCTGTCCATGCACGGCCAATATTCTAACATATCTTAATGTTACATGCATAACGTTTTAGCTCAACAACAACAGCAATAATGATTATAATAATTACAATAATATTAATAATAACTTGTAACATTCTAGTTATGAGTTCAATTCCCTGACCACAGCACCAACCTAAATTAATACATTCCAAATATGCTCAAATAAATAAATGATTAAATACAACCACAGTGGTTTATCAGTGCCTCTCTACTCCTTATTGCCTACCTCAGAATGAGTGATTAAACTGCTGGAGGAATAAAAAAGAAGAAAATGGATTCACACAACCAGGCTAGTAATTTTCCCCTCAGTGTCTACATACTCAATCTCAAAGCTCTGTAATCTTAATGGTACTGTAGCAGCAAGTCCTTGGAGAGTTAAGGTTCCAATTCAAAAACCCTTTCAAATGCTCTAATCCCTCTTAAGGGCATAGCTGTATGGATTTTTTTTTAAATTCTATATGGATAACATATAGAAGTGCTAATATATATTCCATTCATGTGTGAATGTATAACATAGTTTCAGTTGTGTTTGCTTAAATGGTAATTTAAATTCTGCCCTTGTATGAACTGCAGTGGGGATACTTGCAGTGGAGGCAATTGGCAATCACAGAAGGAAAAAATAAATAAGAATGCTGAGAGAACACCAGTGTAGTACATCACCTCCATGGTAGTGCATTCCTTTAGAACTGGACAGCACCATAATTTGTGGTTGATTAGACCTAGCGTGTGTTGAAGATTACTCAATGACATAGGTGGCTCCTTCTATGCCTATGCTTTATGTGTGCTGGTAATAAAGTGTGACATTAGGTTCCCTAGCAACGCCACCAGATGTTCTGTGCAAAGCCTTTGCTATGCCTTTCAAACAGTTGTGTCTGAGCTGACCAGGAGGGCACAGGCTGTGCAGTCATTGAAAGAGCCCTCATTCTTAAATGAAACATGAGAGAATGAAGTCAATGTGAAATCAGAGTGGCAGAGTGGTGATACAGTTGTCTTTCACATGTTTCAGGACATTTCTATGCTGGTTGTATATCAAGAACCTTCTATCAGGATTTTATATGTCTGTGACGTTGGAGAGAAACCCAAGCCCAAACCATTACACTTCATGCGGACTGCAATAAACAGCAATTTAAAATGACACGACATTATAGTATTTTTGTACAGTCCTTGAGAGACAATGTGTCAAAATACTATTCAAAATGGGTCTCTTTTGGAGATCCAGCATATGCAGAGATCTTATTTATTGGCATATAGTGTCCACAAAATATTTTTTCAAATGTCGCTTACTGGCTGTTTTTCAGAATGTCACCCTGTAAGAGTCAATACACCTAAAGTGCCTTCACTAAAGTAGGTAAGTAGCAGGTAGGTCAGTAGAAGTAGGTTAACTGGCTGGCTAACATGTGAAAACGATTTAAACACTTAGTTTTGTTTCTATAATGTTCATATGTTATTAATATTGCATTTATTCAGAGAGACAGCACTCTATTTGTTGTAACAAAGAGTTGGCCACACTGACCTTATATTTTTGATATGACTTTGACATGGCTTGATTCTACTTACATTTGAGTCATGTTGGTTTCTCTGGTGTTGGAGGGTTTCTACATTTATGACTTAGGCACTTTTTATGCCTTCTACAATTTAAGTGTCATCCTAGAGATTGTTTTTGGACAAACCAACCTAACCTTCCTTATTGTATCAGACAGACTTACAGAAAACTAGCACTAGCATGAGTTGACCTGCAATGACCGATGAAAATATGCAGAAATGTGTATTATATGCCAGGAGCAGATATATGCAACAAAAACCTCCCCCCGGGGTCCAGAACAAGAGTGGAACCATAGTTAAGGGGTCTCAAAATGTCCATGGATAAACATGTAACTATAGCACAAATGTGGTTATCAGTGGCACTCTGACAGTGACAGCTGGGAATTCTACATAAAAGGGATATTTTACATTAATTATTTACTACCTCAACAATATAGCCAATAAAGTATGTTTTAATGCATTTACAATAGGGGAGTTTGCAATCCATAATGTAAAGTGTTTTTAAAGTGTCTAAATGCGAAGATGCCAATATGGTGTAAATTACTTAATATATCATCTCAACAAATCACATTTCAATGTGTAAAGAAGGCGCATTTCTCACATGTACAGACCTTATATACATCTGTAAGTAAAAATTAGCAAAAATGGATCTTACATTGAAATTATTTATAAGTTACAATTACCAGTTTGGGTCCCGACCTCACACCAGCTACGCCACCATTTCAAAATGATGTTGCCCAGTGTTTTCTAAACTCTATCATTCAACTTAGATTGTGATTTCATCCCATTTTGTTGATGCATTTTTAGCAGTATACCAGTTATTTGATGCTTCTGGTTCATTAGCTACCATGATCTTAGAACTGCTGTAATAACATCTTCTCCATCCATTGGATACTTGCCCAGCTTTGAAGCACTTTTTTCCACATGATCCAAAGTGTGTATATCTCTACCTTTTCCACATCAATTTGGATGCAATTTTGTATACTGAGTTGAGAAGACATTTCATTAAAATCCTTCCTGTAGTTTTTATTAAAAAGCACAGCTGAAAAATAAACATAGTATACTAGCAATTTGTATTTTTATAATGTGAAAAGTGAATTGAATGATGCTGTCAGAACTGCTTGCCCTTTGGTATATAGAATGAAAACACATTCGTACAAAATAATTAATCAAAACACACACAGACTGGGAAGTGTTTTTTTATTCTCTACTTCAGTGTTGTTGTGTACCCTATAATTACAGGGTGAGAGATGCACACCAAGTTGTTGGCATTGCTGTCTCCAAGCCACATCATTAGAATCAGATGAACTTAATTAGTGAGCCCATGCATATTAAATGTGCACAATGCACCAGACTCACAGCCTTGAAGCACAGTGTGTAACTGATGTTACTGAATTAGTGGGCAGGAATTTATGTAAGATTACGCACATTATTGACAGCGCATTTGAGCAGATTAACTGCCAAGCGCAGTGTTTAGCCAATAGGTTTTTGTTTATTAAATTTATTATTGTTTCACTTTGATGTTAGGAGAAACTGGCACAGGTGAGTAAAAAAAAAAAAAACATTTTCACTATCAAGCGTTGAATCATTTCATTCATATGCTGTGGGTGTTAGTGGATTTGGGCCGCACAAAATGAACAGCATTGTAAAGACACAACTCAGGAAAACACATTGATAACCTCATGTGTCCCATGAATAAATTGAGATCCAAAATGAAATGTACCACTTCTTTTTTGGCATAGACATGCACACAGTATCGTGAAATGAACATCAGCAGGGATGAGGTGGTGAGCAGGCATTTCCATTAGCTGCCAAAATTTGAGAGGCAAGAAATGCCTCTTTGTGTGTTGTGCATCTACCCAGCACCAAGGCAGACATTTCCTATTCTTATCACTGTAAGACTTCTGGGTTATTTCAGACTACAGACAACGAGAACACATTTGAATAGGGGGACCAGATGCACTGGAGTACGAGTTCAACTAATCTGTCCCAAGATGTCTGCTGGAGGGAAGACATCTCCCATAATTCATGAATTTCAGATCGTATGGATTCCCTTTCAAGTGACAGGAAATGGCTCTTTTTTATAAATAGATGCTTTGCTAAAGACTTGTATGTGTGTTTTTTGAGTCACACCTTTCCTTTCTGTTTGTCTTGTTCACAATAAATTCACAATGGAGGTACACTGTTTATCCGTGCATCAGTGGCAAAATCCTCAAGTTGGATTGTACTAGGGAGTTCAATACAGATCATAATGCTGAGGAGAAAATGATTATAATGACTGTAATGTCCATTCACACCAAGAATAAATACCTAAGTCCAAATGAGTGTTGCATCAAATGATATATTAGTATTCTATATAAGTCAAAGGTAGAGTACACAGTGTTGAAGTCAAACACATTTTTGTTGGATTTTTGGAAACATACTATCCCCTGCTGTGTCTCCTTCTGTCAAGATATACCCCCATTAGTGCTGTGAAATGAAGAAAATCATTCTCTAATTGTATAATAATGTCCAATTTGCAAAACTCCAATTTCCACACTTGCAAAGCAGTTTTCCCATTAACATAGTGGAATTAATTATTGACTTCACAATATGCTGCTAACTGCAAAATAAAACCAGATCAAATGGAATACTGACTGGCCTAAAATGATTTCAGAATAACATTAATCTCAAACAACAGTATTCAAAACAAATCTCTTTTTGTTTCTTATCAGTTTTTCATTTTGTGTTTTTTTCTTTAGTGGTCTTTGAAAAATGTCAGGCCAACTGAACTTGCATTCTCCCGGTTGTGGTGTAGCTGTTCTTACTTGTTCACCCTCTGACTTCACACGCGATTTGAATTGTAATCCCCCAGGTCAGGAAAAGGGCTGTTCACACCACCTTGTACTTTATCTTACAATCCTATTCCATTCAGTGCACTCTTTGTGAATTCCTCATAACCTTTAATATTTATGATTTTAAATGTAACCTTCTCCAAATAATTCAAAAAGACCTTTAGCCATATGAAAGACATCCACATGCTCTCAAATGGGATTGAATATGACCTTAAATTGTCTGCAATCTTTTACATTAAGTTGAAGGCTGACAGGTTGAGATGAGTGATGGAACCCTTAACATATTTTCCCAAATTCGTCTTCATTCATAGATTCACATTCTACATTTTGTGAATTCTTGATTATTTTAATGTTCAATGCTTTCCACCATGTATCAGCGCCCCTGGAGTGTAAGAAGACATGTAAAAACACAATCTTCCATTACTGACAGAATTAACACAAAACTCAGCTTTGTTTTATTTCTTATACGCAAAAATTTGATATTATTATTATTATTATTATTGTTGTTGTTGTTGTTGTTGTTGTTATTACTCAAGGGCAACTTTCAAAATTCGCACTCTACATGTAGTCAAATTATGCAGCTGGATAAATACAAAAGTAAGCATCACCCACTGGCTACTTGATTGAAGGTTACCATGATATGAGATATGATAACCTACCAGTCATAAGCCCACCTCCACAACCACTATACCAACCTGTTGCTTCTATTTGCACATTCTCTCATTTAAATTGGTTCATTCATTACAGTCCAAACATTTTGATCTTAGGCAGGAACTTATTTTTATTCTCTAGCTGTCTGCAATAAGGTCTGTAAAGTAAGCATTTACATTCATTTCATGTTCCTTTAGGAAAAACATACCATGTAGAAATGGAATATTAATTTTTAAGCCTTAAAATGCAAATCTGCAAATACAAAGCAAGTGATGGATATGTTTAATGCATATACTGTATGTTTCCATGGGCAACCAAATATCACATAAGTCCAATTGATCATCTTCGGTATCAAAACTCTCTCTGTCTCTTAGCTCATATTGTATACAAAAACAATGAGCCCACAGATTCATGCAAAGATTATCAATATAATTATTGTATCGGGCTATTAAAACATTTAATTTTAATGTTTGAAATCAAAACAAGGCTGTTAGAATATGAACATAAAAGTAAAATTCTGCACTAAAGATAAAAAAACAATATTGGCAGGCACAAGTCACTCCATAAATCATTTCCATCTCTCCATTACGTAGACTAATCGGTGAACCCATTGTGTACCCATGATGTGGACATCACTGTAGTGTGTCACAGCATGCGTTTTACAAACAGAGAATAAAACTGACACAATGAGCCACGTTGTTAGAAGACATTGTTAAGGTGATTTTAACGTTTGTTGAATTAATGCTTCTTTCAATACAGTGAAGATAAATATAGGGATTATGATGATGATTATTATTATTATTAACAACAACAACAAAACAATAATAATAATAATAAATAATATTTTCTTACATACATAGATTCATTCATTCATTCATTCACAGACTCACAATTTATTTTTCATCTTCCAAAAAACAGATGTATTTTATCACCTGAATCAGGCAGCCATTCTTGAGACTTCCCCCTTCTGTAAGAGTCATAAAACAGAGCCAGGAGTCAAAGGGCTGATGAGCTTTCTAAAACAGGTGGGGTATCTGCACACAGGAAGCCGGATTTAGGAACACAATGGAATTGAAAGGAAACAAATCAGTGCAAAGCAGACAGATTTCCTCTGCCCTGGTTATAAAAATAATTGCTGATATTCTAGAGACAGAAGCCTCATAATACATTCCCCAGTGAATTCTCCACTCCACTCCCCTTCAATACATGCTATACCATATAAGGCATGTCTCATCGATTTCCTGAACAAAAAAAATACACCTGTTGTAAAGTAGATGAGTGAGATTAATGGTCACTTCCATTAGCACTTACAACATTAATGTAGTTGTAAGTGATGGATGAAGTACTTCATTTTCATGCCATTCATTTTCATTTCCTATAATTGACCAGGAAATAAATGTAATTACTCAAGAAATAACTGGGAGATGCTAAACTGATATCACTATATCACTGAAATATCACTGAAATTGCTGTCCAACAGTAATTGTCTTAATGGGATGCAGTGGTGAATTTTAAGCTAAAATTAAATTAAAACAGCCACTCAAATTTTGATTGCAGAGATACGACTGCGTTTTCTTTTTTATGGTAGCACTGAGGACGTCGCAGTCTGTGTCTGTACAATCTGTACAAACTTTTACAATCTGTAAAAGTTACTATATTGTGTAGTCCCCCCCCCCCTCCCTCAAGCCAGTCCCCTCCCTCCGCTGGTGAATATTGCAATGTTCATTCCATGGTTATATTTAGCTGAATACTATAGTTCTTCCAACAGCCATTCTCTCGCACTTTTGATTTCACTCTTACATTATCATCACATCATTATGACTCACAGAAGCAGGCTTCACAGTGCATTTTGTAAAGGGCCTTTGCATCAGAGGAAAACGACATTACAAAGGCAATCAATCAATTATACGCTGATCAGTCAGTGACAAGATCCCAACCATACTCAAAGGAGCAAAAACAGCAGACTGCAACAGGTTTGTTCTTTGTTGTACCTGTTTGAGATTCATTCTGACAGGTAGCTTTACATAATAATACCTCTTGTGCCGTCACCGCGTAAATGGGATGAGATTTCCTTCCTCTGTGGTGGCTCACTGACTGATTGACTGCCCATTTGAAAAAATACCTCTGTGCCAATCACAACAAATATTGCTCATTTCCATTGGAGCCAGGCTGAAGAGAACTTTAATTCACACCTCCATCCTTAAGTTATGAGATGAGTTCAGCAGAACACACCAGTAGAGGTGTGCCCTCTATGTGCCCTCACAAAGGTTTTAACCTTCAACATCCCCAGAGGCACAGAGCTATCCTGTACCCTTTCCAGAATAAACCTTTCTCCCTGGTCTCAGGCACCCTTGGGCCCTTAAGCTTGCTTCCTGTGTGACTGCAGGGAATCTGCCCAAATGCATCACTGTCCCACTACTACTGCAGTTTATTCCAGCACACATGCCCCGGTGTACTTTTAAAGGGGCAGTGATATATGCAGGAGGGAACCAACAGATTTTATATTTACATAGTGATTTCATTAAAATCATAACCATTCAGAAATATACAGTTAAAAGAAAGTTAAACAAATAACAATAACATCAACAAAGGAAAACCTGTGAACCCAATGTGATGTAAACACATCTGTGTCGTGACTATGCATCATGAATTAAATGATTTTTGTTCCATGATAATGTTAGGGATTACATTTTTCAAGTCATGGTCAATTATCAATGACTCTCTACAGAAGCCACAGCCAGTGGAGAGTATCCATATAGTTTCATACAACCAACCAATTGCGTATGGTTTATGTCACACTAAAAGCTGTGTTAAGGGATTGCTGCTCAGATGCATTCCAAGGGACACAACACCTGAGAGGAATGGTTCTGTCATCCCAAACTGTTTGACAAACAGTACCTGCAGAATGTGAGAAGACCAGGGAGAAAGACCAGGACTATGATCAGGAAGAACATGGCCACTGGCTTCCAGGGTCAGGGAAAGTGTGCAGGGAAACTATATTCACCTTACTCGATTCCATGTACTGAGAAGAGAGGGAAGAAGGCTGTAAAAATAATGCATTTACATGTACAGGAATGGCATGTGCAGCTACAGTGCTTCTACAGTCACTTATGCACAGAATCCTCACCTCACCTTATTGGAACCACATTGTATTACTAGAAAAGAGTTACACCACCTTATTCCTCAAAACCTACCATAGGCTATTGGATAGTAGGTTATAATACATTTTCACACAAGACTGAAAGTCCCCTAATACATTACAAAGTGGATCTTCAATTGGCTCCCTCATCAGAGGTAACACATTTCTCATCCATCATTTATGTTGTTGGCTGAAATCTGTTCAGAAAATCTGACAGTTTCAGTATTGAACTAGACCATGGTAAATGCCATTTTAATTGGCCCAACAATGTTTATTTTTACAGCCTCAGATCAATGCTGAATTTCAGGAAATTAATTTCCTTACCTAATTTAATTTTGATTATTTGTCGTATATCAATTTATTTTATTTTGTTCCTCGAACAAAGTGGTGAGTACATTTCTAATCTAAACTAGAAAAGTGCATTTCCTGAAGGAAATGCAGAGTGTGATTGCGACCTGGCAGTGAAAATGTGCTAGTGTATATGAGACGATTGCTAGAGTGTTGCTAGGTGGTCGCTAGGCTGTTGCTATGTGGTTCCAGGGCGTTACTAGGTGGTTGCTAGGTTGTTGCTAAGGTATATATGGTGGTTGCTAGGCTGTTGCTAGGTGGTTGCTAGTTGGTTACTAAGGTGTTGTTGGGTGGTTCCCAAAGTGTTGCTAAGTGGTTGCTGGACGGTTGCTAGGGACACACCCACCTTTGGTGAGTGTTTGGTCACATGACCCAAAGCAGCATATCAGGTCCCTTGGCTATTGGTCAAATGGTGACCGAGTGGTAAGACTTTGAAAAATGAACTAAAGTGAATGGGAGGATGGAGGGATGAATAAATGAGCAAAAGACGAGTGCGGGTCAGTATGGGTTTCAGTGAGTGTTGGGTGGCATGATCTGAGCCAGCATATGAGGTACTGTCACCGTAGGCTGAAAGGTGACCGAGCAGTAAGACTTTGAAAAATGAATTGAAGTCAATGGGAGGATGGAAGGATGAATAAACGAGGAAAAGACAAGTGCGGGTCTAGACGGTCTTGGATGAGAGTTGGGTGATTTGTTCCGAGGCAACACGTGAGGTATGCTGGCTATGGAGTGAAAAGTGACTGAGTGGGAAGGCCATGACGTGTGAGGAGGGTGATTTTGAAAATGAATGGGAGTCTATGGGAAAAAAAGGGATGAAAAACGACAAAAACGGAGAACAAGTGCGGATACGGCTTAGCTATATACAAGCACACTGATCAGGGTCAGACCGGAAGGGTTACAGTTGGTTTGGGGTCGATATCTCAAAAACTGTGGGAGGAGAAGCATGGCAAAATTTGGTGGAATAAGAAGTAGAAGAAGAAGAAAACTATCGGATAACAATAGTGTGTTTGCTTTGCAATCACTCTAATTATACATGAATAGCCTCTAAAATTATACTGGTGACAACTGTACTGTAGTTTAGAGTCAGTAAGTTATATAACAACCCACACAATTTATTGAATACTGTGTGTGTGCAAAGTGGGTCAAACACAAGAGTTAAGCTCTGTGAAAACACACTGATAGAACATTATATATAAATGGATTTAGGGGAATGTGTTTACTTTGTGTGTACAGTATTTTCATAACCTTTTACACACATATTCAACAAAATACACAATGTATGTGTAATGGATCTTTTTTTATATAACCTTCATTTACAATAATATTTAAAAAAACTTACTTTCAACTCACTGGAATAATAACATTTGCTTTCTTTTTCACTGGCTTTATGACTTTAATTGACTCTCTGGTCACTGGGGCTAAATACTTGATATTTTGGAAGCACTGATATTATTAACCTCAACAAATAAAAGGAGAGAGAAACCTCTGTTTTAATGAGTACTCCTTGGCAAAAAAAAAAATCCTGGGAGGAAGTGGAATGCTTCTAAGTGAAATGCTTTCTATTAAGTGAGTCAAAGTCAATGAACAAATTAACTTCTAATTAACAGAGAAATGAAATAGGTTTTAATACAGAACTTCAGTTCTGAACTGAGATCACATCCTCAATAATTTGTAAATAATTAATGACAGTCTCCAAAGACAGTAAGTACAAATGGGTTGGCACTCTGGTATTTTAAAACACTGCAGTAAATGTGCCTGTTCATCAGGGTTAAGTTGCTAATAAGCGCTTTGTAAAAGGACATTTCCACCTTTCTATTATGTCAAGAAGCCCCCCTTGCCACTATATGCTTCAGCTGATGTGAATGAAAAGGACAAACAAAACCTCTGCAACCTGTAAAAACAACAGAACATTGTTTTTTTGCTTAATAAGTGTCCTTGTGCATGGTGGCTTATAAAGCTACACAGTATACTTACCATACTGTCTTTGAATTTAGATGTTCTTTTAAACTGGTAGATATTTAATGACGCAATTCGGTTTGAGCACCTTGCTCAAGAGTACATCAATGTCATCAATGTCAGAAAACTCGGCACTATACCATGCTCTGTCAGTCTCTCTAACAATTGTGAATGACAATATTCACTCTGAAGTGAATATTCTTTTAACAATAACATGAAGTGAAAACATTTTCAATTAATATTCAATTAATACCCACCTGCCAAAGGACAGATGGACAGACAATGTTATTGTCAGTGTGCTTGCATTGCTTAACTTCACAGTTGATGGGATTACTTTGACAATTATCTTTGCTAATACAAATAATTTTAAATTTATTTTTGTTGCACACAGTATCATGAGTTTTACTGTCACTGAAATGAATGCTTACTGTGATGTAGGTAACAAAAAAGTATTTTGTAAATTTGTCTTAAATTCACTGCTCAGATTGTATGTGTTTTTATTAAAACCAATTTCACGTCGTGAAAAAAAAAAAAATCTGGGTCCTGTTGGTTTTCATTGCAGTAGTAAAGGAACTAAGCTTACTGTTAAGGAAATAATATATTCTTGAAACTGGGCACACAGCCAGTGACTCAAAACTACTCAAAACCAGCAAATAGGGTTGGTTGTTCAAATACAATAATTAACCTACACCAAAGATTTTGATTCATTTTAAAATATTTGTTTATCTGAGAAACAAAGCAAAACAAAGACAACTGAGAAAGTAGTATTTACCATTAAAACTACGAAGAAAGTTGTTCATGTTACACTAGCAATGAGTCAGAGCTGACCAGTTATTTTGTGAGTCAGAAAAACTTGCACAAAGAAAAACAGCAAATGAATCATTCTTGATACAAATTGGAATGAGTTGTCTCATGGAATTAATGCTACATTTACTCTAAAGATGATCATTATCACATGGGTGATTAGGCAAAACTATTGTACCTCCTACTGGCAATTAGAAAACAGCTCAAATTTTCTTCTGGGTAGTGTAGATGCTAATGAAAGCCTACTGGGTAAAACATCTGTATCTTTTGTTCTCTGCTGATTATTTGAGTGAATAATGGGAACCTCCAATTTGAGTGTTGACCTGTTCTCTGTTTCTCTTAATTCTAAGTCTTGACCTTGGTTTCATTGGATCTAGAACAAAGTCACCTTTAGGATTTTTCTCATCAGTGTATCAGTGGGTCTTCAAGTGTAAACAGTAATATGGGGTCCTCTGAGACACTCACCTGCAATGCTAAGACTGACTGGTAGGTACAGTTTCCATTTATTAAAGTACTGTACACTAATACCACATGCTACTTGCACAAAGTAGTGTAAGAGGTAACTTGCATTTTAAAAAGACACAACATTCAGCCTGTATGATATATTCATACAATATTCATCCTAACCACTGATGTACTCATTCTTGCAGGACCATGATTTCAACAAATGACCCCTCTAGCACTGAAGGTCAAAAGTATTGCGGCTGTCTTCATTTTGCATGCTTCGTTTGCATGCTTCTATATAAGTTCCCCCACCCATCTACTGTAAAGGATCACCATTAACCTTCAGCGATTGCAATCTGATGGTAATGCCCAGTGGATGGAGAACTCATTTGCCTAATAACAGACAGGATCTAACTATGGAAGTCGAAAATAGCTCGTCAATCAGAATACTGTATCCTCGTGTGTACTCTCATAAGAGAGAAATAGCTTATCTTCATGCTCAAAGGACAGTACGTGCGGGACAAATATCAGTCTATCTGAAAAACCTGCAAAACAAGGTCTTTCCACAGGCTTTAGTTGTGTAGCTGAAGGTCACTTTGCTGGTGCTGCAGACAATTGAAAATCTGGGTTAATGATCACAACAATCCCATTTTTCTGGTCTGCTCAGAACACAATGCCCTTCTAATCTCACACTGTCATGGATGGTAGATCATTTTATTATTATTTTATGTATTAAAGATGCATCTCCCACCTGTCATGGACACTTCTTTATCCAGCAAAATACAGAAACTCCAAACTTCATCTCCAACAGGACACTATAGACATGTCCCGGGAGGAGTATTCTGTCAACTCTATAATTTCCATGTGACACTTGGTGAGCTGGCTCACTTTGTGGAATATGGCTGGCACCAAGTCCCTCAATAAGTAGTGACTGATTAACACTGCAAAGAGACATGTCTATGTCAATGGTAGACAGTCCTTGTATGCTGCAGATACAAATATGCTTAAGATCCGTTCTTGTTCTTCAACAATGTCAAAAGCATATGAATACATCCATGGTAGTATGATAAGAAACATTTGATTCAAAAAGGTACAGTAAAATGGATATACAGCTGTATGGGAGAAATCCTACTCATTACCTCAATATCAAAATGAGTCGAACCAATGCAATATCATCCACATATGATTAATTTAACAGGTGAAACTGAATTACATTTTCAGACAAGATATTAGACTTTAGCCACATGAGTGTGGTAATAACAGAGTCATGTGCATGTATGGCATTCATCATTTCGTTAATGATGTCTCAAAATTTCAGAGAAGGGCTCATAAAAGTGAGATGCCATGATCATTTAAATGAAAATCATACTGTATAAATGGAATATCTCATGATTTTTTTCCTGGCTCCTCAGATCCCCTGATTTGTTGCAGTAAAATGAGTTGGAAAATTCTATTCCTTCTTAGCTAAAGTGAAAATATTAGTTCAGCCAGGAGGACTCTGGAAAATGGAAAATACAACCTTATTGTAAATTTGAATGGCCATGCAAACACAAGTGTAATTTTTAGAGTTGGCTTTTGACTTGGCCTTGTAGGGAAGACTCCCACCAAAGAGGAAAGGTACCGATACCCAGCATTAAAGGCCCTCAACAGGCCAAGGGTAAGGGGAAGTGTAGCTGCCGCTGTCCCATTATGCCAAGCCAAAACACAGGTGGAGGCTGGGGTTGAGGAGAGATCTGCAAACATGGCAACCATGGTGCTCTTCAGTACATGGCAGTTTTAAACAGACAGATACACGTTCCCATTGGAAGATATCAGTTTGTGACTTTACATGACTGGATTTGATAAACTTTTGTTTTATTGTGTTTGTGTATTATATTTTTGTTTTGCCATAGTATAGGCTGCTACTTTGTTCATATAATATATAAAAGTTTATCAAATGTTGCGCTGATAATGCTGGTGTTGTCATATCACTGCTTAAATGAACTGCACCCAGGGTATTGTGCAAGTACACACAGCATCTCAATCTCTGATAGGTGCGTTCTCCGTCCTCGCGATCTTGCAAGACCGTTCTCTTCAAGGAAGCTTGGCAAGAACGTTCTTCTCAAGGACACAAGTACGTTCTTAGCCTTCTTGGCATTGATAAACAGCCGCAGATTGATAAACAGCCCCTGTGAAATTTTGCTCCCCTACTTGAAAGTGCCTAATACTAATAAAATGTGGACCCCTTAATGAAGTCCAAATTATTGCCTCGTTCAAATTTAAATTATTTAATGTTTTTGTTTGATTAGCTTTGATTGTACTGTAAAATTTTACTGATGCTAATGTTAAAATTGTTTTGCTCACTCAGTAGCCTATGAAGGTAAAAAAAGAAATTATTCAAAAAAGAAAAACGAGTGTCTTGTGATATGCCTGAGTATAAACTAACTTTTATATATTCAGAGTTACTTTTATATATTCAGGTGTTACATTTATATATTCAGAGTTACTTTGATATATTCAGGAGTTACATTTATATATTCAGAGTTATATTTATATATTCGGGAATTGAATTTATATATTCAGAGTTACATTTATATATTCAGGAATTGAATTTATATATTCAGAGTTACATTTATATATTCATGAATTATATTCATATATTCAGAGTTACATTTATATATTCAGCTTTATACTTATATATTCAGAGTTACATTTATATATTCAGCTTTATATTTATATATTTCCTGTTTGGCCCCTCGTTATATATATATATATATATATATATCATGTAGAAAGACAGGCAGAAAGAAAGAAAGACAGATACAGATACAGACAAAGAAACCTGCCATGTCTGATAATGTCTAACAGTAATACTGGTTTGTGTGTCATGTTTTTGTCCAGAATTACAGTAGCAGTAATGCTGGGAAAATGTCTGTAGCACTGAGCTGGGGGTATGTTCTTTCCTGCTGCTTAAGAAAGATTTGCTTAAAATCCTAATACAGTATGTGTTAAGTTGACAACTTGCAGCATTCACTTATCAACATCCCAATTATGTATTGGCTATAGCATTGGCAATTAACACAATTATGACTGATTCATAAGTAATGTTATATTGTAATTATTAAAGTAAAAAATATGATAAAATGTATAGTCATTTCGTCCTCAGTTTGTTCTTTGGTCATGTCATGTATGCTCCCAAGAGTTTAGACATAAATTAGGCTTAAATTACTTAAATTACCTGAACAGAATCTCCAAAATTGTTTCCTTATATTGCCATTTTTCCCAAATCTGTCTTTGGAGTTCAGAATATAGTCTGTCCTCTCTCTTTTAAATTATGTGCTCAAGGAACATAAGAACATACGAACACATCTACAAATGCTATGCCGAAGATTAAAACTGCTCCAATATGGAATAAATGCACAACTTTAATCGAATATTAGCTTGATGGTGGAGAGGTATTATTTTCAGGAGAAGATAATTGAATTCACCAGCCTAAAATTGCACCACTTGTCATTTGCATGCACCTGTGATAACTCAGTTACATTACTCACCATGCCTTTAAGCAGAAAGAAAAGAACAAAACAAAAACAATCACTTTCCTAAACGCAATTTATGTTACTATCAAATGGAACTCAGAATAAACTATATTCCAACTGTTTAAAGTGAATTGATTTGGGGAAAGTAATGAAGGAGATGCCAAAGCAACAAAACATATACTTTTTATATTTCACAAAACAAACAGACAAAAGAGTTAGGTTTTCTCACTGTATGTAAATACCTTATTCCATGAAGGCTCTGAGAATGATGCTCCTTTATAACAATATGTAAGGAAAATAATAAAATTTATATTTGTGTAAACATCTCCAGAAATTGCAGTGAATAAATGTGGAAAGGATAAAGAGTTTAAATAAAAGGAAAGGAAACGTTAATATAAAAGGTCCTTATCTCATTTATCCATTTTTTAATTTTTCACAAATGGCAGTGGTTAAGTGACCACCCCATATGAACAGTCATCCCCATACAGGAAAAAAATACATACATGAAATATATTTTGACGAGCACTTTTGTAATATATGTAAATATTCAAAATTGGCCCAATAAATATATTTTCTTGAAATATATGTTAATATATTTACTAATTAAATATATTTTCTTATATGTATATTTCTGTTTGTATGTTACATATATGTGCATTTATTTTTGACTTTGAGATAATAAGATTATTTCACATAAAACAATTATTCTTATTGGCATGTAGCAGACGCTCTTACCCCAAGCGGCTTACATCAGGTACAATGTTATCCATTTATACAGCTGGATATTTACTGAGGCAATTTGGGGTTAAGTACCTGGCCCAAGGGTACAGCAGCAGTGCCCCAGTGGGGAATTGAACCAGCAACCTTTTAGTCACAAGCCCTGCACCTTAACCACTATACTACACTGTGAAATATATATGTATACATTGTAGTAATAATGAAATGAAGAAGCTATTGTGTGTATATTTCGTAAGTGCAGTGTTGGACACTAAGTGTATTCTATCTTAATATTGTATTATTTCACTGTACTTTACTAATGCAGTGTCATTGTATTATACTTGCATCATAAATACTGTGCATATTTTCAATATTATTTTAAACAACAATTACTTTTCAGAAAGATGTGCATCAAAGCATGTCAATAAATGTAATAATTGAACTAAGTGCTGTTTTAATGTAGCCTGATGTCCTAGGGAAGCAAATGTAATTTGTCATTTGACATTGCAGTCATTTAAATGTAAATATACAGTATAGTGTAGTAGTATGTAATATAGTATACAGTAGCGAAATCTGTTACTGTTGTGTAGGGAAAGAGGAGGTAATTCCTAAACTACTCGAAAAACAGAACATTTCGGCCCTTCTTTAGCTGTATAAGCGAGGTGCTTCTGAGGCTGAAACATGTACAGCTGAAGGAGTTTCGTCAGTTACAGTCAACTAAAATTTCATGACCATATATGTTTTGTTTTATATTTTGCATTTCATGTCATAAAATTGAATATATTTCACACTTAACATCATATATTTTGTTATATTTGTAATATTGAAATATATTTTGAAACATAAGTTAACAACAATGCAAATGTATTGCAATGTACTTACAATATATTCCACATATATTTTTGACACTTAAAATATATTTCAATACATTTTTTTCTGTATGGGTCTAATGGGTAAAATCAGGAGAAACAATGAGATGTGAGATGCTACATACCCTCATGTGTTCCTCATGCCTGCTTTACAACATGGACTCTGTACAGAAATCAAAAGGAGATGCACATAAGGGCAAAAAGGCACTCATGTAGAACTCTCCATCTTCATCATTGCAGTAAGTGGTTCAAGTTTACAATGCATATAATATTGCAAATTCCATAGACTAAATAAGTGTCCAAGGGTACAACAGCAGTGTCCACAATTCAAAAATCTTAATTCTCAGGCCTTGTTATTTTAAACTGTACACATATTCTTTTTAAAAAAGGTCAAATGAAAAGCTGTGTGATGATGTATATATTGTGGTACTGACACTCCAAATATAGATTTTTCTGTCCCGGATTGACCTTGAATGAGCTTAATATAGGTCTTTCTACCATCCATATTTTTACATGGTGCACAAATAAAAGTACATGATAGATACGAGGCTTCAGGAACAGTGTCAGTTCGCTTTATAACATGTCATGGGATGTTTGAGTTTGGGATTTACTGACAAACAGTAAATAGTTGTCCTTATCAAATATCTAACTTTTTCTCCTTGTCATCTCTCCAAAGTGAAAAGCACTTCAGAAGCTATTTATGTATTACACAGCACCTCGTAAACTGGATCCACTCTCAACTTATTACTGAGAATTTTAGAGTTTTCCAATTTCTCCGTACGCTGTGCACAATGCACACTGAATAATGTCATTATTTCTCCCCACATCTTCACTAATTTACTTAGTATTTTTCCATCAAAGCTTTTGTACTGAATCTAATGGAAAATTCCATGTGTGAGCATTTTGGGGATACTAAAACGTTTATGGTTTTAAAATTGCTCTATATATAGCCAGCATACTTTCATCAGTTCGAAATTGTTGAAGATATGGTGTCTTTCATTGGAGCGCATCATTGGCTCTTCAACTCTTGATGACACTGTAGTCATGCTTGGTTGGGATTTTGCCAGCCAGAATGTCCGGTGGGAAACAATAGTTGCATCTGAGGCTGACTGGTTCTTGTATAATTACAATTTGCCAAACAGTGTCTGAGGAAGCAACTGATTCTGCTTCTAGAGGAGGTTTTCAGCACTTAAATTATTTCTCAGTGCCAGCTGGAAAATGAAAAACATAGTACCATGGTCACATCTCAAACTGTAAATCTTACACATACTAGAAATGGACTGAAGGAACATCATTAATTATGATCGTGGTGGTTCTGCATTATGACATCAACCAGTAGGTAACACTTATGCTGATTAATGCTAATGACTAATGCTTATGCAATGTCCATCAGTTGACCATTTCTTGACCCTGCATTAGTCTTGATTTTTTTTTTTTTGTGGGAAGCAAGAGATAGGCTGACCTCCTCTTAACATGGGTTTATCTTTTAGTATTCTGTTAAATCAATGAACATGACAAATCCCTGCATCTGCTTTCTCTGTAACATGGCAAAGAAGTCCTGTGGCTGCTGTGTGCTAATGCACTTGTATCTGTAGCTCAAAAACATGCTTATAGCTACAGGTTTTTAGGTTCAAATCTAAGTTATGTTACTGCTGTTGTACCAATGAGTGTAGTTCTTAGCCTTAGGTGCTTCAGATGAATGCCCAGCTACATAAAAGAATGACCTGTGAGAATGTCAATATAACCGTGTATGACTGTCTGCTAACCAGATTCATTTCTTATGTGCGCTTATGGGATCAAAGATTACCGAGACCACCTAATATGATGTAAATTGCACTTAAACGTATTTACTAAACTAACCATTTTGAAGCAGCATACTGTGGTTTTCAATTTATTGCTATCTGCTGTCTGCATACAGTATATAAGTATTTCCCAACTATCCCAAGTATCCCAAAGTTATTGGCACATATAGTATATCAGCAGCTTTTCACATGACCACATCCACATACCATGCAGCTGAATATATTCTTCACTTCCTTTCTGACTTATCCAAGGTTTTTGATTTTATATATTTTTTAACTGACATAGTTCTTTGGTGCAGCAGGAAATGAAAAGTCATCTCAGCATCCACATTACATCTCAATTGGTGATACATGGAGATATTATCAGCATACATTTAGTTCAGTAGGCTTACCCTGCCATATGCACTCATTTATACCTCAATTTAATTTTTACCTAAATTTACCTAAATTTTAATAGCTGCCATGCTTTAGAGAGAGTGCATATTTTTCACAGAAATGTTCAAATTGTGAGAACATATTTAAACCTCCACATAAAGTGTCAGTTTTAGGACAATCCTGAAATGCATTTATTTTCATTATATATGTTAAAATTCACCTGTTAGTAAAAAAAATATCTTCCACTTCTCTCCAAGTGATCTCAAATAGAGGTCTGACCTTGAAAAGTCATGTGTTAATTGATTTACCCTTATTTCTTATATTCAGAGATTCCCGTGACATCATAACATGTCATCCATTAATAATATTCAATAAGGAATGTGAACAAACAACTCTTGCTTTACAGTGACCGCAGTCCTCGCAAATTACTGCTAAATCATTACACGTGTAATACATGTGACACACCGTGATATTCTTACCCCTTTTACAAATCTTTTCATTTTAATTCAGGTAAATTTAATACTGCAAGCTATTTCATATTTAATACCACTAAAGCTCCTGGGATCTTTTTACAGAGCTTGAATGTTTCATTCATTGTGACCTACACTCTAGCCTTTTTAAGTGGTAAGCCCCCGCAGGTCACACCACAACTGGGTTTAAGTGTCTGCAGTATTCAAAATGAACTGTATGTTCTACCGTGCATGCTTCTTCTAATGCTCCCCAGTGATAAACTGCCTGTCAACATAAGATTTGCAGTGCAGTCTGCAGTCTCTTATTACCTTTTACTGTTTTCAAAGAACACTTTTGCCTCCAAATATAATTATTTTAACATCAAACCTCAATGCTTTCAATTCACCTGACTCTTCTTACTCATAACTGGTATGACATTTTCCTCTTATGTCCATGTTAGCAAAGGTCGTGTCATGAATTGTAAATTCATTGCTGATTACACCACTTATTTTTATCTGCACAGTGGGCTGGGTGGGAGGGTCTAAGTAGTGGCATGTGTGTGTCTGGGGTGGTATATTTTAAATTATAAGGATCATGTTACGTTTAATTTTGTGGTTGCAGTTTTGTACAGTTGTGTAGGAATTGTTTTACCGTAACCAAATTCTAAATTGATCATTATCTACTACCTCTACTAATGATACAACATGTTCATGCCAAATTCAGCTATTAGCAATTACAAATGTAACAAGATATTGATTTTATATAAAAACAGAGATTAATCACATGTGTTACTGGCAAAGTCTGAGAGAGCAAAGGACAGGAAATAACACCCATAAAACCTAGATGGTAAAAAAAAACACTGCTCAGGGTTTCCACTCAAGGTAATAAGGATCATTTTTTGAGATTCTTCAGTGAAATCTGACAGGTCTGTCTCATTGGTCCCTGCTGGAGTAGGTTTTTATTTGGCCTCATTAATTTCTTATGGCCTGGTGAAATATGGAAACAATGTGATGCATACAAATACAAGGGTATAGAGGCTCCTGCCAACATAACCTTAGGCCTGCAGGGATGTGAATTCCATATGACCATATTAATTAGCAGACAAATGCATAATGCATAATATTACGTACAGATTAAAACATATTAAGCCTGACCTATTTAGACAGATCCATGGTATTAAATATTACTCTCACACATGGAAAGGACCTTTAAGGTTTTCATCATGTAAATATTTCAATAGCTCATTTGAGCCACATGGCCCAGTGCTGTGAAGCTGGATAGAGTTTCCTACAGTTTCCTACAGTTTCCACCCAGTGACATTTAGTCCCCAGAAACTGTACCATGAGATGAAGGATCTGCAGTATGCTGTCAAAGAAAATGACTAAGGTTGTCGTCAGTGAAATTCATTTAAGTGGCTGTTATATCATACAAGGTTATTTTTTTCTAGAAATATGTCTAATGCACCGAATGAATGTTAAAATGTGATCTTCATCATTCATTGACGAATGATCATTAAGTTCACTCACTTTAATTTTTGAAAAAAATGTATTTTCATTGAATTTACTTTAAAGTTCTAACCCTGCAGAAACATACTGATGCATATTAAGATTTACACATACACTCTAATGTCTCTCACACATGCAAACACATTTTGTAGATGAAAAGTATGCTTTGGCAATATTGTTAGACATGTAATGCTCACAATGATTTTTCAAATAGTGTGTTCTGTGACTTACAGTTCTGTGTCAATACTTTGAACCCCTTATACATCATGTATTCTAATTCAGTTATATCAGTCTCACTACATAAACTTTCAATTTGCCAACATATCTATGCTTATTCTCATATATTATTATCTGAATGATAATATGGATTACAGCTGTGTCATGATTCTGAAATTGAAATTATGGTACATTTAAAATAAGTTAGAATCACCTAAAAGGGCATTTTCATTGTGCAGTGTCAAATGATTGAAAGTTGTGTACTGCATGTCAATTAATATTTCTGCTGTCAACAAAATTGAAACTTCTTTTACAAATGAAATGTAGTATCATGTAATGCACATGAAATACTAAAATCACCTGTGTAACGAAAAGCGTGATTTTTTTACTCTTGTTTACAAATGTTAGCAGCTAACTCCATGAATCTGGCTTCATGAAACTGCCCCCTTGAGTCCTTTTTGTATTAGTTGAATACAGAATGGTGTAAACAAGTCTAATTAAAAAAAAAAAAAAAAAAAAACAGAATGAAAAGATTCCAGATGGGCTAATCTCAACAGTGCCTTATTACAAACCATAATTATGTCTCTTAGGGTTTAATATTCCAGTGATACCAAAAATATATTTCAAAATGAGTGATGTGAGCTTCCATTTTTTGTCATGCTTTGCTGTGCCACAAATAAAAATAGCAACAGTTTGGGGAATGGGGATGTATTTCAAGAAGCCATAATTATGTCAAGATGAGTGCAATTTATCAATCTTGAGATAGTAGGCTGATTCAAATTAGCTGGTAGTTTCAGAACAGCTGGGTATGATTTATGTGATCAAACTATCTCATGCTGGGCTTGTCAAAGCAAGTAAAGTGCACATGCCAATAAAATATTTAAAGGCATAATAGATACATATCACTGGTTAGGTAAGGCAAGGAAGAGAAAGGTGATACATTGTATTTGGTAAAACAATATTTAATTACTGATATGAGGAACTCAAAGTCATGAGGTTTGCTTGGATGTGTGCATAAATAACATGTGTGTGCATATATAACAGAAAAGACGTGACTTGATTGGTTGGGATGTTGTGTATTTATGTACACATCCAAGCAAACTTCATGCCACACTGCTCAGGAGCAGATCCTGGATGTGTTCCCATGGAAATAACATTGGCTACATTATAGTTTATGAAACCAAAATATTTACAAATATTAGCTGGCTAGCTCATTAATCTGGCTTCACAAAATACCTCTCATTACATAGTTTCAGAAGTCTACCTTTCCACTGAAAAACACATTCTTTTAGGGAATGATTGATGTGTTATCAATTTTTTTTTAAGCAGCCATATTTTGAGATGGAGGATTAAATTATTTGCAGTTGCATGAGCTGGTTATCCCAAGAGTTTCATACTGTAGTTTCATACTTATGCAATATCTGGTTTAGGATGGTTATGTGTTGGCAAAAAAATTTGGAAACTTATGACATGCCATGAAGATTTGTGTGGAGTAGGGTAACCAAGACAAATGAGCAAGTCCAAATGTTAGTGCCAAATGTGTCCGGTCTCAGACTCTATCTTCTTCAAATTCGCTTGCTGCAAGAGAGCAATCTGTTTGGTTGGCTGTGTGATTGTACACAAGTTAACTGTAGTATCTTCTGGCACTGACTGTGCATGATAATGATAAAATGTTAGTTTGATGCAGAGTCTGGTATGTTTTCTTGCCAAGTTAGCTCACGTCATGTAGCTGGGTGCTAGACTACCGCGCTAGCCAGATTAGATAGATCTTGATTTAGCTAGCTCGACTAGCTATCTAAAGATACCGATGTATTGCAGGCTAGGCAGCTATTAAGTGATATTATAGATTGTGCGACTGAAAGGAGCTTGCATGGTAATGGCATTTACAATTTAAGTTCATTTCAGTTTTCTAAACCCTTAATATTTTTGTCCTTAAAAATGAGAAATGAAAGGATACTTTTATAAGATTTTAGGATCTGATATCAAATGAGTAGAATTATTATGAACTTTTGCCAGTATCACAGCAAGCCTAGAATATAGGCTAAATACACTTTGACCAGAGACAAAACAGAAAAAGAGAATGGAAGTAAATGAAGCAAAAGTAAATGAACAGACATGTGTTTCTGTCGGGTTTAATTTTTTTTTTTACAATTTAATAAAAAGTGCATGATACTGTCTGTATGATCCCTGCATGTCTTCCTGACAGCCATTACAAAGTGGAATGTAATCTTTGATTTTTGTGCTGTCAGATTGTGTGCATCCCTATCAAGTCATACAAAATACATATGATTGTGCTGCCTGTGCTATACTTGTATCACATATTTATTAAATCTAAATATGTGCTTTCAGTTATTTTTCACATATGCTGCTGCTATGTCATGAATACTTCTCAACCCCTTTTTGAAAAACAAATTTAAACAGCTGTAATTGTCTTTTAATGAAGTCTGTTTTCTTAAAGAATATAAATAGATTTTGCAGACATGAGAAGAGAAGCCACACCAATTCCAAATAAATCTCTTTCTAATGTTAAAAGAAGTCACATATTCTAATGTCCAATGGACTGTGAACTGATTGCAGTACATGGAAAAAGGGCCTTTTATGTGCCTAGTCTATAAACATGCAATAGGTTTGACCAGTATTTCTCTTGTGCTGAAACTGTGGATAGGACAAATTTGCCTGATTAAGCAAGTTTTGTACAGCTGTAGCGTCCAGCTTGTACAGTAACAATAATCGGCATGTGTGGTGTAAATTGTATACATTTTATAAAAACACTGAATACATTTGTAAAATCATGTCAATCAATAATAAAACAAAATGAATGAAAATCACTTTGTCTTCATTTTATGCCAATGTTTTAACCTACACATTGCTATGTCATAACTGAGATAAAGCAACATAGTTCAGAACAACTATACTTTCTCCCTTCTTCCCTCTTATGCACCCACATAGAATATTTCAGCAATTGTTGGCTTTCGTTGCATATTTGTTTTAAGAGCATCATTACAACAACAAACAGTGAAGATGGTACTAATTTTGTTCATTTTTATGGAGAGGATCAACAATGTGTGCCTAAACAAGACATAGTGACATCACACTGAGGCTGTTATGCTTTTTAAATTGAAGGATAATTTCCCTTCAGGAAAACTCCCTGCCACCATCTTTTTAAATTATGTGAGGGATTCAAGCATCATGCAAAGATACATGCTAACAGGTTCTGCAGCAGCACTTAAGAGGACCTTACAATCAATCATTTATTCTTCCTGTTACATACCCATATATGTATATTTGGGTGGGTAGCATGCACTTTGGGGCAATAAATATCCCAACCGTTGTCATAGCTATGCATTCATCATTTTGATGTTTGCTACTCAGAATTACTTATGCATTGAGAAAAGAAAAAAAACCATATGGGTCATTCTGTTTTGGACATATGTTTTATTGGCACTATACTATTTGCCATCATGAAAAAAATCATATGTTCAGGGACGCAGGGATATTGAAAATTAGGTCCTGGCTACAAGATGAGTAATGCTAGTGTCCCATTTTGGCATTTAAAAAAAATACAAAAGAGAAAACTATTTTCTGATGATACAGTCTCATTATTTCACACCAGTATCATGGAAGTGCTCAAAACCCAGCATTACATTTACGTTTACATTTATGCATTTGACAGATGCTTTTATCCAAAGCGACTTACAAGTGAGGTACAATACAACACAAGCGAAAAACCATATGGAGTCAGCAATATTAGAAGCGCTGCGTGACCAGGTTTTGATGGTTGGCCAGACAAGGTACAAACTAGTAGGTAAAGCTATCGAGTGCATTAAAAACAGAACTGTTTCCAATAAAGGTTTGCCCTCTGCAACCATACTCATGCAGTACTTGCTATGACTGTGCTGAGAACCCTAAATTTATGTATCAGTTATTGGATTTAAACAGTCAGAGTCAGAGTGGGTGTGTATGTTCCTCCTATGAAATTAGGCAAGCAGCCAGTCAAAGCAGGTTGTTGCTTTTGTTAATTCCAATGGATGTATACACTGTACAGTCAACAGGAAAGTCTCTTAAACCTGTGAATCTTAACTCTGTGCAAACTGAACTTGTCACTCTGATTCTGAAATCCAAATGACTACAACAGCTAATGATAAATTTCTCACATAAACACAGTTATTTGAGATCTGCAAAAATAAATAAATACAGAGTGTACAAGACATAGTATTGTCAGCAGTTTTTTAATCATGTTTGACAAAAAGGCAATGGAAGTACTATGCAAAATAAGGAGGAAAACTCTTTTGAGTTCCTGAAAATGCTCTCTGAAAAAGGTTTGTGAGGGATTGTGTGAGTGGGTACAGAAGTCCTTGTTCCCAGCACTCTTTTTTTCTTTTTCCACTGTCCTGTCTGAACAGAGCCAGGGCCGTGCCAGCTGTCGCCCTATTTAGCAGTGTGATCCACTGACAAAAACTTCCATGCTAGACAGTCCAGAAGGGGTGGAGTTTTGGTATTTGTCATAAATGGACATTGCTAGGCAATGCTGTTCTGTCCTGGCGCTTGTCATCAGCCAACTAAATGTGAGTTAGCTAGCTAAGTTGTTTTGCTAAATATCTCACATCATGGCTAACCTACCCATCTGCAATTTTTGCAGGTGTTGCATCTAAACATTAGCCATCAGCTTTCGCATTAGTGCCAACATATCTTGCAAGCTGCTGTCTACATATTACACCCATATCGGATGCACAGTATGTTGTTGTTAAATACCTGGTTCACTAGTTAGCAAACATGACAAAATAGCAATCGGTTACTTCATCTGAGACAGAGCACGTGTTGAAACTGTTGCTTGCTAAGCTGACAGCACGTGCTTGTTACCTCAGACAATGTAAAAGCACCCTTTAAAAATAGCAAGCTTATGGTTACTACCTATCTATAGTAAACAATCTTGTGTCAGGTTACATTGTGACAAAGTAGCACAAATCTTCACAAGCATGACTACAATTATGGAAAATCAGTACAAACTGCATAACTATGGAAACCTATACACCTGGCAAATTAATTCTTCTGTGCCCCTGTTTTTCAAGATACTCAGTATCATTGCTCTGCGCTGAACGAGACTAGCAAGCAATTGCTCGCTGAAAACTTCCTTTGACTTGAGACTTTTCTTAACAGGATTTTTATTTAACTTTTTAGAATGTTTAGTAATGCTTTTTTTCGGGATCAGATATTAAGGACTACTTAAGACCTAATTAATTCCAGAATTATCTACCCAGCAACACATTGATATACTCAATATGGATTTGTTCAGGTTACACCTAATCCATGCATTGTTACCTATATATTATGGACTTGTCAGTGATAACACCTGTTATTGATTAAGGTTTTTCTAGGCTCCTTATATTATGGGTTTATTAATGCCTTATTATTGACCTAATAACTACCTAATAATTACTAGTTAACTGCTACTGGACGTTGAGTGGTGTTTCTTCAGGCAATATCTTATTCATACATTGTTCAAATATTTTTAAAGGTTCACACACTAAAGGTTAATTAAGGCATCAATAATGACTGAAGAACTACCCAGTTAGATATATACTACTATCTAATATGCAGTAATTACAGAGTTATTCATATTATATCAAATTCATGCTGTATTAGCTAGGTTATGGTAAGAGACTTAACCAAACCTAAATACATCACTGATAAGATAACTTTTGTTCCCTATTGTAAAGTGGACACATACTCTTTCCTTAGGGGTCATTAATAAATGGTAAACAAATTACTACTAAACCATTGTGTGTTCCCTGTTCTAAAGTCAACAAATATTCTTACCTTATTTGTCACTAACACAGGGTAAAAGTCATTTTGTGCTCCCGGTTCTAAAGTGGTCTACTTTTCATTGCTTACTGGTTGCTAAGGGCAAGAAAACACCATACAACCCTATGTTCTTGAGAAGGGTTTTATAAAGCATAATATTAATATTTAAACAAACATTTCCCATAAATTATGAGCGCTTATTCATTATATCATGCTGAGGCAAGCCAAGATGGAACCTGAACAAATCCCTAACAAGTGGTTAGTAACCATGTATTAATGTGTCGTTGGGTAGATATTCAGTAAATAGTGGGAAAATATGTTAATTAAATTAATGTAAGTAGTTACATTTCAGTAGGTACACAAACACCATTCCACACGCTTTGGTTATTGTGGTCCTCCACATGTGATTCTCTGACCATTCTGTGATCTGAACTTGACCAAGACACCACTTTTTTGTCAGAATTCATGTTTTTGTCAGGAAATGATTGCAAAGGTAAGCAAAACAAAGCAGGATGCAGATAATGTTAAAGTGTATGTTATCATGACCCATCTCTACCTTCAGTTAAATTCAGCCAGCAACAGAAAGGATGTTTTTGAATGTTTTTTTGGCTGTTTTTGGCTCCTCTCTTGACTTGATTCTATATAAAATGCCAAATATTTGAATAATTACTCTTTGATAGCACACCATGACTGGAGATGCTAGAATGAATGCTAAAAATAAGATGAAGTAAATTTTACTCTGAAAGTGCTTAGACAAGTAGAACTCTACTTTAGAGAGTTTTTCACTGTAAAATGGATGGTGCATATTTAAATATGTAGATGAGGGCAAAATACTAATTCTGTTATATTTCCTAACAGTATATATTTTCTTGGTCTCCTGAGTAGCTCAGACAGTAAAAGTGCTTGTTGTTTAAAGTGCAAGCTGAGCCCTATGGCCCTGGTCCAATCCTGGATGTGTCATCAGATGACAATGACTGAAAGCCCACAGCAGCAGAACAAATGAGCTTAGTTCCACTGGAAATATAGAGGTGGTTTAGTGGGCTAGGGGTTTGCCCATCCCATTGCTCACCAGCAACCCCCACTGGTCAATGGGGCACCCACAGATCTGCCTCTTCAAAGCTGTGCATAAAGTGTCTTCCTATACAACTCATTCCTGTGCAAGCTTGGCATGGTGACTGTAGTGTGGAAAAAAGGCTGTGGTTACATACATACATGTGTTGGAGAAGAGCGTGTGCTTGTCGATATATTCACAGATTGTCAGTGGGGGAAGCAGTAACGGGTAACATTCTATGACACAGTTGGGCATTCCAAATGGGAGAATAGTAGGAAAAAACTTTAGAGATTCCATATTTATAAAATAATAATTATATATAGTTATTCATTATTATCTTCGTTGTTTCAGTAGTTTTATTGTAACTACACACCAAAAAGATGCTTTCTTCCATGAGGGTTCAAAACATCAAAATATTTAGATATTATATATTATCAATACATTGCACATAATAACATATACCTATTAAATAACAGGGAAAGCATAGTCATTTCACCTTATATAAACCATTGTGTCGCAGTTAAAACATGGTATTGAGACAGAACCAATACAATGATTTAGTTGACACACTTGTATCATCTATCAATACATCTCTCAATTTTCCAATGGACAGGTATATGTGAATGTTATATTGCCAACATATTTGCTTGCAAACCTGCTGTTACATTGACATTTGGGTTTAAACTGTGAAAGTGGCCACTCTTAGTCACAACTGGGTCTTCATTTCAAGCTTTAGAAACAGTCTGTCTTTTTCTTTGATCAGACCCATAAAGTCTGTTGGACTGTGACCCCTCAATGCTGGGGCTTGACATTTACGATCAGCTGCAGACTGCAGTGATAAATATAGTCCCTTTTGCTATAATAACATGTCTTGTTTTAAAGTGTTGCTGTTTAAACTGCTGATTGCTTGCATGCTTACATTGTTTCCAGATAATTTTCTCACTACAGAGTCTGTAATCTATGGCTGTATAAATTTTACAAAACACTCATTTTAATATACACTCCATGCTTGTACTGTATGACACAAAAAAGGCCACATCTACATCTGTTGCACTTCTGTTCAGAACCTTATGAAGTTCAGAGGGAAACAAGCAGTCTGTCACAATACAATCCAGATATAAGCACGGATTGCTAATAACCAGGTCATCGATGGTCTGGCCCCATAAATGCCCCATAGACACACCGTCAATTGACTTCTAATATGAAAATGTATTCATTAGTGAAGTGAAACTTGGCCCTGTGTTTTTCAGTATCATACATCTGAGCCACTACTCATTCATACATTGTAATATTATGCCTGCTATGCCATACATGAGATCGGATGTTTTACCAAAGTTCTTCTACTGTATAATGTTATAGGTAAGCCTTGTTGTAAGTGAATAATTTGCTTTACCATTTTAGCCAATAAATAGTCCCTTGACAATGCTAACTAATGTAATATAAGCATGAACTACACCTCAAAATAAGGCCAGGTTCCATATATTTCTGACCATGAGGAATAAGGTTTGAGAAAATGGGAATTCCTGCTTTAAAGGTTACTGCTTGATCAATACTACTTAAGTCCTCTAGAGCAGGCACTTCATCTTCAATGATTGCACTTGCAAGGCTATTGGATGAGTGGGCATTAAGTTTGGAGACCTTGGTACCCTGGATGCTAGTGCTCTTTAAAGCACAGTAGATTCAGTCAGCACGTTTTGTAGTTTTATGAAGTTTAGCATTGGCTCATAAAGCCAAATCAGTAATAAATCAAGAAACCAAACAGTGTTACATTTTTAGACCAATCAACACTAATGTGCACCATGATTAGCAAATTGTAAATTACTTCTAGTCCTCTCAGGTTTCATAGTATCGTATAACCATCTTGTGAATGAAAATGTGGTAAAATAAAGCATAGCAAATAACAAGGGTCATGACTGTGTCAGAGTGATATAAATGCAATGTGGAAATTTGTATACAGAGCACAGATTTAATATTGCCTAAGCCACTTCTTATCTCTGATGTTACTCTCCTCTACTGTTATTTAAAGTGAGGTTGGGGGATGGTGGAGAACTACTCCATGCAGAGGGGCTACCAGAGTGACCAGCATTATTATTTACTCATATCAGTGATTTGGAGGCTGTGGCTTGACTACACAATCTCATTTTCCAGGTACTGCACTGAGACATCAGTAACTCTTCTATTTCCAAAAAAAAAAAAAAAAAACAAAGTAGATAAGATCTACTTCTGATGTGGATTACTGAGTATGTGGACAAGGGCTCTTGAACACCAGAGTTCTTGTTTGAGAGAAGGACAACTAACTGTTTTAAGAAATGTTGTCATTGGCTTAATTATTTAATAAAACAAATAGTTTCCATGTCAAAACCAAACAGGCCTGCATTTAATCTAACCACCATTCTCTTTTTTCTGTTTTTTTTTGTCATTTGTTTCTTACACTTTATTTAATGTCAGCAATCATGGAACTCATCAGGTTTTGCAAGAAATAACTCAGTTTTTGCTTAAACCTGTTACTCACTGTGAAGTACAAAATGCATTGCAATTAGTTTTAACTGGTGCCACTTTAGGAATGATCCATTTTAGGAATGATCATTGTGCTACCAAAAATACAGTCATAAAATGTATTGCTACACTTCTTCATGCTGATTGGTCAACAAGCATTTGAGCCAGCATGTAAGCATCTTTTGAATGCTGATTTAGGCCAACATTACATTTGTAGAGCAGCTGCCAATCATACACTGGGCTGTTTTCAGTTAAAGAGTGTGCTCATCTTATTGTGGTGTTTTGTGGAATATTTTTTTTTTAAAAAACAAGTGAACTGGATGTGGCCTATTTGTTACTGTCTCAGCTACTTTGATCACAAGAAATAAATGGTGTAGTTTACCATTTGTTAGATAGCTAAATGCCAGTGATAAAGGCTGGATACCATCCATTCTTTATTGAAGTGA
Source organism: Megalops atlanticus (assembly GCA_019176425.1). Classification (NCBI taxonomy): domain Eukaryota; kingdom Metazoa; phylum Chordata; class Actinopteri; order Elopiformes; family Megalopidae; genus Megalops; species Megalops atlanticus. The sequence continues at coordinate 56,919,819 of CM032876.1, read as the reverse complement.
TTAATTGTTTTAGCAATTTTCTCTCAATGGAACAATAAATCACTCTATGCAGAAAGCCTTTGGTAAAGTCAGATTCACCTTTATATGATGATACTGAGTTAAATACTTCCACCAAAGAGCTTGAAATAGTTTTGTAGTATTAAAATGTTTGTGCTTAAATCTGAAATCTGATCATATTTTTTGTTTTGCATTAGAAGAGTTATCCACCAAATGTGATAAATTGATAGGCTGTTCCTTTAATGATTTTACTTCCTTGATTGTATATGATGTTTTATGTAATTTATCATAGTCTACCACACATAGATACATAGATATGGTGCAATCTATCATAAAGAAGTATGTCAGTATTTCTATAACTTGGGGACTTGCTGTCAATGGTTTTCTGTTTTCAATGGTTTCCTCCATTTGTGCAATTTACTCAATATTGTTGTTCAGAGCAGGAGAAACATTTGACAGTGTTGCTGAAAAGAAACTCAAACTTAAATTCACTACCTCGGTAAACCAGATGTCAATGTCATTTTACCTTGTCCACATGTGTTTCACACTTTTACATGTAATTTTACATGATTCTTTTGAAAATGTCATACATAGTACATCAAATTGTATCTGTGTTTTCAATCATCCACCCCTCAAAATGACTCCTCTGTGCTGCTGAAAGAGAAAAAAAGCAAAACAGAACAAAACGCTGGGGCCTCATTTCTCAAGCATTAATAGATATGTTGAATTTTTCCAGGCAATTCTGTACACAGAACTTATGTTCTTTGACATTGTGTAAACCATAGATTTGCTCTTGTTTCTGTATTTATATTGATAAATCAGTGTTATTCTTAAATCACAAGTGTGCATATGTCTAGCGATTAACATAAAAAATACCCCATCATTGTCATATGTCATAAGATCATTCTTGTAATCTGTGATAACTCCGCAACTTAATACAATGGCTACAGAAAGAAAAAAAGATTGTTCCACATTCTTTACATTCTGTACAGCGTATAATTAAATGTATGCATATACTTGTTTGCTAAGTAAGGTCCCTGATTATTAACCTGCACAATTATTGTTTTAAGACATGGAGTAATAATCTGCATCCCCTTTTTGCAACAATTTGTCTATCAACAGCAGCATGTTTTGCTTTTGTACCACAAATCTTGAAAGAGAAATTGTCATTGTCCAATTCGTAATAGCATTGGTCCTTTGCACAGTGGGGTTAAATCACCCGCTGGATTGCAGCTGACATGATGGGATATAATTCCGGTAATGTCTTTTGAAATAGCAATTAGCAGTAGAGAAGCCCTGGGCTGACATGGGAATGCAAAAAAAAATGTAATGGTCAGCCAAGGAGACAGCACTCAGAGCAGTGGAATGGTCAAGATAAGACGCTAAACAGATGCTGGCACATCAGGCATCCACAGAGGATGCAGTACTCCATTTACTTCAGTTACAGACGATGGGGGGAGGGGAAACACAGCAGTGCTTACACACTAAGAAATATGGCTGCACAAGGTTGGATGGCTTCTGTAATCTGTTATTGAATTTGCACCATTTGGTATGGTAACGTCCCCACTCTTCAACGTATGAGCATGGCTACATCAATCAGGTGTGACCACCACGGCTCTGCTGGGAGCAATATAATGAATGGGTTGCTCATGGGGAGCCCTTGGAGTGTGTGTGTGTGTGTGTGTGTGTGTGTGTGTGTGTGTGTGTGTGTGTGTGTGTGTGTGTGTGTGTGTGTGTGTGTGTGTGTTTGTTCTTTGAGTCTTACAGCTACAAGTGAAGTGTTGTGTGGAAATAGGAAAATGCTACAATGGTGTGACCTTTAAAACTCATGGCATACAAAAGCTCTGCTCTATCTGCTGGAAGAATTACAACAGTAATAAATATGCAAATTGATGTGCAATATGGTGCAATGCAACATATTGTTGGTTTGTGATTTTCCCACTGATTGTGCAAATTCTGTCACATAAACTTTTTTAAAAGTTCTTCCATAACAGGTTCCAAACTGAAAGTGAACTTATAAATAACTATAAATAAATAAATAGCTAACCTCTTACCACCACTGTCCCCTGACTGTCAAATGAAAAGCAAATATTTAGCACTGATGTGCCATATCTTGTTAGTACCGCTCGACTTTGTAATGAAGTGGATAATGAGAAAATGTCAGTGACCTCGCCTAAACTTAATTTGTAATCCACATCATGCACTTCTGAGGATTTTGACATACTTATCAATAATTAAGATCTTTTGATCTGATGGGGACTAGAAAGAGAAAGTCATATTTTTGAAGATCAATGCAACCAATTTGAGACAGCTTGTCTTCACTCCTTTGTAAACCTCTGAAAGCCTTGTTACACAAACTGACTATGCCATTTCAGGTCCAGTTATCGTGTTACCAAATAGACTTGGTATCTGTCATAATAGGATATGTCAACAACTGCACTTGGCAATCTGCAACATAATACTAGTTGGAGCAAAATTTTCATGGACAATTTACATGGGCAAAAATGCAGGTATAGCAATGAAATGCATCATATACATAAATACACACACACACACACTGTGTGTGTGTGTGTGTGTGTGTGTGTGTGTGTATATATATATATATATATACACACATATATGTATGTATAGAGAGAGAGAGAGAAGGAGAGAGATGACTTTGATCTTGATTCTATGGTCTTCACTTTTTGTATAAGAACACTATCCTAGAAAATTTTTCAAAACCTCAAAGAGTTATGCATTTGCAGGTAAGGCAAGTCACATAACTTATTTTATCTTGACTGATGCAGCTGTTTACTCCACTGTACTGTTAACACCATTATTTGACACATATTTAGATTATTTATTCACCAATTTATTATATTAATTAATGCTCAGCGTTCCATCACATGACACGTATGAGGTAAAGTGCTGCAGCATGAAGAGAAATGTGGAATGGAACTTGGATAATTAAGATTACTGGGGTATTTAATTTAGTCACACTAAGGTTATCATAGTTCTATCCTGTTACTGAAGGGTATTAAAAATGTAACGGTTATAAAAGTAACATTAGTTTACTGCTGAAGGATATCACCAGAGGAGGTACCTTACTGTGCACACTGTGGGAGACTTTAGTAAACAAAAAGTGATCCATATGTAAAGCACAACTATTGCACCATGTATGACCTATCACCAAAATGCATTTGAGAAATGACAATGCCTTACCTTTCCCCAAATTTTCCACAAGTGCTTGCTTCAAACAAGTGGATACCTGGACAGTACCCTACACCCAGATAACTATTATCTACTTTTCTTTCCATTATACAGCACCAACGCATCAGTATATTCTGATTATTTCAGACTATTTCAGATTATTACAGAGTGTGTCATCTTCAAATAAAAGCACAACAGAAAAATTGTTAATGGATGATTGTAAGGCAGTTCTAATAGATATAACTTGACAAGAGTAAAAATCAGAACACATTATTTGAAATTCCACAGTTAACTACCAAATTACTGACTAATGACACACTGATATGTTAATGTTTCAAAATAGTGAAACATTAAGATGAGCAATTAAAAAGCCAGTGGGATGTCTTCTCCTGTTGTGTTGTGGGTGCAGCAGCATTATAGCAAATTGCAGACAGGCACAGCTGGCAGTAGCTGAAGTTAGAACAAAATGGGGAACCCACTGAAGTAAACCAAAAAGCGTTGAGACTTCAGCTGATTTTCCAACTCCAACAACTGGTTTTGCCATTTGTCAATGTTTTGTTTCACTAGTAGTTGCTAACTACATTTAGGGCACTACCATTTCAAAATTCTTGTTGAAATGGGGAGTGGCACATCAAGCATATGTATAAATTATGACATAAATGATTGTTTCTTACAAACTGGTAAAAAAAAATAATGTGTTCTTATTCTTATATGTAGTACATACCCCTGATATAAGTAGAATGAAACACTCCACTATTGCTGTTGTGTGAAATTAAACCACCTCAGGGGTTTTATGAGCTCTTGGCTTAGCCTCAGGGCCACATTACTCTGCCTATCATGGTTTAATTTCATACAGCAGAACATGGTGAAGTGTTTTGGTCCTTATTTTAATCTTCTGTGTCTGATATTGCTAGAATTTCATATTTGATTTTATTAGACATTCATTCCACATGTTTTGAGGAATTCTTAGTATAAGCAGGGCAGTCAGCAAAGTCTTGGTGCAGACAACACACAACCAAACTACTGTATATGGTATCACATGGTACAAGGACTACATTGAGTGACTCTAGTCTAGGATGACTCAAAAAGATGACAAGAAGCTATATTGAAAGTCAAATCATGAACCAGCCAGACACTCACAATCCATTAGAGAGATGGTCACAAGACCACACAGCACTAAGAAGCACTCAACATGTTTCTGATACTAAATTCACCAGAGTCCAATGAGTGTAACAAGAGAATAAGTTTCTATGAGGTTCACCTTGTAGGATTACAGAAAATCACAGAGTAACATGAGAGCCAAGTAACATGAGAGTATGGCCACTAAATTCTGTCATACACAGCTTGAGCCACCAGCGGTAAGCTTGGAACCTGCTCTATGAGACATATTACTGAAGAAATCTTGAGGAGATTCCATCAGGCCTCATCTGTTCCAGCAGGTCCTGGCTGAAGCGGACTTGACGCTGACTCTTCACATGAAGCAGAAGTGGTCAGAATCAGTGATGAAACTGGCCAGGCTATATCCTTGTGGCAGCTCTATAGCCACAGCCAGGGGTGCTTCCTTGAAGCAAGTTTCACAAGAGAAGAGCAAGAATGCCTTATTATTATACATCAATTTGATAGTCTTCAGGACCTGCAACAGGGTAATAGCAAATATTGTACATGCATTTAATGAGTCCACAGATGCCGCAGGTATACTGTCAAAGAAGCCAATCAGGGAAAATTCTAAGCCTCTAAACCCTACCCCTGGTCTATCAGTGTGCAGTGTCCTGATGGACTTAAATGACCAAAAGTGACTGAAATCACCTCTAAGGCCTCACCAGTGGTGGACTAGAGTCACAGATGTGTAAGAGCCACTACTGCCAGGAAGGCACCAAAACCAAAATGAGTGGAGGGATCCTGTCCAGTCACATGAAGAGAGAAACAAAGTATTCTCCCATCCAGGCATGCAATGCTGTAGGGCATGGACACATAAACGCAGAGGTGGATATTAATCTGGATCCCCATGGTGAGGGGAAGCTGGTAGGGGTGGACTCCTCAGATGACAGGTTATGGAGGACCAAATAACAGTTTGGTCTTCCATAACCTGACTGGTAGGGAAAGCCTCATCAAATAATTAATTCATAATTAAATACAGTGCAGCTTATAAGAAACTTACATGAATTGAGTCACATAAGCAACTGTTTCAACAAGAATTTATCTTCTCTAACTGTCTGAAATGCCCTTAACTAAATTGTTAAGATATGGAACAAAACAGAATTAATTGTACAGTATGATTATTGAATCCTTTATTAAATACACAGTCACAGTGCAAATCTAGCACAGGCCTTCAGCTGTGGCACAGAAAATATTCTTAACAACTGTAAATTCTTAAAAAAATAAAAGACTTGATTCAAATTATTCTTTTAAGAGTGCCTCAATGATAATTGCCGCCTTTCAGACTATAATGCCTAAGTGCAGTCATTGCTCAGTCACAAATTTGTACGGTGTGATAAATGCATACCTTACTGGTTTACATGTTTTCTGTTTCTTTTGTTCTTCATTCTTCATTCTTTTATAGAATCTTACAGCATTCAAGACTCTAAGCTATGACCATTTTAAAAAATATGTGATGTGGTTTTGTTATGGTATTTTAACTCAAAAGATTCACTTTATTCAAATTCTATGGAGCTTTGTTCACTGGTTATTCCATTCAGTATTGCATTCAGTTGAGAACTATGTTACAGGTTGTTACTGAACTCAAATTATTCTTAGTAGCTGATTGCTTGATTCTTGCAAACATAATATTAACCAGCATCAGGGTAGGAATGATTCTGTCCCAGGATCCAATCTGTCCCCTGTTGTTTATCATTATATGTGGTTGATTTTTAGATCAGTAATTCTTGTTAATGGAGCACACTTTACATGAACACACCAATAACCAATTAAATAGATGAAGATAAGTAATTTATTTTATTTTCATTAATTAATTTCTTCAATTATTTATTTTCACTTACAAGCATATAAATTAATGAATTTGATTGGTGCCACTTATTCTTTGCACCAAGGTTATAATAGTTTTACATTTTCAAATTTGTTTTTATTTTGATAATATGTTTGTATTCAGTTTGAATTTCCGTTTGGTTTTAATTAGTTTCACCAGTGGTTTCATTAGTTTCAGTTTAGTTTTTATTTCATGGACTCATTTCTATTTCGTTTTAGTTTATTATAGTTTCAGTTTAGTTTTAGTAATTTTAGTTAAGGACAAAAATTGTCTAGGATTAGTGCAGCGTGAAAAATAATCTGCTTGTCATTGAAGATATCAACTAAATTTTGTATGCGATACATTTGTTGCAGACTACACAAAATTTTGGGAGTGTGACCAGTGGCGGCTCCTGCCAAATCTCTCGGGGGGCAATTGTTGCGATGAGGGCTAAGGTGACCCGTTCAATGGGTAAATTAACAGCTAACTTCACACTGTCACACTGCATTGAGCGGGCGTAGCAGAACAAAACGTTAGCTACTTCGCAGCCTGCTAGCCACGTTTTCCGCTCCTACCAGCTCCGCGAAAATCCCCGGTTATACGATTTCCCCACCCTTTGTAGATGCTTGATGTTTAAATTTGGTCTGGGTGGTCCTAATTCTTTAGTTGCCAATTTATCCTGATTACTACGACGACTGAACGGTATTTCTCTTATTGATCGAGTTGCTCTGAGTTGAGGTAACATTAGCCATGTTGACCTTGAATGTGACAAGAACGCTGGCTGCCCCGGCGATCCCTACACCAGGTTACGTATGACGAAAGAACGTTGGTGCAGGCCCACCCGGAACCCAAAGAGATGGCATTGCAGCGTCTGCAGTTCGAAAAAAAGTGCCTTAATATGAGAGTCTATCAGAGCGATCTGGGCGATTTTCAACCAGACTGAAATCGCCCGAAAGTGGCGGTACTCCACGGAACACGACTTGACACTGATTGGACTATGATATTCAGAGGCAGGACAAACTGTCTAGAACAGTCACAGCTAGCGTAACACTGTGGTAGAATGCGATAGAAAAATCCCTCCCATTCCCCCTTTGGTGGTGCGTCTCCCGATCGCCCTAAGGAACAAACCGCCCCTGAGTGTGACACCCGCCGCCTTGAATGGATACGATGTCCGCCGTCTTGAAACGATGCCGACAATTATTTTTTTGTCTTTTCTTATTTTTTTATTAGTTTTTTAGCAATCATTATTAGTTTCGTTTAGTTTTACATTTTTTAATTATTTTATTTCAGTTAACGAAAATGTCTCAAAACCATTAGTTTTTGTCTTAGTTTTAGTATACGATAATAACCCTGCTTTGCACAAATGAACTTATCCAACCACACTAAAATAGCAAACTAGTCTTTTTTTTCTAAATTCAGACAAGTATAATCAACCACTGGTTCCATAAGTAGCCTATCTCATGTAAACATGAATAAATAGTTTATCAGGAAATATATGTAGACATGAATAAATAAATGAAACAAATCTACTCCATCTGTCATTTTTACTTTCATTACATACTGATTTCTATATTTATTTCATTATTATTTTTACCCATTAGCCAAGATCAGAGACAGGGAGAGGACAATCTCAGCTATTCATGATAATTATAATAGCTTGCAATGTCTCGAGGTAAAAATGATTAAATACTGTGACCTAACTCATCATTCCAACCAAACTATATATTCAAAGGTTAAAACATATATTAATGTACAGAGTTCAAATAAGGGTATGTAATGATATTTGCATAACAGATGACTTATTTTGAAATCATATACAGTATATAAAAGAAGACCATTTCTTGTTAAATTAATTCATAAAGCAACCTTTGCAAAGTACTTATATTTGATGACAATTTCAAGTAAAATAGAGTCAATGTTTTTAGCTGAAAATGGTCAGAAAGACATATTTAGCACATTTTGTAAATAATTATTGCTCTTACTTGCACACTTATTTTTGACATTAACACTATATCTGACAGGATGTAGATATGAAAAAGCAAAGTGTTGCTCTTGCCATTGAAACCACAGCATGCAATAGTCCCTCAACCCAGGCCATTAATATAATGCCACAATCAAATTACCCAGTTACAACAAAGCAATTATAATGACAAGCCTCACCAACTTAAAGATGCAGCATCAGGTCAGCAAACCATTAAGCAGGGAGGGACAGTTTACAATGCACTCAGATCACTGTGTTGTGTTATTTGCAAATAATGTGTACAGTTAATGTTATAAGATTACTGACTACCTTTGGTAACCTGATAATGTTTGGTATTTTATGGAAAAATAGGAATAATTATTAGCTGTAGGGAGAGAAATATTTATATTTAAAAAACCATTAAGATTATTCTTCTATCTGATGCAGTGTGTTTGTTAATCCATCATTGATTTTAATGAGTAACTATATATTCCTTTGCGAATTACCTAACACGCACATGCGCACAGAGAGAGAGAGAGAGAGAGAACTTACAATAATAATTGTAATATTTAGAAAGTTAAAAGTTTTTATATTTACAGTTGCATGTGTGCTGAGCAGAAAGACTCTTGTTTGGATAATTAATACAGGCCGGCCAATTCACACCCCACCACGGCTGAAATGCCAAGCCTTATGAAGAAATAGATTAGAGTCCCCATGGAATGCTTTATTATTTGGCAGGCTGTGAAGGTTGCGCGGAACACAAGTGATTTTTCTATTGCTGATGAGGCAAATGCAAACAAGAAGATGAATGTGGTGTGGAAAACATTTATTGATTTTGCTCATCTTGAGAGACCTTCCACAGAGAAATACTGAACAGCCCCTCACCACTCTGAAAGGAAGAGCAGGCTTTAAACGGGAAGATTGGCTCACATGAGATGCTCACCTGCTGTCAGAGACTTTGCAATGAGATTTCCTGATAATATTTCAGGATTATATGTGGGAGTAAAGCCATCTAAGATGAAAATCTGAAATCTGAAAATCAAATGAAACTGGAGGGAAAATCAGATGAGAGAGAGCCGGTGATTTATTGTATTTGTCTGCCAGCCAGAAAAAAAGGTTATATGGGTTAATTCCTATTCAACAGGACACTTCTATCTATCAGACAAAGCAGGCCCTGTAAGTTGCGAGAATGAATTATTCATGCAGTCGCTGACAACAGTGTTGGACATGACAATGCGTTTGTTTTCTGAACACAAAAACACCTGACAGAGTAAATAACTACCATACTTAGGTGGGAAAAGGAGGTTAATGGAATGTATCTGACCTTACAGTGGTATCTTCTAGCATCAAGACACAAAACTGATTGCGCTAAAGCCTCAAAAAATCAACTTTTTGAAGATACCAAGGGACCATATACCTAGAATCTTTTTTTCAAAAGTATTATTATTACCTAAGTGATACTTTAGGGTTTGCTTCCTGTAAAAATGTAAAATTTATAATGCACAAGATCATGCACGGAGCCAGACAGTATGTAGTTTTCTTATTTTTATTTTGTATTAGTGAAAAACATGCTGTAAAAAACCTTTATTATTCAGACACAGTGTTGTCAGTACGAGTTACTGTTGATTGTGATGGCTTTCTGGCAAGCCAAAATGTTAACGGAACCTATCATTGTTCCCACGAATAAATGACACAAATGAATATGTTTAATATGAACAGAAATCATTTATGAAGTATTACGTTTTGCACAAAGTGACTGTTTTCATGAATAAATGATGATCATACATGCTCATATTTCATATGGGCCGTGGTTTAGACTAAATTGGTTATAATAATAATGATAAAGACACTGCAATTTGGTATGGCACAGCATCTTGTTCCTAGCGTTTTGCTACAGCTTGACTTTGGCAGCAGTTTTACCCGCTGTTGTATTAACAGCATCTGACCCTGCTTTTGTATGTGTCCAGGCAACTCTGTCATCACTCAGTTTTCTTTTGTCTGAACTATTCTACCTTTGGGCAGTAGTACATGTTGTCAGTAAAGCTAAAAAAAACTACTGTCACTCAAAAACACAAACTAACTGTATCCCCCAATGGCCATTAAAATTTAAAAAGGTGGATTTTGAAAATGGTATCTTCAATAAAAATAAAAAATAAGGAAAACCTTGCACAATCTGCAGTATATTCCCAGCAGCCATACCACCCTGCAACATCCTCCTCCCTGATGGCTCAAGTTAAGCAGGGTTAGTACTTGGAGGGGACAACTCCTGGAGGTAATGGAAACAGGGCTAATGGGCCGGTACAGGGCAGTCTTCCCTCTGGACCTCACAGACGTCCCAGTGCAGTGATGGGGTATACTGTTTTGGATGAGATATTAAACCAGCATTGTGACCTTCTGTTAACATTAAACATCCTAAGCACTTGTAAGGAGTAGGAGGTTCCCATTTGTCCTGGTTAAATTAATTCATTCTGGCAATCTGGCCATCGAATTGTCTCCTGGGTTATTTGACTAAATAATTCCCTCCCCCAGCTAGGCTGTCATTGCTAAAGAGAATTTGTTCAGTGTTTACCTTTTTCCTCTTATTTTATAATGACTCTAAAAAATGAATATGGTCTTTTTAATCATAATTATTTTTATATTTTTTCTCAGTTATGCAAATCATTTTATTTCCCAATCATATCAACAAAGCAACCCTGCACTTGAGCACAAGTGCTGAAGTGAGATGAATGCAACCCCTCGAAACTCTTGCACATAGCCAATGGCTATTTTTCACACTACAATTCACAAAGCACAGTACAGTGGAGTGGGTGCTCACTGTAGGATAGCCAAGCAACTTGTCAGTATCTTATGAATCACAGGGTACCCGAGACTAAACCCATGCTGATCTTCCCACCCCTATCTCTGGTGTAATGAAGTCAGTTTGCTGTCCCACTGTGGGATCCAGGTCATTGTCAGCAAATGACATGGACAGTTTCAAGCCCGGCTGTGGGGCTCAGCCTATGTTCAAGGCAAATGCCTTGCCAGTTGCGCCACTCAGGATCCCTTTGTGTTAATCAAAATTTAAAAAATGTCTATGTTAAGGCGGCAAAGTATAAATTGATACCTTCAACTGATGAGTTACACACAATAAGATCATTTCAATGTAAAATCATCTTACCTTTCCTTCATTTATAAAACCTCATTTATAATTATGATGTTGCATACAGAAATTGGTGAATGTGTGATAAAATCATTTATCATGAACTCTGTTTCAGTGGAAGGACTGACAGAACAGAAGCAATACCTCTCTATCATGACAAAAGCATTTCAAGAAGAGTAAGAAATGACCAGATTGAAGGCCAGGGGCACATAAAAATTGTTTCCTGGTGTTAATATTCCAGTCAAGAGTAAAGTGGGTGTATGGCACACGGTTTATGTACTTCACAGAGGTAAATGCAGCTTGTCTGCCCGTGGGAAAGTCTGGCTCCAAATGAAAGACTGAATTGTCAAAATAAAATAAAAATACAAAACAGTAACAACAACAGCAACAATGTAAGACCAATGTTGCACTTACGTCCACAACAGAATGACCTACTAAATGGTACTCATTTCTAATCCAAACCACTTTCCAAAACAAAAAGAAAGCGTCACAATGGTTTATGTCAGTGTATTTTCAATTTTAGCCCTCACTGCCTCACCATTGGTCTGCCTGTGTAAAACAGTAATAGAAATATGTCTTGGATTTGATTGAAATCTATGGTTGTTTGAATTGATGTGGGTCTAAAAAAAGATGGCTTAGAATCACCGAAACCCCCACCATGATCATTTTTAAGCCTTATCTTCTGCGTCATTGCTCTTTTGGCCTTTCACTGTAAAACCTAGAACCAAGAAAATTCTTTCATAAAGCCTTGAACAATGAATTGCTCTGACCTTTCAGTATTGTTGAGATGGCCTTTGATCTGTGAGATCTTTTTTAAGCTTATGGTTCCACTAAATGCATATGCAAATCATTGAATAAATCGGATGAAAAAAATGCATTTAGGTCTGTAACAGAAGGAAGAAAGAGGAGGCAAATATTTCATTTTATTAATAGTAACCCTTTCATTCTGTCTTCCCACCATTGTAATGCATATTTGAAAAAACATGGTTTGGAGCATGTATTTGACAAAGTACTGCATTTAAAAAAATAGAAAACTAAAGTGGCAAACATCATGACATCATGAGTCATAATCATAGTCATTTTATATATATGTTTCTTTTTAGCATGGTGCATCATGTAAAACTGTAGTAAACTTACTATATTTGCCACTGTTTGGCACACCTTTTCCTCAAAAATACTTTCTAAAATGACCAGGCATACCATCAGGAGGAAGTTTTTTTAAATGTTTTTAAAATGTATTGCCACTGGATTATAATCTAAATAGTATGGTACTAGTAGGGGAGACCGGGGCTTCTTGTCACATGGGTAAGTTGTCACATCATTAATATTTTCACCCTCAGAGGGCGCTACTTCTAATACTTAAGTCTAATACTAGTTTTGTGCATCTTCTGGGTCTGATGTCATATCCTGTCTGGGAAAAGCAAAGCACACTATTAACTGAGGTGAGCACTGATTTACCATTTTTCACATTCTAAAGTAAAAAAATGAACTTGACATTTTTTGTAATAATCTTCTTCTAGTTAAAAATCTTCACAATTATATATCTGTACTTGGTACAGGAGAGAATAAAGTGTCTTGTTATACTTTTGCTAATGTCCTGCTTTACGCTAACTTTATCTTAACCTTAAGATACAGCAAACATGGCAGTTTGGGGCAACTTGTCTCAGTGATTTTGGGGTAAGTTATCACATGTCACAACTTGCTCCAAAATCACTGAGACAAGTTGCCAGTACACATAGACACAGGCAGTCTGCTTGTCAACTGCTGTCATATGTAATTTTGCATTTTGTGAATGAAAAAAAGGAAGGCAGGAAAGAAGGAAGGGAGAAGAGATGGTCAGGAATTATGAAAGAAAAACAGAAAATGGCAGCACACCACCTGACGTGATGTTAAGCGCAGTGAGGCAGGTGAAGTTGGCAAAAAAATCAATCAGGAGTACAGCAAAAGATTATAACATTAACTACCGTACGCTGGCTCGATACTGTAAGAGATTCAGTGCAGCTGAAATAGAAAGTCAGACAGCCAGGCCCCAGCACCAGCCCAGCACTTCCAGGCCCCAGCACTAACCCAGCCCTGCCCATTAGCACCACCTCACCCTTGCCTAGTAATGCCAGCTCCACCCTCCAATCAACTCCAGAGGACATTTGGCCATACCCAAAAGCTGGTCCAAGAAAACTAGCCTGCCAACCAAAACAAAAAAAAAAAAAACCAAGAAAAACGGCTATTCTCACTGACACACTAGTGAAGGAGGCACTTGCGGTTGAAAGGCAGACACAAGGTAAAAAGAAATGCGGGGGAACCAAATCTAAAACACCAAAGAAGAAGAAAGCAGGTATAAAAAGAAAGACTCCAGATGCCTCTTCATCAGATGATGAAGTGCCTGTGCCTTGTTTGCGTGGAGCCATTTGCAAATAGCCATCCAAGAGAGACTTGGGTCCAGTGCGTGAAATGCAAACAGTGGGCTCATGAAGAGTGCACCCCTGGCAAGGCAATTTATGTGTGCCAGAACTGCAATTCTGACGATGAGTCTGACTAGTCAGGTTTCAGACCTGGTTTGAGATTTGTTTGAATGCTTGACATGTTTAATTTGAAAGTTTGTCTGAAATGATGTTCCAGTTGTTGCAGTTGTGACTGATTTAACGACCACATTCCAGGATTGATTCAAGTTCAATATGATAGGTTTGAATCAGTTACATTCTATTTAAATAGCTTTTTGTTTAAACTACATTTTATGTTTACGTTCCCACACACACACTCTGCAATAGCCTTTTGTCCATTAGAGATAACCGGCCACATATAGGGTTCAAAGGGATGTCCCCGGTAGCTGACTCAGTGGGTGTCCCCAGGACATCAAGGTGTGATATGCACTCCCCGATGGGAATGCTCACACCTGCCATTTGGTTATACCGCGGACAAGGTACTTAAACCCTCATTTGTAACCATTATGTTGAAGATCTTGGTCGGAACGCACTGTCGCTGTGCTCCCACGCAAGTCTCCCTTTGCGCATCGAAATAAAGCTTTTCAATTGAAAAGTGGTCATCAGTGTGTTACTTCGCCGGTCCCGACTTGGTTCCACGAAGGGAGAAAATTCCCAACAAATGATTAATCAATCTTTTTCTGTAGCTGAATTTAATTTTGAATTTGAATTAAAAAAATAACCCAACAATGAATTGGTTCTTGTTTTATTTGTTGCAAAAGCCAGTGTGACATCTTACCCCACATAGTGGGACAACTTACCCACTGATGGGGTAACGTGTCACATGTGCACCTCACTATTTAAATGCCTATAACTCTGTACTGAAATAAGATATGAAAATGAAATGAATACAAAATATATGCCTGAGACTTTGTTCTTTCATTTGGTATGCAATTTTTAACAATATGATGTATTGATCCCAAGATATATAAAAGAGTATGTAAAGTGTGACAAGATGCCCCGGTCTCCCCTACTGGTAAATAGGGACATTAACATTTTCAACATTGTCGACAATTTTGCTGTTGTATTCTGAAACATTGAAAAGGATCATCTTGGTTCCAGAACTATTTTAATTGTAAGTTACCAGTATCAGCTATGTGATGAGGACACATGGCTGTTAATGGAACTCCACAGTTATTTCTATTGGATGCAAGGCTTTCGGAGGGGAGGTGCTATTTTCCAGGGTTATTAATTAATAAATTAGTAATTAATTTATTGAGAGCACGCAACTTTTACTTACCATTTTAAGAGATACACACGAACCCTTTTATCACCAAACCTACACACAGTCAGTTTGATATATTGCTACTGTCACACCTGCTCCCAGTCAGCCCGCTCAGCGCGCTCAGCCACGCCCCGCTCAGCGCGGTCAGCCACGCCCCGCTCTGCAAGCTCAGCCACGCCCCGCTCAGCCTGGCTCCACCACACCTGTGATGCGTTCAAGCAATCAAGCCCTGCCTTTATAAGGACTCTGTTTTTGTTACCTCATTGTGAGGTATTGTCTCTTTGAGTCTGTACTGAGCCGTTTGTTATTCTCGCTATCTTATTGTTCCTGTGTTTTTGACCCCACGCCTGTTTTTGGACCTTGCTCTTGTGTTTTGGATTCTGGTTTGTTTGCTCCTTGGATTTACCGTTTTCGACCTGTTTTGTCCCTGACTACGCCTTTTTGGATTCTGGAATTAAACTTGTGTTTCCGCACTTGGATCCCAGTCTGTTTCATTACAGCTACATGATGTCTGTTATATGCAGCTGAAGCTGTTGAATTAGTGTTACATTTTTGTGTAGAAAACCATAACATGTAAATGTCAATAATCTGTTAATGTTGAATATGCAGGCTAATTAATGGAACCTTCATGCAAAAAAAATGCTCCACTAAGCCCAATTCAAAACCTTGGATGATAGATCCTTCAAGTTTTTATAATGCTATTTTCACATTTGCTTCCATCAAAATATGCAACCTAATGAAATCTATTAGCAATTGCTCCTGGAAGTGTAACACTTCATTTACTTCACTCTGTACACCGCCATGGGTAGATGTGCTAATAAAACAACTTTGGGGAGTCTAATATTAGAATTAATCACGCTGTGTGTAGCTGCTGAAATAAGGGCTCAGACAGGATTAATCAAATCTTCAGCATTCTAAATATTTGACAGAATTAACTTCACTGCTTTAGTGTAGACTGTTGCCAAATAAGTTGCAAAAGGTCATGACATTCTAGGTGAAGTAATGTGGCTTAAGAAATATGTAGATGCTGTGGTTTTGTAAAATGTCCCATGCTTGAAAGCATACTACACTGATTAATTAGGACACTATTATGGGCTCCAACCAAGACAGACAGAAGAAGATATAGAAAAAAGAAATAAGCCACCTGTAAATTACTTGCGAAGATTGATGAACGTAATGGGGAACCAAATTTTACAAGCGTGAGTTCCACCCGGAAACTTTAAGCTGTAAGCCTTGAGCAAGTTTAGGTCAAGCTGATTGGAGTCAGTCACACCATGGCGAGTGTAAACAACACACAGGAGCTAGAAGGCCCACCTGCTTCTTTTAAATCAGCTTTGTGGGAAAATTTTGGGTTCCCAGTGAACTACGACAGCAATGGAGAGCGAGTGGTGGATCGCACGAGGGCAGTGTGTCGGCATTTTTCAGCAGTTGTAGGGTATGTGTGTGGAAACACATCGATCATGCTAACGCATATTCGACGGCATCACCCAGATGTTCCAATCACTGGAGCTAGGCAAAAAAAAAAAAAAACAAAAACAGGAGTCCAGCCACTTATCCCTGCTGCTTTTAAGCAGCCTCTAGATGTGGATGCAGACAGGGCCAATAAAATTACAGAAGCAACTGGCATTTACATTTCATCAGCTATGCACCCATACGCAGTGGTAGAGGCCGGCTTCAAGTATTTATTAAAAGTAGGGATGCACGATGATATCGGCACAACATTGGTATCAGCCGATAAAAACTTAAGAAGTTAAATATTGGCATCGGTAGATATGAAAATTTATGTCGATGTGCCTGCCCGATAAGGCGACACGTTAACTATGCGCACACGAAGACGCTAAATGTTTATTATGAACGCCAGCAACAAGCTTCAACATGTCAGCTGTATGGAAGTATTTCTAAGCATCTGAAACAGATAACAAAATTGCTATTTGCAATGCTTGTAAAGCACCAGTGATGCGAGGTGGGGTAAAATATATAGCTAAGTTTCTCACTCTGGGAGGATGCTAGCTGTGTGCTGCTAAGCTTTTCTCTGCTTCTGGAGACCATTTTTAAATAACGTGTCTCTTTAAGGAAAGAATGCGATTTGAAATGAAACAAGACAGCCCGCGATCGCCGAGCTCATGCTGTGGGACTCGAACGGAGGACCTAATGGTTTTGAGCAACCCCCTAGCTAGGTTTCACACCCTGGGAGGATGCTAGCTGTGTGCTGCTAAGCTGTTATTGTTTTAAGGGAAGACATCTTAACAACCCCTTCCCCCATAGCACAGATATACGCTATTCCTCATGAGCAGTAGAGATTGTTATTCTGATTACAGTTGAAATCATCTGTTTCTTCAGCAATATTAGAAGCGCTGCATGACCAGGTTTCGGTGGTTGGCCAGACAAGGTACAAACTAGCTGGTAGAGATAACGAGTGTGTTAAACCATTATATTACATTTTTTATAGTTTAGTAGGAAAGAGTTTTGAGACATGAGAAATTCCTTTAGGGGGTAGTGTTTCAGATGCTCAGGTGAGAGCAGAAAAGCTGTGTCTTCAGATGTTTCTTGAAGACAGAGTGCGACTCGGCAGAATGGATGAAGTGTCGAAGTTCATTCCACCATTGGGGGAAAATGACAGAAAGTTCTGGATAGTGATTTCGTGCTGCATCACCAGACGCCGTTAGGTAGCAGAGCATAGAGGTCAGGAAGGAACACTGCAGTAGTGCAGTAGTAGGCTTGCAGTAGTGAGTTCAGCTGGTAGGTAAAGTTTTGTTGGTCATCCTGTACGCAACCATCAAGGCCTTGAACTTGTTGCAGGCAGCTAGGGGGAGCCAGTGGAGCGAGACCAAGAGAGGTGTCATGTGAGCCCTTGTTGGTTGGTTGAAAACCAGACGTGTAGCCGCATTCTGTATGCAGATGCTTATTAGTGCATGCAGGTAGGCCAGCCAAGAGAGCATTGGTCGGTAAATTTTAGCTGGTCATCAATCACTACCCCCAGGTTCCTTGCAGACCTGGAGTTAGTGTTGTTGAGCTGAGCTGTACATTCATGTCGTGCTGGATGATCCCTGAGGTACCCCGGTGGTTAGCCAATGGGACTTAGACTCCCCACCTCCCCAGTGAAGTGCAGTGCCTGTGATGCCCAGTTCAGCAAGGGTGGACTGGAGGATCTGGTGTTTCACTGTGTCAAAGGCGGCTGACAGATCTAGTAGGCTGAGGGCCGACGACCTGTCAGCGGTTCTCGCCGCCTGCAGGGTGTCCGCAATAGACAGGAGGGCCGTCTTAGTGGAGTGGCCGGTTTTGAATCCAGATTGGTTGGTATCTTACAGGTCATTCTGGGAGAGGAAAGCAGAAACCTGGCTGAAACTCGTTCAAGGGTTTTAGATAGGAATAGGAGGAGGCAAACGGGTCTGTAGTTTTCTACTTGGAAGGGGCTAAGTGTAGACTTTTTGATCAGTGGGGTTACCTGAACGTGCTTAAACGCAGTGGGGAAGGTGCCAGTGGTGAGTGATGTGTTGATAATGTGTGTGAGTGCAGGTAAGAGTGTGGGAGAGATAGCCTGTAGGAGATTGGGTCCAGGAGGCAGCTGGTGGGTCGGTTAGAGAGTAGAAGCGGCAAAGAAGAAAAAAGCAGCGAAGTCATCAGCAGTCTGAGAGGTGGAGGGTGGAGGCGGTGGAGGGCAGAGGAGGGTGGTGAATGTTGTGAACAGTCTGTGGGTGTCTGAAGTGCAATTGATCTTGAGAAGAGGAGAGATTGATACTTTGTCAGATCAGTGGGGTCTCTGGATTTGCACCATTTCCTCTCAGCTGCCCTGAGCCTGTCTTCAAACATTGATAATGTAAACACAAATCTTTTCACATTAACTATGCATTCAATATATTCATACATTTTTTTCCTTTTTTTGGTTATTTCCAAGTGCACCGTTTCAATAGTTCAGCCCAAGTACTGAGACTGAAACTTATCTCCTTGGAATCTCTGCAACTATTAGATCCCGAAACATACGTTACAGTCTTTGCCTCTGTCTGCTAGCTGCATCTCCTTCCCAGCAGATATGCACACTCCACTGACTCCAGAAACTTGGGCTCAACTGACACTTTTTTGTATTTGATAAAAAAAGATCAACAGACTGAGTCATGAATATTTATAGAGCTAGAATTACATTCATTTTCTTGGCATGGGCAATAATCCAAGGCATACGGGTCTATTTCATCAAAGGGAGGTGTCAGGGTTAAGGATGTCCTGAATAAAAATGCCTCGCCACTGCCAAGCTGAAGAAGCTGTTATTGACTACAAACAAATTGTTGCATCAGTAAGTGCATTATTTTGTTGCTAAATGCCAATATTAAAAATATCACATTTTATTTTCTTTTAATATTACTTCTATATGATCATCCCAAGTATGGAAATAAAATTCACAAGGGCAATACAAAAACATTCAGTTGAGGGATCTGATCCCCTGAGAGACATCAGTGTAGAAGCCAGCTATACAAATATAATCGTATAATAAGTGTCCCAACTTATTTTGGTATGCACACTATGTCTAAAAGTTGTAAATCTCTCAGTTATTCAGCTTTTCATCACAATTTGGTATTACATTAAACCATTGAGTCCTGAGTTCATTTTAAAATTTTGTCATCCCTTCCTTGATTCACCATCAGGTGTAACACCTCACTTGTAATTCCATCATGTCTCACTTGATTTTATTTTCAGCTGTTGTGAATCACCAGTTTTTGCTCTTAGATGTATAGTGCAACAGTCATGTGTTGATCACACATTAAGTACATATGAATTTCCATACAATGGGCACATTGGAGAATATGGAAAAGATCCAAAGATGGGGTCAGACTCAGTCATGAGATCAAGTTTATTGACACCCACTGTCTCCAACCCACTCATTTTGGCATCATCAACAGGAAAAAAGGTGGAGATAAGATGTAAACAGCTGAAATGGAAAAGAAGTGGTAAATTGGATTTTTATACAAGGAGACAGGACCTATTTATCTAGGTTTGATTAATTGTGTAGGGATTGTCTTAAAATTCTCCATGTGAAAATTTGTTTGTAACTTCAATTATACCAGGCTGGTGAAGTACAAGTAAATCATGGCATATGAAAGTGGAAAAGGTTGTACCCTTCAAACAATGTTTAACCATTGTTTTTTTTCTCTTCTGTACTTTTAAAATGTGATTTTCATATCATTGCAATGAATAACAGATAGCTAGCAAACAACCTGACATTTAGTTAACTAGCTATCAAGACAAAATATGGGTTTAAATGCTTTGAGAACTTAAAACTTTTCCACCATCAGGTATCAGGAGTTAGGACTGTATTTTGTGTGTGAGGTGTTAATTACCTGACTTTCTCTGATGACAGCTTCCTGAAATGGACTCCATAAGAATGTGCACTCTTGTTTCATACAGTGGCCAATGTCTCCTTGAACAGAAAATGTTGCAGGAAAGTAATTATAAAATTTCAACAAAATGATAATTAACATCGATGACGAAAAATTATACCGCAGAAAGAGATTGCTCACAGTTATTATCAGTAAAATGACTTGATTACATTGTGATTAAAATTCTTTTTTTGATTGGTGGACTCAATTTTCGAAATGAAATAGGATAATAGACCCAATTGGTCATGCTCTATATTTGGTACATGTAAAGTTGTTCAGATGCTCCTAACTGCCTTGCGGCTTTTGAAACTTTGGGTTGTCAGACATTTCCTTTTCAT
The DNA here is from genome assembly GCA_019176425.1 of Megalops atlanticus. NCBI lineage: Eukaryota > Metazoa > Chordata > Actinopteri > Elopiformes > Megalopidae > Megalops > Megalops atlanticus. Next base: position 56,899,160 of record CM032876.1, on the reverse strand, counting down.
TCTCTAAAGAATCTGCTGGTCTGCAGGTCTTGGAACCCTTCCTTTTGGCCAATTGCAACACACCCCTGACCAGGCATGTGGCCAGCACTAACTCTTCACAGATCATCAAGAACTCTGCTGCTCGACTTGTCTTCTCCTCCTTTTCTGTTCTCACACACTCAGTCTCTAACTTACTGTCCATTGTCTACTGATTGTAGTCTGCATCCACTTTATAGCCATGGTAAAAGGCACCCTATGCCACACAGTTCCTGCATATCTCAGTACCCTCATTCCTTTTTAAACCTTTGCCCACCAGCTCCACTACTAAGCATCTGCTCATCCCTGCCCCCTGCCCCCTGGAAACGGCATGCTGATTTTCATCTCATTGCCCTCAGTGGTGAAATGAGCAAACCACCCCTGTCTAAATGAGTCACTCGTCTCACTCTGCCTCATAAATAGTCATCTCTTCTGGCTATATCCAGATTCCCATTTAATGTGTTTTTGCTATGATGAAACAACTAAACATTTAGGTGCTTTGCATAGTATGTATAATGGCACCACAGGTGTACAAGTTCATTAAGGAGGGATTGCCAAGGAGTTTCCCTTAGGGTTGGCTGTTTTTCACTTAACACACTTTGTCTTTAACTTTGAAACTTTGAAATTAAACAAGCATTGCATTGATATTTTTTATTGTTTCAGTGTTCTGTCAATATTCTTTTCTTATTTCATTCAACGTTACAGTGTTTTCCATTAATGATCAGAAAGTACCGAACCAAAATAAATATAACAATCATTCATCACTCAAATTTATGGACATAGCACATTGCTGTGTAGACATTGCTTGTCTTTCAGAGTACAATGTATACTGGAGTATAGGTATGGATGCTGTGTTTCCACTTTGTGATTGTGAAAAACTGTATCCTATTATTATTATTTTTGTCAACAGTAATGTTTTATTTTACCCTCAGCATACAGTGTCATCAACTGAAAAGAAAAAAAAAAACAGTAATGGAAAAAAAGTCTTCCCTTCTCTGTTCCTTTCATTTCATATACAGTGTGGAATAATATTTTTGATAAAGCCATTGCATGTTTCCAAAACCAAGTTGCATTTAATGTGTCTGTTTCAAAGCAAATTTCAACAAGTCAAAATAAGAAAATATGCTGTTTTGTTTGTAAACAAAAAATGCTTGTTTCACTGCTCAATTAAAGCTCTGCAAATACATTTTCAGTCTGCGGAATGCCTGATGGATATACCGTACAACATCAGCATAATCACTTGTCATGATGCCAGATCCCAACAGCTGTACTTTTGTTTCGAATGAGCTGTATGGTAACACTGTATATTCACATGAATTGGAAGGAACAGAGAGGGTTACTGATATAAGGGCATGCCATACTTTGGGCAATCGCATGGAATTTACCCAAAGTTTCCATCAAATATATTTTTACAGCCTGACATCCCAAAGCCTTTCAATGAGGATTTACAATTTCCCTAATTGTTCCATTAGCCCCATTCTTCAGAGCACTCACATGCACTGGCGAGGCAGGCTGAAGCCACTATGCTTGGCACTTCTGTTCCTGGCAAAGTGGCTGGCACAGCTGGAATGCCTGCAGCTGCTGCAGGGAACGATATGGGCTAAGCAGTTGGCATGGCGGAGGATGCTGTGTGACTGCTGCTTGAGCAACAACCCCGTCCATGTTTGGAAAGGCCTTGCCGTGGTGGTGGCACATAAATGACTACCCTCTCACTTCATCCGCCAAAGCAAAAGACTCTCCACTCATGTGATGACTTTCACTTGCTCCCTCAAATTGTCATCTCAGTCATTTTGTGAGTGATCATTACACTCATAAAAAGCGTTTTGAGTGCCAATTTCATTTCTCACTATATGAAATCATAGATCATCCCGTATATCACATTCATCCCATCATACATTGCATTGACAGGCAAAAAGAGATCACGATCAGAATGACTGAAACTATATGGCTGTTAAAAAATTAGATTTCCATGAAATGAGATTATCTTGATCATATCCATCATCTGAGTAATTGAGTATATTGATAAAGAACCTTCAAAGGTAAAACCGTAGTCAAATACTGATGTGATGGTACAGTGGAACTGTGACCACAGTGGAAGGATCAATAGTTTGTTTTGAAATATAGGTTGTATTGAGTATGTATGGGTTTTAAAAGTATGGACGTTTAATTCATTTTAGGAATAATGCTGTAGTTTGGACTGCCTGGATGCATAAAATAGCGTGCTTCATGTATATTGGATGAATGCAAGTTTAGATGCACCATGAGTAAATTCCTGTGGCGTTCACATTGAGCTTTTTAGAAAGAAATCTCAAGCTTGTGATTAAGGGAGCAGCATTTTTAACATTCTATCACAGTAAGGCAATATCTATGCATAAACATACTTGTGTGTTTGGTAAAGTTTATTATTTTATATCAGCATTGGACACTGCAGCCTTTACCTATAATGATATAGAAAGGGCAGCATCATTTTTCATAATTTTATGCTAGTGGAACAAAGAAAGAGTAGGTATACTGCTGAATGTGATATATTTATCATTAAATTGTTATCTCTCTTCCATTCAACCATATTAATGGTAAAGTGGATCCTTGGACTATATGTGTCCTTGTGAACCTGACTGACCTTTCTTTTTTCTATTATTTTGTATCCACAGATATTTGACCTCATTGGAGCAGGGTTACATTTTGACAGCAGAAAGTGGAGAAAAGCTTATCAATGGAGACCATCTCTTACTGTTCCCCTCTGAGTAATGAATCCTACTCCCCAAGTCAATACTGAAGAAAACAAACATTTATTTTCTGAAATGGTTCTGTGTCACAAAACATGCTACATCTTCCTGAGCTTGGTACTGTGTAGCACACTTTGCCATGATATAGGACAGACAGTCTTGATTTTTACATTAGTAAGCTGGCATTGACAACTGTAGTACTACTTATAATGGTGAATATACTGTGAATGTCTTCCCCATAAATATATCTAATTCTTAAAACTCTACCATCTGCCAAAACTCAGAAGTAGTTGCGATAATAAAATGCAGTAATAATATCAAAATACATACCAAATTGTGATCCAAATCATCAACAGCAGTGTTCTCTATAGGATTCAAGCACAACACCCACAGGACCATAAGATGCCCACTACAACAATATGAACATAGCCCTGCTGAAATATAAGTGAATGACAAAATGACAATGGGAAATGTGACCTGTACACATTTCAGTCTATGCTGTGTAATGAGAGCTGTGATAAAAAAGGAAAAATGTCAGCTACTTTTTTTTTCCAAAAATAAATTGTTTAAAATATTAAAAATAATATGACTAAATGAAGTTTCACATTCTTTTTGAAGGAAATGCCATTATTTTAAAATAAATGAACTCAGAGATCGGTTCTACTGACTCACAGTCACCATGGTAATCTGATGAACCATGATAATAAATAACAAGCAAAGCTTTTTCCCAGAGTTTACATTTTATTTAATGGGTTTCTCCTTTTCCAACTAGAGTAATAATCATATATGGACTCATCTGGAACAGATGAAGTTTTGTGTTAGTGTGCTTAGTAAAAGAATTATTCTTGGAATACAGAGGTCACTTGTTAGGTCACTCATGCTGTAAATGCTTTCATTGAATCACAATCAATGTTGGCAGAGTTTGTGGGAAAAAATCTATACTCTGGGAGGTCTCTGTGTCAGTCCTGTGTCAATCTGTCAGCAATCCTGAGGTCATGACCTCTCACAGACGCATGTACTGCAGATTTATGTACCCTAATCTTGAACACTGCATCTGTCAATTGGCCTGCACTAATGCAGAGTCCTATGAAAGGCCTGTGACGTACAGTCTGATAGCATTCCTCTCTGGACAAGTGCTCTTGGGGGTCTTTTGTTGATTGTACACCCAACACATCCAAACATTATCTTGTGGTATACTCAGGTACACGCTGCATTTTATTTTTAACATTCTGATATCTAGCCTAGACTCAGTGTTCCTGAGGAAATAGGTTTGCTTTCTGAGATTTCTGAGAATGCAATAGTCTCCATGAGAGTAGAGGAAGTGTAAATACCTGACAGAGTATATCCAACTATTCTGAATTTACAACTGTACGGATTCAAGTGAGTGTTAGTGTGCTATTTCTTCACCATGTGCAACAGAAGCCTAATGAGATGGTTGTGTCAAAATATGGAGGTAATCATTTTGGGAATTTATTTCGGAGGTACAGCAACAGTATCTTCATGTTCTGTGACCCTAGAAATGTGTATGCAGGTACTGTGTTATGTAACTCACTTGATAGAATAAAGCTTCCAATGTAAGTCAATACATGTTACATGATTCAATGGAGAGCTGTTTAAGTTTGAAACTTGTAAAGCTTTGTGAATCGTCTTCCTTGTATTCTTTATTTGCTCATTGTAAGGCTTGAGCCATGTCCCATGATTGATTCATGTCCCAAATTGATTTTTTGCAAAATTTTACCTCTTATTAACATTGAGTTCACTCTTATTATTAGTGGGGTTTTTTTACATTATGCTGTACAGCTAATATTGTACTTGCTGTGCTGTAGAGCTAATGCATCAACTGGCAAGCTAGCAATGATGCTTAATTCAGTTATTTACTTTTAGCAGACTTGGCACAAGTGAGTGGGACCCATCCATTTTAAAACACAAAGGCGGGGGGTGGGTTTGGGTAGGGTAAAGCATGTTGCCAATGCAATAAGAAATATTCTAACGTCACTGTGACCATTTTCCTTTTAAAATTATGTTGTAGCATTTTCCTTACAATTTAGTGGGATGATGCATTAAACTAGCTAAGATTCCAGGCTGTTAGCAGCTAACCTGGCTTCCAAACAGCAGTCTGTAAATGTATTGTTTGCTTTCAGTTTACTGTTACATGAGCAATGAGTCTGAGCAATGGGGTGGGATTTGGTTAGATTACCTTTCTCAGTCTGTGTAATCACTGAGGTGTAACACCCAGCAAGGTATTGCTTAATAAAAAAACACCTGAGCATTATGACTATCCTTAAATAACTGGTTTCATCCTCCATTCGGGTGATAAGTGGTAAGGCTACAGCTATGAAGTTTTCAACTTCTGCAAAACATGCCAGTTTTTGATACATAATCCATATCGCCTTGTAGAGCTGCACTTAACTAATCACATGGGCAGAGCAGCAAGGACTTAAAAAAGCCTTGAGTATTGCCCTTCTGCTCATCTCATAAAGAACAACTGTGACCCAAAAAGGAGCAATGGTAATAATCCAAATTGTCTGTCTGGGCAATCTTATCTTAACTTTTAAGAACACTTTTTCATTATCCAGGCCACATGAGACTAGTTAGTAGTAGCCCCACCCCTTTTAGGCCCCCATTCAGAATTGACTTATTTTTGCCAGTAGCCAGTCATTGTTCCAGTTTCAAAAACAGGCATATATTGATGGGCAATCTGAGAGCAAATGATAGTTCTAGGCTGTCCCATGAGGAGTGTCTTGGCTGCATTTGCATCATCACTTTAGCTGGGCTATGCTAACACTTTAACAAATGGAGTTTTCATGACAGCGTGACGATGCATGGCATCCCCACACAGCATTCGACTGCACTGTGTGTGTGTGGCTCACTTCCCTGTAGACACCTCAGCAGCAACACGTGCTCTGGTCGAGGAAACATCATTTATTTCAATACAGCTTTGGAGGAGTAAAAATACCAGTTTTCAAATGATCATTCAAGAGCTTGCTTTGTAATGTTATGTAACACTATATGACAAAGTACCACAACCTTCCTTTGCCGCACTCTTTGTTTATAAATGGCATGTGTGAATACATTCTAATTCCTTGTTCCACCACATACTTACCAGGCTTTATGCATCTCAGCTCATATTTATCTGTGTTGAATAGGCCTACCACATCAGAAAGTTAGCTAAGGGAAACTGGCTTCAGTCCTGAAAACCTGGAGGTAATGTACACAATGGGTGTACTGGGTTTACTGTTCACTACCAAACAGTACTAAACACTGGTATTTACCATTGAATATGCTGACAGCTGAAGGGTTCCTGCTGGTGACATTCATGCTTAAATGACTACCATAATGTAATGCATGATGTGTAACCTTCATGTCATCTAAATGATGCTTCAGTCTGCTTGACATGACAACAATGAAAGAAAACAACATAACCTTCATACAGGGACACAGTATATATAATTGTAAACCACATCAATGCAAAAACACATAACTGACATAGTACTACTAGAGGCTGGCATATGGATGGCAGGACCAGGTAAAGTGAACACACAGATCACAAAACTGTGTTACAGAGAGTACAGGGCTGGTAACACAATAAGGCAGATACTCGATAAAAAAAGGTGCAACTGTGCTTTAAATGAACAAAAAGAGACATCAGCAAAGTTACACAGAGCAAGAGGAAACACAGCCACATTACGGGCTATGGGGATCAGCAGGGCTCCGTGGGTCAGGAGGGGTGATTTGGCAGTTCTTCCCGGCGCGGGGAAGCGAGGGCTGGCACATCCATCTCCTCGGAGGACACAGCAATCACAGAGAAAAGAGACGAAGTTAGCCACTTTGGCAGTGGAGCAATGTAGCTGGCTCACCCAGGCTGCTGCGTTCTCCTGGCATCTTCCTGCTTCCCCTCTGCAGTCCTGAAACCCAGCCTAACTGCATGACAAGGTATGCGAATGCAGCTGGGCCTGGATTTCAGCACTGAACAGCAGAGGGCTGCACTGGGAGCAGTGCCTGACTCTGTTCAGAACCAGCACTGCAGCACTGTCACTTGACCTATTGGTCTGCCCGGTTGTTTGTCACAATTACACGGTTTACTTGCCTTTGCCTGTCAGATACCCTTATCAACATTGACGTGGCTGGATTTTTTTCTGAAATAGCCCAGGTGAACTCTCTGCACGTTGGACATATGGTGCAAATGGTATAATAAAGGATATACAGCACCAGTCAAATGTTTGGACACATCTGATGAAGACAATGGGAAACATGCATTCAAAGGCATTTTTATCTAAAGCTTAAATGCTTGAAATTTGTTTCTCAGACAAATACAAAGAGTGAAGTTGATGCCTATGTAAGAATTTCTTTCAAAAAAAAAGTATTTTTTGACTTCTTTGAAGAATCTAAAAAAATAAGAGTTTTGATTTGTTTAACATCTTGGTTAACATTTGCGTTATTTCATAGTTTTGATATCTTTAGTATTATTCAAAAATGTGGAAAATAGTAAAAATGTACAAAAACCCTTCTATGAGTAGGTGTGACCAAAGCAACATATCATTACTACTATAAAAACAATATATGCTAATAAATATAAGAAATGAAATGCAATAAGCCAAAATTACATTCTGGAAATTATTTCTTTCTGCTTGACAATACATATTTAGATACATAAAATAACCAGGTAGATGTAGCATGAGTAAATTCAAAGTGGATATTGTTTTAGGTCATTTGTTTTAATTACTTACAGTTCACATACAGCAGCTCTTCATGCACTTGCAGTACTCTGGATTCTAAGTAACAGAGTCATAAAACATAAGACTCATAAGACAGTCAACTAATAGAAGACAGAGGTAATATATTCCTCTCCAATATACTGCTCAGCCTGAATGGGTTCAAAATAGACAAACCATAAGAGCCTACATTTTATTAATAATTTGGCTTCAGGGAGCATAGAGGAGATATATATTCCTATTTCAAAGAGCCATACTTTTATGGATTCAATTAACAACCCAGCCTAAAATAATATGCAGCATGTCATTTTAGATAACAGAAACGTTAGTTGCAAGGAACCATGTAAAATAACTACTGAAGCACCATTATGAAATCTCTAACCAAGTATGCATATGTTATCACAAAAAATACACTTTGACACGAAGTGAAAATGCTGATCAAGCAGTCTTAATGTTGGAACTAATGTAAAATTCAGACCATCACATCTTCCCTTATGATACTGCCACATAAGCAAAGAGTAATTTGTTAATGTACACGTAGAAGTCACCCTGCCATGGTTCTATAAGTGGAGCTTTCACTGTGCAATTTCAAACTAAACACTGTTGTATTGATTACAGTTGCAGCAGTTACAAACACTCTTTGCTTGACTCTTTTTAGAGTCCAAATATGTTTTTTCTTGTTGTCTGCTCAGTCTTTAGCATTCCAGATATACATAATATCTTAATATTCACTGGATAAAGTGAATAAGAAGTATATCTGATCCCAGTCATAGCATCAGTCAACAATGACCAATGAAGAAAAAATTGACACCGTTCTGCTAGGAATAGGGGTGGGAATGTTAGCAGGGGTTGATTGTCTCACCATTCTTAGGCATCTTTCAATAGATGATGTCAGTGGAGTAACACCTGTCCTCCAATGAGCGCCCTCTCCGCTGCAGTGCTCTATGTGATTTGTAGTGTGAAAAATAGACATTGACTCTGTGTGTGTGTATCAGAGAGATGAAATTGTCACAGTGAGACAAGCCTAAAATACAATTGGTGATTTCAAAGTAGGGCTGGGCGATATAGCAGTCTTGATATGTGGAATAGCTATTTTTAGCGCAATAACAGCTATCCCTGGTATGTGGCGTTAGGTTTCTTCCCTTATTTTTTTCCCTTTAGTCATACCTGATGCGGGAGCACACCTCCAAAGTTCAGTGAAATGCTTCAGGGGGCAGAAAAATATCACTTGTATCTATATGTTGGTTAACTTACCTATTAGCTTTGAAAAATACATAGCAGATGTTTTCACTCTTTATCTTTGTAGTCATGTCATGTAGTCATGTGTTTCTATCTACCACATGGAAGCAGCATAGTGCTGTTTCTGTGATATCAACATTGAATAGATACGAGTGGCGTTTTTTCCCCCGGAAGCATTTCACATGGCCTCGGAAAACTGGAGGTGTGCTCCCACATCAGGTATTACTAAAGGGAAAAAAATACAGGAAGAAACCTAACGCCACATGCCGGGGATAGCTGTTATTGTGCTAAAAATAGCTATTCGATATATCGCGCCGGCTATATCGCCTAGCCCTATTTCAAAGTATGGGTGGATAAAGGGGAAAAAGTAACAATTAATTTCAGTGAAATTATTATTTTATGTTTTAATTTACTTAATTAACTACTATGACATTATTGTTTGCACAGCTTCCAAAATTTGCATATGCCAAAAAACAGCCACCTTTATAGTGAGGTAAAGTTATTATTTATCCTTTTGGCCAGCATTGCTGTATGTTACAGAAAGCCTTTCTTAGATGTCAATATCAATATTCTCATTGCTAAGGAAACAAGTCATCCTCTGACCCATGATGTAATCTACAACTGTCATAAGGGAAGAATTTTTTTAATGGAGCTTCAGACATTTCTTTTGTAGTAATGATGTCACCACACCACAATGACTTAACATTGCTGTGGAAGGTATCGGATCAGTTAGAATGCTTTGACCTCTGGTTGGCTGTCTGTGTTGTGAGAAGTCCTTGAAGAGGTGCACAGTGCAGCCAAAAGCAATCAAGCCCACAGTTATTATCATAGATCAAATTCAATTCAGTTGCACTGACAAGAACCTCAGAGCATGACTAGATGGTACACCCTTGTGATTCATGGTCTGATAAATAATCCACAGCACACTAGCTCCTGAGTGACTGCGCTTATACATTTATGTGTCTGTGTAATAAATCAGACAGAAATATAGTTGTATTTAGAAAACCATGACCAGTGTTAATATGCAGACATTTTTATTTAAAAAGTAATTGATCCTACTGTATACAATAAAAATGGACCATCTCAAAAAAAGCTTTAGCAATAAAAGAAGCTACAGTCATAACATAGCAATTCTGACATGCTCACGCAATTGCAAAATGTCCATGTTTCCTGTCATTTTTCTATTGCACTTTGCACTTGTCTAGACTTTATTCTACTTCTGCTCTGTAAGCCACCCTTGATGAGGGCATCCCAAGCTACTGAATAATTAAAAATAGAAATAATATAAAATCCACTGTTTAATCTGAAAATGATCTGTGCATGCACAAAGTAATAATGTAGCTTCCGTGCCCATTTAGAAATGACACTGAAAAAGAGATGTTGCCCTTGAGCACACAAACTGTCTGTGAAGAACACATCCTTCTGACCCTTAAAACCACAATGACAAGGTGGAGGAATGCACAGCATAACGCAGGAGATACATAATAATGATTTCTTAAACAAGCCTTATACTGTCTTTCAAATTTCAAAATTGACTTTGCCATATGTGTTGACATATAAATGACCATGAGAAAAGTAGACAGTAGTAGTGACCACTTTATTAGGTACACCTCTGTAATACTGGGTACGACCCCCCTTTGCCCCCAGAACAGCCTGAATGTTTCATGGCATGGATTCAACAAGGTACTGGAACATTCCTTAGAGATTCTGCTCCATGCTGACATGATAGCATCACGCAGTTGCTGCAGATTCATACTGTGAATGTCCCGTTCCACCACATCCCAAAGGTGCTCTACTGGATTGAGATCTGGTGACTGTGAAGGCCATTGGAGTACACTGAACTCATTGTCATCTTCCTGGAACCAGTTTGAGATGACATGTGCTTTGTGGCATGGCATGTTATCCTGCTGGAAGTAGCCATTAGAAGATGGGTAAACCATGGTCATAAAGGGATGCACATGGTCAGCAACAATACTCAGGTAGCTTGTGGCATTTAAATGATGCTCAATTGGTATTAAGGTGCCTAATGTGTGCCAAGAAAATGTTCCCCACACCATTACACCACCACCTCCAGCCTGAACCGTTGACACAAGGCAGGATGGATCCATGGATTCATGTTGTTTTTGCCAAATTCTGACCCTACCATCTGCATGTCGCAGCAGAAATCGAGATTTGTCAGACCAGGAGATGTTTTTCCAATCCAGTTTTGGAGAGCCTGTGCCCACTGTAGCCTCAGTTTCCTGTTCTTAGCTGACAGGAGTGGTACTTGGAGGGGTCTTCTGCTGCTGTAGTCCATCCACCTCAATGTTCAACATGTTGTATGTTCAGAAATGCTTTTCTGCATAGCACTGTTGTAACATGTGGTTATTTGGGTTACTGTCACCTTCCTGTCAGCTTGGACCAGTCTGGCCATTCTCCTCTGACCTCTGTCATTAACAAGGCGTTTTTGCCCACAGAACTTCCACTCGCTGGATGTTTTTTGTTTTTCGCACCATTCTCTATACATTATAGAGACTGTTGTGCATGAAAATCCCAGGAGATCAGCAGTTTCTGAGATACTCAAACCACCCTGTCTGGCACCAACAATCATCCCACATCCCAAGTCACTTAAATCAGATTTCCTACGCATTCTGATGTTTGGTCTGAACAGCAACTGAACCTCTTGACTATGTCTTCGTGATTTTATGCATTGATTTGCTGCCAGATGATTGGCTGATTAGATATTTGCATCAACGAGCAGGTGTACAGGTGTACCTAATAAAGTGGTCAGTGAGTGTATACTACAATTCAATGTGACAATGCGGACAGGCTGCATAGTCTTTGGAATTCAAGAAATATTCTTGCTAACTGAGGGTTTCAGCTCAGCACCATGGACCCCACAGCTGGAACACAAGGTTCCTGAATACTTTCTCCATTAAAGTGACCATTAAAAAAAAAGCTTACTTCCACTGCAAAGCAGATGTGCCTTGTGGTATCCTCTGATGACAGCTGATAGTGGCTATGATAATGCTCACTAATCAGGATTCTCTCACTTAATTTAAACAGCACACATCCGCCTCTCCATTCACTTTATTTCAAGTCAATTAAATGTTACCTCACCGGTCCACAGTGTTTGCATAATCTATGATGCATGGAATCAATTTGCTGTAATAGTTGGGCTAAAAGTAAGCTGTCAGCAAGTCTGCCTGTGAGTTTGAATAAATAGAATGTGAGTAGTAATTTGGACACCATCTGCCATGAGATGAGTGGCCGTGCTGGGAATGGGGTGAATCTGGGATAGAAGAGTGAATTTCACAAAAGTCAACAGTGCAACCAGAGAGAATCAAGTACAATCAGTGCTGTTATCACAAAGTAAAATACAATGCATAGATCTTCATGCAAAACAAAAGGCCCAGTCACTTGAAAGAGCAGATAAGACTTTCACAAAATTGAACACCTGCTCTGAAATGGAAAGAGATCTACCTGGTAAAAAGGTTCAATGCTGTCTGAGTGCACAGGATTTATTGCAGAGCAGCTTTTCACATATGCATCTGCAAATTCAAAACCTACTCTCTTAACAAGGAGGACGTTTGTCTACACCCTGCGTCCTTCACTAGGATGTAATGGGAAAGTAATAAAACATACACAAATGTATCAGTTAAACACCAGAAAATGTTTGCTGTGGATCATTGTGGGTGTCCATGACACTACGCCCAAGAAGCCCTTGCGTCCATGGAACATGTCAATACAGAGATCACTGAATCAGATATTGTGTCATTGTGGATGGAACATATATGTGAAAACACCATTCATCATTCAGTTTAAATGAGTACTATACATCCTTTCGAAACTAAGTGGGCAGTCTCAGAAGTCTGTTTCATTGTGCACTTTTTTGTTTTCTCTAACTGGGCTTCATTCAATCATGCAATGACTTCAGGCAATCATTTTACTGCAAGTTGTTTGAGGTCAAGAGTAGAAATACAAAGGACATGGTTGAATCAACTTATACTTAACTATAACACATGTGTGTGTTAACTATAACACGTGTGTGTGTGTGTGTGTGTGTGTGTGAGAGAGAGAGAGAGAGAGAGAGAAGTGTGTGTGTGTGTGTGTGTGTGTGTGTGTGTGTGTGTGTGTGTGTGTGAACAGTGTGCACAACTTAAGTCATCACAGCTGTAGTCAATAAATTCTTTTATGTTCTCAATAAATGAAAATGGATAATAGAGTTCATAAAAGAATGAAATTCCGTGAGAGACACTGCCATGGAAACTGTGAATGCTGGTTGCAGATTGAAGGTCTATATGTGACTGCTGTCCCAAGTTAAATCATATGTAAGAACAACTTGCTTAGTGCCAGCATCCTTCCATACAGATCGCTTTGAATGGACTCCTGAAACAAGTGCTTATATAATGTTTTAGGACTTCACCTTGAGGACCTAGTGAGAAAAAAATGATACTGCAGGCATGCAAAATGAATTCACTTCTGTAGCACAGCTGGTAAAATTCATTATGCACAAAGATTTGACCTTACTTAGCAGGAAGACACCCAGCATGAACTACTGCTTACATAGATTTCTGCCCTGGTCATTAGATGTTGCTGACTGTGAAATTGAAACTATGAATAATGCCCTCGGTCTTCATTAACAACTGTCACTCTTGATCTGGCTGCACATTGGCTTCCCAGGGCTGAACAAGTCTCCTTAACATCGCACATTTATACCATCTGAATAATTACGTGCACGTTTTTCGTATTGTGTAAAATATCAGCACGTCACGTAACACTGTGGTGTAACTGAAGTCGTACGATTTGACATGTGTGCCCTCTGTCAAAATTTAAATGAACATGTGGCACATATGGAGTCTCATACAGCAGCTTGTTGAACACTTTTGGGCAGCACAAATGCAGATGTGCAGCATATCTAATTATGTACTAATGCTCAAGTGTTTTAATTTATATAACCCACACATATTCACAAATGCGTGTGATGCATTTAACCCAGCATGGATTTAAAAAATGCCAAAATATCTCTGGTACCATATAAAGGCCAGGTTCCTGTTACAGGCCTGCATTGCTGTCAGCAGTATCTACTGAGAGACAGCACATTGGGTGCAGTTTAGGGGCTGGATAGCAATATGCACCATAATTGCAAAGTGTTGAACATCAAGCAGATGAGGGAAGCATTGTGTTGATTCTGTGATCACTTTGTGAAGTAATTATGCAGAAACCTGCTGAATATGCTCCACAGAGGCATTTTTTTCTTCCTTCTGTAAAAAGGCTGCATGATCACAACTCCCCAGTGACCCAGGTGCTGTGCACCACTGAGTTTCTCCAAAAAAAAAAAAAAAAAAGCTCAGACTTCACATCTTAAATACATACACTGGGGGATGTAACACAAGGCAAGAATAACAGTATCAAACACTGCATACATTTCCCTCTGTTAAAATTCTTCCTTTTCCATGAAACCATAGAGTGACACAAACCCAGAGGACCATTTGCCCTTGATGAGTACTTCCCTATTAATTGAGTATTTCCCTCATTGCTTGATGAATAATGTAAATATATCCATACATATATATTCCTTTACACACATATTCCCTGAGTGTGTTTTGCCCCTTAACAGTTCTGTCAGACAACAGTTGTCATATTATGTGAATGGATTTTTTCAGTAACAGCACAAGAGATCTCTTGTATTTCCACTCTCCAGTTTATGAAAGTAAATGAATGACTCCCAAATAAATAACCCACAGTTTTTATCAGGATACAGCAGCAGCTGAGAAATGGGAGCGAGCTTCAGGGACACGTCACAGGAAATGGACTTGCTGTGGTGAACATGTCAGACAATCTAACGATTTCCACCACACTGATATTAGTAAGAAACAACAACCAAAACCTGCCCAGTATGGGATGTCCAAAATGATGGCAGTATCCATTCATTTATGTGTAAAGTAGGGTTGTCAAAATAACGCGTTAATTTCGATTAATTAATTACAGAAAAAATAACGCGTCAAAAAATTAATGGCACTCTATGATGCCCCTTGACCCCATACGTCACTGTGCATTTAAGCAATATCACCCGAGAGGTAGTGCTGTGATATAGGTACTAGACCGCAAGCCGAGTGCCGAAGATAATCACCAGGGTTATTATCGTATACTAAAACTAAAACTAAGACAAAAACTAATGGTTTTGAGACATTTTCGTTAACTGAAATAAAACAATTTACCCGAAGAAAATGTAAAACTAAACCTAAACGAAACTAATAATGACTGCTAAAAAATTAATAAAAAATAAAATAAGAAAAGACAAAAAATAATTGTCGGCATCGTTTCAAAACGGCGGCCGTCGTATCCATTCAAGGCGGCGGGTATCACACTCAGGGGCGGTTTGTTCCTTAGGGCGATCGGGCGACGCACCACCAAAGGGGGAATGGGAGGGATTTTTTTATATCACATTCTACCACGGTGTTACGCTAGCTGTGACTGTTCTAGACAGTTTGTCCTGCCTGTGAATATCAGAGTCCAATCAGTGTCAAGTCGTGTTCCGTGGAGTACCGCCACTTTCGGGCGATTTCAGTCTGGTTGAAAATCGCCCAGGTCGCTCTGATAGACTCCCATGTTAAGGCAATTTTTTTTTTCGAACTGCAGGCGCTGCAATGCCATCTGTATGGGTTCCGGGTGGGCCTGCACTAACGTTCTTTCGTCATACGTAACCTGGTGTAGGGATCGCCGGGGTAGCCAGCGATCTTGTCACATTGAAGGTCAACATGGCTAATGCTACCTCAACCCAGAGCAACTCGATCATTAAGAGAAATACCGTTCAGTCGTCGTAGTAATCAGGATAAATTGGCAACTAAAGAATTAGGACCACCCAGACCAAATTTAAACATCAAGCAAGTATCTACAAAGGGTGGGGAAATCGTATAACCAGGGATTTTCGCGGAGCTATGAGCGGAAAACGTGGCTAGAAGGCTGCGAAGTAGCTAACGTTTTGTTCTGCTACGCCTGCACAATGCAGTGTGACAGTGTCAAGTTAGCTGTTAATTTACCCATTGAACGGGTCACCTTAGCCATCATCGCAACAATTGCCCCCCCTGAGAGATTTGGCAGGAGCCGCCACTGGTCACACTCCCAAAATTCTGTGTAGTCTGAAACAAATGTATCGCATGTTAGCTAAGTTTAGTCTTGAAATGTTGATATCTTCAATGATAAGCAGATTATTTTTCACGATGCACTAATCCTAGACAATTTTTTGGCCTTAACTAAAATTACTAAAACTAAAACTGAAACTATAATAAACTAATACAAAATAGAAATGAGTCCATGAAATAAAAACTAAACTGAAACTAATGAAACCACTGGTGAAACTAAAACTAAACGGAAATTCAAACTGAATACAAACATATTATCACAATAAAAACGAATTTGACAATGTAAAACTATTATAACCTTGATAATCACAGCCATGCTGATATTCAGTATAACAACATGACCTCAAGTGTGATATCGCTTTTATACAACAGTCCTACAAACAAGGCAGTTTATCAAGTAACAATAATTTGAGACAACAAATTATGTTTTTTGTCGTTTATTCCGCTCCGCTGACAAAAATAGTTCCTTCAGGATTACATTTACACGTGTTGTCAAACAACACATAAATAGTTTCTTGACTGCAGGATAGTTAGCAAGCTAGCTTCCTGCTTTTTATCATACACGTAAAGGCTAGCTGTACGGTAGGCAAGCAAGCCACTTTTAATCATAGCCCACTACAGGCTAGCGAGCTACTTTTTAGCATACATGGACAGGCTAGATACACGTTAGGCTTTCTAGCTAGCTATTGTTTATCATACCCAACTGCAGGCTAGCTAGGTTCTTTTATATCATACACGAAACGTATCCACATTTGCGCTGTATATTTTTAAATACTTCTCACGGCAAATATTGATATGTGTGATTAATTTAGATTAATCAATCACAAAGCATGTAATTAATTCGATTAATTTTTTTAAATCACTTGACAGCCCTAGTATAAAGTAAAACATTTACGTTACAATAGCAACTATGTGAAGCATATGATGATCTGCCCATTTCAGTATATAGTATCAACCATTGGACTGTTATGACTTTTAACATATGTATATATATATTTTTAATATTTGCTGCAAATTTAATTTCAGTGGTGCAATTGTAACATAGTGGTAAGGATTAGGACTCATAATTGAAAGGTTCCTGGTCTGATTCCCTGCTGGGGCACCACTGCTGTACCCTTAGGCAAGGTACTTAACCCAGAATTGCCTCAGTTAATATCCAACTGTATAAATGGAGAATATGTAAAAATTGTTACCTATGTAAGTCGCTGTGGATAAGAGCATCTGCTAAATGACAAAAATGTTGTCTAAATTTCTTAACTGTTCAATGAATTGATTTGCAAATACGGTCTGAGTTAAAATAACTCTGGAATCATTTAATCAAATATTATAGTTTGGAACAGGATCAAGTCCACATATTGGTGCCTGTTGTGTTAATGTTTACTTAATCTGATTTGCGTTTGAACCAGGATGCCTACATATGCCATGAAATTTGTTGTTACACATTTTCTCCTGCATCTTTCATGCACTTCTAACACAGTGGGCATGAAACACTTTTGGAAGTAATTTGCATAGGCTGGAAGGCTGTCTTGAATATTTTATTCATAGCTATGCTTTTTCTGTTTATCATGTACAGAACACATTTGTGTCCTTTATCCAAACATTCAATGTGAAGATTAACACCTACAAAGTTAGTGACACTGTAACTTCCCACAAGGAAATTTAGCATCAAACAGTTCTTGATAATTAATTCTAGACAAAGGACTGCATGCCAGACGTTCTGTACATGCGCCCTGATACATTGCCATGGAGTGCCTAGAACACAATCATCTGGGTAACAGATGATACAGAGTAGAATCTGTGGTATAATTAGATTTCCAGACTTGTGTGACCGCTTAGGCTACATGTTGCTCAAAGAGCCATCTGAGTGTTTATCCTCAGGAGCTTCCATAGAAGGTCGTTGTTTGTTTGTTTTAAAGCAAAATGCTTCTGTAGTCATAATCTGCAGCAAGAGATAATATTCTCTGAGCAATAGCTAGTTTGGGCATGTACTGCTATGATGTGTAAATACATTAGTACATTTAATGTATTGCATTTTAAGTGACAGCATCTGTCTACTTAAAATTTAATTAGCATGCATACAAATGCATTTTCCAAACTAGACAAAAATCAAAACTCTGACCCCTCCATAAATTGAAAACTACAAAGCTGATACTTTGGGAAAAAAAAAAAAAAAAAAAAGATTCTGGTTAATTAAACGAATTGCATATAGTATATAGATTCAATTTAGTGGTTGCCTGTCTGGGGCAAAGTTTAATTCAATTATGTTTATTAAAAATATATACTGATGTGCTAGGATGCTGAATTCTTAAAGCCTAATAAATATATCTTTCTCCAACAGCACGAAAAGGAACATAAAAATATGCATACATTTATTTGAATGGGACATGACTTATACAACAGTCATTTGTTTCAAAATGAGTAATCTGCTGACATGTTTGGTACAGAAAAAAATGTCCATCATGTGAACATGACAAAATAGAACCTTACCATTTCATAGACTCTGTAATATATTGATCATTCCTTTCCTTTTATTAAACATCAAGCAAAGCTGAAAAATATATATTTACGATGAATTGTACCCCGATAAAGACCTCATGTGCTGTTCATAAATGCACAACGGCCCATGGTGTGGTTTCAAGCATTTCTAACACCAGCAAATGCACAATTCCTCATTTATGAGAGAGAAAAAAAAATGATAAAGGATCGCAAGTGATCAAAGTATGCCCGAAAGTCCACTTCCCATTCTATCAAATTTGCTGTGACATTGCTGCTCTTCAAAACACTGTCCAGAGGAGCACAATTTTTTTTATTCATTCACATTGATCAACCTCCATACAAATGAGCTTACCAAGGCAAGAGAGGTATTCATGATAACTGGACTTTCTTGCCAATTCGCATCAGTAGAGTTGCACTGATCATGGGATTCTAGCGCTGAGACAATTGAAAAAGACTTGCAATGCAATGGAATGCAATTCAAAAATACCCTGACTTTGATTAATCTTGTTCAGTGAGTTGCCTATAATGGTCCCTAATAATGCATTTTTTTGTATTTATGTTTACAAGGTTCACAGAAGATCTGTTAGATGGTTCAGTGGCATGTTAAGCAGGGCCACAGAGGGATGGATAACACTTGTCGTTTACACTGTGTGTTTTGAGTCAGACAGCACAAAATCTGCAAGGGGTTTCTCTCTGAGTGATTCCATGGCCCGGAATGACCAGGGGTTGCACAGGGCCATGGCTATTGTCATTACAGAGTACCGTGGCCATGTCATCACTGATTTTCACAGTGAAAAAACCATCAGTTATTTAATCTATGCATTGCTGGGTTCCTTACTTCTAATTTTTTTAGAGATGGTGTAGTTTCAAATATTTTAAATACTGTCTGAATGGAGCAGGATTAGAATACATTCAAAGAGTGAGATGGTGGGTGTGACGGAGTGCCGTCACTACGGTTGAGTATGTGCTTTGACTGCCATACCAACGAGCCTGGCTCTTTGGCGTTGCGGTCAAAGTCGCATGTTTGGTACCCCGTAGACCCGGGTTCAAGGCCGGGTGGGGTGACTGCTCTCGCCCTTCGCTACAGTGGGGTTTTTTGCCATTTGTGTACACTTATCATTAGAAGTGGCGGTTATGATGGCATTAATGTGGGGTGACATCATTATGTACACAATGTATTTCTATTTATTTATTCATATTCAATTTCAAGTACATTTTGAAAGCATAATGTATTTTTTTCTTAAACTGAAATGTGCAGTGATTACTTTCTCTCTTTAATAGCCAAAATCTTTTTTTCACAGTGAGAATGAACTTATCAGACCTATAAAATGAGATGACTGCAGTGGCCAGTCAGTAGGAAAAGGAATTATGTAAGCATAGCATACTCGTGCATATATTCTTACAGCAAATACTGAAATATGTCATTTTGATTTGATAGATATTTCACTTGATGGATGTGACAGTGAATAATTCATAATTGTAGTAAGTCCTATGGTCTTTCAATGCCTTCTTGTGGCCATTCTTAGAACTCTCCCTTCTGTATGTAACACCTCTGTGAATTCATATAGCATTTGAAGGGTGTTGTACACTGCATAATTGATGTGATTTTTTTTAGTGAGGCAAAAAATGAGAGACATCCAGAGAATGCCTACTGTATATATGATGAATCAGTTTCTTTTATGATGCTGCATCTGTATTTCAGCACCCGAGATCGAGTTCAGATTGACAGGCCTACCATCCATCAAAGCTTTATCATTTACTGCAGGACTATGTAAAATGACAGTGACAAAACATGTTCATAGAAATGTCAGCCCATAATGAAGGACATTCACTCTACTTCAGCTAGGCACAGGCAGAACGCTGTGGTGCTTTATGTTGGAATTTCAGTGTTGGTAAAATGTGTATGCTTTTTCCCCTCAGCTGGAGAATTATGAATTGACATTAATATGAACGTTCTGTCCATGAGTCAAATTGCTGCTTGACTTCCATTTGTCTGCTCAGTGTTAACAAAGCTGAAAGCCAAACTCACAGTGGAAAGAGAGCTTAGTGGCACATCGCTGTTCTAAAAACAATGGGTGGCAGTGTGGAGCAGTGGTTGGGGAACTGTTGTTGCAACTCAGAGACTGCAGGTTCAAACCTGGGTGAGATATATTGTTCTGCTTAAGCTGAACATTCTTCAATAAAGATCAGAACAAATGGATATTATATATATCTCAGTCATATGAACTTCTGCTCAATAATTGCCTTAACAATGGTTAATTTATCATTAATCGGGTTGGTAAGTCACAAACGTGGACGTGTTGACAATACAGCCCATTGGGCCAGGAAGATTTGGCCAAATGCATTGCTTTTAAATTGAATGAGGCCATTACTAACTTTGGCCTTTTTACTCCTACAGGAGTTATGCCATCAATTATTCCTCACCAGACTGTTGGGTTCTTAGCCATATATTCCTGTCCTCTATTTGTGTTTGGTGTTCACAACCTTCCCGTCTTTTCCCTTTTTTCTTGTGGTGTGGAGAATCTAGTCCCCACATGCTCATCAAAATGGTATGCTTGTCTGGACCCTGTTTGGTCCTCTGCAGGGGATATTAACAGGTTTTTCTTTCCCACCTCTTTGGAAAAAACTCAACTTCACTCATGTCTCTTACGTTCCAAATATCCATGGGCCACACATTTTCCTGGTTGCTATTGCGGAATTGGACAGTCTTTGTCAGAGAGAAGTGACAACATGCCCACCAATTACCATGTCAGGTCATTTGTCATTCTATCACTTCTTTAAAGTGCATAACCCCCAAATGACGCACATACCAAGAATCTGTTCATTTTTTTATTTTGAAATTCTAAAAGTCATTTACTTATTATGATACTCATTAATGTTGCCATCCTGCAAAGTAGCTACTTTTGTGTTAAGCATAAACTTACTTATAAAGCGCACAGAGCAGCACATTCTCATTTACATTTTACTTTTTCAAGTTTTATGATCTTGCCCTTTTCACCCAGACAGCTTAGACATGATCTATCTACAGTTTCCCCATTGATTTTCTTTTAGTGATCCACTCCCCACTATTTTGCCTCCCATTGCTTGCCACACAGAAAAGGAAAGCTACCTTGCTTTCTAGCTAGCTAGCTGGCTTTTTTCCACTACTCTGGTCAATGTTAGGCCAAGGAGGATTTAATTTGGTCAGTCAGCTTATCTGGACAAGAATGAAGATCATTAAAAATGGATTCACTGCAGAGCAAAGCCAGTTGCCTAATCGTCTGATGGCTTGGTTCCTAAAGCAGGGCCTACCACGCAGCTCTCCCTCACAACCTCTACATTGTCACCAGCAACAAAAATAATCTTGTTCACTCAACCACATCCAACTGGAGCTGCACATCATCCACTGTTATTTACATGCTCCTCTATTCCAGATTGCCTTTTCTCCCCCATTTAAATCCACTTGTTTCAAAGTTTATGTGCCTCCTACCACTTTTAATTTCTGTTAACGATCTTTGTTGTTTTTGAATGCAGTTATGATAAAAAAAAAAACTGAAAACCATAGAAGCTAGCTAGCAGGTGGTGATATCTCATTTATACCTAGTAAGAGGCATCTTTCTATGGTAAGATGAGAAAAAGATGAGACTTAAAGAGAAAGTGGGGCAGGTTGGGGTGGGGGTTGTTTAGGGCAGGGAGTGTTTTGGTCATTATCAGTCAACACAGAGATAGATGTTACTTGCAAACAATCAAACTATCTATTAAATATCATTAAAAGTCAGCTGCTGGTAATGTTGTTCTTTGTTTGTGTGATCCACTACAGCAGAGATTCTCTTTAACTATCTGCTCTGTATTTGAATGGAGTGCAGGACATTCGCAAATGTCAATAATTTGATAAAATGTGCACTTCAGATACTTAGAGATTAAAGCATACAACATACACCTAAATATAGCACAAGAATCAAGGTCCACCTGCTTTTATTTTTGTATTTATGTCTTCAAAATAATTTCATCAATAAAGATAATTATTCAATTCCATTATGTGCAAGTTTTCTTACCATCTTGTACATATTATACACAATCTGTGAGATTGAGAAGCGATATATGAAATTAAAATAAAATTACCTTTCAAGTTGCATAACTATAGGCAATTCATCTCGTTAATACGAATAGGGACAGATCAGCAAGCGAGCCGACTTCGGAATGAGTCTTGGAATATGACAGAATTAATCATCATAGCAGGGATGTGCCTCTCATTATATATACTCTACATATTGTTACTAGAAAAAAATGTGATCTCACTTAGACCTCATTAGTCAAGTGAGAGATAGTGAACTACAGCAAATGTCAGCACCAATTTACTCTTTCACTCTGAGTTCTAACTTTTTGCAAACAATATTAAGCAAATGTGTCAACATAAATCTGATATCTTAGAGGAAAAAAATGATATTAATGCCAGTTGCATAGGAGGTGCTTATAGTTGTGTTATATTAGATCTCTTTTCAGGTAGTAATGTGCAAAGCAGGGCTCTTGACAAATGGTGATGGAAGGGTAATGGTTACTGGCCCCTATATATGGCAGTACTTAGAAAATGGCTGACTTCTGACTTAAACAGTCTTTATTTTAAGGTCTGAAATGCACACAATGAGCACCAAATGACAATGAGAAGTGCTTTATGTCAGAAAATGGTGTCACTCTGCCCGTGGGATGAGACAGTGAAGTGCAGGCTTGGAAGAAATTGCAGGGGCTTACAACATTGTTTCTGAGACTGTGGCAAATTTGACAAATGTAATACAATTGTGGATGATGTTTGCATTTTTGTTTATAATTTGACCAGGAAAACATCTGGTGGAAGATGGTGTTTCTGAAGTTGGATTTCATGAAGTTATTCCCCTTCCTCATTACATTTTTTAATTTATGTAAGAAGGCTAAGCTTTGCAGTTAAATTCTTCTGTTTTTTTTTTTTTTTTTTTTTTTTTACCAAACCATCTATGGGTCAGAATATCATTAGATATTCTGTAGGTCACAGGATCGAGCCTCCATGACAACCAAATCAATATTTGTGATGTACTAGGGCAGCAGTGCTACAATGGAGTTTAATAAATTACTGCCTCTGAGTTTTGATCAGGTTACTGCAGGTAATGCTTTCTTTGGGGCAACCAGACCCAGTCATACTCATCTTTGAGAAAAAAAAGCAAAAACAGAAAAAACAGAATTGTACAGTTTTAATGTTATTCTTATTTGTTTAGGGAAAGTTGTTCATGAAAAGATATAGCATTTCAGTAGCCAGTCTTAACAGATGATGCAGGGAAATGTAAGACGAAAAACATATTTGATTCTTCGCTGGAGACTAAGAATTGTGAAAGCCTGAAAAATTATGGGGAAAACATTTAGTGACAGATTTATACTTAGGTCTCTTCTGTTTAATCTGTCTCTTCATTGCCTCTGCCCATAGCTTATTATCATTCTACTAACATGATTTGGTTTATTTTGGTAATCCTTTCTGTTTAGCTGTGTACCTTCTGTAAACATCTACTACATTTACTTTTCTCTCAAGCACCATAACTCATTGTAACTGACCTTCCAATCCAAGTACCTTCCCTGTGTGTTCTTCAATACCTGGTGATAGAGAACCCTTTGAAAACTTTGCTGTCACAAGCTAGCAGGCTAGCATGGAACAGGAAGCTGAATCCACCTCTAATTCTACAGCACTGGGTATTTTAACTAAAACAGTGATGTCACATTTAATTGCTGTGTTAGGCCCCTACCATGTGCTGGGGGAAGGACTGTTTTGCCACCAGGTATGAAGGTGCCTTCATGTCTAGTGTGCATGAGTTTAGATCCACCCTATGAGAAATGAGAGCTTTCATTTCCCAGATGGATAATGAAGCTCCACATAAAATGTGGCATACTTGAGGGAGGGAGAAAGAAACATGAAACAATATCATCAGTTTGGTCCATGATTTAAAAATAACTGATTATGGCTTTGAAATGCATACTGTCCCATAAATATCAATGTATCCATAGTGTTACAGTTACTAGACTAAAGTCTGTGTCAGAAACATATATTTCCATTATTCAGTAAGGAAAGGTTTGTAACAAAGTGGTAGGCCACCAAACATATCCATCTTTATTTGTGTAGTGACAGGTGCAAGCATGTGGAAATGTTATTAGTGAGTGATGATTGCAGTCATTTTTAACATGTCATAGAAGGAGCATGACAGTGCAGGTGGCCTTGCAGTATTTATTGTTGTGATTAAAATGCAATCAGTGCCTCTAACTGCTGTGATGTTCTGGTATGTATTTATTCAATATTGGTTTCAATACAAGACCTTCCTAAGACTGCATAATTTGTGCTCATATGGAATCAGGCCTGGTGCTATGGGAGTGCTTAGGGGTGCATTGCACCCCCAGACAGACCTCAGTGCACCCCCAGTTGTATCCTCATATCTTGATGTCTACATAGTATTTATGACTTTTGTGCACCCCCGTGGATTGCAGTTGCACCCCTCTGTATTTTCTCATGCCGCCGAGCCTGCATGGGATGGCATAGTTTGTGAGCAGTTATTACAGTAAGTAAATGCCAAGAAGCATTTTAAACTGAGAATTTGAGACTGAGATTAAATTGAGATTTCATTTTGTTATTTTGGCATTTCCTTTCTCATTGGCATTCTCATTTCCTTGTACTTTTACACAGGTTGTTTGGACCCATATAGCTACTCAACTAATAATGTCTCCATAATCCTGTTGTTGCCATTTTTTATGGCTCCCACCACCACCACAACAACTCATTTGCTGACTAAGAGGCCCTTCAAATAAAACCATCCTTAACTCTAGCTGAACTTGTTGGGCATTATCAATATTAATGGTATTAAACACATCATGTTTCAACTGAAAGCATGTTAAAAGCTGTAAGTATGCAAACACCCATAAACCAAATCAAAATGTATAAAAAGATATAACTTGAAGCCCAAATTTCATGAAGAAATGTACACTTCTTCATGAAATGTGCAATGACTGGCTGCAACAATCATTTAATTCTTCCCTCATCAGTTACAACAAATTACAACAGACAAGTGAAGGTTAATGAAGATACACTGACATGCCTTGGACAATTATTGTTAGAGCTGAGATGATGTGTTAGCATGTCTGCAAAGAGTTCCTGTCAAAGCTGCTTTTACTGACTTATTCTAAACTCTCTCATAAAAGTACTTTGCTTTGTCAAACCTGTAACATTCTAACAACATTTGGAAAGTTTCATTTGTATTGTGGCCAAGGATGTAAAAATTAGGGGGACAGGGAGGGACAGTATTAGGGCCACATCAGATTGCCTTCACCCCCAAACAACACATGACTTAAGACAAAGGTTGCTTTGTTGTAAGCATCCCCCTGCCCAGCCAGACAAAACGGAACAAACCGGATATGCATTCAACGGTTCGCTGTGATTGGTCAAGCTGATTATACAATACACTTCATTTCCCATTACCCTTCATAGAATTGTTCTGTGGCACCCTTCAGTGCGTTAGTGAGATCTGGGGATCTTCACAAAAGTCAAAGTGGTTGGAAAGAAATAAGGATGTGTAATTAGCTAACATATGCATTGTTTGCCAGATACCTTTACCTGTAATTAGTACACTATTCATGACAAGCGATGATGTCCATACATGAAATCCAGCTAGCCAACGATTTAGACCAGTGTTTCCCAACCCTACTCCTGGTGGCACCCTGCCCTGCATGTCTTCTATCTATCCTTGCTCTACCTGCCTGACTGAACTCATCAGTGGCACATTTTATTAGCTGAGCTCACCTGATTTAATCAAGCAGCAAGGACAGATAGAAGATGTGCAGGACAGGGTGCGCCAGGAGTAGGGTTGGGAAACACTGATTTAGACAATGTTCATCAACATTTGGCTAGTCAGTGTTAATTTTTTTTTTCCAGTTTGCTAGTGAGCAGCTACATAAAAGATCAAATTACCTTATTATAGTTGCCTATTGATAAATGATCAAGCTAGCTAGCCAACTTTTCCTGTGTTTCTTTTTTTGACAGTGGAAGAGAACAGAAAATGGCTTATGTTTATTGAGTTACCAAGCATGGGATGAATGGTAGAAATAGTTTTATAGTTTATAGAAATTGTTTCATAGTTAATGTTAGCTACCCAACTCATTGATAGTTGGTTGATTTGGGGTGTGTTTTGAAATCAACAATTGACAGTAGTCGGAGAATTCTTGTGACAATAAGATTTTCCTATTGGTGATGAGAATGTAGATTGGAACTGTACAAATGCAAGAATTAACTGAGCATCTGAAGGTTCCAAGTCTTACTGACTCATTCTAAACTCAGTTCTGTAAAATACTGAGACAAAATTGTAAAACCAACAAAATTTTTTGATATATTCAAAATAAATCATAGGATCATCAAGGAACAGGTGGGAGAACCATGTATAACAAAAAATAACATACATAATACATAATGAGAGCTATCCACTGCAAATGTGGATATATTTTCACTCTATCTCTCTATTTTCTTTCTCTCTCACTTTGCATAGCCACAAGGATGAATAAAGCCAGCCAAAGGCAGAGAGCTTTCTACTAAAGCAACAGTAATAAGGTGTGCTTGTGGCAAATTCTGCCAGTGTAGTGCCATATTTCCTAACAAACAGATTTTAACAAGTTGGTCAATATTATTAAAGCATCTATTTTGATTATATGGATACTTTTTGCCATTTTGGTGTATTGAAAGGATGCATTCAGTGCTTATTCATATTTGTACTGGATATGTTGTTTCTTGGGTATTTCTGATGACAAATGTGCATGTGGGAGATTGTGTGTCAGAGGCAATATACAAATGGAAAATTAAGAACTGTATCACCTGAATAAGAGATGGATGCTTTTTAAATGAACCAGTGAAGAATTAAATCGAAGTATAAAAATAAACTAAATTAAACTATAGCTTTACATTTGTGATGTATTTACCTTAGTAGAGTTAATGAAGACAAAGGGTATTCTCACAATGGGACATAACACCTATTACCAAACTGTCTTTGTGCACAAGGACAATTTGGTATTAAAGAAGCTTTAAGCGTGTTTCACATTCAGTTGCAAGACTATGGATGCTGTGTCCTGTCAGTGTTTTTTTTTCTGCTAAGCAGTCAGATGTAGCAGAAGGATTCCGCAGACTGCCTGAAGCAATGTAACCTTCAGTGTGTATAGTAAGACTCTGGAGAGCCATAGCGGGAGGCAAACTGAATTAAAGAAACAAACATAAAAAGAAATCCTTCGACGAGATTGTAAAGTGGAGTAGACACTTATAAAGGGGATTCTCCTGAAAGCTGAACATCTGCTTTGAGAGAATTCTAAACTTCAATGCTGGTAATTTATCAAATCATCTTAAGGAACAAGAAGCAGAATACTCTGTACAGTTTAAAACTAATGTGCTGACAGACAGAATGAACATCAATTTTCGGTTTCTTGCTTAAGGGTTTTATTAATTGACTTAATCCTGCAAAAAGTGAAAAATGGCTGCTTCATTATTTACCTCAATAGTCTCTGTTTCTGACTTTGAACAGACCTCTCTTTTAATCTGTTTCATGTTACTTAGACTACTCTTGCATTTTTTTCCTTAAAATGTATTTTGTATTGTAGAAATTGTTTAAAACACAACACAGACAGCATAATTCAATAACTAAAAACTCTGATGCAAGGGATAAATAACAGGCTTTACAGAGGAGGAAAGAATTGAAATGAAATGCCAAAAAACATTGAGTCATCAGTGATGTTGATGAATAGCTGGATATAATTGTTTAATTTATAGGAAATTGTCAAGGGATGGGGTCTCGGAACTGGCAGCACCTGGTGTTGCTGAGGGTATCAGTCCCAACAAGCAGAGTGCTCCATGCTGGCAGCCTTGGTTTTATATGCATCAGACATGCATAGTGTGACCATTTTCAACAGTGTGGTTCAGTGCCAATATTCTTGATATTCATAACTAAATGGTCACAAAGCAGAGAGCTTGCTCCAAAGGTACTGGCAACCATCCTCTGAAAGCAGGAAACAATGGAGTACCATCTTTTTTTTTTTTAACAAAATGTGTGTGCCCTCTGTTGGAAAAACAGAGGTGGACTACCAGGACACTTACCTCAGTAGCAACGTTAATGCTGTTGTTAATAGATATGTAACAATTAATGTTTACAATAAAGAGAGGTGAGGAGTTCTCCTAGTAAGCCAGACTTTGAACCCTGCTCTGTAACATTAGCAGGAAATCAACAACAGTGTCAGAACACCACATGTTTGTTAGCTCATTCACTAGTGAGCTGTAGTAGCTAGCCAGTGAATCCAGCAGCAGTTAGGCAATATTAGGAATATTATTATAGCAACATTATCATAGCAAACTTGGTACCTACTTTCATTGGCAGAATGATGTTTCATGTAATCAATAAAACATGTTAATTCATTCTCTCTTCCTACTTTATGTGCATAAGTGGCTAGCCTTAAGTTAAGCCAACTATGGGTCCATTTAATAAAAAAGAAATTATGCCACCCAAACCTGTGGTATATCATGAATATTTTCATGGTTAAGGGATTGCTGGCCTAACAACACCCCATAGCCATGCCAATATTCATGATATTCCAAAGGTTCTTGTGTTATAACAATTTATTAGCTATCAGAGGATTCAGAGAAATGGAAGGTGGCCCTGAGGAAGTAATGGGTATGAGCCATTGTGAGGTACAATTTTAAATCTGAGATGTAAATGTGTATATGGAAGTGGTAAATCTATAGTGTGGGTACACTGTACATAGGTGGATGGTTGGCTACATGTCGGACAACAAATTGCTGGAGCAGCTAACAAATTGTTGAAGGGAAACCTAGTACTGTTGAATATCGTGCTTATGGAGCTCTGGGTGCATGTCATTCAGGTATAGTATGACAGCAGTGTTTGGAAGGTGACTGAGGAGAATGGTGAAATGGGCTTCAACCCCAAGAGTGGCTACTTTGTTGAAATATTTTGCTGTTATATACAGTAGAATTAGAGAAGGATCTTTCATTGGTGCCAAAGAAATTTAGAGAGGGAAATGGAAGAATGAATCAGCTGTAAGGATGAGGTCTGGGATATGATCAACATAGAGTATGACTTAATGGAATAATTGCACAACTCATGTGGATACTGCATGGGCTAACAAAAAAAGTGAATTTTATTATCTGTTCTTTAAGATTTTAACTTGTATGGGACTGTTTATTTTATTAAGAAGGTCCTTCTGTATGGTTCAGATGTCAGGGGTGCGGGCACGGACTCAGACGCGGGCCAGGCGAGTGTGGGTTTCACAGGCTTTAATGAAATCACAAGGCAGGCTCGAAGTCGTAAACAGGCAGGGCAAAACACCGGGGAGTCAGTTCGAATGAACGTAAGCTGAGGATCGGCAACAGGAGCAGGCGGGGTCAGAATCCCAAAGGTCAGTCAGGTCAGTCAGATCAGGCAGACAAGGCAGGAGCGGCAGGCAGAGACGAGGTAAACGATCAGGCAGGAGTCAGAGACAAAACAGGGTAACACGAAAAGCATGCGGGAACGAACCAGAGGAAAAACACCGGACAAACTAGCAATAAGACAGAGACAAGCGGGACATAAATAGGGCAGGGCTGATGGGACGATGGGATGCAGGTGAGCAGGCAGGCAGGTGGCGGTGATCAGGAAATCAGGTGGGCGGGGACCGGGCGGAGAGCGGGGCGGGGCTGAGACACAAAGGAAAACAGAGGCACATGGACAACAACAACACAGCTAGGCTGGAGTACTGACATCAGAGCCCCAGAGGCAAAGGGGTAGAGCTCAGAAGATAATGAACCAGTGGGGAGGGTTCAGTGTCACCATTTGGAATTAAACTGTTGTCATAGGAATCCCTACAGTGATCTGGAACAGAGACACAGTTGTCATAGAATAGTTCCAGTCCCAGAGGAACAGGTGTTAAATCTAGAGCTGATAGAATGAGTCAAGGAGGATCATACAATGCATGATGTGGGCTGCTAACACACACTGAAGCTAACTGGAGATGAAAGAGTGGGCTCTGAGAATGATCAGACTAGGACAAATTAGCCGTTCAGGCAAAGACGGCATCTGCAGTTAGATATATGGATAAGAATCCAAGGAATTGAAATGCAGGCATTACACATTTGTGAAGCTTGGAAGTACTGTGGGCATCCAATAGGATGCTAAGAAATTCATGGGATGTTGCTAGTGCCTCAGTTTTCTCCAGGGAGAGTGGAATGTAGTACTGCCATAAAGACGGATATCATGGCTGGAGGTAGGGGGAGATGAGAGATAGCAGATGGTGAGGTAATCATTGAGGAGATGAACGACACTGGGGTGCCAATGATAATATAAGAAATATGACACAAAGAGCTGGAGAAGGTGAAAATATTACTAAATCTGATTTTCATCTTGAGTAAAGCAGACAAAGAAATACAACTCAGAGTCAAAGCAAGAAAGAGGGGCACTGATCATGTCGATCAGTGAGTGAAAATATTCATGTCGGCAAGTCTATCACACACATAACATAAAAACATATAAGAACCCTGTTAAGTTTCAGTGATAACTCTCAAATATGAGTTATACGGTGTCTACCAAACAAGACAAAACAATTTTTTTTGTGACTAGCAAACGCACTTAAACTTTTTTTGTGAGACCAAAATTTCAACTTACTTGATCCACAAACAAAAGAGAAATCATACCCCTCAAAATTGCCTTAAGCATATAAAGTGCCTGCAACTCTTTCTAATGACCACTGTGCTGCTGTGCTGTGGTAATATCTCCTCGGACAACCCTTTGGAAGAGTATTTCGACACCCATCTTAAGTTTGATGCTTGGGTATGAAATCAGCATGGAAACAGATGTGTATGTGTATGTAAAACTTTGAATAGCTTGTCCAGTCAAATGCACTACATGGCTGTGTTGACTTAGATTAATGAGATTTAAGTCCAGTCAGTCAGGGTCAATGTGATGTTTATGTAAGGAGTATGAAGCAGCACTCCAAATTGGGATAATAAGCTCGTTATGATAATGTCACCCCCTGAGGTCTGTGACCATCCAAATCCCCCATGCCCTGGGACTAAGCTTTTGGAGGGGAGAGGCTGATACTCACTTGGAAAGGCTGCAAAGAAGTGGGAGACTGGATGGATCCCCCAGGCTGCAGTTCAAATCCAGGTCAGAAAGTACAGTCTCCACATCTCATACCAAATGTAGCACACAGAACTCATTTCATTACATTTCAATATTTTAGCTACAAAAGACTTGATTTCAATTATGTAAGACATCTGTAATATTAATGGGATTTGTATGAGAGGGAGTACTATATGTGTGTGCATGTGTTTTGTGAGCTTTGTTCAGTTTATGTGAAAATGGTTCCATCTGTTAAGGTTCATTAAAATGTAGCAGACTTTATAAAATTATAATTACCTCCTTGGCCTGCATTTTAAGAATAGCCGAGTGAAGCAGTATTACAGTAATAACAGAACACAGTGCTGGGCTGCATTTTTCTGTTTGATGGTTTTTCCACTCAGTGTTTAATCGGCATTATAGAGATTTTTTTTTTATTGTTCCAGTTTTTTTTTCCTGTTGTCATACCTGAATTCCCTCCCAGTCAGTACCTTGCTTTTCTTCCTAATACAATGTGGAAAACATCCATGTAGGGCTTGTCAATGGTACGCACACTGGAGTTTTCAAAAACAGTAATAATGACAATAAAAATAATAATAGAGAATTGTTTAAATACAACAGTTATTGTCTCATAGGGCTAAATAAATTTGAGGATTGTAGGAATGTGAACTGCAGTTTTGACAGATTTGTGTCTTCCATGGATTTTTGTTTACACAAAATAATATATTTTGCTTAAATTTACAGTAAAGAAGTAGAGGAACATTCCTTGATTTGTTGTATATTTTTCTTAAATTGATGCTGAGTCAGTCAATAATGGTATTAGAAAATAGCATTACATTAGACACAAAAAAGAAAACATTTAATAATCAAATCTCAGAAAGGATAAGGGATGCACAAAGAATTTTTTATAGGGAAACAATCTCCAAATAAATGTTTACAATGTAAAGTCTGTAAACGTCTCTGTAAACATCTGAAATCTGTCCTGCATTGTATTGTATGGTACTATAATGCACAAGTCTGTTTTAGTCATTATCATCTCACATCTCATTCAGTGTTTAATCCAGCTGCTTTATTCAGAAATGTGACTTACTAATTTTAAAAGTAAGTAACCGAACACTTGCTTAGATGTTCCTTCTCCCTGTGACAAAGAGCAGAGTGACTAAACTGAACAGAGGCCTCTGTGAGGCAGGAGATTATGCCATCATTGAATCCATATTATTCATCTTTATGAACAGTTCAAAAAGAAACATCCCATTAAGTTTTAATATCACTGAGGATTTGTCACTAAAGTTTAACAATATGCAGTCCTCTGTACATTTACCATGCCAAAATCTACCCTATTCTCATTGGCTTTGTACTCATTTGTTCAATGTGAGGCATGATAATATGATAAATTGCCACAGAATGGTGTAAGATAAAGAAACTTTAAGTGAATCTACTCTTAGTCCAGTGCGATTTTGTTTGAGATGTATGAGGCATGTAAGGGAAATTAAAATAAAAATCAAGAAAAAATATTCCTGTGATGTGTACATTATAATGGAGACTTTAGACAAATGTGAAAGGGAGAAATATATTGCTTTTGGATAGCATTTCCTTGTACACATAGGTATTTGCAAACACATGCCTATCTGAATACTTGTGGTCATGAATGATCTATGGTCACAGCATATAACCCAGCTGACTTCTCATATCCTGTTCAGGTATAAGGACAGATTTAAATATGAGGACTAAGGGACAAATTCAGTCTACTACAATGTTTAGCCATAGTGATGTGCAGAATAAGAAAATCAACTACAAATTTTTGTATGAGCATTTTGATTTTTGTAATGTGTAAGTTAAATACACCCTCATTTTAATATGTGTGTGTGTGTGTGTGTGTGTGTGTGTGTGTGTGTGTGTGTGTGTGTGTGTGTGTGTGTGTGTGTGTCTGCATGTGTTTGTAACCAGTGTTGGGAAGGTTACTTTTGAAATGTAATAGGTTACAGATTACTAGTTACCCTGTTAAAAATGTAATAAGTAATGTAACTATTTTAATTACTTCATCAAAGTAACGTAACTTATTACATTTGATTACTTTTCAAACAAATGTTTTAAACTGGACAATAAAGTTGAAAAGTCCTAAAAACATAAATTTAAACCAGGCAGTGTAAACCTCACAACAGTACTCAACACTGATTACTGTCAAACCTTTATTGAAAGTTCTTCAATATAACTTGAATTAAGATTGGAATGTTTTGATTTGAAAGCACAACCACCAAAACAAATCACAAGTATGTAGATCACAAACAAACAGGGTTAACTGGCAACAACTACTGTTGTGTGCCCAACAAAAAGCACAGTATGCACAATTAGGACCATTAATTTAGTCTGTTGGTGACCTGTAGAAATTTCATGACCTAATAACCTCTCCAAGTTAATATTTAATGAAAACACAATGCTGAATTAAGTTAGTGAGTGTTATTAGATCTCACATAGGCTACCTACATCACTATTCAAGAAGGACTAACGTTAGCTAAGATTTTATATCAAAGGGTTCATAAATGGAGGTGCGGCTGTGCAAAAGGCGTCTGTTAGCTAGCTAGCAATTAATTTGTCATGAGTGGAGATTAAACATGAATATGTAGCCTACAGGACGGTCACTGAGCAAAATATAGAGCTACATTACGTCTTGAACATACATAAATAACATGATGGGGCGGGAGGTGACTGATTGCGGTTACATTAACTTACCTATACATGTTTCCTCAGGTTTGACATCGAGCATGTCGATGTTAGCAGCATTTTCACCACTGGTAAACAAGGTTTACACTGTAGTAATGTTAGAGCCCTTTTATGATTTCAGAAGGAAAAAACTGTTGAATTTCCAGCACTGAAAGGCGTTCTTGTCCGACAATATAGCCACCCGCCTTGGCGTGATCGGCTGGTCGCAGGCATGTCAGACTCAGGTTGCTTAGAGCAATGCGCATTGATTTGATTGGCAGACGAGAGGTGGTGCAAATTCAAACAAGAGAACCAAACAAAAACAGCATATTGCCAAATGAATGAAGCCTGTCTAGACATAGAGACAGCTCCTTGTAAGCCATCCTACCCTTGATGGTTTTGCACTCAAATTTGTCCCAACGGCTTTGCCGACCCACGTTTGTGCAGAAATATGTCAAAAGGTGTGTTTTACCCGAACGCGATGCAAAATTTATGAGCGACGCAAAATAGGCAAAAAGACCGTTCGCTTGAGTTAAAAAATGTTCAACTCAAGCAAAAACTTCACCTGGCGAAAGCCAATCACCTTCAGGTAGGGCTAGAAGCCACGCCCCCTTTCCACTTTGCCTTTTCGAACTTGCTAGCAGCATTTGTAATTAAAACTGCTTGCTCTGACGTGGCGCGAAATTCGCTTGTTCATTTTTCAGGCAAGCGATCCAACCCACACGAGGTTAAAACACACCTAAAAGAAAGCATTCCTGCACGGCAAAAAGATGCAAAGCAACAGAATGAATGTTATATTCTACATAAGCTTTTTACTGAAAAGAATATATTTGGATGTAACCCCTTTGTAATCACCAACATTTTGATTAGTAACTGTAATTTAATTACATATTTTTTCTCAGTAACCTTAACGGATTACAATTACATTTATTTTGTAATTTAATTACATAACGCCATTACATGTAACTAGTTACTCCCCACCACTGTTTGTAACTGATTGCCTACAGATTACTTGTTATTCATCTTAATTTTAGTAATCAGTTTATCTTATGCCATTGTGTACATTGCAAATGTTAGGACACCCACTTGAGATTTAAATCCTTTTTTGATGACTGTTGCAGGATGCGATACAAAAGCTCCCCGATGCAGTCTTTGGCCATGTGACAACCACTTCATTGACTCACTGCTAAGGCCATGGCCTCATTAGGGTGCTTCCACTAAACCTATACTGACAAAGATAGTGCATGGCAATGTGGATTATATAGCTCAAAACAGGTATAATCAGACCTGAGTAAATGTGAATCCATCAGGGATGAGTCACTTCACCACCAGTCCTTGGGTGACTATTGGATGTAGTAATTATATGTATATATATGCACTGCTGTTTCCAAAAGGACGCACATGCTTTCAACAGCTACTCCTCATTTTGGTTGACATTACTCCTATTCATAAGGCTTTTTAATAATTTACAGACATATATTTTCTGCTTGTGTATAGAATATGAAACATAAATGAAAAATACACCTGCAATATCATCTGTGTGTTAAATGCCCATTACTATACACAAAAGGCTACACTGTGTGGAAGGCTACTATACCGAAAATCATGTTTACAATCACATTTGGCTTTAGCAAAGTAACAATGACCTGGTTATAATACAGTCCCCTTCTTGGCATATTTAATAAAAAATCCCCTTAACATGAAACAACAATATTCTAGTCAGATGGAACAGAGTTGATTCTGTTTATATTTGTACTTTTTAATACAGCTGTATAGACGTTAACACATGAGATTCCTGTAGCCCTGTGTTAACACCGAGTTACACAATATGGCATTAAGGAAAGACAGGTCAATTGATACTTTTCACCTGAAATCTTGGTTATTTCTTATTGGTTGATTTATATTGGTTTATATGGTTTATATTTTTTAATCAATTTTTTATGCTTCTTTGTTGTTTGCATGTTTACATACATGTTAACATTTTTTCAATGGTATTTCTGTCATTGTGGGTCAAGCCTTTCCAAACAGTTTGTTTAGTTGGCAGATGGTGTTCTAATACTGTGTAAGGTAATAGAACACCTGCTGATGTAATCTTAAAGGAAACAAGACTGAATCTCACTGCTGCAGCAGCAGCACATCAGAATATTAAAGTTTCAATAAGTGCCTTGGGGAAAATCCAAGGGCGTATCATTGACAGCTGAGACACCAGAGGCTTTGCTGACAGCATCTTTACAGAATATGATTGAAATTTTAAGATTATTTCAGGAGCAAAACAGAAAACTCTGTGGCATATAAAGCACATGTTCACATATTCTGTTTTATCATGCTTGAGATAAAGCATGCCAATAGAACAGTCTTGTGTCCTATTAGAGAGCAGCAGGAAATGAACAAACCTAAAAACAGTGGCCTGCCTTCAATACAGCTGGTCAATCACTAAGGGAGGAATTAGCAGCTAAAAATGGAAGCAATTTTCATCTGAGATCAGGCCTTTGAGAAAATGCAGGAAGTGCTACTAATGGACTTCGGAATTTCTAAATTCGTATTATCCTAGAAAGGACATGTGAGCTTCCTTTTTGGTATGAAGCTGTCAGACACAGATGGCATTATCAGTCTTTTTTACACTCAGTTAACAGGTAAAATTAGATTTATATTATCATTGCATCATGTCATGAATCTGTGAATTAATCATCTTTGTACTTAGTGGAAAATGGTAAAACTGGTAAGGATGAAATGCAACCTCATAAATAATTACTACTTGAGCAAAATTACATTTATAGGATATTCTGGACAACATATCACTGTATCTAATGAATTCACAGTATGATGAATACTGTGCAGATTTTGAAAGGTCTGTGTGATGGTGACATTTAAATGTATTATCAGAAAAATCACTTCATACCAACTCGCAAGATAAACATAATTTAGTGACGTTATCACTAAAACACATGTATGGACAGGTTTAGTCTGGCTTCAGATTTGTGAGAAGTAGCCAGGAGAGTGAAAGAGTATTTCTGACCATAGAAGAAATACCTGTCCATCCTGCTCAATAAAGGTCCCTCCTGTCCATGCTGTATATAAGTATACGTCAAAACACAGTAGGCAATGTGGAATATATTATTATATTCCTGTTGAGTGGGCAAATGGCCAGGGAATAAAAGCTCTCACTGTATAGCAAAAGCAGTGTTATTATCTCTACATATTGACATTGCATTCCAAAGGTTTTGTTGATATACAGTTTCTTCTACCTTTCATGTCAGCATGTCTTGTGCTCCAGAGAAAGACATGAAAGAAGATAAGAGAACAAATGAAGTGAAGATGAATGTTAGATGCAAGGGGACTGTGAGGGTTAGGTTTCTGAATCACAAAGAAAGGCATAAACCTTGGCAATCCAAAAGATGGACGTGTGGTAGTATGAATAAAATGTCAGAGCTGGTCTTATACTATCAATCCAATTAATAGAATTCATACAGTCCACTGCTAACCTCAGCACAGGTACTTTAAGTTTAAAGCCCATTGAGAATGGTCTGAAAGGGTGGCATTTGCAAGAAATTAACATTTAAGAGAGAGCAGGTATGGCTGGATACTCTATTTTTGTCATTCTTAACTGACAGTCACGTTTTGTGTACAGATAGACATTTTATTACAACCAAACTTAATTCAAAATATTTTCTCTTCTCCCCAAATACTTGTCTAGAGAACAACATGTGTAAAACAAAAATAATGCAAACATACTGTAAAATTACATAAAAACTATAATCATTTTACTACAAGCCAACAAACTGTGTCCAAAAGGCCTTGCGATAACTGGTACAATATATCAATGGCTAAAATACCAGTTACAGAACATTTTTCATTGTTTGTTACAAGAATAATCTTGTTAATTGGCATTGAGCCACCAGATATAAGTAAATGTACTTCCTAAGTTTCTTCTGAATATTATGTGTCTGCCTGCCTTGTCTGCCAGTCAGTCCTGAAGCGCAAGGCTCGTGGGACCACTTTTTACATTCAAAGCTTTGAATCTAAACTTCTTTGTCAAGACTACTGATAGCAGCTCATTCCACCCATCTGTATCCTTAGCATGGAGCTTCAGAAAACATCAAGTGAAAGTGCGAAGGTTGATGTCAGAGTCTTTTGTTGTGTTTCTTGTTGATTTGTTTTGAAGTTGTTCCTGTCATACTGCTTTCAACATAAGGTGTTGAGCTTCTGCTTTTATTCAAGGTCTTTTTTTTAGATTTTCTACAAATGTTCAAATGATTTTTGCTGAAAAAAAGTATACATAATTATATTTAATTGTACACACACACACACATACACACAGGCAAAACACTGATTCGGCTGTAGAGGTGACATGATAGTTCCCTCTACTTTTACGAAATATGTGCACTGTGACATACACCCTCAGCTGTGTCCCTGTGATTCAGTGAAAAGGAATGGTATTAAAAACAGACAGTATGTGTTAAACCATGGAACATCATTACAATATTCTAGCATAAGATGTGATGTCCTTGGGAGGTGGGGTCAGCCTATTTACGAGTGCACAGCATTGAAACAAAACACATTTTAGATGAAAATTCCACTATTTATTTTGGATGAGAACAGAGGCTACAGGTCTCTGTTCTATATCAACTGAGGGAAAAAAAATGGTCATTTGCCATGCAAGAAAGTAACAATATTCCACCCTTTCACTTCACTTTTACTTCACACACTTCATATAATAATAATAATAATAATAATAATAATAATAATAATAATAATAATAATAATAATAATAAAATAATAATAATAACAGCTTGATTTCTATAATGGTCATGCCCCAACCAAGATTAAAATCTTGAATACATATTAAGTAAATACAGGCATCTTTCTCTCTTGGCTGGTTTTGCTTAACAAGTGGAGCCATCTGCTGGATATGTTTATGATTTTTTTTTTGTCAAGAAAAATCAAAGTTGTCTTTGCAATTTACTATTTAAAGAGGCTAGCAAGATTGCTTTTAAAACAAATACCACCGGACACATATAATGCTAAAAAAAGACCTACAATCCTTGGCTTTCTATCACATGGAAAAACATAATCCAAAACTGTCAGTTACTGATAGACAGATTGACACAAATTGTCCTCTTTGCCGAAGAGCAGTGTTGTTTGGCTTTCCTGTTATTAACGAGAAGCGACTGACCTTTGAGAGTAAATCTCCAATGGTCTATCATTAAGATGATTGTATGACTTTGGAGCGCAAGAGCTAAGTGATGCTTGGACGGTATTATTAGGTGGTGCCCTTAAGGTCCTAGTTCCTCATAAACGACTGTGAAAAATTGTCACATTCAAGGGGGTCATGTCCTCCTGTACAGCGGCAGCTGTCCAGTGAAGGTCACAGTAGTGGATTCGTGTGCGGTTAACCACCTCCAGAAGCAGTCTTCACATCGGCAGCGTAGGGCCCTGGGGGGACTCTGTGATAAACAGCGCAGTTGTAAGGGTAATGCAGTCAAGGAACAGTGCCAGTAAAACGTGGTGTTCTAGTAGCGAGGCAGCATATGGGGTGCTTAACCTTCAGACATGCCTGTATCCGTCCGCAATCTAGTTATGGTTTCAGTCATGACATGTGACAGAAGGGCTTCTATTGTTGCCCCCATCCCCCCAGCATGCCAATGTTGAAAATAAGCATCTTTTCAAGGTTACATTGACCTTAGAGAATAAAGAAGTAGTATGCAAAATCCTATTACACTGGGAATATCCTGTGATTTAGCCCCATCAGCAACACAGACCACCATTTGATTTATTCAATACAATATCTAAGACCATTATAGCTGTTACAGCTGTATTCTCTTATAGCTGTGACAAAGTGTAATTGAATATTTCACATCAAATTTAACAACCCAGTATCATAAACATTAAATAGATTCATCTGCCAGTCCGAAGTCTAATTATCTGGAAAATAAGACAACAAATACCCGCCGTTAGATTATCTGAAAAGTGTGGATATTAATATAATTTACCTGGTAAGTTCAGCTTGTAAAACTGAAAACATAAGCATAAACTATATCAACACCTCATTTTAAAGAGAAATGTGAAATGCCATGTATTATAGTCAATGCCAGGCTACCTTTCTGCTTTACTTAATCTTTAAATGCAACCTTTCCCCCAAATACCATGTTGTCCTCACTTCCTTGACTGAATGCAGTGGTCTCTGTCATGGTAACTTAGAACTCTTGTTTTAAATATAATGGTGCATGCAATATTTATAAACCACTGCACCAGAGCTCTGAAGTGTAGATATTCAAGTTGTCTCTCTGACACAAGTATCTACATCTGCAGACCTATGCCTGTTGACTGTTAATCCAGCAAAGTTAAGTTTGAGCAAAAATCACAAGGGCCTAATGGGTTTGCATGACTCAGAGAAAGTCGACAGAAAAACAACAAAAAAACACATTACGCACAAATCGGTACATACATTGAAGAGGAAGCCGTATTACATAATTAACTGACCCTTCAGGAGATAAAGGGAAGGCACAATGAGTATGGTTTTGCTGAAAAGCAAGGAGTCGCATTTTGAATAATGGCCCTGCTTTGGTAATAAACCCAGAGGTGATTTGTCATGTGCACTGTATAGACTCATCTAATAAGCACAACATTACCATAGCCAGTGTATGTGCATGAAACGCATTTTTTCAGCAAATAGTTCCTCTTACACAGTAGTCACAAAAGATTTTCTTTCACATTCAGCACAGACTGGTGGAAAAAATGGGCCTCCACCAGGAAACGTAACTCTCTGTGTATGATTTTTACCAACAAATTTAAATTGACTATTGGAAAATGGGATCGATGAGAAGCAACACATAATGGCCGTAATGTTAATTCACTTTTTTGTGTGTGTGTGTGTGTGTGTGTGCTTGTGTTTGTGTTTTCTGAGGGTAGAGCTGATTTACAATTAAATGCTGTGTATTGGAAAGATCAGAAAGTGACACCTTGTCAATCCCAGTCCATTTTCACACACAATTTCATCCAACACTAGAACTAGACCCTAACAAGCCAACCAAGATATGTGTAACAGCTTATTCAAATACAAAATACAAGTTCATAAAACTGTGGACGAATGCATATGAATTTTTTTTAGGGTATCAGTAAGATTGTGGGCAGTACTTTATTGACAATAACCTGAATTTCATCTCCTGAGGATGAGGTTTTTAAAAGTGAGAGGATGGCCACTGCAGCCAAGGACTTAGTAATCAATCAATAAATCAATAAAGAGATGGTGTGTGGAGTGGAGGCTATATATAGATAGCTACCCACAAGTGCTTCTGAAACATGCTTTCCCCATTGAAGAACAGATAGTACTTCACTGTCAGATGTAGAAAAAAAGACTTTGATTACAATTTTGTATGAGATGTGACAAATGTATTCAAAATCTAAAATAAAATACAAAGCAGAAATACATACTCCAAATGAGATGGATAATAAAGATAATAAAGATATGCCAAAAGAAGATAAAAACAATCAGATACTCTACAACTCAATTCACCAACTACTGGCTTCTCGCCATGTGGGAAAACTGG
The DNA here is from genome assembly GCA_019176425.1 of Megalops atlanticus. Taxonomy (NCBI): domain Eukaryota; kingdom Metazoa; phylum Chordata; class Actinopteri; order Elopiformes; family Megalopidae; genus Megalops; species Megalops atlanticus. The sequence goes on along the minus strand of CM032876.1, from coordinate 56,857,483 downwards.
GATTCTAAAAAAAAAAACACAGAAATGTTGTACATCAAGGTACAATATAGAAATTATAATACATGTACACTGTACACAGCCATTCTGAGTGATTCTGACCTCATGTCATGTAACAAAAATGTCTTCATCTTTCCAGTTCTCAGAAGGTAGCTTCAGTAGTCTCTTCCAAAGTGCTTGTTTACTTTAGCCTTTGAAATGTAAACCACAAGGCTGGTGAGAAAGAACTGCTCTTGTTCCGCTAACCACACAAGTGCAATTTTGACCCTTCCATCGGGGTCTTGGTACTTGATGACGAAGTTCTCCCCGTCATAGTCGTACGACGAAGATCCGTGTTTCGACAAGATCATTTCCACTGGCGAGCAGACACACCAGAAGGGGCTCTGTGCTTCATCCAACACGGTCACACTCATCATGCAACAGTTCTGCAGGAAAATGCATTCAAAATCAAAAGAAGAGTTAAACTGTACAAATTATAAGACAGTATCACTGTTAAATATAAACACATAATATATAAGTAAACAGCATGCATTTATATAAGGTTTGGTTAGTTACAATCTGAAAAAAAACCTAATATTTAAAACATGAACTTAAGAATTTGAAATGGAAAAATGTTTCATTTGTCAGACTATTACAAAATTTTAGTATTAGACTTTTTAAGACTATTAAACCTTGAGATACACTGATTTTATACAACTTTGCAAAAAGATTGCATAGACAAAATCTACATTATATCTAAGGTATTGTGAAATAATGTACACAAGATATTCCATTGGTGTGTTAAAGAATAGGTAAAACTCTATTTGTTGGGCAGCCAAAACAAGGTCAGAGGGAATCCATGGGGCCCAGACAAAAGCACACATTCATTTCACACAAACCACAAGAGGTGTACAGAAGGAAAGATAAAGAAGGGAAATGAAACCGACAAGGCAGCTTATACATGGGGAAATAAATATTACTGACATTCTGTAAATGAATACCCTCTCAAAGAGTTAAGACAGCATGTAACTCAGCTTTTAAATACTCATCTAATTTCTCTTATAAATGCTGATAGGCTGACAGATATGAGGGCCTGAGTGTAATGTTTAATTTCTATCACTTTTGATTGGAATTGAACATAGCTCATTTAAATGTGTAGATGATAACCTCTTGTTTTGTGAAGGAAGGGAATTTAACTAGCATTAGCTTTTCGATGATTGAATTTGTTCTGAAAGTAAAAGTTTATAAACATGAAAAATATGACCTAAAAATAAATGTTGATTTATCAGATGAAACTGAGAAAAGACAAAAAATAAATAAATAAATAAATAACAATCTCGGAAACCCCAGCCATTGCTCCTTTGCCTTTAATTGTACTTTCCTACAGAATTGGATCACTATTTTTATAGGCTTACCTGGATGTTCCCATCCAGCCCCTCAGTCTTCCAGGGCAGGCTGATTTTCCCAGAGAGGGGTGTGTGTTGTGACAGGTCATTCCTGTTGATAGCCTTCAACTGTATGAACCCATCCCGAATCTGATCTGGAGAAAACAAAATATTTCCAACAGCTAAGTGAAGATGGTGAAAGATTTCTGTAGCATGCATAAGGTGAGTGTTTGTGCTGACTTTATGGCTTATAAGAGATAGCAAAACTGTTGCAAAGTCTAAAGTTACTTCGGTGTGATTTTTCAAGCATTGTCAGATACTCTCTACTGTACTGTGCAATGCTGACAGACTGAACGTCTAGACTTGTGTCAGGAAAGTTGTTCTCCTCTGCTGGTTCTGAGATGTGCTGGCAGGTTAAGAGAGGAATGACACACACACACACACACAGGTGTTAACTTTCTTAGCTCTAGCACCACCTGTCACCATTTCTTTGCATCTGTTCAAACTTGGCATGAACAACAAGTACATATATACCCAATTAGGGGAAAAAAGAATATTTACTTATTTCACTGACTGCATGATATGTGTATTTCTTGACTGATTTATTCCAAATTAAGTAACAATACTGTACACAATAATGAGAATTTTGTAATTTAGATAATCACATATTTCTACATTTTGAAAAATATACAAATATGAAAATTTGTATGTCATGCCACTGTCTGACAATTGCGAACACGTCACTGCAGCAGGTAATATCATAACAAAGCAGGGGAGTCTGATTTGTTATGCCAGGTAAAATCCCTGCAGTCACTACCTCTACACATAGGCCTTGTCCCTGCAGAATTTGAAAACTCAATCTGACTTCTTTCTTATTCATGAGCTGAGCCCCGCCAGGTATCTCCCTGTTCTGGTGCAAAAGGACATTGCGGAATATAATCTTTGACAGAGAACTTGTTGAAATACCCCCTTGAGAATATGCAAAATAACTCTGACTGCCAACTAGTAACCCAGCCGGCTGAATACAAGAGCTATTTACATCATTCACCAGCAACACTCATTAAACATTTTAAATTGTTCATAGTAAACATTTAACATATCCAGAAAATGGACACTGCAGACAGAAATGCAACCATTTTTGAATTTTAAAAATCCACACAGCCCTTTGCTGTGGGACCATAATCAATGTAGAATTCATATACATTCGGTCGACTGCAACCATTACATTTTTTTATGCCATAATTGATGTTTTTTTCTTACCTTTCTAACTTTAATGTCACAAGGTAAATGCATTTTGTGCCATTTGAATTAAGTGACACTATTTACAGTAATACTAATTATCATCTAAAAAAAAAGCTTACACTCTTTGACATATTTGTTGCAAAACATGATACTGCATTCCAAAAGTTGACAATGTGGGACTTAATTTGGCTATTAGTCTTATCGGCCATAGGTTCTTAAAAAAATTAACAAACATCCATATGAATACAGCATCTACAAAGACAATCATTCAGTCACCTGCCCACAAGTGAATTTTTAAAATTAAATAATTGGCAAAAGCAACTTCTAAAAGCTTTGCTATTATAAGAGCTCAGCATCAGAGTCCAAACTGACTGGTCAACCAAGTCATTACACAAATGTATATGCCAAAACAAACATCTGTTGAGAAGGAGCAGACCTTGTGAATTTTCAGTACAGACCAAGCTGGAAATTAGAATGAGAATGAGAATAAGATAACATTTATTTCACATATGCTTGCAGAAATTATGTAGAAAAGATGACATTGTAATCTTTATACTGTGAAAACATATTGCAGCTAATTCACCAGTTCCACCTAATCATTTCGTGGTTGAGAGAAAGCTTTGCCAGCAGGAAATGACAAACCAATGAGATATCTCTCTCTCCTGAGAAGAGTATGTGCACTTTTTACAGGCCAAATTAAGTGTAAGTAAGGAAGAAGAAAACAGATTTGTTTAAGGCTTAGTGCCTTTAACTTTAAGCAACACACTTATTGGTTACAAATAAAAACTCTTCCATTCATTTCAGCTTGTAACACTTTTTCACACTACAAGAAAGCTGAACACTGCCTTAATTATATGAAGTTATGTAAAATAATATTATGTAATTATATTAAGTAAAATTGAAATTCCCCTCCTTATGTTCAAGGGAAGGCATGTCTGACAAAGAAGTAAAGCTGTATTCCCCAATGGCAGAAGCAGCATTGAGTTTTTACTTTCCTCTATCCAGCAATCATCCAGCAATTTTTATTTCAACATTTTTTTTTTTTGCTGTATCCCAATAACTGTGCAAGAAATTTAACCTCTTTTCCCAAGGGCCTTTTTACGCATGGTCAAAGGGATAACACACACTTTTTTATATGTAATCACACACTATATTTTATATATAAAGTTTTAGTGAGGATGTGTTAACTACATGCATGACAAAATCCACAATAAAACAAAAAATATTTCTGATTAAAAAAAATAATTAAAAATGAATCAATTCAGCTGAGCAGCATTCCACACCTCTTCAAATAGTTTATTTACCTGCCTTACAGAAGAGCTGAGAGAAATGCCCAGACATGATGTGCTTCACAGTATTATGAAGTGAGATGTGCACTGTGTATCCATGGAGACCATATTCTGGGTCCACATCATCAAAGGGAGGCCTGTCTTCTGGCAATGTATAGGGGCTACCAGTCAGAAGATGAAGAAAAAAATCCATCATTTTATACATACTCTCATACAAATACACAAACACACACATGCTCTCATAAGGATAAGAAACCACTTAAGATTTTTTGCAACCTTCTCTCAAAAAGATGTTTTGCTATTACACAGAATATCCATAACATTCTGTTTAATAAATAAATAAATAAACATATTCATCAATACAATCTCATTTTTTTGATTTTCAGTGAACAATGCATGTTCAAGTTAAAGGGTAGTTTAAGTCAAGTCAAGTAAATCCAAATCTGTCCATTATTATATTTATTTATTCTCTTTCCTTGTATGAAAAATAGAAAAACAAGTAATGAATATTAACTGTAATTTTTGATTTACATAAATATGAAAGTGATGAAAAATTGATTTTGCCTTTAAGGAAACTGGTTAAAGTACATTCTGTTCTGTCAATTCATTTGAAATGTAATTTCATACACCACTTTGCAGGTAGTGAGGGGTAATCCTGTCTAGTGTTTCTCTGCATCATTATCACCTTACAGTTACTGACTATTTTCCTTACACATATGATGCACAGCAGTAGAAAGAGGGCATGTTTATAGGACACTGAGGCACCTGCACAGATGCATGTACATCTGACCAATGTGAGACAACCTCCAGCATCCAATCAGGCCTCATCATAGTCTAACACTCGGCACAGCCTCACAACGCCAGGAGATGGAGTTGTCACACCACATCCTGACAGTCTTTCTCAACCTGAAAGCGAACTATGCCCACACTGTATCCTTAGTCATGAATGTGTTTCTATCAGCTTCATTAAACAAATAAATACAAAACTAGCCATGTGACATGGATACTAATGTATATAGATGAAGCTCTTTGGGTCATGCATGAAAATATTTGTGCCCTGCAATGTACTGAAGTCACTCATTGTACCAAGTTAGGTTACCATTAGGCTAAAGATGTATTTATTGTTTCAATATTTAAGTTAAATTTGAATTCCAGGATGAAATGCGACATAATTAGGTCAAGTAATTAGTATAAACTATACTCTAGTCCCACTGCAGTATAGTTTTTCAAATTGTGATTTTTTTGGTTGTGATTAAGTAACTGGGAAGTGTCATAACATTTACATATGTGTGTTATTTACAATCCTGATAAACATTACTCTGTGTAACTACATATTTTCAGCAAATGACCTTTTTTCAAGTACGGGGACATTGGGTCCAAAAGACTGCACTTTCTGTTTACACTTCATAGCACTGACCTCACCATCTGTCTACAATGCGGACATTACAGACAAGGAGAAAAATGCCACCTCACAACAAATCTAAAAAACTCACCATATGGAAGACCCAAGGAGGCTTCTTTCCACTAGCTTGTGGAAGTGTAAGTTCATCATGACAAAGGCTATTGAACAGTGCCCCTGCAAATGCAATAAATAAAAGCACAACAGAATATTTTATTATCTTAATCCTTCTATTGAATTCTTATTATTCCTAATAACATTAACTGTTGTTTCAGTAGACCTGGTGAGAAAATAGGATTGTGGACGTCCCACCCATAGTTTTATAAACATCAGCCACAAAGGCAGTCCTTCAGCCTTCAAAGAGATGCAAATCAAGACAATTAGTGTAGTGTGATGTTAAAATAATATCAATGGGCTAGTGATTACAACACACAAATCAAGTAATTACACTTTTTTGAAGAGAATAATGGGAAACTATACCCGCCACAGTCCAATAATAAGCCCTGGGGGAAAGTGCAACAAATTCACAAGCTTGTCTGAGCCAATGACTCTGCTGCTCTCTCTGACACTATGCAGATCTTGCTTTGCGATAAGAGATCGCCATCCTGGCCTGTTGAAATGAATGAAGATATTACCATCTGCAGTGCAGAAATCATATAAACAAATCACATAGATCAATGCCAACAAATATGTCCAACTTACTTGTCTGCAGTAGGACAATCTAATGCCACCCGAATCACTCCATGCAGCTGCAACATAGAGAGGTGGTACAGAGGAGGCCAACTGCTGTTATTCCAACAGACCGTGACAGATGAATCAGAAAAATAGCAGCATGACTGCTGAAATGTGCTTTCCCGTCCTCTTTTATCAGTTACAGTGATCTCCCACGTAACATGCAGATTCCTGAAAAACATAAATCAAATGGGATAAATAGGCGTCATGCATTTTCTCAGCTTTGGGGGGTCACAATTAAGTTCTTTACTTTGTCTTTACTTTATTTTGACTTTACAAAGTCAAACAAACTCAGTGTTATGACACTGTTAGATTTGAAATTCATCCACCTTCTAATGTTTCTGATGCTTCAACGCAAAATATGCTATGAAAACATTTGGTTCAAGTTCAAACTAAAATTATTTGATTTCTTTAAACAACATGAGGGATGTAGTTTCCAATACTGAACCACCATCCCTGACATACAAGTACATTGCTCAGAATTGCACCACACCTATGTGAACTTGATGGCAGAGTGATTATACTATAGAAGACTGTGACCACCTAAATAGAGGACACAAAACCAAAATCATGCTGACACCCACCCCTTTTTCTCCTGTCCCCCTTAATCCTGAATCACATTTTCCCACATGTATTACCACTTGACTTGAGGAGATCTGTGCCTTGATGAAAAACCATCACCTGAATCTCAGTCTGTCCTGATGAATCTACTCTACCTCCTACACTCTCCTACCTGAGACCTTTCCATTACCCTGTATAGCTACACAATTAACCCCCTCTAACTCCTCCAAGAACCCCTAGCTAAGTCTTCCTCACAGAGAACACAACTTTAGTGACTCAATCATTACACAAGAATATGTTATGGTCTTTGCTATGTATTTAGCCTTGCCCTTTTACTATTCTGTATAGTCTACCACATCTCATTTCTGGATGAGTTCCCTGCTAACTGAGAAAGTGGCTGACTGGCTGGTGTTCAACCTGGTGTTCATCTTCTCGCTTCACTGGCTAAATTCAAGTCAAATTTAAGACCCTAGTGCCTATCCAGCATTCGAGGTTACAGCTCTCCTGTGTCTACTGTACAGAGTTCCAATATATATCATTGTTGGCCACTTTATGTATGTTGTATGTACGTGTGATGAAAGGTTATGTTGCTCTTATGGTAGTTGCCTATATCATAGCACTAGTTTCCTGACTGTCTTCAAAGTACTCAAAGTTTAAACTGCTTTTTCCCCCTTCTCATGACACCACTGCACTTGATTCAGTATCATCCTACAGGTTGTGAGTGAACCCAAAATGATTCTTAGAGGCAAAACATTTGATTCTTACAAGCAGAATATTTAAACAATATTAGTATAAGAATGATTCTGTCCCAGCATGGTCATCAGTTGCTAGGGAGGAGAAAGCTCCATTTACAAGTGTATAAAAGCCCTTGGTGCTTTTTGTTAGCTTTTTTTGTTTATTGTAGGGTTGCAACTGCAACACTGCCGTCTACTGTAAGGAGTGTGAACTACTTCTATCAGAGACTGCAATGACACCAGAATTAATTTGCAAATCCACCTCCTCAGAAGAGGGCTCCTAATAAAATGCCTCTGACTTGCTCAGGTTTCAAATTAGCACTAGTATTCTTACACTAAGGACAAGCTGAGGTGCACCCTAGTCATTTTGATTAAAAGAAAAGTAGGTAGACAACACAAATTTCAGTCACAATTTGTTGACTGCCTCACTAAAGACTGCCATAATGCATTCTCCTCCAAACACGGCAGATGGATGTTTATGAAATTCCCACGATAATGTCTGTAGTGCTGAACTCAAGCACCTACTCTGGTATCAATTACAGAACCAAATAAAAAAGAGAGGGACAGAGAGTCAAGAATTCCAGGGAGACTTCATCCCAATTGTCTTTGCCCTGGAATCTTGTCAAATGATTATTAATAAGGTAAACCTCATCCTGGTGTGTGTCAGTAACTGGGTGTCTTTTGGGAATTTTCTAGGTCACATGAAGGGCCAAGCAATTTATTTCAACAGTCCACAAGGCTTCGAAGAGGGGCACAATTATTCTGTACAACAGATGTTATGTTTCCCCAGAACTGAGTACTGTGGCACTTCTGATCGGAGGCTAAGAAACCAATGTGAATCACCAACAAAATAAACAAGATTCTATCCATTTTAACCTTACTGCAAAAAATCTATGTTTCAAATGTGTTTGTATAAGCATACATTGAATTATAATTCTCAGATTTATCACACTGGACCACTAAAAGCATATTAATGAAGACAGAAAAAACACAAAAAACAGGGACAGAGTTATTAAATGGCTATAGTGGGACCTATGAGGCTGTCACTATGAACAATAATCTCTAAGGATATTTCTAGGCATACAATATTGCTTCTGCACTCAAAGGACATATTAGCTTGGTTCTGGTTCACTGAATATGTTTTTTTGTGCTCAAGAATTACCTGCTTCCTCTATTTTTGATTTTCACATAGACTACTGAACATTATCTGAGGACCTGAATAATGGGATGCACTGCTTTCTTTGATCATCAATGATTTTTACAAAAGTACTAAATTGAGATGTTAATAATACTATCAAAACTAATCTGGACTAAGCAATTTGCTTTTCAATACGAGATTTAGCTAATCTGATGGGGTCAAACTTGACATCCCAGAATAAAAACATGGAGGATCCAAAAATGTAGTTGATTCATGAATTCTGTCTGAATGCCCAAAATGCCTCCAAACCCCACAATTTAAATGCCTGATTGAACAGCATATAATGCAGTTTCTCTGTGTCTGTCACATAGTAAGGAGCAGAAGTCCTTCAATTTAATTCTAAGTACATGGAAGACTGTTTGGGTCCACAACTGTGGTGGTTATTATATCCTTTTAAGAGAATTACATTTATTAAATGTTGTGGTTTCATTCTTTGAAGACATCCATTTATATTGTAAAACCAGTTTCTAGATTTCCTTTGCTCACTAGAAGGACTCTCACTTTATATATTTTTTCAAAGTTTTAAATTTCACATGTCAAGCACAATGTTAGCAATCATGCAGCATGAAACAAAGACTCTGCAGTATGAGAGTGACTGTTTTAATTAGTTCCCACTCAGAAAGAATAATACTGCCTTGCCTGAGAACTTGTTCCGTTTGACTTGGCAAGCCATTGTATGGGTTGATAGCCTTTAATTGTTTCTTCCATTTGTTTTCGTTGTACCCAGACATCTTTCGAAAGTAGAGCCTCTTCCAGTACCCTGTAGGCTTTTCTTGTATGGATGCAGCATTCACACCACCTGTAACCTCATCTACTTGTTTGGGCCTCCACTTCTTTGCAGATTCACTTGAATACATCCTGTACCATATAGCACTGGAAGACCATAAAAGAGACCATAGAACCAAGACAATTAAAGAGTCATTAATGACACTGAATCACCTAGAGTGAAACACAGATATGTAAAAATTATAACTGCAATTACCAAGAAATAAGTGTACTAAAGTGTGTAAACACTAAGTGTACCTACTGTATACGCAAATTGAGCACTCTCTTCAGGAAAAACAATATAAGGTTTAAGATGTGCCACCAAATTTCTTTTGAAATTAGCATACAAAAGCACTGCAAATGTTCAATGTCTAGGCCTCACTGATGTATCAGATTATTTTAAATAATTTAGAGCGTTGCAATTACTAAAGCAAGTAATTAGTAAATTAACTAGTCAAGGCTTGGGGTGGGAGGAATATCTGACATAAAAGAAGCCCCTTACTTGTTGTTCGCCAGTTCATAAAACTGCTTGTTGACATAGCCCATGCAAAAAAGTGAAGAGGCATCTAAATAGGAGAGAATCTTCAGGAGGATCTCTGGTGGCAGTCTGAAGAAAACCAGATTTAAAAAAGGGACAATGATGGCTCCAAGGAATGACTTTAGTCAGAAGTGAATTTTCAGTAACCAAATAATGTCTGATTAATAGAGTGCAAAGGAGTGTTTGATGTAAATATTCTTGTAAATATTTGGGTTCATAAAAATATTGTCATGAATTATTGTGCTGCATTCTTCCCAGTCAAGCAAAACACCCACTGTATAGCCTAATCATTTAACATGTTTTTAGGGTGTAGTCATAACCTAACTTGGAAGAATAAGACATTCGCCGTCATCCTCCTTAACTGTGTAACATTGTATGCTTATGGTGTTTCAATCTTAATGAACTCATTTACCATTATGAGCAAGCAAATGACTGCAATGATTAAATTTATATATAAAAATAAACTGCAAATCAGTCCATATGCCGATTTTTACACACTATAAAACAAACAACAAAAACAACCACTTGCCTCTCAAAATGATTCTGAGAACGACTGAGTGTAACTCTGTATTTTACGCCTGATCCATTTGATGTTGGCTTTTTAGGTTTTTTTCTGGAAATAGCACAGCTAAAGGTGAAGACAACAAGGTTGAATTATTTACCAACAACGTTTCTCAATAAAAAGGATACATATGCTACACGGTAAGACAGAACAATATGAATAAACTGTAACTTTACCAATACAATGCCTAACGTTTGCTAGCTATAGCTCAGTGACGTCAATATCTTTACAGCGAGAAATCCAAGAGATATCGAGGTAAATAGTTAAATTACATAACGTTTGAATTTAATGTCTACGGCATCATACAGCATTACATTAACTTTTCCAAAAAGCAAACGTTAGTTAACGTTAAACAAACATTACCTGGTGAGCCAGTTGACTATCAGGTTTTATAGTTTAACCTATGTTAGTTCTTAGCTTCCTAGCGATACCTTTTTGCCTTCGGTGAGCCTGATTGCATTTTCTTCTTTACGTGCTCGCTGCTGTGTCTGCTTGGTGGTACTCTGCTTGCTTGCTGAACTTTTTCCAAGCCCATTCTAAAACTCTCCAAGGCTTGTCCGCGTCCTGTAGCCATGGTAACAACATGTGCTAGAGATGGATTTCAAGAGCGCAGAGCAAACGTTATTCATAAACGCACTTCCCAAAGGCAGCTTTGCGACATAGGAAGTAGCTATTTTACTAAAGGATCTGATTGCAAGCTCAGACTACTGCAGTCCAACTACAAAGTTTTGTTTTTTGTTGTTTTTTTTTTTTTTTAACAGACGTTAACTTTCCACAGCATTTAGCAAGGTACCTACCTAGGTCGAACTATCTTGTGAAATGGGAAGGCATACTACAGGCAGCTAAGTTAGTACAATTTCTGTTAAGTATTATTCAAACACCTTTTTACAATTAAAATAGATAAGTAGTCAGCTGATCCAAGTCAGACTATGTTAGTTGCTAACTATACCGCTAGGTATGAAAACAGCGCTAACAGATGAAATCCACCAGCCTACTCGCTAGAGGTAACTATGCATTGCATAGAGCCATAGACTGTTTGCATACAGTAGAGGCACGCTAAGACGATGTGCATTGATGTCGCTGTTTCGGCCTGATAGCCAGCTCATGTATATACTTCCACCTATTGGTGTGGAGTACCAATTGTTTTGTAGCAAAAAATAAACACCCAGTTTTTACATAAACCATGTGTCGTGTGTGACATTAATTGAAATGAAGTATAATTGCTTACTGTTCTTCTGAAATATATGAATACTGTTTTTATGTAAAACAGTAAAAACGCAGGTAAGCACGAATGTGCACCGACAGTCATGTTGGGTTTAAACGCTATATTTAGCTATAGTTTGTATCACAACAGAAGGAGGTTACTGTGCCTGGGAATAGAAAGATTTTGTATTATGTTGAAAGTGGATGCGGTGCATGAATTTCATATACTAGGTAGAGACATTGTGCTGCTACACTACAGTACCTTGTTCCATTCTAACAGCGGCAACCATCAAAATGTTTTCCTTACTCTTATCTTTTTTTTTATTAAATTGAAACTTCTCTATATAAACAATTTCTGTTAAATATTGTGATGCTGGACTGGCTCAAATATGTAGACAGCCATGGTGCAAAATGAACATTTTTAATATGCAAAATAATGGGTGTTTTTATTATTGACAATTAGATATCACCTGTCTGTGAATCTATCCCTAAGAGTTTTCATATGCAAGATAAAAACTGAAACCTTTATTAATTACACAAACCTTGCTATTAATTACACAAATGAATATCATCCTGATTGATGTACCATCAGTTTTCATTAGGGCTGCTGGCTGTAAGACATAACAATAGTGGAGTGAAGACCATACTCCCACGAGCTACTTTGTTTTGCTAGCTGTCAGAGTAAATAGCCATGACATTCTCAATATTGCCAGTCATTTCGCATGATGGAAGTGCAGCCTGCTCTCAAGGCGACTGCAGCCTCAGGTCCCCTCAGCCTCCTGCCCTCCCAACTTGACATTTGATGTGTTCTGTTGTTACATGTCCTTCTCAAGGCCTTGGGTCAGTCACTGCTTTGGGAAACCTAATGTCAGCTTCCGCATCGCTAGCCAGTCACCACCAACTGCGCAATGTTTATCAAGTGAAGTGGGAAGTGCATATTAGGTTGCTGTGAACAAGGATTGTATGCAGTGCAAATTTTGCCCATATGACTCTGTTTTGTGTGAAAAGTTGGTGTACAATGTGATGAGGATAACCTTGAGTCCAAGTTCGTTTCTTTGCTCCTCCTAGCTGCTGCTTAAATTTTTTAAGTTGTTTGTTTTACCGAAACACCATTAATATTTCAGCGCTTGGCTAAACAGTCTCATCATATTACCATACCATAGCTTTCACACAATTTTTCTGCTAATGCTCTATACTATGACAGAAAATATAAATTATGGTATTAATTATGCCCTTTTCATTTCCCATCTCTGACAACAGATCAATATCAGCGATCTCTGGGCAGCAATGCGGCATATTGGTAAGGAATAGGGCTCATAACCAAAAGGTTGCTGTTTCAGTTCTCTGCTGGGGCACTACTGTTGTACCCTTGGGCAAAGTACTTAACACATAATTGCCTCAGTGAATATCCAGCTGTAAAAAGGATATAACTGTAACCTATGGAATTTGCTCTGGATAAGACCCTGTAATAAATGACAATAATGTAATGTAATCACACATGAACGCAAGTACGACACACATTCATGCCCACATCTACACATCCCTGCACAATAAAGTACCCTACACATACTTGTATTGTAAATGTACTGTTGAAGAGTCAAAAAGAAAGCGTTTGATGATGAAAGAAGATGTCAAAGAGCTAGCAGAGGCCAGAAAGAGCATTCCTTCACCTGGGTAATTTGCTCTTTATCTGAAAATATATTTAGCTTTAGTCAATTATTTCAAATCCTATCACTACACAATCTGAGATGTAAAATCCTTTGCAAAAGGACTGGAGGTATAAAATATTTTCACACAAATTTCACACAGAGCTGCATGGGCTTTTGCAGAATGTTGGGCCTATAGGCTGCAAAAGTCATTTTGCAACAAAACAATGGAAATCTGCTAACAGTTGCTTTCATTTCAATGAGATAATATGCCCATGCCATTATGATAAATCACTCTTTATGTTCAAAGGTTTTCTAAAAGATTTTTTTTCATTAGGTCATTTAAAACAAATGTATTACCTACATTGGGTGTGTCTGTGTGAAAAGATTTCCCTCTCATGAAGAGAATTAAAAAATAAGCAACCCTACACCACAGAAAAAGTCTGGGTAAAACAATTTTTAAAAAATATTTGGCATACCCTGTAATGTAAATGCAGCCTCAGACTTCTCAAGTGTTCTCAAGTGATAACAGTCAGAACAGACTGGCTGATTTTGATGAAAGTGTTGACACTTATGTTTTGATTTCACCCCTATATCACGCTCTACTTGTCATAGACAAGGATGTAATAAATCCCTCCATAATAGCGTAACTTGACTGGATGAGTAAATGACTTTTATCTCAAGGACCTTTTCTGTTTTGATCTGTGTCAAGGTAAAACTTCCTGAAATCAATTTGCACGCCTGTATGAGCGTTATGATAGGTTTTGGAAAGTGTGGATGCTTAGATATCAGATTTTATGCTGTTTTCTGCAATGATAAAGTCTTAATTTGAAAATCAATGTTAATGAAGCTATCATTAGAGACATCAAATCCACACCCACACAACAGAACCAAACCTGTATCATGATGATAACGATGATGGTTATTATCACTATTTATGATTAGCTTCATATAAAGGCAAATCTGAAAGAAAAGATGGTATACTCACATATTTAGTATATGTATATGCATATTGTATTGTTACTGATACTCATACACTGTCACACCATCTTTTCTTTCAGAGGTAATAATGGGTTCTAAAGCCATTATCAATCCACATAATTTCATATGCTCTATGTAGATGAGTCTGGCCTCAGTTTGGCCAAATTATAGAAACATGGGAGCAATAACACTGGTTACAGAGGCATAGTTGATGCACCTGGCCAATCAGGAGGAAATATACCACGTATGCTGTAGCTAGGAACAGTGCTGTGTTCCCACATCCCCATACTGGCCCTTAGTACAGAGCTTGCCAAGTTGTTTAGCCACAATGTACAACGGCCTTGTGATCTTAGAGGAGAAAGGCTCATTGGGCTGTGGGTTGGCAATATGGCAACAGACATAGACATTGGATGCCCTATGTCACTGTAAATTTTATAACATACCAAAATAGTACATCATCATAATGTCTTTGATTGTACTGATGAAGACATAATACACCCTATGGCAGGCTATGTTGGTTGACATCGTCTAAATCATCTGAATATTAAAGTAGTGCTTATGAAATTAATATGAAAGAAAAGCTTACATTAACTTAGCTTCTGCCATACAGCTGTTGTTGCAGAGTGGTGTGCAGTGCATATGTATTTCTCTGATGTTCCACCTACTACCCACTCCATTTTTGAAACCTTCAGCCTTCTGCTAGAAGGGATAGGACCATTGCTTTCATGAGCAAGCAACACTACAAGATGTTACAAATGTTGTTTGTGAGGCCATTGCAACAGACACTTGTCAGAGATGGCTCCATCATGCAAATCAATGTATTCCGAGGAAAAAAAATTGGTGTGATGCTGAGGAGAACATGTGCCTTGACAGAGGTCAGAGACAACATATACAATTGACAAGTACTTAGACCTGTGTAAAGTTACAATTTTCTTATATTCCCTTATTTCACTTTACTATTATTTGGCTCAGTCTTATGCATCTTTATGAGTGCTATGATTTACTCTTATTTACTATTACTGACTACCACTTGAAAGGAGATTAAATGAATGAGACGATTTGTGGTGTTGAAATTAATGTAATCCTCTATGTCTGCTCTTCCCCATAAAACTACTTTCGGCTGATGCCACTGAAAAAATGTGAAGGTAACAAAAGTTTGCTTTAACCAATTCATGATGATAAAGATGAAGTTATAGAGATTATGTGATAAGGGGTAAATGTACTACATTAATAGCAGTACACAGCATTTAATATTTACTGTATCTGTGTGAAATGGCTGATAATGATTTAATCTTTAAGTCCTTTTCATTAGATAACAAATTGTACTATCCTAAAGCATATAGTAAGATACATTTACAGTGTTTTCAGAGCATTGGAACACATGTATTATTCTGCAAACCATGTTATGTTTTAGTATAATTATGGTAACACTATGATTTAAAAATATTTGGAAGCCACTGAAAAAATTAACATTTTTTAGTCTGGAGGAGGGGGGTGATGCTTTTTTCAAGGATGACTAGTGAGTACAAGTGTGATGTAAACTGCAAAATAAATACTGAAATGAAAGGGTACCTACTGAAAGCAGTACCATAATTTAAATGAATTAAATAAACTATGTAACACATTAGCAGATTAGCTAACTATGTAAGTGGTGATAATTCATGTATCAACACTAGCAAAACAGATGGTGAGCCACCTTGACAAATCCTGGCTGATTGTTTTTTTTTATTATTTAGCACTTACTCTTACACAAAGCAACAGAAATGTATAATATAGCATGATACATTCAATAAGTTACAGTAGAAACAATAACAATGATAATACAGGTACAGAGTGGCTCAGATTACAGTAGATAGTAAATCATAAACAAATACTTAGTTACAAAAATGATGTGCTAACACTAAAATTTGAATATCACTAGCCCATCACTCTTTGGTTTGTGTTGCACCAATGGAAACAAAAATGAATATGAGGGAGATCTGAATGAATTGGATGACAACACATGAATCTATGTCATTTTGACTGGGACATGAAGGCTTCTTGGATGAGACCGTAATTAATAAAGAACACTGCCAAATTGGCTGATGCTTGGCAATGCCCAATGGACACCATAGAGATGGTACTGGAGAATCTGTGTGGCCTGTAGTAGGGTACTGCATGACATGGAGTATTCTGAAGGTGTAAAGTCTTGAGAGGCTGCAGTTTTGTAAACAGTAGATATACAGAGCATGTTACACCAATGAGAAGCCAGTCAATATGACACTGCTGTGGTCCAGAAGCAAAGAGTATTATTTAAGATGCAGAGAGGTATTTTAATTTGTAGTCATGAATGTGGTATGCAATAGATGGGGAGAGAGAAGACCAGAGAAAAATTATAGATTATTTATACGTAGCAGATAGCATTATCAGTGAGGCCTGCCAAAGGGCAGGCACAGTGTTCAGGCATAATGTGAAGAAGCACTGTAAAAATAATGAAGGTTTCAGCTGTAATTAATCCTGACATACATGTAGTGTGAGTCTATCAAGGAACATCAATTGCATGAATTTTTCCTGCTACGTGCCAGATGTCTTTGGAGAATTTGAGCTATAACACACTGTGATACTGCCATGTAATTCCACCCCTGTTCTCCACTCATTGGTTTTATATTAACAGGAAACAGGCATACTCACTCATGTCTGGTCTTGAATGAGTGTTAGAAGCAGGAGAGCACCAGGGTCAGATCCAATAACTAAGTGAAGTGGTGATAGTTAGCACTAAGGAGATTTTTAGTTTTTGAACATAGACTTGAGAGGCCTCAGTAGTATGGTAGAGAGCTAAGGGTGAGGTATTTGATGAAATCTCTATGGTACTTACCAACATGTATCAAGTTAACCAACATTTTTAAATGGAATTGGAAGAAATGGAGAGATTGTGGATTGCCAAAAACCTTACAGCATGTCTAACTAAGGATCTGGCCTTGAGTTGGTTTGGAGTTATGAGAGGGAACATGCTCACACATGGGGTGACCTATGTACTCCATGGAAGGGAGAGGGTATCATGCTTTCTTAAACAAACCATGTTTCTTAGCTACCCTGTTTTCTTCAGTTATACACAAAAACCTATTCAGTGAATGATAAGGGACATGACATGAACTATGTGAGATTGAGAGATGTGATTAAAGGTAGTTTTGATGAGAGATTCAGAAACTCAAAATTTAGTAAACCATATTAAGTTTGAAGAGTTTAGTATGACATATTAACTGTAAGGACATTAAAAGATTTGAATTCACTGAGGCAAACTAAAATTGGTTCAAGGTAACTGATTAAAATTAAAACAACTAATGGGAATCATTTGGGACATTTTGTCTACGATCTAAGTGAAGAATATTAATTGAGAAGAAGAAGAAACCTTTACTGTTATATTAATTTGAAGACATCTCATTACAAACAACTGCCAAGTGATGTCCAATGAAACATTCAGCTGAAACAAAAAGCATCAAACAGGATCCAACCAGGACCAGAACTGGGAAACTCTGCCCCAATCTCAATGGATAAATAACAGGTATTCTCTATGGAATGTATACTGTGTATACCCTATATCTAATTTGAACAATTGTGCTTGAAATAAGTGTCAACTGCCTCGTCCCTAATCCTTAAAAAAATCTACTTCCAGTGAAGATAAAGTTAAGTCAAGTGTATAATGTGAACTTCTGACATAATATTGCCAATTAGCTAAGCAGGAAAAGAAGACTGGCAGTTAATTAGAAGGGTTAAGTAAAGGTTCAGCAATCCTGATAGGAACACTTTCCAATCTGTTGAACTTTAATATTCCAATTAAAGGCATTTCCCCCTAAACCCTCAAAGCTGTTTTAAAATAACATGCGAGATCTGTAAGAACACTGAAGGCTGTGGATGTTCAATCTGACAGTGATGTCTTCCATACCCACGTGCTTTGTTTCAAAAGAGTAACAATGCAGAACAAACACGAATGCTGACTAAAGCTGAGTTCACGACAATAATAATGTTATGGTTCACATAAATGCCGTTAGTCTGTCTTGGTACATCATTTGACATCATGGACTCTTCCGGACTAATACTCTATCCAGGTAAGTACTAAAACATTTATCACGTTGTGTTTTTCATAAATTCTTGCATTTTAGATATAAATTACGTTAATAAACAACATTATTGGTTTCCTCACTATCGATACAGTATCTGCAGTTTAATACAGAAAAAAACATGTGTCGGTACCTGGTCGCGAAATTAGATAGAAACGCTTTAATAGTATACCATGTTCCATCCACTGGGTGGAGCAAATGTATCTCCCTTTGCCTCTTTTGAAACACGCTGTGTGTGATTACTATCATAGTAGCTTCTCTAATATACATCAAAAACGCAACTGAATAAACAATGAAATCCCCCCCTTCAGCTGATGACTTTAGTTTGCTGCATAATCTTTACTTTAAATGAATAAATTGATAAACAAAAAACACTACTTAGCTTTAGTAATTAAGACTTTGAATGGGAACGATCATTTCTACTCAGCTGGGCTGTAATCTGTCTTTTTTCACAGTGTACATGTATTGTACATTATGTATTTTCAGCACTTTCAGTGTAGTCACCTCTTTTTTCCATTTCCAACGACCTCTTGAAAGATTTGCGCGGTTTCACGTGTTTAGGTAAATACTCGTTCCAGATGGTTTGTGTTTTGCGGTTTTCTGGAGAGCTCTTCTTTCATGCAAAATAACAACTGTACTTTAATATAAAGGATGGGCGGGAGAGGCACGAGGGGCGATTTCTTTTCTCCTCCACCAGTGCACTCTAAGCTCAGATACTCTCAAGGTTGCAGCTCTATGAAAAAGAGACAGAGGGGGGAGAGAGAGATAACCTGCGCCAGCGCTATGGATTTAACAGGTAAACAGACTGGTGCTTTATTTTCTTTGTCTAGGAAGACTAGAAGGATCTGTTGATATAACTCGACTATCTTTCCTTTTTAGAAATATGACTAGCGTAGGTCTGGCATAAAATAAGTGAAATTAACGATTGTCCTGTTTGCCTTAATTGGCCACATTGATTCTACTTATTGAGATCACTAACTTGATGAATAGGTTGAAAAAGATCACTTTTCCACTTTTTTCGTTCTAAACGACTTTAATGATGTTGTCTTAACAGTATGTCTATGTAAGGCGTGACATTATCTCTGTCATACACATGAAAGACAGCTATAGCCACTTAAGTGGTAAATTACATCTTCACTTAGCCCAGTTCTTGAAAGTTAAGAAAGACTTGTCCGAGGTTGCATGGCGAGATATGGTATTTGCTACTAGATAACACACGTCTCCACACAGCATGGATTAAAAGATAGACACAATGGAATGCGTTTCAGGTATTACTGATTTTGTTATGGTTGCGCTTTCTTGATGCGTGATTAATCATTTTAATATCGAAACGATGTTTGTAATAACTATTTAAATAATACTGTTGCTTTGTTTGCAATTACCAGGATAAGGCACACGATCAATTCGAAGACCTGCGTTATATCAGCTGAGACGTATTGTACAGAGAGAGAGAGAGAGAGAGAGAGAGAGAGAGAGAGAGAGAGAGAGAGAGAGAGAGAGAGAGAGAGAGAGAGAAAGGGGGTTAGGTTGGAGCAGGTGATCGCGCCACAACAAACCTCCAAGGGGCTGATCGTCAAGATCAGTGTGCACAGGATTCTTGTCCCGATCATGGTGCCAGCAAGCTGCCCCGGACCTTGTGCCATGCTGGCTTTGGCCCTTCTCCTGGGATGTGGCGTTACTTTTTCCCTGGGCCAGAATGACACGGAACCCATCGTTTTGGAAGGAAAGTGTCTGGTGGTTTGTGACTCCAGCCCCTCCTCAGACGGCGGGGTCACCTCCTCGCTTGGGATATCTGTGCGATCTGGTAGCGCAAAGGTGGCGTTCTCCGCGGTCAGAGGAACAAACCATGAACCATCTGAAATGAGCAATACGTCCATGACGATCTATTTCGACCAGGTCAGGTGTCCCATTACCTCTTCAATATGCTGAAACTATCGTATGTCTGTGTATACGATATACTATTAAATTAATCACTGGAACAGGATTAAGTTGTCCGCAATCAAGCAACTTTTGAAAATATTAAGTTATTTGTAGGCTATATTTATTCGTGATGGTAGCTGTCGGCTACATGCATACCATTCCATCATTTCACAAACTGAGTTTACAGAACACATTACACAGAAGGGCTCCAAGTACAGAAGTATTTTGGTGAGTTTTGATTTAAGGATTTGACTGTGGTGTAGATGTCATCCTTATTTTAATTTCTCTAAGTAGTGTTTTACACGCCGCGTCTTTCTGTAAATATAATTGCCGATAGCCTTGATTTGTCGACATATACCTGTATGTCAGCTTTTGTACGCAGAAACGATTCCGGACATGCACAATTAGAAGAGTTGGATCCAGGAGTTGGACTTACAAATTACTGCGAAACGACACTATTATATTACGTGAAAATATAGCACAATTCAACATGGATTAAATAAAACATAGCAGTTGGCCTCATTTTTTACTTTGTGTAAATGCATTTTGGTGTTCATTAAGGAAAGTGAAATTGTAGTCACTGCTCAACAAATTCATTGGAGCTGTCAATCAAATCGAGTATTTTTGCTTGTTCAATTAAAGCTATTGACAGCAAACGTGAATTCCCTTGTTCATTGTTATGAACAGGTGTAGCTATAATGATAGACATCATTTGACTTCAGGAGGCTTACTAATTGACTTTCATCTCTACATTTAGCCTACACGAACAACCAGCGAACGCCATAAAAAGCCACATATTACTGACCTTCTTTAGATCGGTCAAAGAATAAAGTTTGCCTCAAATTGCCACAGTGAAGAAAGCTTATCAATCCCAAAACACACACGACTAACATGCCGATTCACATTTTAAATGAGCGACGCTAAAGTGTGGTTCCGATTGTGTAGCTGAGCAACTGACCTGGGAAACCTAAAATCATGTATGCAGATATTACGCGAACTTGCAAGGAGGCTGTGCTATTAAACATTGACATGTTGCAGTGAATTAAACAAGCGAAACCATAATGTGAGCGCAGATATTTTTCCAGGTTTGACCAGTTTATGCGCACACGCAGACATTAAAGACAGCGGTTACACTGCACAGGCAGCACATGTTTGTATGTGCATCCGCACAAATGCTGTGCCATTTAAAAAAGTGACTCTGGAATGTCGAAGCAATATTTTTACATTCCATGTCTTATTTTTTTGCAGGTATTAGTTAACATTGGGAACCATTTCGACTTAAAAGCGAGTGTATTTCAAGCGCCAAGGAGAGGAATTTACAGTTTCAGCTTTCATGTGGTTAAAGTCTACAACAGGCAGACTATACAGGTGAGCAGACCTGCATGCCTTTTACAGAATAAAATGTGCTATTGCGTGTTGAAAACCGGAAAGCTGTACGTGCAAGATGAAATCGCATTGAGTACAATTCACTTTGTAGTAGAATGTATTATGGCCATCAACCAGATTAACAGGGGCGTGTTTCTTATTGAAGCTCGTCAACGTGCCTTGTTCGGAGTAAATTTAATACGCTGTTTTATTACTCAGGTAAACCTGATGCAAAATGAATACCCAGTCATATCAGCGTTTGCCGGAGATCAGGACGTTACTCGCGAGGCAGCGAGCAATGGAGTTCTGCTGCATGTGGAGCGCGAGGACAGAGTCTATCTGAAGCTAGAAAGGGGCAATCTCATGGGCGGATGGAAATACTCCACCTTTTCTGGCTTTTTAGTTTTTCCCCTATAAATTTCTTTGCAGGAATTTTGTTGCAAGTGACTCTTCCGTGGTTGAAGAACATGAAAAAATGCCATTGGTTTGAACTAAACTGTCAGAATCAGACAGACGTATTCTCAATTAAAATATTTGCGTTGAATATGGACGTTTCCTTGGAGTTGTCACTTTCAATTCATTGATTACGTTAATCTCTAGGATAAACAAATTAATCGGCCCGTTCATTCTACAAAAGTGAAGTTCGATATTCAGTCTTGGATTTTATTGTTGGGAAACCTTTGACTTTTTGTCAACAGACTACTCGGTGTACTTGGACCACTGAATTAATGAGAAGATGTCCAAGCCGAAGAAATAATGCCCTGAACTACGTGTCTTTATCAATGCTTTACTTTGTGTTTGTATAGCCTTAAAGAAAAATGGCTTTAGTCAAGTAAAGTGTGTGGAATTCTGGACGTTCCTGTGTCAAGAAGTGCTTTATCGCCGAAAGCATTTTTTTTGCACGAATGGAAGATCTTTTGTTTTGTGCTGTTCCTGGTGTTTCTTTTGGATGCTGAACATATTGAAAAGATGTCGCGTATAAACCGCCTACTATTTAAATGATTGTTTCAAAAAAGAAAAAGAGTTATATTACGGCAAATGGAGGCATCTTGACCATCGAAGAAGTATTTTACTAAACGTTTAGCCTAATTTATAAAATGCATAAAGTATTCACTTTATCGTCTATCCTACATTCCGGATCTGCGTAGCTTTGACTGACTTATTTGTTCAGTGACGTTGCTCACAATTGTATGTTGTGAAAGAACTACAGAAAAATCCCCATATAATATTCAGCCTAAATAATAAAACATTGTATTGTAAGACTATTTACTTATTTGTATTTTTCACAGCCTAGCATATCCTCACCAATGTTTTACAATGATGAAACGTGCCTATTATGTGGAATTCATTACATATATCAGAAAAAAATATCTTTAATCAACAAACAGTTGCATAACCACATACGTTTCATCACTTAAAGGCACTAAACAAATGGAAACATTCAACTTACTATGTATGAGGCATGTATGAGATTGCCTTTGAAGCTGGCCGGCCCTCAGCAACTAGTATTTTATGTTCATTGACCCTGCCCATGGTTTTAAATCAACTGCGATTCGATAATGAACACATAGTGAAAGCTAGTGTGCAGGTCCAGGTCCGCAAAACGCCACTGTTTTGGCATGGTTGTTGCTGCAGCGGGGTTTTACAGAAGATGTGGGTTATTGCTGAAGGGTTTACGTAGAGACTTAGAGTAGAGACCAAAGGAAACTGAAAGATACTGTTTAAGTACGTATTTGTGGACTACAATTTATGAATCATGGTAAGCCACTACTCCCCCCCCCACAGGGATATCCTATTATTTTGTGATCTGGATGATACTTGGATCTTTTTTTGGGACTCATTAAAAGGCCCGCTTCTTTTGGAGTCAATGGCACAAGCATGCATACACACACACACACACACACACACACACACACACACACACACACACACACATTCCAAACTAAATGAAATTCACGAAGATTACTTTATTACATTTTGCTTTTAGTTTTTGTGTTTGAATTTTATAACAATCTGGTTTTGACACAGTTAATCTGAATACAAGATGTATTGTGTAACTAAAAGCAAATCACTTCAAAAACAAATGACACCAGATATGAGAAATATAAAATATGATGTACTTGTGTCTGGAACCATAAAATTCTAAAGTCTTTTGGAAATGAATATATACCAAAACATATTCTGAAAAGTTCCACTCAACAAATATTTCAGTCTGTAGGTCACAGCATTGATATGCATACCAACCTTGCCAGTGCCAGTTTTCTACAAAAGCTTTATTAGTAAGATGGCACATGCATACATTAGAGTACAGAGTCATTCCACTAATTACAACTAATTATAACAGCTGGACATTTTAGCTAAAAATGCAATGGTAGTGGTATGCTAAATATGAATGGATCATAGTACTGTATGAGAAAAGCAAATATTTCATTTTCTATTTACTGCCATCCATGTAATGCAAGACATAACAATACTTTAAAGCATTGCCAAGCAGAGAAAGTGGAATGTTCACTGAACTGAAAAAGGCAAATGATCAGCCCAACCTTGCTCTGAATGCTCACAAAATGTAATTGCACCATAGGAAAAAGAGATTTCTAATATATTTAGTGTAAAGTTAGCCAGTGCTTTTTAGATGCCAATTTGAAGCTCCAGATGTAAGGCAATGCTTGTTTTAATCCTTCATGCTCAATACATTTAAGATGAATATGATATTTAATAACGTCTTCCATATTTAAATAATAAATTTGTGTGTGTGTGTGTGTGTTGGGGAAGGGGGCTTTTCTGAACTTCCAACATCAATCAAAAATACATGTCCATTTCCAATTTGTTTTGACCTGAACCATAACATTCTTTGACATTGTGCGAGTAACAGAAGTGCCAGCATTATGTTAAAAGGGTAACTTCACTGCAAATATAACATGTACTGCACTGAATACATTAATCCTTACCTGAGTGTTTAATACTGAATGTGTGCATATTGACATTTCAGGATTGGAAGATAACAGGTGCATATTGACATGTTAAGACAAGCAGATACATTTTAATTCATCTTTAATTCAAGTTTTTTTTCCACACTTTGACGTCAATGCAAGGGATTCCCTTTCTAAAATGCATGAACAATGAATGAAAACTGGAATTTTAAGTTCTTTCAATAATTCATTTTTTGTGATGTCCATATAAGCCATCAATGCTTGAACATGATGTTTTCGTGAAACCATTTTTCTTTAGTTGTAATGTTGATATTTCTGAAAATTTTAGTCAAAATAGTGAGTGTTCCAGTTAACTTCATTCTTGTCAGCCTCCAGTCATCAGAGTGCAATGTCAAATTGGTTACACCCCTTCTGTGTACAGAAAATTGCACTGCTAGCATAGGTATAAAATCAGATTCCACACAGTAAAACACAGACCAGCTTATTGTAGAAAGAGTCGAATATCTGTATATCTTTTATGCACTTTGTTACAATTTACAAAGGACATGAGTGGTGGAGCAATGCATTCTGGGCTTTTTGTGAGTCACTGAAACAAATTAAGTTATTTTCACCATTAATCCTTACCTTCGTACACATAAGGAACAACATATAGTTTTTCATTTTTCATTTATGGAGAAGGGACTTCTGAATATGCAGGCACATAATGCTGGTCAAAGCAAACTAAATTCACAAAATACAAATCAGATATTCATGGAAGATGCAAATAAGAAAAGTAAAAAATATATATGTATGTGCCCCTCTCAGGGATTTTGTAGTAATAGGTAAGTACTACGAATTGTATTCTAATGTGCAGTTTTATTCTTGATATACATTTTTCAATTCAATGCTCCTGCATTGTGCATGTTTACATATGAACATAGGCCATTTTAATTTTTGCATCAGATCCTGTGTGGATAGTGTTTGCAATGGCTTGAGACTCACATTATTATATCAAGAGTGAAGGAACATTATTTTAATATATTTAGGGATGTGTAACAAGCTTATATTTGTCTGTCACTGTCTTGAAGAGAGATTTGTCCTTTGTGGAAATTTGGTAGCAATTACACAGAACAGCCAAGGGAGGTCAGAATGCTTTTATAAAGTCACAAGTGCACTGTTCATTGCATATACCAGCTTTTTATAACTTCAGTTGTGTAGTCAAATACTGGATTGTACGTCAGACAGTGAGTGTCATGTTAAAGAAGGAGGATAGTGAAGGATAGTGACAGTATCCGGCTGGAGACAAGGTTTAAATCATTCAAACCCCTTGCTACTCAGGTCACTGCTCCCACATCCACATGCTCCAACAAACCTTTACATCAATATTGATACATCAAATTTAAAACAGCATTCGTGATGCAGTGTTTATTGCTAGGCTGATGGAAGAGTAAGCATTTTTCAGTAATTATGAGTCTATAGTGCAGTCTCATGTTCATTGTTCAGTGCCAGCACTCAAGCTGCTCCGAGGATTTCCATCAACAAATGCAAGTAAATTAGAAAAAGCTAGGCCCTTTACTTCAACGCTGTGCACTTTTACCTCTCAGTAGTTAGTCCTCATGATAACTTTTTTTGCAATAGTTTATCAGTTTAATGACTGAATAATTAAACTTTTAATAGTTTTGTGTTAATGAAGTTGACTAAGTTGCAGATAGTAGATCCATCAACCACGTGTGATATTAAGGCCCTTGAAATTTAGCAGAATTTAAACTACATCTGTTCAAATACTTCAAAGATGTATAACAAGAAGGACATTCAGTGACACACAATTAGAGTTATTTCCATGATTCAAAGTCTGTAAATTGAGCTACGTACAAATTTTTAGAAAGGCCAAGACTTATTTGAGTGTTCTAAAGGAAAATTAGAATCCCGAAAGTTCTTACTTACTTTGAAGGAAGACATGCCAGACATTCCATATCACCTGCTTTATTGATTCTGAATTGTATCATCTCGACCTCAGATTCCTGTATTAGTGTGTTCCTGATAAACAAGAGAGTGATATAAATATGGTCCACACTGTTTAAAATCTTGTCACAGTAAACTTTTGAGCCATAAAATGACACAGACAGTGATGACATATAGAGAAATGTTTTATGTATTATATTTATAGCACCAGTGATTGTGATTATTTAATATTTGTAATAACAATGGTAGTGAGAATTAAAAGCTAGTATATGTTGTAATGGCAGTAGTAGTAAAAGTCGTAGTTGCAGCAGCAGCATCAAGGAACACCATTTTGACATCATAAAACTGTACGGTTAGAGTTATGCTGTCCTCAAATGTGAAATAAATCCCAGAGAACAAAGACACTTTAATAGGTGCACAGATGTCAGTATAGCATGCTTTGCAGGCATTGTAAAAGTGATAGTAAAAAGAATAACTTCACTTAAACAGATTCAAATTATTACAGTATGTCTTCCATGGTTTTGAAAAATGTCTTTGTTCTGAGTGGATTTCTACGAAACCAAGGCTCTTATTAAATAGCCATTGTAGACTAAATTGAATGTTTATGCCCTACCCATACTGTATGCCCAGCAGGATCATATAGCTCTGAGTGTTCTCTCACAGCAAGACTCACTAAAATACTGCATATATTAGGTTCCTGAATATTAAACCCACCTCAATGCTATCATCCATTGGCTGAGGATTTTCTAACTGGTGTCAGCCACTGTTAGTCATTAATCTACAGCTTCACATGTCTTAAACAGCCACTTTGTCAGAAGCCCCCTGTTGTGTGGCACAGCTGTAATGCCTGCTCAGTCAGTCAGTCTTGCACAAAAAGCTACCAAGATATTAATTCTACATTGCCTGAAGAATTAAATGGTTTTAGGCAACCAGAAATTAAATTCCATTGGTATTACCCTTGATTGTATGTCATCTATAAATTCTAGGGAGAGTCTTTTATGCAGGTTTGCTAATTTGGTTTGCAGAGGCGTTATCCTTGTTGGCTGTCCACCATTTTGAAAGAGAATTTAAAAATTAACTGCATGCCAATTCACATTTTTTTCATTCATTAACCAAGCAGCACATTACTTACTGTACTTGGTGTGCTGGTACACCAAGAGGTCACTCTGAGAGGTGATTATATACATAATCTAGATTCCAGTTGTAATAAACGTCATTAATGTGCAGGTTGCCCACCTTTGTTTGCCATGTTTGTTCAAAATGATTGAAATAGAAGGAAAATACCTGAATGTGTATACTTTGCATGGATTTGGTTCTGGAATTTAGTTCTCATAATGTTCACAATAACATGACATTAAATATCTATATATCTGTAAATATTTGAGGAAATATGCACAATTGTGCATGCATCTATATAGGCTGGGCATCATGGATTCATTCATTCATTCAGAACTGATCTCAGAACAACTTTGACTCAAATATTCCACAGCATTCTTGTTTATGACAAGGCTTGGGATAATAAACCATAACCCTGGCTCTGGGGTGCTATTTCTGATATTTCTGGTATCTGCTCCATCCAGACTTTACATTAAGTAATGAATTGTAGAATTAAGAGGAGCAAAAAACATATTTTCCTGCTGTGCAAATCATAAAGCTATAGAAGAGAATAGCTAAGCAACATGAAGGATATGATTACATGAACAGGCTCTTTAACGTCTCTCATTTTTCACTTTCCCAAGAAGGGAAAAGGAATAGCAAGAAGGAGGAACAGAAACACGTATGCAGCCAACTTAGTCCCCTGCTGTCTTACAGGAGGTATTTTGAGTTTTTAGGTGACAGCGCCTTTCCATAAAGGTCAAAATACATATTTTGATTTTAATATATAAACACCACTATTATTTAAATACAATGTAATGTAATACATAACACATCATGCAATAACATAATTGTATTTTATATTACGCCTTTCCCACATAGACAGAAATTTTAAGAAAACCTTCCAAACTGCTACAAATTTTTTGGCATTGATTTCATTTCTGTATATATTACTACAGATTGCAGGTGACACATCAGAGCGTTGGACAGCAATACTGTTGATTAAATTAGAAATTCTATTTATACCTTATACTGAAGCATATGTTCTGTATTTCAATAAGCAGCTAATACAGTGCTTTATGTAGTTCAAAAGCCCAATTTTATAAGCAATTCAGGTTTAATGCAGGTGGTGAAACCAAGTAACAGATGCTTGAAGGACATCAGGGAGGGCTGAAAGATGTTCTTCAAGAACAATGGTCATATTTTAGGGCATCACGCTATCTAGATGTTTTGCAGTCTCACTGATCATTAAATCATCTGGATAGCTTGTGTCAGGACAGGATTTGCACAGTAGGTTATTGCAGCACATATGCAGGTCCACATACAGGATTTGACAAGCTTACTGTAGAAAGATGGGTGCAAGATGCCTGAATAAACATATTCAATTTAGTTTGGCCTCCTTTTGTATTATTTTCCATATCTGAAAGTCTTGGTGAACCTTAGACTAAAACATAACACGACTCATGCCATTCATTTTACTGTGCCCATTATGTTATCATAAAATAATTGATTCACCATTTTAAAGTCTGTGTAGGAATCAGGCCTTTGTAAAAATCAGTCATTGGTTCAATTTTATGGCTCATGATTTCTGTATTCAAAAATAACTTTTTCAAGTCAGCATGACCTTCCAAGCCCAAATGCTAAATACTTATGTAGGCTAAGATGAAGCCCCATTGCTCTTTTTTCAAAACAAAGGTACATTTTTGCTTTGTGAATCTGACAGCCTTTAAGGTATGTCTACACGGATTTCATCCAGTTACAACAGCTTTCTGTGTGGTATTGAGTACCAAACAGAGAGGGTGTGGGAAGTATGCTGAGTCTGTGGGTGTGTTGCCAACCCAGTATCTCCTGGTGGCATTGGAAACATCCACAACATGCTCCCAATTGTCCTGAACCCACTGAGCAGCTAAACCTGCAAAGGAAACAGCCAGAATGTTCAAAACTGTAACAGCTAGCTTGCTGATATGGAAAAGCACACAGATAAATCACACATCAACAACCACTTGCATAAGTTTTATTCTCTTTTTCTCCAAAAGGCTTGTCATTCATTTACTGCGTGGTGTGTTACATTCACAATTTACAAAAGAGCACAAGAGTCAGACAAGATCACAACCATGCATCTAATGACGTTGCATGAACAACAGTACATACAGAACACAACAAGCAACAAATAAACATGATTTAATCCACCTCACAATATTGTAATATTGCTAGATACATATGCACTACTATACATTGGAATGAGCATTACAACATGCAGATGCTACACAAGTAAGGGAAGGATTTCAGTTATGGTTGGGTAGAGGAGCCAAGATTCAGTCTGAAGAAGTAGGTCCTCAGTCTGTGATGGAAAATGGCCAAAAACTCCACTGTCTTCACAACAGTGGGAAGCTCATTCCACCACAATAGAGCCAGAACAGACAGGGGATGTGACCAGGATATGCCAGAAAGACAGAAAATGCCAGAATGAGACAAACAGTTGTCCTGAGGTTGCTGAGTGGGGAAATTTGGCTCATGGGTAAGGTCTAATGGAGGAGCAGTTCCTCTCACTGCCTGGTAGACTAATGCCAGAGCTTTGAAATGAATGTGAATCATTATCAGCAGACACTGGAGAGTTATTAGGCGGGGCGAGATGTTGGACTACTTGCAAAGGTAATGGACAAGATGAGCAGAGGCATTCTGGATGAGGTGCTGGGGGCTGATCGCTCATGTGGGGAGACTAGCAAAGAGGTAATAGCAATGCTTCAGGGAGGAGTGGACCAGGGTTGGGAATATGAGCTAGATAGAGTGGGTGATGAGGACGGAGTAGATTCTGTTGTAGAGAATCTGTAGGCCTTACTCACTGACACTATGCACTGCACAAAGATTATGCACTGCACAGTCTGTTATAAAGTGTCAGCCCAAGGGTCCTGGCAGTTTGAGAGGCAAAGACCATAGAGTGTTATCCAAGGTGATGGTGAGGTCTTGGAAGGAAGAGTTCTCAGCTGGGATGTAGCGAAGCCCAGTATTTGCCAAGTTGTGCCTCAGGTGACGGTTAGACATCCGTACTGAGATGTAAGCAGGGCAAGCTGAGATGCATCACAAGGGCTGTGTGGAGGAAAGGTGTGATACAATTGGGTGTAATCAGCATAACTGTTCCATACAATTAACTGAATTTATGGAACAATGTTCCATTTACACCTGGTGTATTAATCATGCAAAAATACATAGGTGTACATTTAGGTAATATTGTTGCTAAATCCCAAGTTTTGTGAAGTGTTGCACAAATGCTTGATTTAGCATGAAATTAGCAGTAAAAATGCACTTTGCAGCGAATTACCAATGCTGTGATGACCGCTATGAATGTCACTATGAGGGCCCTTGTAAATTAACAAGATTCAAAGAAGATCAAAAAGTTGTTGGCATTGTGCTGCATTTCATCTCCTAAAAGAGTTAAATGGGAACTGTAATCTGTGATTAGTAATGATAATGTCATTATAAAATAACAACAGAGATCCAGTATGTCATTTGGTACAGTGAAACTTCACTTGTAATATTAAAGGTGCCTTAAAAGGACATGACTTTGTTTTTATGATAAAATCATTCACGGACTGTATGGGTGTCTCTTCCGCCAATGGACCGTCTCCTTTCATGTCCACATGTCTTACTGTAATGACACAGACTGGGATCCAGATGCGGTTACAGGTTTTAATGACAGAATCCAAAAAACGTGGTCAGGGACAAAACAGGTCGTCGACAGGAATCAGAAGCACTCCAAACCAGAATCCAAAACACACAAGCAAGGTCCAAAAACAGGCGAGAGGTCAAAACACAGGAACAACACGGTAGTAAGAGCAGGCTCAGTAATGAATCAGAGAAACAATACCTCACAATGAGGTAACAGAACTGAGTCCTTATAAAGGCAGGGCTTGATTGAAGGAATGAATCACAGGTGTGCTTGAGTGGGTGTGGTTGAGCCTGGCTGAACTGGGAGTGGCTGAGCTGGCTGAGTGGGGCGTGGCTGAGCTGGCTGAGTGGGGCATGGCTGAGCTGGCTGACTGGGAGCGGGTGTGACACTTACATGTCCCACATATGTCATGAAGACTGCTCAGTGATATCCCTGAGATGTCTGCAAGCATCCGATGACAGGTACCTTCTGCCAAAAAACCAGGGCTGACAATGCCTGCACAGTATTTTCACAGGGATAGCATGACTGGCAATTTAGTGTTGTTAGCAAAGATTTTATGTCATTGCACAGATTTTGGAGAATTATACCTATCAAATTAGTAGGTACTTATTTGCTTTTTGTGCTCTCTGCGAAAAAATCAAGATATTTGAATGCCTGCTCTCACTTGAATGCTGCATTAGCCAAAAAGTGCAAGAACAGTCCTTTTCTAGTCACTTGCAATAACGTTGATCCAACTTGTCATATTCATAGAAATGTGTTTTAATACAGTGCACACTGATTACATTACTTAATTGTCAACAATGAACACATTTCTGGTGCTTACACATATTTTTCAGTCTGTCACATTCATATATTTTATTTTGGTTATGTTTTATGTTTATATTTATGTGAATTGTTATTGCCACTTTCCCATGGGATTTTATTCAAAGACCCTTCTCCTAGTAATTCTACTGTTATAAAATTGTTGCTTTGAATGCCTGTCAATATCGAGATGGAGTAGAAACTGAGCTTCTCATCGGCAGTACCATCAGTCAACCCCAAGAAACTCCTCTTACGCACAGCCTGAAATGTGAATGAAGGTGAGGGTATTTTCAGGAAACCTTTTTTGTCATTGTTGTTGGAAAAATCACATTCTTTCTTTCCAAATGCATACTTTTCAATGGAATTTATGCGTGTGTACAGTTGATAAATGGGGCCAAGGACTATTGCCATAGTGCTACATTTGTGTAAATAATTCATCGCAGCACCCAGAGTCCTATGAATGTTGTGGATGGTGTTTCTCCCAAAAAATTAAAGCTATCAATAATGATTATTGCTAATTTGTATTAGTTATGAAGTGATTGAAACACATATGGATATGTTTCCAAAAACATTTTACAAAACTGGTGAGAATATTTATTGTAATAAATCATGCATATATAATACATAAATGAATGACACGCTAATGACAATATTTGTGGTTATTTTATTATGAGGACCAACAGATGTAGACACTGATTGCAGACAATATGTCTGTGATGGGTCCTATCAAACTCTAAAAGATATGCTACCTGTATTAAAGACAGTAAATACTGTTGAAAAGTGGCCTTTTGTCAATAGTGATTTAATTTATTATGGTCTTGCAGAAAGGTAAGTGGCTCCAGCGAAATGTGTTGTTTATAGGCATAGAACATTGCAGAAACACAGTCCTTAGTCACATTTTTTTCTGAATTATTATGCTGTACTTAGAGGCATGCTGTAGGCATGTTTCAGGGAATAAAAACTTCAATGGAAAGCTTAGGGCCAACTGTATTCGATTCCTTGCAAACCTAATGGAAATGTATCTTAAAATGCATTTTTATTCCTTCATGGTTTTTCATAATGATGCATAATTTAAAGTCTAATTTACATAGAGGACAGTACATACAGTTTGTACAGTTATTTTTTTCTTTGAAGAAAGATACACTCACCATATGATCATTGAAAATTAAAAACCAGTGCTGTTTATATTGTACTCAATTTGTAAATGGAGTAATTTAAGAATAAATGAAAATTTACAGTTTTACTTTCACTTTGACAGTGCGTCAACATCAACATTTACATGATATGAGCTGTTAATGAGCTGAAGGCAAGTGTACATAGCAGAGCTGTGGCAGGCTAAATTAAATAACAGCTCATAACAAGCTAAAAACATCTAATAATCCAATACCAATGCACTTAACTTTGCACCAAAAAAATAAAAAGAAATAAATGAAACAACTGTAAAAGACGAGGACTATTTTCTCCAAACCTGAACAACGTGAACTATTTTTACAAACTTCAACTTCTATTAAAATAAACAATACAGAGAGCCAATGAAGCCATGTCTTTTTTTCTTAGGTACAATCTGAGAACTCAATTAAGTGTCATACTAGTCTCAAACAGTATTTGTTTTTTTCCCCTAAAACAGTTATTTGAGATTTTATTTGAGATTCAGCTTGAAAAATAAAGTGAGAAAAAAGAAATAATATTTGCTCAAAAATCATTGAGTAATATCAGAGATGTTAAATCTTGTTTATGTATCATTACTGTCCCTCACTTCTGTAAAAATTACTGGAGCTAGAGAGAAAGCCTGCTGAGCAAACAACATGAACTGTGTGGCACAATAATAAACGCAACTGCCTAAATTTATGGACGTGTAGGGATTTGCGCATGGGTAGAGTAGTTGCAGCTGTGATATCAGGAAAAATATGCCTTTCTGGACTAAATCTGCCAAAGGAAAATATGTTTTCACAGTTGCTCTGTGTCATTTTGTCAATGGCTGAACTAAATGGTATTGTTATCTGATTTTCCAAGACAACAGGACAAAAGTATGATATTTCTGATCTTCCATGGTGCCTGGATTGTGATTTTCAGAAATGCACAATATTTGGTTAGAAAATGGTTTGCATTTCAGATATAATGTTCTCATATTTATTAGTTGGATGGCATGCATCTCAGCCAGTCAAGGTTCAGGTTGGCAACACACTGCGATATGCATACAGTGCGAACAGTTCAGTATTTTTCCAGTGGTTCCAACACAAATAAATTAAACCACCCAAAAAAATGTTTGTTTGATCTAAGCTCATTTAAGCCCACAGTTTGGATATAACTTCATAAAGTCATATTAAAAACGTCAATATTTTGTCACATTGAACCCCTTCAACACTGTCACATGACATAGCTGGGGTGAGAGGTGTCCCAATGTCATGTAGCACTCTTGGTAGGATTGGATGTGACATCCATTTCTACATAATACATGTTATGACATGATAATGTATATCAGGTGTCATGCACAGTGTACTGTATTACAAATGCTTACTGCAGCTGTTATGCCTTGGTTATGTAGGCCTTATTTTATGCTTTGTGTAGTTGCACTGAATGTACAATATGACCCATTATTTTCACAATTGATCCTTTTGAGAACATAACCAGCCTAAACATTATTTTTATATCATCATATCCACTGAAATACCGCACAATGTTCATTGTAGCCATCTGTAAAACAAAGACATCATTAATACTTTGGCAGTTGCTGATTGCAGGACAAATAAGCAGATCTTTCAATTCTGAATGTCAGCTGTCCTGGATTGGCAAATTTTCTGAAATCATTTGTAATCATACTTTATTGATTGCATGATATATTTTTTCTGCTAGTCTGCCAAATGAGCATTCTGAATTGGTTGTAAAATGTCCTAGTCACATTTTAATTTTTAATTTCAACAAATTTTAACAAATCCTTTCTTGTAAATTTATTGAATGGTCCACTCATTCATATATTATGATTTCTCCCCCTCTCTCATATTGTAAGATTACAGTCTACTACAGAGTATTTCAATTAACCCATCTTTGATCTATTTTCAAGCACCCTATCTGTATATAGCTCTGCCTGCCAAAATTAGAACTGTGTTCTCTCTTATGAACTTTTTTGTCTCCAAAGATTGCTGCATTATTTGCCTCACTCTCATTTAATGCTGTTAATCATCTTGTCCACTGTATTTCTAGTAAGACAGTTATTTACCCCAGCATTTGTTTTGATTAACAAAATGATCTAATCTTAGCCTCATGTCCCCCAAAAAAGTCAATTACAACCTGTTAACCCAAATTGAAAAATAAGGTGCACAGGCACCGTGGGGTTGATTCAGATTTCTCAGTAGAATTGTGCACTATTACCATTATGCAAATTCAGACATGGGCTGCTTAAGCACCCATGTGGGAGATGTGCATTTGGGATGGGGTTCATCCAAAATGAGGGTGTGTCTCATACTTCCAAGATATGCATGTTCTGGTTTGATACTTAAGCCAGTTTATTCTCTGAAAACTTTCCACATAAAAAGGTGAAATATGCAGTCTGCCAAAGTGGTGATCATTTGTATCAACTAAATTTTTTGCAGTGAAAATAAACAAAGAAAACTCAAATTTTTATTAGACAAATATTGAATTTTACATTTGCATTGACTGCATTTGATAACCCTGAATAATTATCAATGTTGAAGCTCACTTTTTAGACACAACATAATACTCTGGGGTTTAAAAAGTGGAGGCACAGATGGTTGATGAAAGGCATCATCGAAATGCAATCCATTGATTAATGAATGTTCGATAATTAACTCAATCAGTGTGATTGCTTAATTTGGGTACCATAATATGTGCTCATTGATCATACATGCATGCACACATGTACATAAATAACTGCAAGTAATGGCTCTGGCATATGGTGTTCTTTAAGAAGAAATCAGCATGTGTCCTACACCACAGATTTGTTCCTTACGGAAATGAATTGGTGGTAAGATTTTTTTGGTCCATGGAGCAGACCACTGAAACTTTCTCAGAAAACAATTAGCTGGCCAGCAAATACAAAAGAAACTAGTTTCACTGTAACACATTGTATTTTCACACTGTCATTTGAAACTGATCAATACGACGATTTAGTTGTCCATCTGACAACAGTATTCTCTACAATGTACATGCACAGTATGGTGAAGGACTTGATGCACTTGTCATTCATGTCTATGTGCTTCAACCAGTTCCTTTGGGGATGATACAGTACACAGATATCATCATAAAATTTTTCTGCACTCAAATTTTAAATTGACTGTTTCACATGTGCAATTCATATGGCTAGTATATGTATAAGCTTACATATTGTCTATTACTGTATCATTGCAGTGTTGCTTATCTACCTAATAAAACAATAATATGACAGAAAACTTAGAGCCAAGAATGCTTTTAAAATAAAAACAGTTGACACTGACATTTTTCACTTGTACCATTTTATGCAGAAGCATTTGTAAAGGCTCATCTCAGTTCCAGAACTGCTTCATTTTGATGAAAATATCTGCTCCCAGCAGTCATCAATTCAAGTTATGAGTTCTACAATCAGAGACGTGGCTCTAGCGGAACTCCTTGAGAAAAGCACAACACATTCACAACACTCTTGAAGGGGAGGTTTTCAAGGAAATTTACATTTATTCACATTATGCAACTTTGTACTGCCCATCTTAAGTGGGGTTTTTTACTGCCCAAGTGGGGAAGTACAAAGCTGTGAAATGTACGTGCACAAGTTAAGTTTGAATCCAGAAAAGTGAAAAATGCTTAAGTGGGGTGTGCAATAACAATGCTCAGCACTTGTATGTCAGAGGGCCCTTAAGCTTGATGCTACTCCCATAAATGTACCCCCCCCATAAGGCTGATACAGAGTGGATGGAAAGTTCATTTTAAATGGAGAACAGCATTTTTTGGTGAAGGGAATGTACAACAGACACTTTATGCCAAACCCTGGAAAGTGCCAAGGTGTGTAATTACTTATATTTTCTATTCTTTAGTACTTATACAGCTATTCATTTTAATGATTACTGTTAGCTGGTTCAGTATTGAACTGCAGCTGTATCGTTATTACAGAAACTTCAAATTTATTATATCT
Organism: Megalops atlanticus; assembly: GCA_019176425.1. Lineage (NCBI taxonomy): Eukaryota > Metazoa > Chordata > Actinopteri > Elopiformes > Megalopidae > Megalops > Megalops atlanticus. The sequence goes on along the minus strand of CM032876.1, from coordinate 56,820,337 downwards.
GCAGGTTAGGTGTTTCAGGTGAATAAAGATTAGCTCCATCCACATGCAAATACATGGTTACTATTTTGCATTGAGAAATGTGACATTGTAATGTTATTGGTTGTAATTGATCCATGTTGTTTATTTTCAGCTATTTTAGCAACATTAGAAAAATTTTATTGTATATTTTTGAGTGTTATATATATACTGCTGCTGTGTAATTGCTGTTAAAATACAATACAAATGTATTTAGAAACTTGGTATCAATACAGATGTAGGAAGTGGACAGATTAGGGGCAAAAAGGGATCCAGTTTGGATTCATTTACAATGGCGCATTTGTTTAGTTTTCATATCTATCCTGCCCCAGTTATGGTGAGCTTCCCATCTGGTTTGACAGTCTGTTTTTGATGAAACTCCGTTGTTTTCCCTTGATTTTCTTTTCTCTTATCTCTGTTGGCTTGATGTCTCTGAGTTACCATCTCTGAAGCAGGATGAATCCAAGATGAGCAATCACAGTCTGAGACATAAACAGACCTGGAATATCTCTGGAGATATCACTCCTAAATAATGATAGTAATCATCATCATCATCATCATCATCATCATCATCTCAAACAATTTTGTAAATTGGAGTAGTTTTTGTTTTTTTGGTGTGTGTTTTTTTCCCCACCAGTGATAATTTTCAAATACCAGCCACGTTTCCCTCTAAAGTTCTTTGTCAGTGATGCACATTTCTGTGTCATTTGCTCATCTGCAGTATCATTCACACAGTGGCAGCTATTCCTCTTACAGACACTCACTATTCAGTTAAACATTCTGTGAACTCTCAGGCCTTGCCGCTATGTTTGTCATTATAGCTGTTGTTTATGAAGCCAATCACTTGGCTAGCTTGAACCTCTTTTTCAAGTCTCTTTGAAGACTCAATACCTGTGTTACACTATGCAGATTTATTGAGAGCATCTCTAAAGGTGTCTCAATTTTTGTTAGAGAGCTTCTTTATTGTGACTCATGCAACAACCCTTTCCTTTTGGTGAACACCTTTGCACAATTACATATGCAGACCACATGACCTGAAAATGTCAATGAGACATCTGATTTATCTTAAAAATAACAACATTGAAATTTCAGTGGATTTTTTTATTCAGTATTCAGCAGAATCATTTTTAAAGAAAAGAATTGGTGTTCCCCTTAAAGTTCATACTGAACCTAAGCTAATTCAATTTTTTCCAGCAATTTGGAAAAATCCATTTGGTTTCATGAAAACTCATGTAATTTAGTGGGTTTGTGCATGGTTATTGAAATGGTCCACATACATAATATGGCATTGATTTAGCCTTGTGCTGGCACTAAAGCAGATTTTTGATGTAGTTAAACATTAATGACACGCATTGAGTCTGCACAATGTTTATGTTTATGCTTGTATACTCAGAATGTTGGCTATTCTACTGTTCAGATGTAAATTCACTTAACTTGTGCATCAACACAAAATGTTTGTGGGAAGTGATGTAGAAAAGTTCACTCCCTCTCTGAGGAATAGCTCTGCCTGCTTCACAGAGCCCTGTCAGACTCTGCAAACACCGCTCTCTGATTTACCATAATGTAAGAACCGTGCACTTCTCTCAGAGGTTTTTCTCTAGCATGTGAATATCCTTTGTGTTCTGTTTCCACTCTTTCTTTCAGATTGTAAAGTTTAAGGATGTCTTTTTTAAATGCAGAGATGGTGTGAATATCTTCCCACAGAGAGAGCCACCATCCACTCTCTGTCTTTTGCCTTGTGCTCTCTAGATGACTCCATTTTTACTCCTCCGTCATTCCTTGTACAGTTTTGCACACTTCACTTGTCTTCTTTCAAACTTTACTTCATAGGTAGGAAAGACGAAGCTAAAGAAAAATTGATATCTTTCCTTTCTAGTCCTACTGCCCTGCACAAAAAATTACCAAGCTCCAGCAAAGATCTCAACGGGTCTGTGCTGCTATGGTCCAACAGTGTAAAAGCTCCAATTCCCAGAGTAGAAGAAGAAGAAGAAGAAGAAGAAGAAGAAGAAGAAGAAATGCAAACTTCTCTCTGTGAGTGTTCTGTGTTCTTCAGCCTTGCTACTGTGCTCCCCTAGCACAATATCTGCAATGCACCTCATATTTTCCTAGATAGAATGATATACAAATTATGATCAGCATCCTCATTGGATATTTCCCTTACAGTCTTGCAAAATTTTCAGGGTATTGGTAGAGTTTCACACTATTGACTGTCACTGTAAGAATGTAGAATATGTTATTATAATCATTACAAACATCTGATGAATAATTTGTTTCATAATTAGTTTCTTTAGTGGAGGACTGGAACAAACACAAACAAACAAGCAAACAACAGTAAAAAAAATAAAGCTGCCACTTTTGCAGCATAGATGATTACATCTGCAAACAGCATAAAAAGGCAAAAAAGTTTGTATGCAATTTTCATTTTAAAAGGAATCCAGGAGAAATTGCAAACATACATGAAATGGTTTGTTATTTGATGTTTGCTAACATATTCAGAGGATTTTTTTTCATGTTTTTCCTACTAGTAAGAGTCCCAGGTGTTCAATCACTTGTGTAATTTAATTATGTACGAAACAAAAAAATAAGAGAAAAAGACAGGCCTCATCTCAGCTCTCATCAGCCTGAGGCATCTGATATTTTATAGCCATTACCATTCTTTTTAATATGGAATTTAATCCTCCACCCCTTCTCAATTGCCTCTTTTCAGCTAACAACTCTCCCTGGTGGATCAAATCAGTAGAATATACAAACATGCAAAAAGACCAAATTGGCTTCCAGGAGTGCTAAAATCAATCTAAACTGAAAATTGCAAAACAGGAAGCCTCGGGTTATTTGGCAAAAAAACCAAGGCTGTTTTGGGTAATATGAGCCTGAAATGTCATGGCTGCAATGACTAAATGAATGATCGAGCTATGGATACTGAAATGATAAAGTATGAATCTTTCCTTACTAATTTGTATGGAGAATGTTTTGACTGTCACACATTTTCTCCCTACTTCTGTAGACAATGAAGGACAAAATAAAATTGGGACAGTAATGACTAAATAACATGTCTAGTGGTGAACAGACCACTATACACACTATAAATGAGATGTATTAAAATTCGGGAATATGAAATTTGCTTGAAAATTCATCTAAGGTAAAACACTCCGGCATGAAATTGATTGATAACTGATGGTGTTTGTTTCAGCAAGACCACTAAATAAAAACAAGTACATGTTTAACTTTAATCTACTGCTTTTTACATCTTTTGTCCTCAGTATATGTGACAATGTTTATTGGAAACATGTCAATGATACTCTTAACAAGCAATAATCCCTAATGAAGTCCTTATAAAGTTTTAACCACCTCTTAGTTCTTGTTCTGCAAATAATTTAATGCAGAATGTATTGTCTTGTCAATGTTTATGTTCAGGATATATCTGGGATATCTCTTCAGTCAACCATGGTTCATTCATTGAAGATGTCATGCTATGAAGGAGTACAATCTCAGTTGTGTAACAATTCACATTGCACCTGTGCTGAATAGCGCCATCCTTCACAGCAATGCATGGAAATTCTGGTAGACAGGATGTAATTCAGCCAGAAGAGAGTAAACACCAGGCTTAAACTATTAACTACAAGCATTCAAGTGACTGACAGGCAATTAGAAGTTAATAAGAGCTCATTTGATCATTCAACATTGTAGATATAAGACAAAGCAAGCATCTCTGGGACCATTACATGTTTGCCCTAGGTCATCATAAGAATGGGGAGTCGCGGTTGAGTATGATAAAGTGTGATAAATTATTATTTCCTTTCAGACAATTTGAAATAATAATACTCTGAGACACACATAAACACAGATGCCATGCGTTTGACGTATTATAAATGACCAGTTAAGTTGTAATGTATGAGGAATTCATTAACGATGTTATATTGTGTTCACAGTGTAAATTTTGTCTTCTAGGGCAATATAACACATTGATGAGAGAAGCTCAAGTGTCATAAAGTTTTACACTCTGCTGCTCTTTCCTACTTAGTTAAACTAAGTAATGGGGCATGGCAGGTTTTATCTTTTCAAAAGAATAGCACATCATTAGGAGAGTTCAGAATGCCTCCAACGCCTCGGGGGAAGAAATGACACTTCAGCATAGCCCTTGGGGTTACCTTCCTTTTAAAATATGTAAATCAAAAGGTGCTCTGAGAATTTGAATAAAATGAGATAGAATACTTTCATGCCATCTCTACCACTCTTCCAAGTATATGTATATATATATATATATATATATATATATATATATATATATATATATATATATATATATATATACACACACACATATACATATTTGGAAAAGAGTATATCTTTTCCATTTTTCAAGCCAAAAATTCCCTCGTTAAACATAAACATAACATAAATACATGTCGAGAAGTGGTGCGACAACAACTGCAATATGAAAATTTTAATCTTATGAAAAGGAAAAATTATTTTATGTACTGAATAGTTACAGCACATTGCCCAACCATACTAATGTGTACTAACCATACCTGCTGGTTTTCTGGAACGTCTCTGTCCAGGTCATGAAAAAAGAGTGATGTGCTGAATTGCATTGCATATATTTAATTCAAAATCAATTTCATTAGTGTTGTTCAACAGTTTTTCAACACTGTGCAATAGAATGGATATACAGACCATGTGATACCAATGGAAAAACACATATTCTCCTATCTGTGGTTGCTTTACCTGAACTACCTGAACTCACTACTTCAAGCCTATGTTCCCCCCTGACCACTACGCTCTGCTACCAAACGACGTCAGGTGGTCCCATCACTATTCAGAACTTGTCCCCCGATGGTGGAATGAACTCCCACACTTCATCCGTTCTGCCAAGTCCCTTTCTGCCTTCAAGAAACATCTGAAGCCTCAGCGCTTCCGCTCTCACCTTAGCACCTTAACACTACCACCTAAAGGATTTTCTCATGTCTCAAAAGTGTTTCCTATTAAACTATAAAAAAGTAATCTAATGGTTTTATGCACTCGTTATCTCTACCAGCTAGTATGTACCTTGTCTGGCCAACCATTGAAACCTGGTCATGCAGCGCTTCTAATATTGTTGACTCCTGATGGTTTTTTGCTTGTGTTGTACTCTACCTCACTTGTAAGTCGCTTTGGATAAAAGCTTCTGCCAAATGAATAACTGTAAATGTAAATGCTTTGCTGTGGTGCACTGTTGGACTTGCAGTTCTATACTATGCATGTACTATGTATATACTATATACTGGTATACTATATACTATATACTATACATGTATGATACCATCTACAAACATGCTAAACCTATACAGAGTTAAACTGGAGGACACTTCATATTCAGCTTTACGCAGGGTGAACTGCAGGTGCCTGATTGACCAGCAGGGGATGCTGATGTGCAGTGGAGAATACCCCTCACTGACCTGTCCGCACTGATATCCCTTAGTGGAATGAAGCCAGTTTGTTCTGCTGCGATGGACTCCTGGTCATCGTCAGTTGATGACACAGCTGGGATTGAACCCAGTAGTGCTGAACTTTACACTTGGCACACCAAGCGCTTTTACCGATTGAGCCACTCAGGCTATACTACAAAGGAAAATACAATTTTTTGAATGAGATAAATATATTTTATTAGTATTTTTGGTCACACTTCATAATTCATACTTCATACTGTCATACTTCATAAAGGGAGACATAAAATTCTAAAGCCACATTTCTGCAAAGCACAAAACTACTGTCTCGTATTGTGAGGGGAATCTGAACATGCTCTCTGTTATTTTTCCCAACAGTACACCACAGCAAAGCAAACACAGACAGGAGAATATGCATTTTGCTATTGATGTCATCAAAACAACTTCAGTGAGGAGAGTGGACCCTGGTCGACCCAGCCCTTCCCTAGCAGAACAAAACCAATTGTGTTCTGCCCCCTATAGACTTCTGGCCATTGTTGGCACATGACATAGCTGGCACAGGCACCAACCCTGGCAGAATAAATGCCTTAACCAGCTGAGCCACTTGAAAGCCAAATACATGGACAATAGGCTTTTTCTGGTTAAACCTGTGATACATGTCTTACATATTAATGCCTGCTACTACAAAAGTTTCTGGATCTTGAGTAACCTTGTTCTGTCAGTGACATGATTTGAGCTTTTCCTTGCAAAGAAGTCATATGAAAAGGGCTTGATCTCTTGCTTTTTTTTCTCCAAATGAAAGAATGTCTCTGTCATTAGAATACCTAAGAGATATATGAAGTGCCATTTTTCCTGAATTGCTTTGGATATGAGAATTATTTCACAGAGATTACAACCAAAGGTTTTGGAGCTCTTTTACTCTAAAAGAAGCAACTTTGCCTTCGTGAAATACTTATTACTCAAAGGGTTTCTTTGTGGGTAGTGAGGGGTAAAATAGCTGAATAGTACAAACTATCTCACTCTCTATCTCTCTTCCATGCACAGACATCCAATGAGTTAAGTGATAATTGTATGCATATAGGCTAGTCTGGATCTCAGCTTGAATCTACACATTAAAAACTAATGATATCAAAATATAAATACACCACAGGAAAAAAAGTTTGCTCGCATGTTGTGCAATTCTGTACAGTATGTGTTCCCATAGGAGACTTTGTCAGTGCTAATTGGCCTACTAACCGACCAGTCAAGTGGAACAGCATTTCTCTCCAGACAAGCATGTTGCTTGGGAACAAGGAAGAGCAGAACTCTACAGCCAGTTTGCAGCTGCATCATATTAGAAAGTCGATAATCACAAATCTCAGCGAGGAGACTCCACATGGGTGTGAGGGATGACACACTCATTCTGGGCAGATGTGCAGTTTAGCAGATTAGAGCATAGAACATGGGAGACGATCAAAAAGCTCATGGCATTGTCTGTAAGTGAATAAACCAACACAGTTGATAAAACAGCATCTTTCGTGAGGTTTGTGAGCCTGCAAAAGCTTGAAGACAGAGGATGCCTTTGCCATGGCAAGGATGTCAGTTCATATGCAGCTGATCCCATAATAATAATAATAATAATAATCATAATAATAATAATAATAATGGTGCCTTTCAAGGATCTCAAAGCACTTTGCAGTGAAGGGGAGACTCATGAGGTGGAGAAGGAAGAAAATTTGTTAAGCCAATGAAATTGTGGGATTTTTAGACACATTAAGTTTTTAGACACATAAATTTAAGTGGTGATTTCATCTTGGCATTATTATAAACTATATTTGATATTTGATTCACAGATTGTTTTCATTTTCAAGTGAACATGGAGACCAGTTCAGTTTGTGTTTTATTGGTGAATGTCTTCCTCTCTGTGCAATATATGGATATGGCACTGTGCCTTCTACTGTTGTGTCTTTATTTAAAATGCATTTAAATTCCCTTTGTACTCAGAAGTGCTCATTAAAGAATACAGTGCCTTCTGATGTCTATAGTTTTACATAATTAGAACCCAAGAGGACCTTTTCCACAAAAGTTCCTAGTTTGTTTTACTCCACATTAAAGGAACAATTTGTTTAATTTCTCAAGAGTTTAACCTTGCCAACAGTGGTGTAAAGAGAGAGCAATGATTTCATCCTGCAGTTAAAATGTTTTAAAACATTAAGACAGATTACCTTTGACCTTTAATATAGAGATGTTAATCTAGATCTCTTACAAAATCCTTTTTCAAGATATATCACGTTTTTCCATTAAAAACATAATAGATTTAATTTAGGTTTACAGAACATACATAGTATTGTATGCACTGGATTTTAGCTAGAAACCTCATAAAGTCGTGGTCAAATCACAATACAAAACAACCAGTTTTTCACTGTTGTGTATATATGAATGTTTTATATTGCACTACACAAACGTTACTACCAAAATGGCTCATATGTTGACTTCATGGTGCTGATGGAAGAATAGCAATGTAACCATGAATACCAGTTTACAGTAATTTACGTTAACCACCTGTAAGTAAAATGCAGGTCATGCATATCTGCACAAGACATTTTCCAGGCAGGTGATTATGTATTTTAAATCTAGTGAGTCTGGCCAAAGGGAATGCAAATAGTTGAAATCCTTCAAAAATTGTTTTCACGCAATAACATAAAGGCGGCATATAATGGTTTCAAGGTATAGTATGTATTCATTCATATGATACCTACAGATCCTCTAGTACCTCTATTGGAATTCAAGATGCAACTTGGGCAGACAAAAATGTACTGCACATAATGATGGCGAAGCAATGACACAAAAATGATACTCCACCCAGAGCACACACAATAAACATACCTAATTGTGGCCATGGTGTGGTCACAACCATGCACAAAACAACCCAGAGCATCCCAGGTGTCCTGTTGAGTTCATGCTGAGCAAATAGAGTGATCGTAGCCATGAGTCTCCAGCCATAAATGTGAGTGCATAAGTGAGGTGCAACATGCAGGGCCTCTCCCTACACCTGTAATGAGCTCTGTCTAGTGTCAGGCTTGAAATGACCGACAGTGAATGTAACATATTGCCAAATTACACTTGGCCAGTTTTTTTTTTTTTTTAAAAAACATGTTGCCCTATGATGGTCATTCACTGCTTAGCCAATAAGTGTACTGTACCATAGGCTCTAATTATCTGGCATATTGGTATAATTAATTTTGTGAGCAGGAACTGCACATCCATCTGCAATGATTTCATCATTTCTTTTCCAAAGACAAATGATCTGTATTATTTCTAACAGCTGTTTGACTTGGCATTATTTTCAATTTAACATTGTCACAATTAAGAATTATCAATCGCAAATGATCAAAAATTACTATAAATAACAATACAACCATCAGAATTCTTGACAGTGACCCTGCATTGTTCAGGTTTTTTCCAAGTTCTTTTCAGTATGCTTTCTAGCTGCCAGATCCATCCTATGTGAGGATCTTGGCAGATCTACCCCCAAGGAGACTCTCTCTTCCTAAGCCAACATCACAGGCTGTTCCCTGGGCATTTTCAATGGCACCAAACGTGCTCTGGTCGCTTCCCTCACGTTTCTCTTGTTTCGAAAAACCAACAGTGGCATTCAGACACGTCACATGTCGGTACGCAGGTGTCTTTGAAGCAGCGCAAGCTTCCTGAGCTTAAAGTGTCCATCTTTCCGTGTATATGGGAGCAAGACACAAGTATGTGCCCTGAACCCATCTCACCCCCCCCCCCAACCCCCGTATATTATGTTCATTGGCTGAGAGCAGAGGAGGTGTGATGAATTCCAAATTGAGCTACCCACGAGGAAAACAATAAACCACAAATGACAGGAACAGATGCTCTTCTTTATTGTACCCTGAAATGCAAACACTGAATATCTTCATAGGAGGGTTTTATAGTCTTTGGCTCCTCAGTTATGGCCTACTAACATCAGTCTCCTGGAATAACAAAGTAAGCACCTAAAAATGCAAAACCTTAAGCAATCAAGCTTTAATTGTTAAAATACATCTGAATTGAACTCAATTCGGTATGAGGTTCCAACAGAACAAGACATGGATTAATTTCCAGTTGAATTTATAGAATCTTTTAGAATTTATAGAAGATTTTATTTGATACTAGTATTAGTTTATTATTACTCTAGAAACAAGTTAAGACAAGCAAAGCTATGCAGATATAGTTCAGCTGAAGTTTGAGTCAACGACTGAAATTTAGATTTGTATTAGCTTTGAAATTTGTATTTGGATTCTGAAATCATCTTTAGACAGAACTTATTTTTGGCAAGGATTCTGCTCTGCTACCCTGGCTTGATCACAAGATGAATCATAAATTTTTTTTTTTTTTAAGTTTTATATGCTTTCAAGAGCGCAAAAAGCTCCACGAACTCTGGTAGCTTTTCAAACCCTGATTCCTGGGTCAGCCAATCAGGTCAACCCACAGCGGAAGTGGCAAGCACTCCCAATGCAACACTCAGACTGATGCAAGAAGTGACCGGATGGTTCCATTTGGTCCCTCAGCGGGTGATTTATGAAAAAGGAAGAAAAAAAACAGTAAATTGATTCCGTAAACAATCAAACATTAGAAAGAAAAAAGTTATTTAATAAATATATTTTCCCACTGTAAAATGACTGCTGTCGTTCATGCTTACAGCCATTACAACAATTTGTAGAAATAGAACTTTTCCTGAAAGTAGAAGATCCAGTATGCTGTGTAATAATACCTTTTGTATATTGTATAAAGACCATGCAAAGTCTCCCTAGAGGTTGCCTTATCTTTGTGCTCTTTATTGCTATTCCAGAGAGAAAGGGGGATTATTTTTTCTGGGATGTTTAAGGTTGAATTATTTTGAATTACTGTCTACTACTATGACTCTATACTACATTGCTTACTATAATAACATTTGTATAATTCAACAATGATATAAATCTCAATAATAATCACACCCCCTCAAAACTTACCTGTCTTGTATGTAAATGTGTGGTAGGAATTATATGGCCTATCGCATGGACAAAATTTGTGCATCGTTTTATGCTTTTTTATTTATTCATAAATGATTTATAAAACTCTTTTGTACATTAGGCTGTCTTCACCACAACAACCTCTCCACTTATGTAGTAGTGAAGATACAAAATAAAAGCAATCCTCTGACACACTCGCATGCAAGTCAAGGATATTTTTTGCGCTATGCGTCACCCATTGCACGACAGTTAAGTGGATGCCAATCGGAGGATAGGTGTTACTCCACTGATATTTTATCAGAGCAACTAGCATGTGCCTGTCTCACAGGATGCCTGAGAGCACTAAGACAATGAGACCCTGAGTGACCTTCACACCCCTTTGCCCATCGGAACGAAGGCAGTTGGTTCCGCCGTTGTGGGCTGCTGGTCATTGTTGGCGAAGGACTTGGCTGGTTTTGCACCTGAAACATAGGGTCCAGCCTGCACTTGAGACAAGCACATGGATGACTCACTTGGGATGCTCTTGCATGATGCGTCTTTGCCATATTGCATATAAAATGTATAACCTCCTATTTTATGTTGTTGTTTGTATGTCAAAAATACGTTCACTTCAATGAATGAACCATACCCTTGCATTGGTCATTTGAACACTCAAATCAGTGAAAGAGATTTGCTTTTTAATGCTGCCCGTGGCTAGTCATGAGAATAAGAACACAGTTGACTTGGATGTCACGTGTGACTTGTGTGTAAGTTCACTTTACCAGTCTGTGTTCATATTACCAAATCTAAAGGTGAGTCTAAAAGAAACAAATCAAATTGGTGCTGAGGAAACAGAATGACACAATAAGCAGTCACAATTCCCTTCGTTGTTTAAAATATGTTTGGATTTAATGCTTTGAAAGAAAAAAAGTAAGCTCATGGTACTTGCTCTCCAGGGCTATCAAATTATGCAAATATCAAAAATCTTCTATCATAGTGATTCGGGGAATATTTAAGTAATGCGTTACTTGTATCTGGTTCCTCAAAAGAGCCTCTCTCAAACTTATCAACAGTACTTTCTGCTGGAAGTAGGGATTGTGGGAACAACCCCCTAGTACAGTGATGATTGGTAGTACTTGGACACTTACTTTCTGCTGGAAGTAGGGATTGTGGGAACAACCCCCTGGTACAGTGATGGGGAAATCACAACAAAAGTCTGGACTTACTATGATTATTATTATGTAACCATACCATGACACATTGCAAAGACCAGGGTGGGCTTCCTTTTTATCCTGGCTAAATTCCTGCTCTGTATCTTTTAATGGCCAGCTACTCATTCCCCAGCTGAATGGGTTAAATATAATCCCTCCCTCTCCTTCTGATGTGTGGTAAATGGTGTAGTGTTTTACCGCTATGGTGCATTCCCCAGGTGGGTGCAACACATTGATGGAGGGAGAGGTGAAAAGCCCTCTGCGACCCTTGTAATAGAATGAAGTAAAAAATAATGCAATTCATTAATTATTATAAATTAATTGTTTGTGTTTATATGAACTGGCACATAAGTGATTCAGTTTATTGAAATTGCATTTGAAAACATTTGAAAATCTAAATACTACTTAAGCTGCAAATGAGTAATGTGAATTTTAAGATATTGTTGACCAAAAAAAACATGGATTATTTCGAAAATGTACAACTAAATTGATCTTACTCTTCAGTCAAATTGATTTTTTTTCCTAGAGATTCATAAAACTTGCACCCCTTCCCCATTTTCCCAGAATCCATTGCTTCCCATTCCGATAATGCCTCTGTATTAACTGGCTGCAGTTATTACCCTTTATATGAGATGTCTATGTTGAAAGCAGTTTATGAGATTCTGGTCCCTGTGGATAAGATGATAGAGTTGAAGCGGGCTGTCATCCAAAGCCTTATAACAGCGTCAGTTGGGAAATACTCGATGCCATGGATTATTGATAGCACCATATCTACACTTCTGCTGACAAATTTGAGGCCTCCATAGCATGGCACCTAATCTTGAAAAATATCTTTGCTAATATGTCCCTGCTGTGTCTTTTCTTTGGGTTATTTTGTGGGCTTCCCTTTCTTTATCTAGTGAACAACCCGATGAACGTCCTCACTTTTGGTGACCTAAATGACAGTGCGGTGATTGATAAATGGAGTGGGCACTCATGTGCTCCTTCACAATTTCCTGCAGTTTGAGTTCAGTCAGGTCCTGTCAATCTTAAGAATGCTTTTGATTGTGAGTACAGCAGCTGTTATTTTCATCATGGAATTAGTAGAATATCACAGGACAAAGGGTCAGAACTGATAGGACAACCAAATCTGGGGAAAGTGTTCAGAGTGTTCATAGAACAAAGTCCAACCTTTTTTTATGTAGGAGAACACACAAGTGAAATGAAAATAACCAAACCCAAACAAACAAGATCAGAAGCATTTCCATAACCAAACCACAACCATTTAAATAACCAAACACTGCAGAAAAAAGAGCATGGAAAAAAGATAGAAGATTCAGATTGTAAATGATTTTAAGACAACAAGCAACAAACAACAAAAAATGTGGAAATTGTGTTCTTTGGTTTAAATAAATTTAGAAATTATTGTATTTATATTGTTCATGTACTACTGTGGAAAAATGACAAGGCAAGACATACAGTATATAGACCTTTTGACCTGGATACAACAATACTAAGTAACAATAAATGACAGTTTATCAAATATACCAAAGCTGAGCTGGCAATGAAAGCTAAAATAAAAGCTAGTGTGGTGCCATTAAATGTTGTGATTTTTTGGAGTAAATGTGTATATTTTACTGTGTAAACACAAAACTTGAACTTAAACACAAAAAATGATTGGCAGGAGAACTGAAAATGGCAGAAGATCTTGATCAATCAAATGTGAAAATGCTGACACAAATAACAGGTTAAAACAGACACAGTGAACAGTGATGATAACAAAGTTAAACAAATATAATGCCTAGCTCATTGTACAGTAGGCCTACATAATACTTACATAACCTTGCCTAAAAGTGAGATGGGAGAACGCAGTCGTAATGATTTGCTTTATTTTACATTCTAAAGTTGTGCACAGTAATTTGCCTCATTTTTTAAAGTACTATACAAATGATATTTGAATACTTTTGAAACAACATCCATGATGCCTGATTAGTCTTGATTCAGAATTCATGAATATTTTTATAAGGCTATTTAGAGAGAGTCTCAGTTCACCAACAAATGGCAATAAATGAGGAGTTATGTATCATTAAAAATAAGAGTATGACATGACTGCTAAAATATAAGATGGGCTGTAGTAGTAGTGTGCAGTGTTCAGAAGGGATCAATATACTGTTTTACTCTAACTGATTTTTAGTAGTTATATTCAAGCTTATATGAGTAAACATGGTCTATGCCACATAGCTATTGATTTAAGTTCTGGTTGGTAGTTATTGCTTGAGTGCAATGCCTTTAAAGTCTATCAATGCTGAAAGGTGTGGTTCAGACTATAATGTCTGGCACATAGTATGGTCACTGCCTGCCATGCGCCTTGGAGCTGTGTTTGTACTGTATGAATAAAATAGGATTCTATAGTTCATTATGTTCAACAGCATGGTCACTTACCACAATTTATTTCTCAGCATTATGTCCAAATGTATGTATAGGCCAGGTTTTCTACCTCCTCTACTGCCTACTTTTTATCTTTTCAAAAAATGGAAAAAAGAGGAGTACTACTAATATTTTTCAGTTAGTATTATATTACACATCTGACTGAACCTACAGCTAAGTGCAAGCTCAAGAGCTTATTAAATATAATGATTAAATATTTACTAACATAAGCATCTCAATTAGTCCGTGATAAAAATGGCAGGTAGGTACTAACCTTATGCTAATTTAAACTGTATTTATTTAATTTACAAAGACATTGAGCAATCCTGTGTATTTAGTGTTCTTTGCAAAGAATATAATTACATTATTCATTAAGCTTTCCCTGATGTATCCTGTCTATATTATTTACATGTGTGCACAAAGGAACATCTACTTTGAACTTCTAAGTGCACTCATTGTTGATCCGTGACAGATTAGTTAGCGGTGCAATTCAATCTTTTCTTTAAACAACAGCAATGCAGATACAGCATTGCATATAACAATGTCATATTAATTAATCCCCAGGTAGCTTTTGATGATTTTCAACATTTACACTGCAGTTTGGGGATCACAGATATTGATGGGAGAATAGTAAGAATGTAACAATTGCTTAAATTTGTTTTTGAAAAATAAATACAAATACATGGGTGTTAGAGTGACAGGGCCACAATCAATTACTTCCTAAAAATAGGAGAAATGACAACAAGCAAACACAAATTGGATACATTGTCAAGGACACTGTTCAACAATGAGAGCTCATCTTTGGAGGCATCTTATTTGTCAGAAGCGGTTTAGATATGGCTCTATCAATAATTCATGTCATCACTGACAACATCAATATATGAAGTTAATTTGCTATGTTTATGCATGGTGGTGAATATTCAACAAGTTACGTAGTTATGAATACTAAAAAGATATCATCTACTGCATTTCCATTCTGTAGTATAAATAATACTAATATAAAAAATGCATTCCTATTATTAAAAGAAGAATTTATATGTAGGCCACAGTTATTTATGCACATTCTGGATGTGTCTGTATGCCTTAAAACCAAATAAACCACTGCAAACAAAACAAATGTTTGGGTTCCTATGGCATTTTAATACTGTGTAATGTGGTAATATTGTGTTTTAACTCTTTGAAATTGACCAACTCTTTACAGTTGACCATTTAAAGTGCAGTTCAAACCATAGCCATATGTATGTTATGTAAATTTTCTCATAGCAGTAAGGTACTGATCAGCCGTCTTCAGTTGAAAACTGCTCAAGGTATTTTGAAATATGGCTAACCTTGCTCCAGGTAATATCAGTATTCCAACCCCTCTGACAAAAATACAAAATAAACATACAGCAACTTGGGGTGTCTTACCAACAATACAATACAATATCAATATCTAAGCAATGATATGACATATCAGAAGATTTCACATACAATCCACCAATACACTCACATGCCAACCGCAACTATTTTCACACTGCAAATTGCCCAGAACATTACAGTGAACTAAGCACCAGCTGATGGACTGGTGTGACTTTACTGATATCATCCAAGCAATCTGCAGGCACCTGATAAGTCACAGGGTGCCTAAGAGTGGGAAGACGAGCATCCACTGTCAACATACTCACTCTTATTCACACTGGAACACAGCCAATTTGTTGAGCTGCTGTGGGCTCCTGTTCATTGCTGGGCCGTGAAGCTCAGCACGTGCTGAGAGCAGCCTCCTCAACCACTGAGCTGCTCAGGAGCCCAAGGTAAACATTGCTAGGCTGCATGCTCTTTCCTTCTACAAACATCCATGTTTAGCTAGATAGAAAAATGGAATGTGAGAGCCAGTTCCATAGACTTCTACAATAGCACTGGCAATAAAAGCACATTACTGTCCTAAATATATCTGTGGTATCAAGTTTTTATATATACACAGGGGCATCCTGCACCGTTTCATTTATAAATAACATAATCATTTAAATTTGAACATTCATGCGGTCTGTTATCAGCTTACTGAAGGAATATACAAGTGGCTCCTATTTTTATGGCACAATGAGTTCCTGGAAACCCCCTTGTAAAATGAGTCATTGGGAATTGAATCTTATTTCACTGTAGACATGCTGTAAGCAGGAGTGACGTTCTTGATCATGGGCTAGATTTTTTTTAACAAAACAAGATAGATAAATATGGGATTAACTCCCCCATTAGATATAAATAGGGTATAAATATGTGTGTACTTAAATATACTTAGATATGAAGAATATGAAAAGAAGAGCTAAGCGCAAATCATGATCTTTGGGTCAACCTTGGTGTTTGTAGTGTTGTGTAGTGTTGTGCAGTTTGTGAGTGAATGAATCTTTTTGAACAAATCTTTTTGGTATATTGTATGTGCTGGTTCACTATACTAAAAGATGTGTTCATTTGACTCACCGGTCAAGCAACTACCCTAGACTATCTAAAAAACTAAACTGACTGTGAGTGGAGGAGAAGTTACATTGGGGCAGGCGGCTCTCCAGGGAGTGCATCAGAACCAGTATAGCCATTGAATGTAAATGCCCCCAATCACTGAATGAATGCACAGCACAATGATTCTCATTCAACGCCTGCAATTGGTCTGTTCATACAATTTTTTTTTCATTTCACCAAGTCACTACTGATTTGATCAGTTCTTCCAGTTCATTCAGTCTTTTAGTACATCTTGTTCAGTAAATCTCGTTCATTTCCTTCAGTACATCTCATTCAGTGAATCCTCTTCAGTTTATTCAGTGTGTTTCTCCAACCACAGGGTGGCTACATCTGTTGTCATACTGTGCAGTTTAATGGAAAGCCTTCACAATTGTCTGGAAAAATGGTTTATGTTCATGGGAAAATCTCACTGAACGAATCTTTACTGAATGGATCAATGACTAATCTTGAACTAATCTTTGTACTGAACTGAACGAAATGAATCATCTCAGTAAAAACCCTCAAAAAGCCCATCACTAGGTGTTTGCTGAACACAAGAGACAATGCAGACAGCAATAACATATATAAATTGTCTTCAGCTCCCCCTCACATGTAAAAAAATTAAATGAAAAAAAATTGAACTAAGAAAAACTCAACTGCTTTTGTTACAGATGATCTACCTCTCTTTAACCACTGCAATACTTGTCCGAATAAAGACTTAATGTGAATGTATAAACTCAACAGTGCTATCTCCGATTGCAGTGGGTAGCTATTTGAGCCTTATGATCAACTACAGGAATATATTTTTTCACAGCATTATTGTGTTCCAGTTACCATTAGAAGAACCTGTGAAGGTATGTCAACCACAGTTCATTCATGATGCACGTTCTCGCAGATGACACAGATGACATTTAATACCCGCATATCCATATTCACCAAGTGTCCTAAGATTCCTGCCGAAAGCACTTTTAGGAGTAAAAAAGACCAGCCTCAGAGTAGGCAATGGAAACTATTAATGAAGCTTCCGACTCTCAGCTGAGAGTAAGACCGTTTCCTATGAGTAGATCGTAGTTGATTTTTACATCCTGTGAGGTGTCACAAATGAATAGAAGTGATGACGTTTTTCACAGTTTGTGCCAAATGTGGAAAAAATGCCCAATACATGCAATCATTGAAGAACAGTAGTGTTGTCATAGCGGTGCAATTTTGAGCATAATCAAACATATCAAATGTGAATAAATGCATGCAGATTAGCAGCATTATTTCTATTCGTAATCAATTTGAAAGCAGCAAATATAATCATTTGAAACTGAGTTTTTGTTAATAATCATATTAATAAAATTGTAAGAATTGAAGAGGCGCGGGTCTGATGTAGTTTGGAAGTCAGTATGGTTTTATTGGCGCTCGAGCAGTTGCAACAAGAAAGTTTTACAATGATCGGCAAAGCGCCACAGAAAAAACAGTCTCTTTGGGTTTGCGGAGAATTGTTTGCCATCTCGCTTGACCAAATTGTTAAGGTGTTGGCAGAGGTGTGTACCATCCTGTCGGGGTCTCTATGATCTCTAGCCCTTTGGGATGCTGCAGCTATTTCTTACAAAATGTTATTCAAGACAATATTATTGTATTTTTTCAGTATAGGTAAGGTAAGCCCTCATTGTCGATCTCCCCCAATAATAGGCTAGAAATCTCACATATGCCAACGTGAGTCTGCAGCTTGCAGATGTGCAGAACTGCACAAGATGTATTATGCAGCTGGCTTTTTTGTGGCTGTTGCTGGATTTATTCATGGAGAATCATCTTTCCAGCTCCCCAATTCCACTTTCAACATTATATTATTCAACATTATATGTGATCTTATGAACCCCACAGATGACATAATTGATATGTGAAATATTGTTAAAGTATGAGTTTCATGCATAGCCATATATTCCTATAAATACTGAAATACAACATAAATGTTTGATGTTTAGGTAGCTGTTGTACTTGAGCTGTACTTGTATTTGAACCCTTGCAAACAGTCATGGGACTGGAGTCATCAGCCATGGTTTTTGGGGGTATCCCTCAGGGGCGTCATGCAAACCAAATTTGTGGGTGGGCACCATTTTCAGACATGTTCAAAACCACACACAAGACATAAAAAATACACATACACATACGCATACACATATATTAATAGGTATGCGTATGCATTTCAAGAACATTAATATTAATGTTCTTGAAACTTTACGTAACGTAGCCTAATAATTATTAATACATTTTTACAAAATATTGGGTGGGCATGTGCCCACTTAAATTGATTGGCACGACGCCACTGGTATCCCTTATCACCAAGTAGGTTACATCCTGGCAGAACAAAATTGTTTTCAAATAAAAACTTTTCTTACCAAGAACCAAAGTTTGAATTTCTTTTATCAAAGCAGTAAGTGGTGATGTTCTACTAACAGAATGAGTGATAATCTATCTGACAAGGTCAGTGACAAATAAAATACTCCCTTTATCTGACAGCTCTGTGTTTAACAGTTCTGTGTTGTCAAGTGTATATCAAATGTATTTGCTCTCCCTCAAAATGTGTACATGCTGCCTCAATATAGCCACTCATTGGCAACTCCTAGGGACTTCTAAATATCTGGCAAGGTAGGAGTGCTGTTAATTTTAAACAATCTTGAACAATCACTTTTACTGTTAGGAGTAAGATTAGGACCAAACTGATGTCATTTAAGACCTATTTTCTACTCTCATACACTTGAGAGTAGAAGTGGCCCTGAACTGTAGGTTATAGGAGTAATACTCCAAAGTCTTTGGAATAACAGAATTAATGCATAATACATTTTAAATAATATATGCATACTTTATAAAGGCAGATAAACTGATTGTAGATAAATATATAAAAACATTTCAAATACTTCTCAATGTATACGAAGACTACACAGTTGTTGTCTTATGTAACTCACCTGGTTCCTTACTGTATAATGTGTATTTTTTATTTCCTGATGGAAGTTAACAGACTAACATTTAAAGTCATTTAATGAGGACTGCCACTTAAGCATACAATTAAACTGTGCCCAAAAACAAAAGTAATCTGTAATTTACATTGTTATAATGCTTTTCTGGGAAAGGAATATGAAATGAATGCACACATTTTGCTTCTGAATCTCCTACAGTACCAAAGATTTAAACCACTGAAACTAGACTGGACAAGTACAATCACTGCCTTTCTGCTACCGCCCACAGGGGGCTATAAATGCACAAACTGGAAATAATTGGAAAGCATATTAACTTGCCGTCTGTTCTACAGGAGAGCTTTAAGCACACTGGTAATGTCTACTGTGTTTACTTCTAACGTGGGGTTTGAGAATTAGCTTGCGCTGGTAAGTTTGTAAGCATCTGGGAAAATTGCTAGCTTCATTTCCAGCATTGTGGATTATGATTATAAACAGTATTTTATTGCCATGGGCACAATTAAAAACTGTGTAGACAGCATACTTTGCAAATTGGATGAGATATTGAGATGGTGGGGGTGTTACTTGTTAATTATTGAAAAGAACATGCCAAACTAAGTATTTAGAGGGCTATGTACTTGTTTGTACTGGAGAGATAAGATTACATTGTTGCTGTGTGTATCAGAGGGGAGACATTGATTCCTGAAATTAAAAAAAGAAGCATAACATAGTCATCTGCATGATATGAAATGTAAGATGTATTATTTCTTGGGCTTATCAATGCCAGATTGATTCACAATTTCCATCTCAACTGCAGGTAATTAAATGTGCAAAACATTCTCATTCCTCATTAAAAATATATTTCCGCATGAGACACATATTCTCAGATAGGGTGAAAGTATACACAAAGCACTGTGGTTTTGCAGTATGTGCTGAATGTGATCATTGGCATTTTAAGTATTAATTTTACTTGGGAAATATATACTCTCTCAAATTAAGAGTGACATAGGCAAGGTTGGCTGACAAATAATATAGCTGTCCCTGACCCTGTCCTCATCCAGAGCCATTGATGTATAATTTATTACTGTAGTCCCAGCCTCTTCAAATACCTTCACTGTTTTAATGCCAGTTTAATTGTGAATGTATTACATTGGGTACAGAATATTAAAATTGGCTGTTGGAAATATAGATGCTTTCTATACAATTGTTGATGGCTTTCATATAATGACACAGATAACCCTTTTATTGTAAGAGTTTATTTGTCTTCAGGTGCAAGCTGCATTATAATAGGAATACTTCAGCAATACTGCTCTACATTGGAAAAATAGTACATGCATAAAAATGTGTGCATGTTTCAGCTTTTAATTTTTCATTCCTGAAGAGGGAGTACTGGAAGAGAACTTTTACACAATACTTAACAAAGTCAAGTCCCATTTTGAATATATATGGGACTCCTATGTGTCTATTTAATCAGATTTTGGATGCCACTGTATGTAAACAATGGATAACAATGGATTGACAAGATGACATGGTTAATAATTGGTTATAACATAAGAAATAAAACAACAGAAAAAGGTCGAAAGCTTTCACTATGGAAGACAACATTTGTCTTACTTAGACATAGTGTTCATTCTGGCTTAAGCAAATCATAAGTGTTTTTTGACTGCAGTTGCATTCAGTTTGATTAAAGCTAAGCCAAGGGCTAAAAGCTGTCCACATCCTTTTTTAAGCATGCTTTCCTGACCTTTCTTTTTCAGGAAGGCTTGGGAATGAAGACCTGACACAACACGACATGTTGCCAGATCACTAAACATGGTATCAGTAAAAATAAAAACACCTCAAACCAACTTGTGTGCATGTAGCATCCTCATTTCTTTCCTTTTCATTCCCGTCTTAATTCTTTTTTTATCCTTTCAAACAATTCCTTCAGTGCTCTGAAACATATATGACTGTATATAGACTATTAGATAAGGGGGAATCTGTAGCATTATCTTGGTTTGCAGTTTGTAGGGGTGTTGGATTTCCTCTGAGTTTTTTTTTACTGGGGGTTTCTCAAAGTTTTTCAGGTGGTGGATCACCTACCACCTGGCCCCCAACTCTGAAGAATCATAAAGAAGAGCATACATTTGTACACTTATTCATTAATTTCTATTGAGAAACTTGATATAAGTTAAAAAGCAGTGATATAGTTGTCACTACACTCACCACAACCTCTCCCCATTTCCCTAAAGGGACGAATGGTGCTGCTTTTGAAGAGACAAGAGATGTATGGGTCCAACTGGAAAACCTGAGGCCTGTATCAGGTTTCACATTAAGCCTATACTACTGCTTCATCCAGCTTACCTGTCTGCATCATATTGCTTCAGCAGGCATGACACATGTAAACATGAACACATTTTCTGTCATTAAACCTTGGCAAAATATCTACAGTTAATATAGGCTTCAGAGTGGCACTATTGTATTGCAGCATGACACAGCCAGGGGCAGGCAAATCAGGCCGGTCAGACTGGGAACTGTCGCCAGTGTCGTGTTGTTGTTTTCAGATCAACAAACCATAAGTGGTTCAGTGAAGTGCCTGGAAGCCTGTGGGCTCTGGCTTTAAGTCAATCACAACTTCAATTTAACTTTCCTGCCTGAAAGTCATCTTTAGAGATTTATTAGATATAATATATATTAGATATATATTATCCTGCCTACAAAAATAATAATTAGATAGCTGGTGATGAGAACTTTTAATCTGATTTTTTTTTTCAATGTAAGTGTGTATTGTTTCCTTTGCAGACCGTTGTGTCCCAGCAGTGGTCCATGGATCACGCTTTGACAACCACTGTCTAATATTCATATAAGAATTTCACCACACTGTATTAAAACAATAGATCGTATAGGAATCTATAATAACATCTATATAAATATGGTAATCGCACTTTATTTAAAAAATATGACATTCAATCATACCAATTATACCCTACATATTTCTGATTTGTTTCTTTGCTCATAAATAGCAATTTGAGCAGAAATGAAACATAACAAAACAAACAAACTCACAAGCAAGTAGACAAACAAACAAAAACAGTGTGATTTCATTTAGAATGAAGCCTAGACAAATGGAATGGTGGTACATGAAACACCCAACTTGCTGGCTATCTGAATATTACCCATTGAAAAAAATCATACTTGGTAACAACCTAGATTACTCTCTGATAATATTAAGCATGAATTTAATAGAATAAATGAACTTTAGAAAATAGGTATATTATAGGTATACGAATTGGTATAAAATCGGTATATTGGTATATAACTTGTTATATCTTGTGGCATTAGTGTGATATGAAAACAGCATGGATTCAACCATTGATGTGTCTTTTTTTGTTTTTGTTGCATGAGCTAATATGCTAGCAAATTTCTATCTGCAGCTGTCTAGTACAAACTACTGCATATATGCTACTATTGTGCATAGGTGCGAATAACAGATAGCTTGAAAGTTGACATCTGTTAGGTTTTAAAAATGAAATGCATTTTGTTTGGTTTTGAATTGTCTGTGTAGCAGGGAATAGCATTGACATTTGCTTAGTTTGAGAATTTAAATCCATTGCAGTTGAAAATTGTATTGACTGAGGGTATATGGAAATAACTCCTTTTTTATGTATGTCCTTATTGGCTGGTAGTCATTGATGTCCGATGCCCAAAGCATGTAAGTGTTGAAAGTGTAAGCCAAAACTGTACATATAATGATGTGTCAAAAGCAATGGGTCAAAACCAAAAAATTTTTATTAGGAAAGCATCATGTCGACACACTCAAGGGCTTAACCCAATATGAACAATGTAAAGGGGCAGAATATAGAGAATTGGAGGGCAAGTGCAGCTTCATCAGGGACTGGTATAGCCCTCTAGATGGCATCATTTCTAATTTTGGCATCCAAAATGAGGAGGAGTGCCAAGAGAAGTAAGCAAAGGGACATAAGGTAATGGACTGGGATGCAGCCAAAGCGAAAAAAATAAAAAGAATGAACCCAAGAAAAAGACTATGACCTTTGTTTGAGTCTCTGGCTGAGAGCAAGACTATGAATTAGTGGCCTCGAGGTTGTGACCAAGATCAAGGCTGGATCCTGAAACACCAAAAGTGGATGTAAGTGGTAAACACACAACCCATTTAGGTCAAAGTGTCGCTTGTGTTTCTTTGGGTCTTTAGGTACAGTAATCATTAGAGAAAAAAAAAAAAAAAAAAACGGGTGCAGGTAGCTTTACAGGATAGGATCATAGACTGTACATACTGTTTCTTCCTTTGTGGATTTTATACTAAGTTCTCTATTGAGGGTTTGATGGATCTCATGCAACCAAGACATGAACAATACTTTCATAAGATTACCTTATTTACTTTTATAATCTTGCATATATCATTTGGCAGTCCTCTTAATTAAACTTTTAGTGGCATAAATTAATTAGAATCCAGAGAACAAAATGGCAGGAAGAGTGTTCAGAGCATGTTTGAGTTCACTATTCAAACAGTCCTCTCAAGAAGTTTGGAGGATAAAGTGCTATTAGGTGCTAAGTCTTTAAATGCTAATGGAGGTTCTTTCCACAAATGGAATGTCCACAGTGAATAAGCTTTAATACATTTTTAATTTCTAAAGGCATTAAGTTAGGGACAGAGTACTCTATGAACAGCTAATGTAAAATTCATATTGTATGATTACACAAGTTATACTATTACTGTAACAATGTCTCAATTTTTTTTAGTAAATCGGATGTTAACATTGAACTTCCCTTTTAAGGTCCATTTTTCTGCTGTTTGCCAATGTACAGGTATGCATCAAATGTAACCGACCATGTCACTATTGTATGACAACAGATAGGACATTATGGTAATAAATGCACCGTCAAATGTCTTTACATGGTATCTGGAAAAGGTCACAACCTTGGAAAGCCCTCTCTTCACATCATCCAGCACATCATAGACTTTTTTTTTTGACAGGTTTTTTTTTTTTTTTTTTTTTTGCTCAGAGGCAACTTAGATTTTCATACATTCTTTGAGCCCAGAGGCATTTCACAAACTTTAAAAGAGCTGTTGTACAAATCAACAGGAATGGTAAGATCTTCTGTCAGCACTTTCTGAGCATGGTTAGATAATAAAGCTCACAGGAGATCTAAGGGTTGTTTTAAAACTGATGAATTTGCGGAAGAAAGATAAGGACCACCACCGCAGGCACACTTAAAAGTTTGATCATCTTAGAGAAATAGAAAGTAGAAATAAAAAAACATGTAATATTTGTGTGGATATTTTGTGCTAAACAACAATTCTCTGTCACAGTGAAAATAAATACACAATATTTAAATTCTTCCTCAGAGACAGAAACATACTCTTCTACTCTTTTTTTCATTCTTTTTTACTTTTCATTCCTTCTCATTTGTCAATTTGGTATATTTGGATGGAAAAACAAACATGTGGACAATGAAAGTCTGACCACAAGCTTGGTATACTGTCAGCTGGAAAATAAAACTAATAACATACACCTCAGTGCCTACCATGCTGTAAAAGGACAGTTTGTTTTCAGGCACGGGCAGAGTCTCCCTGACGACATCACTGCTATAGTCTTTATATTGAAACATCCCAAGGCATCAGACATGGCAGGGATTTGTATTGAATAATGAGACAATTCTATCACTATAAATGTGTTCTGGCTGTATCTCTGGGAAGAAGACATTACCACACTTATATTTGGATTGTATTGAACATAGCATTTCCAGAAAGATATACAGAACACCAAGTCATTAAACTTTGTAGCAAGACAGCACGTACTGTATTTGAATTTGATATTTGTTAAGTGACAAGTTTAAAATGTAAATATATGTTTTTTTGTTGGCAAAAATGATTTTAGTTACCTAAAACAATACTCAATCAAAATTCATGTATGCTGTGTTTTCTAATGTTAAAAAGTATTTTCAAAGTTTTGTCTCAAATAAACATTTATTCAAGAGCATTTCACTGATTTATACTGTAATTATATTTACGAGCTAAAGGCAGATATCAGAAGATTCTCTCCGGATTTATAACAGCAATAATATATTTAATACATCTTACTTTGCACATTTGAACAGAGTGACGTCTTTAGAAGTGAGGCCAGATTGAGAAAGGGGGAAAGAGACGACACTTCAGACATCTTTGTCCTTTGACCGTGGCTTTGTAGGTTTCAAGGACAGCTAACTACACATTCTTAGAAAGGCATGATGACCTCAAGCCAGGAATCCTGCTGATAAATGCAAAGAGCAAAGCAGTTCCAGCAAACCAGGTATCAGCACCTACAGAAGAGCCATTTCTTGCTGTAGAAGAATGCAGGGGAAGGTCTGTGTATGTTATTCAGTGGTGAAGATGTGAGTGCATATGGATGGGTCACAGTTAAAAAGGGAATGTATTATTTATCTGACAATTCCCACCACAGATTTATGCTCTCCTCCCCACCTGCCCCTAAATTTTACATTGATCCCATTACATCCATTAAATATAACTCACAATCCCTCCCTAGAACTGTGCAATTTGCAAACAGCTGTTGTTGTGGAAGATTTTCACCTGATTTCCCTAGCACATTACCTCAGTGCATCCCAAAAGACTTTGATATAATATTTTGCTTGGGGAGTTGGGGAGCAGGAGGACAGGTTGGTGGGGCTCCATGATTATTGACTGTCAAAACAGTAAAACAAAAGGTAACACTTTCAAATACATGGTGAGTAATTACTGCACAGTTGATAGTTTTGTGCTCTGTATGTTGAGACTGTACGCAGGATAAAAGAAAAACAATATGGCATGGTTTGTACTTAAAATAATGCTCTACATAAAGTATGGTTTTATGTGAAATAAACCTAATTACTAAGATCAAATTTTTGTACTTTCTTTGACCCTCGACATGAGTTCTACCTTCTTGTCAGGTCTGACAAGATGACCAATGGTACCTGTGCACTAAACTGTGATAGTACACAAACAATCATGCATAATCATACGGTGGTTTACCCACCTCAGTCCGCACACAGTAGACGTTCAAGGACTTTGTAATGACAAACTGATCTGCCTTAAGACACAGCCCAGTCCACTTTTTTGGCTGCTAAGCAGCATGTGTAGCACAGCCCTGAATATCTGTAATGTATGCAGCTTACATTCATCTTTGACAGTGAAACCCAACAGCTTCTTCTAAACTCTGGGATGTTCCACATGAAATGAAGCCATGGCTTTTCTCAGATTATGATTGGTCAAGAAAAAATAAAGAATAATTGGATAACAAGAAGTGCTCCCTGCAGTGCATATTTCACTTTAGTGCAAAATAGTCACTAGACATACGTAAAGTTAGCTGAACAAGGGGGGTCGGGCTGACAAATGGTTTGGTAAGTGAGGCTAGATGCTGAACATTTAACAGGGGGGTGTTCTTTTAAAAAGGCAAATAATGCCGTTGGGTCTATGCTTTTGTAAGGTTTGTAGATAAAAGAAATGTATGGCAATCCAACTGCTTGCTGAACTTCCATCTGGACTAGCACTGTTCAAACTATTCACAGAAAAATGAAAAAATGATCAAAGAACTAGATTTTTTTCCAGTGCATACACACATTGTGCTGGATCAGATGTTTGAACTGACACCCACTTTGTTTTCAACAAAGTCATAAGTCCTGAGTGCGTAGGTGAGTCATATTGTCATCTTGGTCATGTGATGCCTCCCTTCCATGCAGAGAAAGAAAAAGTAACGACTCAGATCATACAGCTGACTTTTCCCTTACTCTTTGCAAACATTTCAGGAAGATTTTTTACCAAAGAAGTAGTTTTGACAAAAGATTTGAGGGATACACAGCGGGGAATATTTCAGTCAGAAGACGGAGCAAAGAAAAAAAAACTTTTGAAAGTATACAAATAGATGAAAACAGGCACACAGATATCAATCCAGTGATCAAATTTTATTCCTATAACTCCTTGTGAAATCCTGAATCCATCTGGCTCCACAAATAAAAGGGCACCAAGATAGAAACAACAAAGAAATATGCAGTGTTTAGTTTATGCTGCTAAGATGGTAAGTTAGAATAACTCATCCATTGTTAATTGCACAAATGGACTATGAGGGTAGATGAGTAAGAGATTTACCAACTCATGCATTGACCTACCTGTTATTTAGTGCTTATTACTCTGTTTACTGTGCTCCTGATTATCTTTCCCCCTACTCTCACTCATCCATGGAGTTCATAGTCTTCTGGCATGACTTCTTCACTATGGGAACCAGTTTTCTTCTTCTTAATGACTCGGTGATGGGGAGAATTGCAAATGGAAACTCTCTGTCTGTCTTTGGATTTACTTTTCTTCTTAAGACAGATATCTTCAAACAATTTCTAGAAATCTATTTTTTACATCCATGCCTCGTTAAATACTTTCAATATATTTCAATAATTCCACCCTTGTGTCTCTTTAGCAGAGCACAATAATTTCCCTCAAATAATCTATGATTCATTCTATTTCTTACTTGTATTTTCAATGTGTACAATATTTAATCCATTTTAACAATGTGCTCCCATTGTAATACTTGTTTTATCTTTACATCTAATATTTGAAAATTATTTCAAATCAGACTTTTTCTGATTTGTTTGTAGTCTGCATTAGTCTGAAGGAATTGCATTCTTGACTCATGCACCTTGGGTAGGAGTATGTGCTAAATCACATAAGGATACTCTACCAATGGTAAACTACATAATCAAAGACAGTCTTTTCACACATAGCATTTTTAACATATAGTATTTTATGTATGCATAACCACAAACACATGATTTTAAAAATGCAACATGCATATTTAAAATAACGTGTTTGTGTTCATACATACTTACACACATACATACACTCTTCCTATAAATTCATATTGCTGGGAATGCTTTTTTTCATTCTATAGTAGATTGTGGCTTGAACTTGCTGAATAATTTTATTGCCATTGTCTGGGATATGAAAGCTACTCCCTTTTTAATAGCCCTGCACTGCCTTGTGTGCTCTCATCAATCATCGACTGCAGCCGGCTTCCACACTCTACTCTTGAACACTAACCAAGTTACAGGGCTCAGAAACTTACTTGAAGTTTTAAATGTGATAAAAGTAATCAGATTTCCCAAGTCAAAACTCTACAGTGGTGAATGGATGACACTAATTACTGCCTCTTATTATGCTACAAATGTAGTTTACTCTATCTTTATTTATGAAAGAGGCCCAGACAATCTACTAGGAGTTATTGGTGCACTATATGATATAGGCATATCCATGCCTCTGCTATATTTCCCTTTTGTTATTAGTATGCATGCACAGAAAAAATGTATAAACAATGCATTATTTTAAATATATACATTTTTATATATTTTTTATTGCACAGTAACAGTTTGTAAATTAGATAATATATTACATGGATAATGTAGTTCTGCATGCTGCACCTGGATGTTAGATAGTGTTTTGCTTCTCCTTGTGAAATGTTTCCAAATAAACATGTTTTTTTACTGAGGCTTATTGGGGCAACACCCTACATCAAATGACTTATTTGCATTGCAGACACTCTTATCCAGGCCAGCTTATATGGCTTGAATTTTCATCATCCGTTTGTACAGTCGGACATTTAGGAGAAATCTGGGTTAAGTACCACAGGCAGTTGCAGGCACAGCAGCATTGCCAAATGCATGATTCAAAACTACATCATTCAGGTTATATGTCCAGCTCCACAAACCAGTGCATCACACCCCAACCTGTTATCAGATTATTCCTCAGTCAGAACCAATAACAAACAGAGGATTGTATACAAGGTGTTTCAAATATATGCAGATGCTCAACCTATTTTCCTCTCCACACGTCCTCTGTTTCACACATATGCAAAAAAATAAGTCATGATGAGTAACTGCAGAGCTTGATTTCAGTCCAGTTTTTTTTTTTTTTCTTTGGAAGAGACTCGCAGATATTTTTGGATTTGACGGTTTTCTTCCCCTAGAGAGGGAGAGAAGTCTGCTGGGTCTCTTTACCTCTGCATTTCACTCACACCCACACAGCAGAATCCGCAGGAGTCCAGGCAGGGGCCCCAACCAGCTGATGCAGCCTCCCTTCCTCTGTGTTTGAGCGTGTCTCCGTGAGCACTCCAGCAAGGCTCAATGGCAGTCCTTGAGACAGACATGGCAGTGCTGGCTAACAAAGATGCAGCGTTTCCCCCAGGAGAAGACTGACATTTATTGCAAGCAATGAAGCAAGGATAATAACTCACAATTGTTTGAATTTCCTATATCAGCCCTTTCTTTACTGCAAACCCTCCAGATGGGATGGAAATAAGACTCACTGCTTGGTGTGTAATAAAAGAGGGGAAAGCAGCAACAAACGACAGCGTCAGTCATTAAGATGGAGCCACCACTGTGTCGCCAATGTGGAAATTAGGAAGCTAACTGCACGGCCACTACGTGAACAGTTTCCTCAGTAGAACATTGTGATGCCACCACTTTTTTCCCACGTGCATTCAGTATGGTGGAGGATAAACCGATTGCACAGTTCTGACATATGCATATGTCAGTGCAATATCACGGTAAAGGCTCCACTCCATCTTCTTTCATCTCATGGTTGTAAAGTACAGCAGTGTGACTCAATAAGCTTTCACGTAAGCACAGTTTTTCAAATACAAATAACAGGATTTACAGAGAATTTTTCAGCAAATGAAAGAGGCTTCTTTGAATTGAAGTGTACATCTTATGACACCAGCAGGAAACACCAACATTAAATGCAAAAATAAATAAATAAATAAACAAAAGAAAGGACCTATCATCATAGTAACCACACAAATCTAAATCTAAATAAATCAAACGTCCCCCAGATTTTTCATAAATATTATGCATATTTTAATCTAGTTTGTAGAAAACAATCATGTCAATAAAGGACAACAGCTTCCTCTCACAGTAATGATATTGTTTTGTTGTTTTCACAGGTTTCCTCTCCTTTATGTGATTATGTCACAAGACTATTTAATGACTGTTCCCTGTCTGAATGCATCTCCATGTTGTGTCATAAGACAAATGCAAGAACAGATAAATTAACATAACCTCTAAATAAATAAATAGGTGCAACAATAAACAAGAATATATTTGTAATGTTCATTACATGAGACCTAGGTGCAATTAATTCCTGATAGCTGCAGGTTTATTGTCCTTCATTCAACAGCTAAGAGTAGAAAGGGCTCTTGGGATTTGTCACTGATGGAAAACACAATGACTGCTTCAGGGCATCCAATCTGAGTTTATATACTTCATTTGAGAGGTTCATTGTTGAAATATCTACATGTTGCAGAAACTAAATAAGCTTGCAAATAAGGCCAGTCAGTGCTATTCTTTAAACAAAAACACTTTACATAACATACTGTATGATTGTCATAATAGAGAAATTATTGGGCAGTAATACTGGTGGTGAGCCAGCAAGTGCTAGCCCTGGCAGAAAAAAGTCTGAGAAAGATGCATTCCTTCAAATCATCTTTCTGCCACCCTGGAATGTGTTATAAGCAACGAGAATATAAGGTTCTTAATTTAGGGATATAAATAGTGATTGCTTTAGAACATGATTTGCAGAGAAAAAAGAGACACCCGGTAATTGGGACCCTGAGGTCTGGTTCTCCCTGAAGTTTGCAACTTATCAGGAGGGAGGAAAGGAAGGAGCAGGCTCTTTCTTGTTCCTCCCCTGATAGAATTTTTTGCCTCCGGCGTACTCAATGAGTACAATTCTAACCTCCCCAACACCCCCCCGCCACCCCCACCCTGCAAAGGTTTTGCTACACTCTGGTCTTATTGAACTGTACCGTCACACTACTGAGTTGCAGATGACCTTCTATAATTGCATGGTCTTGCTGTGATTTGATAAGTTGATCAGTTGATTTGATCAGTTGATTTCTCTGTTGCCAATATCATCCCATTTTGTTGTTGCTGTTTTTTCTGATTTAATTATAACAATTATTACTTATATTAGTAATTATAATTTGTTTGCTTTGTATTGTTTATTTTGTACTTGCTTTTGCTGTTGTTTTCCCACTTTTTAAGATTTACTTACTTTACTTTTTCAGTGTAATATCTTTTCTGTGTCATTTTTCAGCATTTGTTCCTGTTCAGTAAAACCACTGTTTCATACAGTCAGTGCTGTTCTAATATTTGATCCTGTTTATTTCACTAGTACTGTCTGTTTATGAAATTTCCCATCCTGTACATTTGCCTAAAGTATCATTTAATTATTTATAGTCATACCTTGTTACCTACATTCTAAACAATTAGTAAAACTATTGTAACTGTCTTGATGTCAACTGTGGTCGTGTCTTGCAGTGTCTCCTGCTTTGAAATGATCTCTTTTTTATTTGCATTGTGAGAGATACTGTTTATATAAAATTAAATCAACTTATCAGTAATACTGTGGACATGATTAATATTGGACATTTCTATGAATATCAATTCAATATGGGCAAAGAAAATGTCACATGCATGACATAGCGACATGTTAATGAAATATTTTTAGGTATTATTTCAAAGTAAAGGTGCAGTTGCTACAAATGCCTGTCATATTGCACCATATTTCATACTATCACTCTTAAGAATTATCTCATTGTATGCAATTGGAAGGAAACATGTGTCTAGAGGGCACAATACATCAAATATTTAAACTACTAACAAGAGTCTAAACCTGAAACTGTAGGCAGTTCTTTTGCTTGTCAAGGGGTTGCTAGTTTAACCCTTTGGGGAATCATCATGACTGGAATATGAACATGACTGGTCCATTTTCATTCAATGTGGCCCTCAGTCATGATCAGCATGAAAACACTCAGATTACATTTTCATAAGGAGACCATTCATCCAAGCAGTGTACACACAGTAACACTGCACATCAAATCATTAAAACTGAAAAGTGCATATTTAGCTATATTTTGCCTTTAAGTATTGTATTTATGCTCTCAACTCAAGAGCTTTGCTATAATGCTGAAATGTAATGTGACTTAAACATATGTGTACACATGTAATATATCAATTAAATCAAGAGCACAATCAACCTTGAACATTGGGTTTTAGTTGATACTGTGTATAAGTCCTTTGCATTACATAATTGATATATGTTGATAAATCATTCTCTTAAATGAAACAGAATGGCATCTATCAAGTCGAACACTTGCTCAAGCTCAAATACTGTGGCACTAGAGACAAATTCAAGAGCTGGTTGCTCATTCCAAACTAAATCTATTACATGATGATGTCCAGAATGCAGCTGAAAAAAAACCCCTCAGTCTCCATAAAGTAGGAGGCAGGACCATTTGTCAATGCTCTCAACAATTTGAAGGAAGCCATTCTGGAATTTCACAGTAAGAAAGAGCAGCAGAAAAGAAAGAAGCTATGTCTTCTGTTGAGTCTGAGAAAAAATACAGTTGACTCTTCATTTTGTCTGCCTGGAAGTCGGTATCAGTATAAACTCAAACAGCACACAACAGGGCATTCTAACAGAGATCCTGCCTATTTTAAGCCAGTAGACTCAATGGGCCTCATTCATCAAAATTTTCATACAAATGATCATATTTCGTTGCAGGGAAAAGTGCATATGAAAAAGTTAAGTCAGAGTCATGAAATGTCCGTAAATACCTAATTGTTCTTACTCTTGTTCATACGATGATGAATACCAACTGTTCTTAAATTAGATGCTCATGCAAGTTATACAATAGCATAAGTAAATGGCCAAAAATCTCATGTAAAGGCATTCTGACCTCTGAGTCCCAAGTATAGCTGATGCTGCCAAGAGGGAAAAAGGACAATATTTTCTCTGATTCAGAGATGTAAACAATCCTGGCAGGTGTATGCAAAAAACACAAAAAGCCAGAATCAGTTCACATTTGGCAGCTGTAATCTGGCCGACATGGAATATATATATACACTCACTGAGCACTGAGAATACTTCTTCGTGGCATGGATTCCACAAGATGTTGGAAACATTCCTTTGAGATTCTGGTCCATGTTGACATGATTGCATCACGCAATTTCTGCAGATTTGTCATCTGCACATTCATGGTGTGAATCTCCCATTCTACCACATCCCAAAGGTGTTCTGTTGGATTCAGATCCAGTGACTGGGAAGGCCACTGAAGAACATTGAACTCATTGTCATGTTCATGAAACCAGTTTGAGACAACTTTTGCTTTGTGACATGGTACATTATCATGCTGGAAGTAGCCATTAGAAGATGGGTAAATTGTGGCCATGAAGGGATGCACATGGTCAGCAACAATACTCAAATAGGCTGTGGCATTCAAGCAATGATTGATTGGTATTAATGGGCCCAAAGTGTGCCAAGAAAACATTCCCCGCACTGTTACACCACCACCACCAGCCTGGACTGTTGACACAAGGCAGGTTGGGTCCATGGATTCATGCTGCTGGCGCAAAATTCTGACCCTACCATCTGTGTGCCTCAGCAGAAATCGAGATTCATCAGACCAGGCTACATTTTTCCCGTTTTCAACTGTCCAGTTTTGGTGAGCCTGTGCCCACTGCAGCCTCAGCTTTCTGTTCTTTGCTGACAGAAGTGGAACCCGACGTGGTCTTCTGCTGTTGTAGTCCATCCGCCTCAAGGTTTGACGTGCTGTGCATCCTAAGATGCTTTTCTGCTCACCACAATTGTACAGAGTGAGTTACTGTTGTACAGAGTGAGATACTGTTATCTGAGTTACTGTAGCCTTTCTGTCAGGTCGAACCAGTCTGGCCATTCTCCGTTGACCTCTCTCATCAACAAGGCATTTCCGTCCACAGAACTGCCGCTCACTGGATGTATTTTGTTTTTGGCAATTGAATAATTGCATGAATGTATATATATATATATATATATATATATATACATATATATATATATATATATATATATATATATATGGAGAGAGAGAGAGAGAGAGAGAGAGAGAGAGAATGCTGACAATGATCCTATGCAGATGAATGATTCTGTCTATTAGTGAACTAATAGTGGGGCATAGATACACCCATATATGCTCAACATGAGGTGTACTGCATACTGCTACTTATAGGTTTAGCATCATGGTATGTATGAAAAAAATGACAAGTTTTATTTCTAGGAGTGCAGAAACACTGCTGATAGCAGCTGAGGTACATGATGACTGTCTAGATTTTCCTTTGTAACTGCAGATATTGGGATATAGACAGGGGTTGGTTATGGGGCCAATTCAGAGATAATTTTTTTCTTTGTTTGCATACCTTACTTAAATGTTCTTCAGGTTTGGGTATTCAGGCTTAATTTACACACCCATGTATCTCTTAAAATGGGCGGTACAAAGATGTGTGCTATGAATAAATGTAAATTGCCCACGTTCCCTTCTGAGAGCATGGCAAACGATTTTCTGACAGACTTCCCCTAGAGCCATATCTCTCATTGTAAAATCACAACTTGAATTATGACAGTTGGGAGTGGATACTTCCATCAAAATACAGCAGTTCTGAAACTGAGATAAGCCTTTTCAATATTTCAGCATAAAACATTAGTTAAAAATGTTAGCATGAAATATTTAGTATGAAAAACATAACATCATACTTGGTTCAACATCTTCTCCCACATTAGTCATTGGGTAGATAAATAGCACAGCAAAAATAGCAAAAAATATGGATGTGTGTTTATATGTGCACCAACCACATGAATTACAATATTTGGTATTGTTGAATTCTGTGTATAAAACTGTCAGTTTAAAATTGAGTATGAAGGAATTTTATGAAGTCATTTGTGTGGCATCATGTCCAACACAAGAATTGGTTGAAGCACCTGGACAATGATGGAGACAAATTACATATTTCAAATAATTTTCAATGTTTAATTTCACTGAACATTGTCTATGTTCACACCAACAATTCACAGTCCTGAATGGTGAGGGTGAAGTGGAAAGGCAGGTGACATTTCAGTCTAGCATGGAGAACATGGAAGCACTTAACACGCAGAGGGTGTTAGTGAGAGACGATGAAATGAGCTCAGGGATGGTGGGGGCTTGTGCAAACTCCTGATGGGAGCTGAGAGATTACGCTAATGGATAAGGAAACTCAAGTGAATGGGTTAGAAATCAAATTACCTATCCATAGTGAATGAATTAGTTTGAAAACACAGTTGTGTTTGATAGCAATACAGGACGACATATTGGATCAGACAACATGATCTAGCATTCATTCTTGCTAATGTAATTTGGTTGCCTATTGTCTTGATTAAATATTAAAGAGGTGTGGATGGCAAGTTCCCTTTAGTGGGTATGCCTCTACAACACATAGCTGGGCAGTCCACATTAAGGACGGAAAATTTAATTTTACATGGCCTCAAGGCTGTGAACTAAATTGCATGAGCAGTTATCCCATAACAAGTGTCTGTAACAAAGAACTTATGTATTTGTTGTAATATAGCATGTCAATGTGTTAAACAATACATTTTAAAATGCCACCAGCACAAATGATAAGGACATTTAGAAAATAAAAATGTCCCTTTTTAAAAATTACATCTTCTGAAATACAGTATGCTTCCAACAACTGGAACATAAAAAGTGAGCAGTCATAGAGCAGATGGCAGTTCTCCTTCCCCAACTCACACATTTGTCAATTAATGCAATAATAGCTTCTGTTTGAGGGCTATATGGAATGTCCTTCTTCTTTATAAATGTTGTGAAGCCCACCAAAAGCTGTTTTTGTTTTTTAGTCTGCACTGAATTATCTGCTTGCAACTTCCTCTGGTTTCTTTCTTATAATTTTCTTGTTGTGTGCCTGTTAAGCAGACACAAAGTCAAAATGTTGTTACTGTTATGTTATGTACAATGGCATGGATAGATAGATATTCTTCTAGCAAGATGACATTGTACATGGCCTTTGGTTTTACTTTATTCTAACCAAATGAAAGGGTTTTATTCTGTGAACTGAGGTATCTTTACAGAAACATGATTATCAGCTAAATCTGGTTCATATCAAACAAACTTTCATGGATCAGCAGAATGAGTATCTCAAGGCGTTACTACACTGGCTGCATGAGAGATGAGACACTTTAAAAACCTGCCCTGGAACATCAAACCTTCATGCCTCAAAAGCCTAGGCTTTGTCAAGCGTGACTGCTGTGCATAATTTAATGATGGAATAATAATAACTCTAATAATAATTAGTGATGCAGTGTATGGTTTAAAAAAACACATGCTAAAAGCATGCAGATGAAAATATTTCTTGTATTGTACTAAAAACTGTCACTGATTGAATTGCTAGATGTAAAAGACACAAAATGAAGCCAAAAAACCCCTCTGAATGTGAAGCTTGTTCATTACTCATTATATATATACATCCAACACTCCATATTGCAGAGTAAGATAAACAACTCACTGGCATTTCTGTATCTTCCAGTAGCAGATGCTGGAGTCCTATCTTCTCAGGCCGGCTGACCTACAGACACAGAATTTTACCAGAGGGCCCGCACAGCAATTCCATCAAAATGAGACCCTCTGAGAACAGATCCTTGTTCATTTGCCAAATCAGCAACATAGACAACAATGAGGAATTACTTCTTGGTTCAGAGAACTGCTGATAAGTTGGGTCACAGTTAGCTTATTGGATATTTTACATTGAATTACATGCGTTTTCATTTTGGAATTTGGTAATTGCTGCACAGTTCATTCCTTCAAGCCTTTAAGGAGTTTATGCCACTGAAGTTAAGTTGCAAGAGACTGTGTACAGTATATTGACAATGCCTAGGTGTGCCGTGGTCTTCAGTGGATAACAAAGGTCGGCACTCTCCATGTTATTGCTCAGCATCTGTGATAGCAGTAAATGGATGGCTACAAAGAAACTTGAAGTAAATCCTGCCTTGACAAGGACGCTGTTGGTGGATTCCAGCATGGTTTATTATGGACTCCCGTTGTTCAGATATCTCTTGATTATACCCTCTTTTTACCACTGAATCGTCAGAAAATCTGAAGATAATTACGGATCATGAACTCAGCTCTGACACTTACGCTAGGTCTTGCTGATAAAGACTTCCCTCTTTCTCTCTGTGGAACATTGTGAAATTAAAGTCTCCTATCATCTTCAAAGGATATCAACGTGTATTGATGCCTTTACTACGTGTGAAGAAAAATACCTTTGCAGGTCATTTTGTGATCCTTGTGGTTCTAAATTCTATACTCACACTGTCATGGTCTCTGTTTCCTGGTTGCGGCCTTGATTCATGAAGCCTTTACAGGGGATTCTCAATTTCTGTGTATAAAACACAGTTACCAACAATGTACATAGCAATGACAAAATGACCATTTTCAAAGTCATAATACCTAAAAACAGTACTTAAAAGCTTATAGCAATATTACTATTACCAAAAAAATAATCTAGCAAATGCATCTCTGAATATGCAGGCTGATTGTTGTCATGTGTGACAAAAAATGTTGAGTTTTTTTTTTTTGCTCCTACTATATTCTACTTTTAATCATTTAAAACAGACATCTCAGATGCATTCATGAATGGCTTTTTTGGTTATGGTTTATTATTTAATTTCAAGAAGACAGTTTTCTTACATTGCTGTCATTGTCTCCATACTGACAGTCTCTCAGCTTTGACATTCTAAAATCAAGCTGTTCCTTTGGTGGGTGTGATTTCCATGCTGATCTCCAACTGGGCTCAGCAGTCACTTCTGGTGAATGTGCTCTCTGTTTGATGTTTCTGAAGTATTTAGATGGTGGAAGCACCTATTCAACATTGCTTCGGTGTGAGCACAGCCTCGACCCTTTGAAGTATGTTTACTGCAAGGGGGGCATGCTGTGAACACTAGAATGGGCAAGCACAGAGGCAATCTGTGACATACTGACACCTGGCATGCAAAAACCCATTATAATTCCCCCATAAAACCTCATGTGGATTTGTCCTTTCTTATCTTGATAGGCAGTGTTATTTTCCAGTCACCTCTGCTGACACCTACTCTATGGCTTTACTGTTACTAGGATATATTTTCTAATTTATGGTCCGAAAGAGAATTCATTTCAGGCTAGGACAATTGGTAGCATGGTTGCATCTGTGACTAAATATGAAATCTAAACATAGATTCATATAGAATACCATAAAGAAAACCATATAGAAAATATTGTCATTATGTATGTTATATATATATATATGGGGTGGAGTTGCCTGAAATGAGGGTCTTTCTGAGGGTAGGCACTGACTGGCAGGTGTAACAAGCTGGCTAGGTAACTAGCTAAAATTTACATTAGCAGTACAAATGAATTAATGACTGCTTGTTATTTACTGCTAAGTTGAAAACTTTCCTCTTTCAAAATGCTTGCAGGTACCGACAACCAACCATGTAAACCTACTTGAATAATGCTTTTCCTCTAAAGCAATTCTGTCATAAATTTCCATTGCTAGTAGATTCCAAGTAAGGACAACCTAACCTTCGCTTACTGTTTGCAGAATCCCTGACCTACTCAGTGATGTCAGAAAATGTTCATAATGAATATTTGATGAATAGTTCATGAACCTGCAGCAGGCATCCTAAAATGAAATGTACCAGCTACTGGCTGCTAATTTTACCACAGGTCAAGCAAATAAATTCAGCTGTGACGGTGATGGCTGATGAACCTCACCTAAAAACACAGAGGGCACAAACCTTCAATTTCAGGGGTAAGCACTGTTGAGCACACTTGACGTCTCCTTCACACAAGCATGATTTTCCTGAGAGAAAGCCATCTCTCACCACCCGTCTGACACGCCTCACTTACACTTCTTTATGTCAAAACAGACATACACAGTATTAGAATAAATAAGTGAAATAATAATTGAACAGATAAAGAATAGGAGGTTAAATAGTTTGTTTTTTAAAGTTTTTTAATTTTT